>JALDNG010000099.1:0-600000 GCA_024349245.1 Neodontobutis hainanensis
TCTGTTCTGAATTTTGTAAGCCTTTTCTGTCTTCTGATTAGACATGTGTGTGTGATTACTTAATCAGTCACTTAGATTTTATAGCGTAGCCTTGTTTGTGAATAGCCGCCTTTGGCAGAAGGGGCATCAGGAGGTCTTTTTTCCGACTATAGGTCACTTACCAAAGGGTCAAATGTACTTACTTAGGCTAGGTAAACTGTCGTCGGTTTTTCGCTCCTGAATTAAAGTAAAATTCACATCAAGGTGGGTTATTTTGATTTATGCCATACCTGGCATAAACAGGGGGGATATGTTATGGGAATTTTACATTCTATATTTCATCCAATTATTTTTTCATTATTACTGTGGGTTATTTTGTTCAGGCCCTGGCCTTCAACATAGACCTAGACATATTACCACCTGGCTTCTGGGTTGTAGGTCTCTAGAGGCGGTTACCATCGTCACTGTCCAAGGCACTGTCTGAACCATCTGATATAAAATGCAATGTAATGTTTACTTTTGGTTAGAACGAGAGCAAAACCCTCAGCCTGTATCTGTGTCTGACATGTATTTTGCTTGATTCCTTGCAAGGAATAAAACCTGACCCTTTATTCTAAAATCATACTCAGTCTCCTTCGTCTGCTCATTTAATCTGTAAAGGAAAGTAAAATTATTATAACAGTTGCACTGTTGTATGAGTGTGTTGCACTGTTGTATGAGTGTGTTGCACTGTTGTATAAGTGTGTTGCACTTGCGTATAAGTGTTTTGCACTGTTGTATGAGTGTGTTGCAATGTTGTATGAGTGTGTTGCACTGTTGTATGAGTGTGTTGCACTGTTGTATGAGTGTGTTGCACTGTTGTATGAGTGTGTTGCACTGTTGTATGAGTGTGTTGCACTGTTGTATGAGTGTGTTGCACTGTTGTATAAGTGTGTTGCACTGTTGTATGAGTGTGTTGCACTGTTGTATGAGTGTGTTGCACTGTTGTATGAGTGTGTTGCACTGTTGTATGAGTGTGTTGCACTGTTGTATAAGTGTGTTGCACTGTTGTATAAGTGTGTTGCACTGTTGTATGAGTGTGTTGCACTGTTGTATGAGTGTGTTGCACTGTTGTATGAGTGTGTTGCACTGTTGTATAAGTGTGTTGCACTGTTGTATGAGTGTGTTGCACTGTTGTATGAGTGTGTTGCACTGTTGTATGAGTGTGTTGCACTGTTGTATGAGTGTGTTGCACTGTTGTATGAGTGTGTTGCACTGTTGTATAAGTGTTTTGCACTGTTGTATAAGTGTGTTGCACTGTTGTATGAGTGTGTTGCAATGTTGTATGAGTGTGTTGCACTGTTGTATGAGTGTGTTGCACTGTTGTATGAGTGTGTTGCACTGTTGTATGAGTGTGTTGCACTGTTGTATAAGTGTGTTGCACTGTTGTATGAGTGTGTTGCACTGTTGTATGAGTGTGTTGCACTGTTGTATGAGTGTGTTGCACTGTTGTATGAGTGTGTTGCACTGTTGTATAAGTGTGTTGCACTGTTGTATAAGTGTGTTGCACTGTTGTATGAGTGTGTTGCACTGTTGTATGAGTGTGTTGCACTGTTGTATGAGTGTGTTGCACTGTTGTATGAGTGTGTTGCACTGTTGTATGAGTGTGTTGCACTGTTGTATAAGTGTGTTGCACTGGCGTATAAGTGTGTTGCACTGTTGTATGAGTGTGTTGCACTGTTGTATGAGTGTGTTGCACTGTTGTATGAGTGTGTTGCACTGTTGTATGAGTGTGTTGCACTGTTGTATGAGTGTGTTGCACTGTTGTATGAGTGTGTTGCACTGTTGTATGAGTGTGTTGCACTGTTGTATGAGTGTGTTGCACTGTTGTATGAGTGTGTTGCACTGTTGTATGAGTGTGTTGCACTGTTGTATAAGTGTGTTGCACTGGCGTATAAGTGTGTTGCACTGTTGTATGAGTGTGTTGCACTGTTGTATGAGTGTGTTGCACTGTTGTATGAGTGTGTTGCACTGTTGTATAAGTGTGTTGCACTGTTGTATGAGTGTGTTGCACTGTTGTATGAGTGTGTTGCACTGTTGTATGAGTGTGTTGCACTGTTGTATGAGTGTGTTGCACTGTTGTATGAGTGTGTTGCACTGTTGTATGAGTGTGTTGCACTGTTGTATGAGTGTGTTGCACTGTTGTATAAGTGTGTTGCACTGTTGTATGAGTGTGTTGCACTGTTGTATGAGTGTGTTGCACTGTTGTATGAGTGTGTTGCACTGTTGTATGAGTGTGTTGCACTGTTGTATGAGTGTGTTGCACTGTTGTATGAGTGTGTTGCACTGTTGTATGAGTGTGTTGCACTGTTGTATAAGTGTGTTGCACTGTTGTATGAGTGTGTTGCACTGTTGTATGAGTGTGTTGCACTGTTGTATGAGTGTGTTGCACTGTTGTATAAGTGTGTTGCACTGTTGTATGAGTGTGTTGCACTGTTGTATGAGTGTGTTGCACTGTTGTATGAGTGTGTTGCACTGTTGTATAAGTGTGTTGCACTGTTGTATGAGTGTGTTGCACTGTTGTATGAGTGTGTTGCACTGTTGTATGAGTGTGTTGCACTGTTGTATGAGTGTGTTGCACTGTTGTATGAGTGTGTTGCACTGTTGTATGAGTGTGTTGCACTGTTGTATGAGTGTGTTGCACTGTTGTATGAGTGTGTTGCACTGTTGTATGAGTGTGTTGCACTGTTGTATGAGTGTGTTGCACTGTTGTATAAGTGTGTTGCACTGTTGTATGAGTGTGTTGCACTGTTGTATAAGTGTGTTGCACTGTTGTATGAGTGTGTTGCACTGTTGTATGAGTGTGTTGCACTGTTGTATGAGTGTGTTGCACTGTTGTATGAGTGTGTTGCACTGTTGTATGAGTGTGTTGCACTGTTGTATGAGTGTGTTGCACTGTTGTATGAGTGTGTTGCACTGTTGTATGAGTGTGTTGCACTGTTGTATGAGTGTGTTGCACTGTTGTATGAGTGTGTTGCACTGTTGTATGAGTGTGTTGCACTGTTGTATGAGTGTGTTGCACTGTTGTATGAGTGTGTTGCACTGTTGTATGAGTGTGTTGCACTGTTGTATGAGTGTGTTGCACTGTTGTATGAGTGTGTTGCACTGTTGTATAAGTGTGTTGCACTGTTGTATGAGTGTGTTGCACTGTTGTATGAGTGTGTTGCACTGTTGTATGAGTGTGTTGCACTGTTGTATGAGTGTGTTGCACTGTTGTATGAGTGTGTTGCACTGTTGTATGAGTGTGTTGCACTGTTGTATGAGTGTGTTGCACTGTTGTATGAGTGTGTTGCACTGTTGTATGAGTGTGTTGCACTGTTGTATGAGTGTGTTGCACTGTTGTATGAGTGTGTTGCACTGTTGTATGAGTGTGTTGCACTGTTGTATGAGTGTGTTGCACTGTTGTATGAGTGTGTTGCACTGTTGTATGAGTGTGTTGCACTGTTGTATGAGTGTGTTGCACTGTTGTATGAGTGTGTTGCACTGTTGTATGAGTGTGTTGCACTGTTGTATGAGTGTGTTGCACTGTTGTATGAGTGTGTTGCACTGTTGTATGAGTGTGTTGCACTGTTGTATGAGTGTGTTGCACTGTTGTATGAGTGTGTTGCACTGTTGTATGAGTGTGTTGCACTGTTGTATGAGTGTGTTGCACTGTTGTATAAGTGTGTTGCACTGTTGTATGAGTGTGTTGCACTGTTGTATGAGTGTGTTGCACTGTTGTATGAGTGTGTTGCACTGTTGTATGAGTGTGTTGCACTGTTGTATAAGTGTGTTGCACTGTTGTATGAGTGTGTTGCACTGTTGTATGAGTGTGTTGCACTGTTGTATAAGTGTGTTGCACTGTTGTATGAGTGTGTTGCACTGTTGTATGAGTGTGTTGCACTGTTGTATGAGTGTGTTGCACTGTTGTATAAGTGTGTTGCACTGTTGTATGAGTGTGTTGCACTGTTGTATGAGTGTGTTGCACTGTTGTATGAGTGTGTTGCACTGTTGTATGAGTGTGTTGCACTGTTGTATGAGTGTGTTGCACTGTTGTATGAGTGTGTTGCACTGTTGTATAAGTGTGTTGCACTGTTGTATGAGTGTGTTGCACTGTTGTATGAGTGTGTTGCACTGTTGTATGAGTGTGTTGCACTGTTGTATGAGTGTGTTGCACTGTTGTATGAGTGTGTTGCACTGTTGTATGAGTGTGTTGCACTGTTGTATGAGTGTGTTGCACTGTTGTATAAGTGTGTTGCACTGTTGTATGAGTGTGTTGCACTGTTGTATGAGTGTGTTGCACTGTTGTATGAGTGTGTTGCACTGTTGTATGAGTGTGTTGCACTGTTGTATGAGTGTGTTGCACTGTTGTATGAGTGTGTTGCACTGTTGTATGAGTGTGTTGCACTGTTGTATGAGTGTGTTGCACTGTTGTATGAGTGTGTTGCACTGTTGTATGAGTGTGTTGCACTGTTGTATGAGTGTGTTGCACTGTTGTATGAGTGTGTTGCACTGTTGTATGAGTGTGTTGCACTGTTGTATGAGTGTGTTGCACTGTTGTATGAGTGTGTTGCACTGTTGTATGAGTGTGTTGCACTGTTGTATGAGTGTGTTGCACTGTTGTATGAGTGTGTTGCACTGTTGTATGAGTGTGTTGCACTGTTGTATGAGTGTGTTGCACTGTTGTATGAGTGTGTTGCACTGTTGTATGAGTGTGTTGCACTGTTGTATGAGTGTGTTGCACTGTTGTATGAGTGTGTTGCACTGTTGTATGAGTGTGTTGCACTGTTGTATGAGTGTGTTGCACTGTTGTATGAGTGTGTTGCAATGTTGTATGAGTGTGTTGCACTGTTGTATGAGTGTGTTGCACTGTTGTATGAGTGTGTTGCACTGTTGTATGAGTGTGTTGCACTGTTGTATGAGTGTGTTGCACTGTTGTATAAGTGTGTTGCACTGTTGTATGAGTGTGTTGCACTGTTGTATGAGTGTGTTGCACTGTTGTATGAGTGTGTTGCACTGTTGTATGAGTGTGTTGCACTGTTGTATGAGTGTGTTGCACTGTTGTATAAGTGTGTTGCACTGTTGTATGAGTGTGTTGCACTGTTGTATGAGTGTGTTGCACTGTTGTATAAGTGTGTTGCACTGTTGTATGACTGTGTTGCAATGTTGTATGAGTGTGTTGCACTGTTGTATGAGTGTGTTGCACTGTTGTATAAGTGTGTTGCACTGTTGTATGAGTGTGTTGCACTGTTGTATGAGTGTGTTGCACTGTTGTATAAGTGTGTTGCACTGGCGTATAAGTGTGTTGCACTGTTGTATGAGTGTGTTGCACTGTTGTATGAGTGTGTTGCACTGTTGTATGAGTGTGTTGCACTGTTGTATAAGTGTGTTGCACTGTTGTATGAGTGTGTTGCACTGTTGTATGAGTGTGTTGCACTGTTGTATGAGTGTGTTGCACTGTTGTATGAGTGTGTTGCACTGTTGTATGAGTGTGTTGCACTGTTGTATGAGTGTGTTGCACTGTTGTATAAGTGTGTTGCACTGTTGTATGAGTGTGTTGCACTGTTGTATGAGTGTGTTGCACTGTTGTATGAGTGTGTTGCACTGTTGTATGAGTGTGTTGCACTGTTGTATGAGTGTGTTGCACTGTTGTATGAGTGTGTTGCACTGTTGTATGAGTGTGTTGCACTGTTGTATGTGTGTTGCACTGTTGTATGAGTGTGTTGCACTGTTGTATGAGTGTGTTGCACTGTTGTATGAGTGTGTTGCACTGTTGTATGAGAGTGTTGCACTGTTGTATAAGTGTGTTGCACTGTTGTATAAGTGTGTTGCACTGTTGTATGAGTGTGTTGCACTGTTGTATGAGTGTGTTGCACTGTTGTATGAGTGTGTTGCACTGTTGTATAGTGTGTTGCACTGTTGTATGAGTGTGTTGCACTGTTGTATGTATGAGTGTGTTGCACTGTTGTATGAGTGTGTTGCACTGTTGTATGAGTGTGTTGCACTGTTGTATGAGTGTGTTGCACTGTTGTATAAGTGTGTTGCACTGGCGTATAAGTGTGTTGCACTGTTGTATGAGTGTGTTGCACTGTTGTATGAGTGTGTTGCACTGTTGTATGAGTGTGTTGCACTGTTGTATAAGTGTGTTGCACTGTTGTATGAGTGTGTTGCACTGTTGTATGAGTGTGTTGCACTGTTGTATAAGTGTGTTGCACTGTTGTATAAGTGTGTTGCACTGTTGTATGAGTGTGTTGCACTGTTGTATGAGTGTGTTGCACTGTTGTATGAGTGTGTTGCACTGTTGTATAAGTGTGTTGCACTGTTGTATGAGTGTGTTGCACTGTTGTATGAGTGTGTTGCACTGTTGTATGAGTGTGTTGCACTGTTGTATGAGTGTGTTGCACTGTTGTATGAGTGTGTTGCACTGTTGTATGAGTGTGTTGCACTGTTGTATGAGTGTGTTGCACTGTTGTATGAGTGTGTTGCACTGTTGTATGAGTGTGTTGCACTGTTGTATAAGTGTGTTGCACTGTTGTATAAGTGTGTTGCACTGTTGTATGAGTGTGTTGCACTGTTGTATGAGTGTGTTGCACTGTTGTATGAGTGTGTTGCACTGTTGTATGAGTGTGTTGCACTGTTGTATAAGTGTGTTGCACTGTTGTATGAGTGTGTTGCACTGTTGTATGAGTGTGTTGCACTGTTGTATGAGTGTGTTGCACTGTTGTATGAGTGTGTTGCACTGTTGTATAGTGTGTTGCACTGTTGTATGAGTGTGTTGCACTGTTGTATGAGTGTGTTGCACTGTTGTATGAGTGTGTTGCACTGTTGTATAAGTGTGTTGCACTGTTGTATAAGTGTGTTGCACTGTTGTATGAGTGTGTTGCACTGTTGTATGAGTGTGTTGCACTGTTGTATGAGTGTGTTGCACTGTTGTATGAGTGTGTTGCACTGTTGTATGAGTGTGTTGCACTGTTGTATAAGTGTGTTGCACTGTTGTATAAGTGTGTTGCACTGTTGTATGAGTGTGTTGCACTGTTGTATGAGTGTGTTGCACTGTTGTATGAGTGTGTTGCACTGTTGTATGAGTGTGTTGCACTGTTGTATGAGTGTGTTGCACTGTTGTATGAGTGTGTTGCACTGTTGTATGAGTGTGTTGCACTGTTGTATGAGTGTGTTGCACTGTTGTATGAGTGTGTTGCACTGTTGTATAAGTGTGTTGCACTGTTGTATGAGTGTGTTGCACTGTTGTATGAGTGTGTTGCACTGTTGTATGAGTGTGTTGCACTGTTGTATGAGTGTGTTGCACTGTTGTATGAGTGTGTTGCACTGTTGTATGAGTGTGTTGCACTGTTGTATAAGTGTGTTGCACTGTTGTATGAGTGTGTTGCACTGTTGTATGAGTGTGTTGCAATGTTGTATGAGTGTGTTGCACTGTTGTATGAGTGTGTTGCACTGTTGTATAAATGTGTTGCACGGGCGTATAAGTGTGTTGCACTGTTGTATGAGTGTGTTGCACTGTTGTATGAGTGTGTTGCACTGTTGTATGAGTGTGTTGCACTGTTGTATGAGTGTGTTGCACTGTTGTATGAGTGTGTTGCACTGTTGTATGAGTGTGTTGCACTGTTGTATGAGTGTGTTGCACTGTTGTATGAGTGTGTTGCACTGTTGTATGAGTGTGTTGCACTGTTGTATGAGTGTGTTGCACTGTTGTATGAGTGTGTTGCACTGTTGTATGAGTGTGTTGCACTGTTGTATGAGTGTGTTGCACTGTTGTATGAGTGTGTTGCACTGTTGTATGAGTGTGTTGCACTGTTGTATGAGTGTGTTGCACTGTTGTATAAGTGTGTTGCACTGTTGTATGAGTGTGTTGCACTGTTGTATGAGTGTGTTGCACTGTTGTATGAGTGTGTTGCACTGTTGTATGAGTGTGTTGCACTGTTGTATGAGTGTGTTGCACTGTTGTATGAGTGTGTTGCACTGTTGTATGAGTGTGTTGCACTGTTGTATAAGTGTGTTGCACTGTTGTATGAGTGTGTTGCACTGTTGTATGAGTGTGTTGCACTGTTGTATGAGTGTGTTGCACTGTTGTATGAGTGTGTTGCACTGTTGTATGAGTGTGTTGCACTGTTGTATGAGTGTGTTGCACTGTTGTATAAGTGTGTTGCACTGTTGTATGAGTGTGTTGCACTGTTGTATGAGTGTGTTGCACTGTTGTATGAGTGTGTTGCACTGTTGTATGAGTGTGTTGCACTGTTGTATGAGTGTGTTGCACTGTTGTATGAGTGTGTTGCACTGTTGTATGAGTGTGTTGCACTGTTGTATGAGTGTGTTGCACTGTTGTATGAGTGTGTTGCACTGTTGTATGAGTGTGTTGCACTGTTGTATGAGTGTGTTGCACTGTTGTATGAGTGTGTTGCACTGTTGTATGAGTGTGTTGCACTGTTGTATAAGTGTGTTGCACTGTTGTATGAGTGTGTTGCACTGTTGTATGAGTGTGTTGCACTGTTGTATGAGTGTGTTGCACTGTTGTATGAGTGTGTTGCACTGTTGTATGAGTGTGTTGCACTGTTGTATAAGTGTGTTGCACTGTTGTATGAGTGTGTTGCACTGTTGTATGAGTGTGTTGCACTGTTGTATGAGTGTGTTGCACTGTTGTATGAGTGTGTTGCACTGTTGTATAAGTGTGTTGCACTGGCGTATAAGTGTGTTGCACTGTTGTATGAGTGTGTTGCACTGTTGTATGAGTGTGTTGCACTGTTGTATGAGTGTGTTGCACTGTTGTATGAGTGTGTTGCACTGTTGTATGAGTGTGTTGCACTGTTGTATGAGTGTGTTGCACTGTTGTATGAGTGTGTTGCACTGTTGTATGAGTGTGTTGCACTGTTGTATGAGTGTGTTGCACTGTTGTATGAGTGTGTTGCACTGTTGTATGAGTGTGTTGCACTGTTGTATGAGTGTGTTGCACTTGCGTATGAGTGTGTTGCACTGTTGTATGAGTGTGTTGCACTGTTGTATGAGTGTGTTGCACTGTTGTATAAGTGTTTTGCACTGTTGTATGAGTGTGTTGCACTGTTGTATGAGTGTGTTGCACTGTTGTATGAGTGTGTTGCACTGTTGTATGAGTGTGTTGCACTGTTGTATGAGTGTGTTGCACTGTTGTATAAGTGTGTTGCACTGTTGTATGAGTGTGTTGCACTGTTGTATGAGTGTGTTGCAATGTTGTATGAGTGTGTTGCACTGTTGTATGAGTGTGTTGCACTGTTGTATGAGTGTGTTGCACTGTTGTATGAGAGTGTTGCACTGTTGTATAAGTGTGTTGCACTGGTGTATAAGTGTGTTGCACTGTTGTATGAGTGTGTTGCACTGTTGTATGAGTGTGTTGCACTGTTGTATGAGTGTGTTGCACTGTTGTATGAGTGTGTTGCACTGTTGTATGAGTGTGTTGCACTGTTGTATGAGTGTGTTGCACTGTTGTATGAGTGTGTTGCACTGTTGTATAAGTGTGTTGCACTGTTGTATGAGTGTGTTGCACTGTTGTATGAGTGTGTTGCACTGTTGTATGAGTGTGTTGCACTGTTGTATGAGTGTGTTGCACTGTTGTATGAGTGTGTTGCACTGTTGTATGAGTGTGTTGCACTGTTGTATGAGTGTGTTGCACTGTTGTATGAGTGTGTTGCACTGTTGTATAAGTGTGTTGCACTGGCGTATAAGTGTGTTGCACTGTTGTATGAGTGTGTTGCACTGTTGTATGAGTGTGTTGCACTGTTGTATGAGTGTGTTGCACTGTTGTATGAGTGTGTTGCACTGTTGTATAAGTGTGTTGCACTGTTGTATGAGTGTGTTGCACTGTTGTATGAGTGTGTTGCACTGTTGTATGAGTGTGTTGCACTGTTGTATGAGTGTGTTGCACTGTTGTATGAGTGTGTTGCACTGTTGTATGAGTGTGTTGCACTGTTGTATGAGTGTGTTGCACTGTTGTATAAGTGTGTTGCACTGTTGTATGAGTGTGTTGCACTGTTGTATGAGTGTGTTGCACTGTTGTATGAGTGTGTTGCACTGTTGTATGAGTGTGTTGCACTGTTGTATGAGTGTGTTGCACTGTTGTATGAGTGTGTTGCACTGTTGTATGAGTGTGTTGCACTGTTGTATGAGTGTGTTGCACTGTTGTATGAGTGTGTTGCACTGTTGTATGAGTGTGTTGCACTGTTGTATGAGTGTGTTGCACTGTATGAGTGTGTTGCACTGTTGTATGAGTGTGTTGCACTGTTGTATGAGTGTGTTGCACTGTTGTATGAGTGTGTTGCACTGTTGTATAAGTGTGTTGCACTGTTGTATGAGTGTGTTGCACTGTTGTATGAGTGTGTTGCACTGTTGTATGAGTGTGTTGCACTGTTGTATGAGTGTGTTGCACTGGCGTATGAGTGTGTTGCACTGTTGTATGAGTGTGTTGCACTGTTGTATGAGTGTGTTGCACTGTTGTATGAGTGTGTTGCACTGTTGTATGAGTGTGTTGCACTGTTGTATGAGTGTGTTGCACTGTTGTATAAGTGTGTTGCACTGTTGTATAAGTGTGTTGCACTGTTGTATGAGTGTGTTGCACTGTTGTATGAGTGTGTTGCACTGTTGTATGAGTGTGTTGCACTGTTGTATGAGTGTGTTGCACTGTTGTATGAGTGTGTTGCACTGTTGTATGAGTGTGTTGCACTGTTGTATGAGTGTGTTGCACTGTTGTATAAGTGTGTTGCACTGTTGTATGAGTGTGTTGCACTGTTGTATGAGTGTGTTGCACTGTTGTATGAGTGTGTTGCACTGTTGTATGAGTGTGTTGCACTGTTGTATGAGTGTGTTGCACTGTTGTATGAGTGTGTTGCACTGTTGTATGAGTGTGTTGCACTGTTGTAGTGTGTTGCACTGTTGTATGAGTGTGTTGCACTGTTGTATGAGTGTGTTGCACTGTTGTATGAGTGTGTTGCACTGTTGTATGAGTGTGTTGCACTGTTGTATGAGTGTGTTGCACTGTTGTATGAGTGTGTTGCACTGTTGTATGAGTGTGTTGCACTGTTGTATGAGTGTGTTGCACTGTTGTATGAGTGTGTTGCACTGTTGTATAAGTGTGTTGCACTGTTGTATGAGTGTGTTGCACTGTTGTATGAGTGTGTTGCACTGTTGTATGAGTGTGTTGCACTGTTGTATGAGTGTGTTGCACTGTTGTATGAGTGTGTTGCACTGTTGTATGAGTGTGTTGCACTGTTGTATGAGTGTGTTGCACTGTTGTATGAGTGTGTTGCACTGTTGTATGAGTGTGTTGCACTGTTGTATGAGTGTGTTGCACTGTTGTATGAGTGTGTTGCACTGTTGTATAAGTGTGTTGCACTGTTGTATGAGTGTGTTGCACTGTTGTATGAGTGTGTTGCACTGTTGTATGAGTGTGTTGCACTGTTGTATGAGTGTGTTGCACTGTTGTATGAGTGTGTTGCACTGTTGTATGAGTGTGTTGCACTGTTGTATGAGTGTGTTGCACTGTTGTATAAGTGTGTTGCACTGTTGTATGAGTGTGTTGCACTGTTGTATGAGTGTGTTGCACTGTTGTATGAGTGTGTTGCACTGTTGTATGAGTGTGTTGCACTGTTGTATGAGTGTGTTGCACTGTTGTATGAGTGTGTTGCACTGTTGTATGAGTGTGTTGCACTGTTGTATGAGTGTGTTGCACTGTTGTATGAGTGTGTTGCACTGTTGTATAAGTGTGTTGCACTGGCGTATAAGTGTGTTGCACTGTTGTATGAGTGTGTTGCACTGTTGTATGAGTGTGTTGCACTGTTGTATAAGTGTGTTGCACTGTTGTATGAGTGTGTTGCACTGTTGTATGAGTGTGTTGCACTGTTGTATAAGTGTGTTGCACTGTTGTATGAGTGTGTTGCACTGTTGTATGAGTGTGTTGCACTGTTGTATGAGTGTGTTGCACTGTTGTATGAGTGTGTTGCACTGTTGTATGAGTGTGTTGCACTGTTGTATGAGTGTGTTGCACTGTTGTATGAGTGTGTTGCACTGTTGTATGAGTGTGTTGCACTGTTGTATGAGTGTGTTGCACTGTTGTATGAGTGTGTTGCACTGTTGTATGAGTGTGTTGCACTGTTGTATGAGTGTGTTGCACTGTTGTATAAGTGTGTTGCACTGTTGTATGAGTGTGTTGCACTGTTGTATGAGTGTGTTGCACTGTTGTATGAGTGTGTTGCACTGTTGTATGAGTGTGTTGCACTGTTGTATAAGTGTGTTGCACTGTTGTATGAGTGTGTTGCACTGTTGTATGAGTGTGTTGCACTGTTGTATGAGTGTGTTGCACTGTTGTATGAGTGTGTTGCACTGTTGTATGAGTGTGTTGCACTGTTGTATGAGTGTGTTGCACTGTTGTATGAGTGTGTTGCACTGTTGTATAAGTGTGTTGCACTGTTGTATGAGTGTGTTGCACTGTTGTATGAGTGTGTTGCACTGTTGTATGAGTGTGTTGCACTGTTGTATAAGTGTGTTGCACTGGCGTATAAGTGTGTTGCACTGTTGTATGAGTGTGTTGCACTGTTGTATGAGTGTGTTGCACTGTTGTATGAGTGTGTTGCACTGTTGTATGAGTGTGTTGCACTGTTGTATGAGTGTGTTGCACTGTTGTATGAGTGTGTTGCACTGTTGTATGAGTGTGTTGCACTGTTGTATGAGTGTGTTGCACTGTTGTATAAGTGTGTTGCACTGGCGTATAAGTGTGTTGCACTGTTGTATGAGTGTGTTGCACTGTTGTATGAGTGTGTTGCACTGTTGTATGAGTGTGTTGCACTGTTGTATGAGTGTGTTGCACTGTTGTATGAGTGTGTTGCACTGTTGTATGAGTGTGTTGCACTGTTGTATAAGTGTGTTGCACTGTTGTATGAGTGTGTTGCACTGTTGTATGAGTGTGTTGCACTGTTGTATGAGTGTGTTGCACTGTTGTATAAGTGTGTTGCACTGTTGTATAAGTGTGTTGCACTGTTGTATGAGTGTGTTGCACTGTTGTATGAGTGTGTTGCACTGTTGTATAAGTGTGTTGCACTGTTGTATGAGTGTGTTGCACTGTTGTATGAGTGTGTTGCACTGTTGTATAAGTGTGTTGCACTGTTGTATGAGTGTGTTGCACTGTTGTATGAGTGTGTTGCACTGTTGTGAGTTGTGTTGCACTGTTGTATGAGTGTGTTGCACTGTTGTATGAGTGTGTTGCACTGTTGTATGAGTGTGTTGCACTGTTGTATGAGTGTGTTGCACTGTTGTATGAGTGTGTTGCACTGTTGTATGAGTGTGTTGCACTGTTGTATAAGTGTGTTGCACTGTTGTATGAGTGTGTTGCACTGTTGTATGAGTGTGTTGCACTGTTGTATGAGTGTGTTGCACTGTTGTATAAGTGTGTTGCACTGTTGTATAAGTGTGTTGCACTGTTGTATGAGTGTGTTGCACTGTTGTATGAGTGTGTTGCACTGTTGTATGAGTGTGTTGCACTGTTGTATGAGTGTGTTGCACTGTTGTATGAGTGTGTTGCACTGTTGTATGAGTGTGTTGCACTGTTGTATGAGTGTGTTGCACTGTTGTATGAGTGTGTTGCACTGTTGTATGAGTGTGTTGCACTGTTGTATGAGTGTGTTGCACTGTTGTATGAGTGTGTTGCACTGTTGTATAAGTGTGTTGCACTGTTGTATGAGTGTGTTGCACTGTTGTATGAGTGTGTTGCACTGTTGTATGAGTGTGTTGCACTGTTGTATGAGTGTGTTGCACTGTTGTATAAGTGTGTTGCACTGTTGTATGAGTGTGTTGCACTGTTGTATGAGTGTGTTGCACTGTTGTATGAGTGTGTTGCACTGTTGTATGAGTGTGTTGCACTGTTGTATGAGTGTGTTGCACTGTTGTATGAGTGTGTTGCACTGTTGTATAAGTGTGTTGCACTGTTGTATGAGTGTGTTGCACTGTTGTATGAGTGTGTTGCACTGTTGTATGAGTGTGTTGCACTGTTGTATGAGTGTGTTGCACTGTTGTATGAGTGTGTTGCACTGTTGTATGAGTGTGTTGCACTGTTGTATGAGTGTGTTGCACTGGCGTATAAGTGTGTTGCACTGTTGTATGAGTGTGTTGCACTGTTGTATGAGTGTGTTGCACTGTTGTATGAGTGTGTTGCACTGTTGTATGAGTGTGTTGCACTGTTGTATAAGTGTGTTGCACTGTTGTATGAGTGTGTTGCACTGTTGTATGAGTGTGTTGCACTGTTGTATGAGTGTGTTGCACTGTTGTATGAGTGTGTTGCACTGTTGTATGAGTGTGTTGCACTGTTGTATAAGTGTGTTGCACTGTTGTATGAGTGTGTTGCACTGTTGTATGAGTGTGTTGCACTGTTGTATAAGTGTGTTGCACTGTTGTATGAGTGTGTTGCACTGTTGTATGAGTGTGTTGCACTGTTGTATAAGTGTGTTGCACTGTTGTATGAGTGTGTTGCACTGTTGTATGAGTGTGTTGCACTGTTGTATGAGTGTGTTGCACTGTTGTATGAGTGTGTTGCACTGTTGTATAAGTGTGTTGCACTGTTGTATGAGTGTGTTGCACTGTTGTATGAGTGTGTTGCACTGTTGTATGAGTGTGTTGCACTGTTGTATGAGTGTGTTGCACTGTTGTATGAGTGTGTTGCACTGTTGTATGAGTGTGTTGCACTGTTGTATGAGTGTGTTGCACTGTTGTATGAGTGTGTTGCACTGTTGTATGAGTGTGTTGCACTGTTGTATGAGTGTGTTGCACTGTTGTATGAGTGTGTTGCACTGTTGTATGAGTGTGTTGCACTGTTGTATGAGTGTGTTGCACTGTTGTATGAGTGTGTTGCACTGTTGTATGAGTGTGTTGCACTGTTGTATGAGTGTGTTGCACTGTTGTATGAGTGTGTTGCACTGTTGTATGAGTGTGTTGCACTGTTGTATGAGTGTGTTGCACTGTTGTATGAGTGTGTTGCACTGTTGTATAAGTGTGTTGCACTGTTGTATGAGTGTGTTGCACTGTTGTATGAGTGTGTTGCACTGTTGTATGAGTGTGTTGCACTGTTGTATGAGTGTGTTGCACTGTTGTATGAGTGTGTTGCACTGTTGTATGAGTGTGTTGCACTTGCGTATAAGTGTGTTGCACTGTTGTATGAGTGTGTTGCACTGTTGTATGAGTGTGTTGCACTGTTGTATAAGTGTGTTGCACTGTTGTATGAGTGTGTTGCAATGTTGTATGAGTGTGTTGCACTGTTGTATGAGTGTGTTGCACTGTTGTATGAGTGTGTTGCACTGTTGTATAAGTGTGTTGCACTGTTGTATGAGTGTGTTGCACTGTTGTATGAGTGTGTTGCACTGTTGTATGAGTGTGTTGCACTGTTGTATGAGTGTGTTGCACTGTTGTATAAGTGTGTTGCACTGTTGTATAAGTGTGTTGCACTGTTGTATGAGTGTGTTGCACTGTTGTATGAGTGTGTTGCACTGTTGTATGAGTGTGTTGCACTGTTGTATGAGTGTGTTGCACTGTTGTATGAGTGTGTTGCACTGTTGTATGAGTGTGTTGCACTGTTGTATGAGTGTGTTGCACTGTTGTATGAGTGTGTTGCACTGTTGTATAAGTGTGTTGCACTGTTGTATGAGTGTGTTGCACTGTTGTATGAGTGTGTTGCACTGTTGTATGAGTGTGTTGCACTGTTGTATGAGTGTGTTGCACTGTTGTATAAGTGTGTTGCACTGTTGTATGAGTGTGTTGCACTGTTGTATGAGTGTGTTGCACTGTTGTATGAGTGTGTTGCACTGTTGTATGAGTGTGTTGCACTGTTGTATGAGTGTGTTGCACTGTTGTATAAGTGTGTTGCACTGTTGTATGAGTGTGTTGCACTGTTGTATGAGTGTGTTGCACTGTTGTATGAGTGTGTTGCACTGTTGTATGAGTGTGTTGCACTGTTGTATAAGTGTGTTGCACTGTTGTATAAGTGTGTTGCACTGTTGTATGAGTGTGTTGCACTGTTGTATGAGTGTGTTGCACTGTTGTATGAGTGTGTTGCACTGTTGTATGAGTGTGTTGCACTGTTGTATGAGTGTGTTGCACTGTTGTATGAGTGTGTTGCACTGTTGTATGAGTGTGTTGCACTGTTGTATGAGTGTGTTGCACTGTTGTATAAGTGTGTTGCACTGTTGTATGAGTGTGTTGCACTGTTGTATGAGTGTGTTGCACTGTTGTATGAGTGTGTTGCACTGTTGTATGAGTGTGTTGCACTGTTGTATGAGTGTGTTGCACTGTTGTATGAGTGTGTTGCACTGTTGTATGAGTGTGTTGCACTGTTGTATGAGTGTGTTGCACTGTTGTATGAGTGTGTTGCACTGTTGTATGAGTGTGTTGCACTGTTGTATGAGTGTGTTGCACTGGCGTATAAGTGTGTTGCACTGTTGTATGAGTGTGTTGCACTGTTGTATGAGTGTGTTGCACTGTTGTATGAGTGTGTTGCACTGTTGTATGAGTGTGTTGCAATGTTGTATGAGTGTGTTGCACTGTTGTATGAGTGTGTTGCACTGTTGTATGAGTGTGTTGCACTGTTGTATGAGTGTGTTGCACTGTTGTATGAGTGTGTTGCACTGTTGTATGAGTGTGTTGCACTGTTGTATGAGTGTGTTGCACTGTTGTATGAGTGTGTTGCACTGTTGTATGAGTGTGTTGCACTGTTGTATAAGTGTGTTGCACTGTTGTATGAGTGTGTTGCACTGTTGTATGAGTGTGTTGCACTGTTGTATGAGTGTGTTGCACTGTTGTATAAGTGTGTTGCACTGTTGTATGAGTGTGTTGCACTGTTGTATGAGTGTGTTGCACTGTTGTATGAGTGTGTTGCACTGTTGTATAAGTGTGTTGCACTGTTGTATGAGTGTGTTGCACTGTTGTATGAGTGTGTTGCACTGTTGTATGAGTGTGTTGCACTGTTGTATGAGTGTGTTGCACTGTTGTATGAGTGTGTTGCACTGTTGTATGAGTGTGTTGCACTGTTGTATGAGTGTGTTGCACTGTTGTATGAGTGTGTTGCACTGTTGTATGAGTGTGTTGCACTGTTGTATGAGTGTGTTGCACTGTTGTATAAGTGTGTTGCACTGGCGTATAAGTGTGTTGCACTGTTGTATGAGTGTGTTGCACTGTTGTATGAGTGTGTTGCACTGTTGTATGAGTGTGTTGCACTGTTGTATGAGTGTGTTGCACTGTTGTATGAGTGTGTTGCACTGTTGTATGAGTGTGTTGCACTGTTGTATGAGTGTGTTGCACTGTTGTATGAGTGTGTTGCACTGTTGTATGAGTGTGTTGCACTGTTGTATGAGTGTGTTGCACTGTTGTATGAGTGTGTTGCACTGTTGTATGAGTGTGTTGCACTGTTGTATGAGTGTGTTGCACTGTTGTATGAGTGTGTTGCACTGTTGTATGAGTGTGTTGCACTGTTGTATGAGTGTGTTGCACTGTTGTATGAGTGTGTTGCACTGTTGTATGAGTGTGTTGCACTGTTGTATGAGTGTGTTGCACTGTTGTATGAGTGTGTTGCACTGTTGTATGAGTGTGTTGCACTGTTGTATGAGTGTGTTGCACTGTTGTATGAGTGTGTTGCACTGTTGTATGAGTGTGTTGCACTGTTGTATGAGTGTGTTGCACTGTTGTATGAGTGTGTTGCACTGTTGTATGAGTGTGTTGCACTGTTGTATAAGTGTGTTGCACTGTTGTATGAGTGTGTTGCACTGTTGTATGAGTGTGTTGCACTGTTGTATGAGTGTGTTGCACTGTTGTATGAGTGTGTTGCACTGTTGTATGAGTGTGTTGCACTGTTGTATAAGTGTGTTGCACTGTTGTATGAGTGTGTTGCACTGTTGTATGAGTGTGTTGCACTGTTGTATGAGTGTGTTGCACTGTTGTATGAGTGTGTTGCACTGTTGTATGAGTGTGTTGCACTGTTGTATGAGTGTGTTGCACTGTTGTATGAGTGTGTTGCACTGTTGTATGAGTGTGTTGCACTGTTGTATGAGTGTGTTGCACTGTTGTATGAGTGTGTTGCACTGTTGTATGAGTGTGTTGCACTGTTGTATAAGTGTGTTGCACTGTTGTATGAGTGTGTTGCACTGTTGTATGAGTGTGTTGCACTGTTGTATGAGTGTGTTGCACTGTTGTATAAGTGTGTTGCACTGTTGTATGAGTGTGTTGCACTGTTGTATGAGTGTGTTGCACTGTTGTATAAGTGTGTTGCACTGTTGTATGAGTGTGTTGCACTGTTGTATGAGTGTGTTGCACTGTTGTATGAGTGTGTTGCACTGTTGTATGAAGTGTGTTGCACTGTTGTATGAGTGTGTTGCACTGTTGTATGAGTGTGTTGCACTGTTGTATGAGTGTGTTGCACTGTTGTATGAGTGTGTTGCACTGTTGTATGAGTGTGTTGCACTGTTGTATGAGTGTGTTGCACTGTTGTATGAGTGTGTTGCACTGTTGTATGAGTGTGTTGCACTGTTGTATGAGTGTGTTGCACTGTTGTATAAGTGTGTTGCACTGTTGTATGAGTGTGTTGCACTGTTGTATGAGTGTGTTGCACTGTTGTATGAGTGTGTTGCACTGTTGTATGAGTGTGTTGCACTGTTGTATGAGTGTGTTGCACTGTTGTATGAGTGTGTTGCACTGTTGTATGAGTGTGTTGCACTGTTGTATGAGTGTGTTGCACTGTTGTATGAGTGTGTTGCACTGTTGTATAAGTGTGTTGCACTGTTGTATGAGTGTGTTGCACTGTTGTGAGTGTGTTGCACTGTTGTATGAGTGTGTTGCACTGTTGTATAAGTGTGTTGCACTGTTGTATGAGTGTGTTGCACTGTTGTATGAGTGTGTTGCACTGTTGTATGAGTGTGTTGCACTGTTGTATAAGTGTGTTGCACTGTTGTATGAGTGTGTTGCACTGTTGTATGAGTGTGTTGCACTGTTGTATGAGTGTGTTGCACTGTTGTATGAGTGTGTTGCACTGTTGTATGAGTGTGTTGCACTGTTGTATAAGTGTGTTGCACTGTTGTATGAGTGTGTTGCACTGTTGTATGAGTGTGTTGCACTGTTGTATGAGTGTGTTGCACTGTTGTATGAGTGTGTTGCACTGTTGTATAAGTGTGTTGCACTGTTGTATGAGTGTGTTGCACTGTTGTATGAGTGTGTTGCACTGTTGTATAAGTGTGTTGCACTGTTGTATGAGTGTGTTGCACTGTTGTATGAGTGTGTTGCACTGTTGTATGAGTGTGTTGCACTGTTGTATAAGTGTGTTGCACTGTTGTATGAGTGTGTTGCACTGTTGTATGAGTGTGTTGCACTGTTGTATGAGTGTGTTGCACTGTTGTATGAGTGTGTTGCACTGTTGTATAAGTGTGTTGCACTGTTGTATGAGTGTGTTGCACTGTTGTATGAGTGTGTTGCACTGTTGTATGAGTGTGTTGCACTGTTGTATGAGTGTGTTGCACTGTTGTATGAGTGTGTTGCACTGTTGTATGAGTGTGTTGCACTGTTGTATAAGTGTGTTGCACTGTTGTATGAGTGTGTTGCACTGTTGTATGAGTGTGTTGCACTGTTGTATGAGTGTGTTGCACTGTTGTATGAGTGTGTTGCACTGTTGTATGAGTGTGTTGCACTGTTGTATGAGTGTGTTGCACTGGCGTATAAGTGTGTTGCACTGTTGTATGAGTGTGTTGCACTGTTGTATGAGTGTGTTGCACTGTTGTATGAGTGTGTTGCACTGTTGTATGAGTGTGTTGCACTGTTGTATGAGTGTGTTGCACTGTTGTATGAGTGTGTTGCACTGTTGTATGAGTGTGTTGCACTGTTGTATGAGTGTGTTGCACTGTTGTATGAGTGTGTTGCACTGTTGTATGAGTGTGTTGCACTGTTGTATGAGTGTGTTGCACTGTTGTATGAGTGTGTTGCACTGTTGTATGAGTGTGTTGCAATGTTGTATGAGTGTTGCACTGTTGTATGAGTGTGTTGCACTGTTGTATAAGTGTGTTGCACTGTTGTATGAGTGTGTTGCACTGTTGTATGAGTGTGTTGCACTGTTGTATGAGTGTGTTGCACTGTTGTATGAGTGTGTTGCACTGCTGTATGAGTGTGTTGCACTGTTGTATGAGTGTGTTGCACTGTTGTATGAGTGTGTTGCACTGTTGTTTAAGTGTGTTGCACTGTTGTATGAGTGTGTTGCACTGTTGTATGAGTGTGTTGCACTGTTGTATGAGTGTGTTGCACTGTTGTATAAGTGTGTTGCACTGTTGTATGAGTGTGTTGCACTGTTGTATGAGTGTGTTGCACTGTTGTATGAGTGTGTTGCACTGTTGTATAAGTGTGTTGCACTGTTGTATGAGTGTGTTGCACTGTTGTATGAGTGTGTTGCACTGTTGTATAAGTGTGTTGCACTGTTGTATGAGTGTGTTGCACTGTTGTATGAGTGTGTTGCACTGTTGTATGAGTGTGTTGCACTGTTGTATGAGTGTGTTGCACTGTTGTATGAGTGTGTTGCACTGTTGTATGAGTGTGTTGCACTGTTGTATGAGTGTGTTGCACTGTTGTATGAGTGTGTTGCACTGTTGTATGAGTGTGTTGCACTGTTGTATAAGTGTGTTGCACTGTTGTATAAGTGTGTTGCACTGTTGTATGAGTGTGTTGCAATGTTGTATGAGTGTGTTGCACTGTTGTATGAGTGTGTTGCACTGTTGTATAAGTGTGTTGCACTGTTGTATGAGTGTGTTGCACTGTTGTATGAGTGTGTTGCACTGTTGTATGAGTGTGTTGCACTGTTGTATGAGTGTGTTGCACTGTTGTATAGTGTGTTGCACTGTTGTATGAGTGTGTTGCACTGTTGTATGAGTGTGTTGCACTGTTGTATGAGTGTGTTGCACTGTTGTATGAGTGTGTTGCACTGTTGTATGAGTGTGTTGCACTGTTGTATGAGTGTGTTGCACTGTTGTATAAGTGTGTTGCACTGTTGTATGAGTGTGTTGCACTGTTGTATGAGTGTGTTGCACTGTTGTATGAGTGTGTTGCACTGTTGTATGAGTGTGTTGCACTGTTGTATGAGTGTGTTGCACTGTTGTATGAGTGTGTTGCACTGTTGTATAAGTGTGTTGCACTGTTGTATGAGTGTGTTGCACTGTTGTATGAGTGTGTTGCACTGTTGTATGAGTGTGTTGCACTGTTGTATGAGTGTGTTGCACTGTTGTATGAGTGTGTTGCACTGTTGTATGAGTGTGTTGCACTGTTGTATAAGTGTGTTGCACTGTTGTATGAGTGTGTTGCACTGTTGTATGAGTGTGTTGCACTGTTGTATGAGTGTGTTGCACTGTTGTATGAGTGTGTTGCACTGTTGTATGAGTGTGTTGCACTGTTGTATGAGTGTGTTGCACTGTTGTATGAGTGTGTTGCACTGTTGTATGAGTGTGTTGCACTGTTGTATAAGTGTGTTGCACTGTTGTATAAGTGTGTTGCACTGTTGTATGAGTGTGTTGCACTGTTGTGAGTGTGTTGCACTGTTGTATGAGTGTGTTGCACTGTTGTATAAGTGTGTTGCACTGTTGTATGAGTGTGTTGCACTGTTGTATGAGTGTGTTGCACTGTTGTATGAGTGTGTTGCACTGTTGTATGAGTGTGTTGCACTGTTGTATGAGTGTGTTGCACTGTTGTATGAGTGTGTTGCACTGTTGTATAAGTGTGTTGCACTGGCGTATAAGTGTGTTGCACTGGCGTATAAGTGTGTTGCACTGTTGTATGAGTGTGTTGCACTGTTGTATGAGTGTGTTGCACTGTTGTATGAGTGTGTTGCACTGTTGTATGAGTGTGTTGCACTGTTGTATGAGTGTGTTGCACTGTTGTATAAGTGTGTTGCACTGTTGTATGAGTGTGTTGCACTGTTGTATGAGTGTGTTGCACTGTTGTATGAGTGTGTTGCACTGTTGTATAAGTGTGGTATGAGTGTGTTGCACTGTTGTATGAGTGTGTTGCACTGTTGTATGAGTGTGTTGCACTGTTGTATGAGTGTGTTGCACTGTTGTATGAGTGTGTTGCACTGTTGTATGAGTGTGTTGCACTGTTGTATGAGTGTGTTGCACTGTTGTATGAGTGTGTTGCACTGTTGTATGAGTCTGTTGCACTGGCGTATGAGTGTGTTGCACTGTTGTATGAGTGTGTTGCACTGTTGTATAAGTGTGTTGCACTGGCGTATAAGTGTGTTGCACTGTTGTATGAGTGTGTTGCACTGTTGTATGAGTGTGTTGCACTGTTGTATGAGTGTGTTGCACTGTTGTATAAGTGTGTTGCACTGTTGTATGAGTGTGTTGCACTGTTGTATGAGTGTGTTGCACTGTTGTATGAGTGTGTTGCACTGTTGTATGAGTGTGTTGCACTGTTGTATGAGTGTGTTGCACTGTTGTATGAGTGTGTTGCACTGTTGTATGAGTGTGTTGCACTGTTGTATGAGTGTGTTGCACTGTTGTATGAGTGTGTTGCACTTGCGTATGAGTGTGTTGCACTGTTGTATGAGTGTGTTGCACTGTTGTATGAGTGTGTTGCACTGTTGTATAAGTGTTTTGCACTGTTGTATGAGTGTGTTGCACTGTTGTATGAGTGTGTTGCACTGTTGTATGAGTGTGTTGCACTGTTGTATAAGTGTGTTGCACTGTTGTATGAGTGTGTTGCACTGTTGTATGAGTGTGTTGCACTGTTGTATAAGTGTGTTGCACTGGCGTATAAGTGTGTTGCACTGTTGTATGAGTGTGTTGCACTGTTGTATGAGTGTGTTGCACTGTTGTATGAGTGTGTTGCACTGTTGTATAAATGTTTTGCACGGGTGTATAAGTGTGTTGCACTGTTGTATGAGTGTGTTGCACTGTTGTATGAGTGTGTTGCACTGTTGTATGAGTGTGTTGCACTGTTGTATGAGTGTGTTGCACTGTTGTATAAGTGTGTTGCACTGTATGAGTGTGTTGCACTGTTGTATGAGTGTGTTGCACTGTTGTATGAGTGTGTTGCACTGTTGTATGAGTGTGTTGCACTGTTGTATGAGTGTGTTGCACTGTTGTATGAGTGTGTTGCACTGTTGTATGAGTGTGTTGCACTGTTGTATAGTGTGTTGCACTGGCGTATAAGTGTGTTGCACTGTTGTATGAGTGTGTTGCACTGTTGTATGAGTGTGTTGCAATGTTGTATGAGTGTGTTGCACTGTTGTATGAGTGTGTTGCACTGTTGTATGAGTGTGTTGCACTGTTGTATGAGTGTGTTGCACTGTTGTATGAGTGTGTTGCACTGTTGTATGAGTGTGTTGCACTGTTGTATGAGTGTGTTGCACTGTTGTATAAGTGTGTTGCACTGGCGTATAAGTGTGTTGCACTGTTGTATGAGTGTGTTGCACTGTTGTATGAGTGTGTTGCACTGTTGTATGAGTGTGTTGCACTGTTGTATAAGTGTGTTGCACTGTTGTATAAGTGTGTTGCACTGTTGTATAAGTGTGTTGCACTGTTGTATGAGTGTGTTGCACTGTTGTATGAGTGTGTTGCACTGTTGTATGAGTGTGTTGCACTGTTGTATGAGTGTGTTGCACTGTTGTATGAGTGTGTTGCACTGTTGTATGAGTGTGTTGCACTGTTGTATGAGTGTGTTGCACTGTTGTATAAGTGTGTTGCACTGTTGTATGAGTGTGTTGCACTGTTGTATAAGTGTGTTGCACTGTTGTATGAGTGTGTTGCACTGTTGTATGAGTGTGTTGCACTGTTGTATGAGTGTGTTGCACTGTTGTATGAGTGTGTTGCACTGTTGTATAAGTGTGTTGCACTGTTGTATGAGTGTGTTGCACTGTTGTATGAGTGTGTTGCACTGTTGTATAAGTGTGTTGCACTGTTGTATGAGTGTGTTGCACTGTTGTATGAGTGTGTTGCACTGTTGTATGAGTGTGTTGCACTGTTGTATGAGTGTGTTGCACTGTTGTATGAGTGTGTTGCACTGTTGTATGAGTGTGTTGCACTGTTGTATGAGTGTGTTGCACTGTTGTATGTGTGTTGCACTGTTGTATAAGTGTGTTGCACTGTTGTATGAGTGTGTTGCACTGTTGTATGAGTGTGTTGCACTGTTGTATGAGTGTGTTGCACTGTTGTATAAGTGTGTTGCACTGTTGTATGAGTGTGTTGCACTGTTGTATGAGTGTGTTGCACTGTTGTATAAGTGTGTTGCACTGGTGTATAAGTGTGTTGCACTGTTGTATGAGTGTGTTGCACTGTTGTATGAGTGTGTTGCACTGTTGTATGAGTGTGTTGCACTGTTGTATAAGTGTGTTGCACTGGCGTATAAGTGTGTTGCACTGTTGTATGAGTGTGTTGCACTGTTGTATGAGTGTGTTGCACTGTTGTATGAGTGTGTTGCACTGTTGTATGAGTGTGTTGCACTGTTGTATAAGTGTGTTGCACTGTTGTATGAGTGTGTTGCACTGTTGTATGAGTGTGTTGCACTGTTGTATGAGTGTGTTGCACTGTTGTATGAGTGTGTTGCACTGTTGTATGAGTGTGTTGCACTGTTGTATGAGTGTGTTGCACTGTTGTATGAGTGTGTTGCACTGTTGTATAAGTGTGTTGCACTGGCGTATAAGTGTGTTGCACTGTTGTATGAGTGTGTTGCACTGTTGTATGAGTGTGTTGCACTGTTGTATGAGTGTGTTGCACTGTTGTATGAGTGTGTTGCACTGTTGTATAAGTGTGTTGCACTGTTGTATGAGTGTGTTGCACTGTTGTATGAGTGTGTTGCACTGTTGTATGAGTGTGTTGCACTGTTGTATGAGTGTGTTGCACTGTTGTATGAGTGTGTTGCACTGTTGTATGTGTTGCACTGTTGTATGAGTGTGTTGCACTGTTGTATAAGTGTGTTGCACTGTTGTATGAGTGTGTTGCACTGTTGTATAAGTGTGTTGCACTGGCGTATAAGTGTGTTGCACTGTTGTATGAGTGTGTTGCACTGTTGTATGAGTGTGTTGCACTGTTGTATGAGTGTGTTGCACTGTTGTATGAGTGTGTTGCACTGTTGTATGAGTGTGTTGCACTGTTGTATAAGTGTGTTGCACTGTTGTATAAGTGTGTTGCACTGTTGTATGAGTGTGTTGCACTGTTGTATGAGTGTGTTGCACTGTTGTATGAGTGTGTTGCACTGTTGTATGAGTGTGTTGCACTGTTGTATGAGTGTGTTGCACTGTTGTATGAGTGTGTTGCACTGTTGTATGAGTGTGTTGCACTGTTGTATGAGTGTGTTGCACTGTTGTATGAGTGTGTTGCACTGTTGTATGAGTGTGTTGCACTGTTGTATGAGTGTGTTGCACTGTTGTATAAGTGTGTTGCACTGGCGTATAAGTGTGTTGCACTGTTGTATGAGTGTGTTGCACTGTTGTATGAGTGTGTTGCACTGTTGTATGAGTGTGTTGCACTGTTGTATGAGTGTGTTGCACTGTTGTATGAGTGTGTTGCACTGTTGTATGAGTGTGTTGCACTGTTGTATGAGTGTGTTGCACTGTTGTATGAGTGTGTTGCACTGTTGTATGAGTGTGTTGCACTGTTGTATGAGTGTGTTGCACTGTTGTATGAGTGTGTTGCACTGTTGTATAAGTGTGTTGCACTGGCGTATAAGTGTGTTGCACTGTTGTATGAGTGTGTTGCACTGTTGTATGAGTGTGTTGCACTGTTGTATGAGTGTGTTGCACTGTTGTATGAGTGTGTTGCACTGTTGTATGAGTGTGTTGCACTGTTGTATGAGTGTGTTGCACTGTTGTATGAGTGTGTTGCACTGTTGTATGAGTGTGTTGCACTGTTGTATAAGTGTGTTGCACTGGCGTATAAGTGTGTTGCACTGTTGTATGAGTGTGTTGCACTGTTGTATGAGTGTGTTGCACTGTTGTATGAGTGTGTTGCACTGTTGTATGAGTGTGTTGCACTGTTGTATAAGTGTGTTGCACTGTTGTATGAGTGTGTTGCACTGTTGTATGAGTGTGTTGCAATGTTGTATGAGTGTGTTGCACTGTTGTATGAGTGTGTTGCACTGTTGTATAAGTGTTTTGCACTGTTGTATGAGTGTGTTGCACTGTTGTATGAGTGTGTTGCAATGTTGTATGAGTGTGTTGCACGGGCGTATAAGTGTGTTGCACTGTTGTATAAGTGTTTTGCACTGTTGTATGAGTGTGTTGCACTGTTGTATGAGTGTGTTGCAATGTTGTATGAGTGTGTTGCACTGTTGTATGAGTGTGTTGCACTGTTGTATAAGTGTTTTGCACTGTTGTATGAGTGTGTTGCACTGTTGTATGAGTGTGTTGCACTGTTGTATGAGTGTGTTGCACTGTTGTATGAGTGTGTTGCAATGTTGTATGAGTGTGTTGCACTGTTGTATGAGTGTGTTGCACTGTTGTATAAGTGTGTTGCACTGTTGTATGAGTGTGTTGCACTGTTGTATGAGTGTGTTGCACTGTTGTATAAGTGTGTTGCACTGTTGTATAAGTGTGTTGCACTGGCGTATAAGTGTGTTGCACTGTTGTATGAGTGTGTTGCACTGTTGTATGAGTGTGTTGCACTGTTGTATGAGTGTGTTGCACTGTTGTATGAGTGTGTTGCACTGTTGTATAAGTGTGTTGCACTGTTGTATAAGTGTGTTGCACTGTTGTATAAGTGTGTTGCACTGTTGTATGAGTGTGTTGCAATGTTGTATGAGTGTGTTGCACTGTTGTATGAGTGTGTTGCACTGTTGTATAAGTGTGTTGCACTGGTGTATAAGTGTGTTGCACTGTTGTATGAGTGTGTTGCACTGTTGTATGAGTGTGTTGCACTGTTGTATGAGTGTGTTGCACTGTTGTATAAGTGTGTTGCACTGGCGTATAAGTGTGTTGCACTGTTGTATAAGTGTGTTGCACTGTTGTATGAGTGTGTTGCACTGTTGTATGAGTGTGTTGCACTGTTGTATGAGTGTGTTGCACTGTTGTATGAGTGTGTTGCACTGTTGTATGAGTGTGTTGCACTGTTGTATGTGTAGGTTGCACTGTTGTATGAGTGTGTTGCACTGTTGTATAAGTGTGTTGCACTGTTGTATGAGTGTGTTGCACTGTTGTATAAGTGTGTTGCACTGGCGTATAAGTGTGTTGCACTGTTGTATGAGTGTGTTGCACTGTTGTATGAGTGTGTTGCACTGTTGTATGAGTGTGTTGCACTGTTGTATGAGTGTGTTGCACTGTTGTATGAGTGTGTTGCACTGTTGTATAAGTGTGTTGCACTGGCGTATGAGTGTGTTGCACTGTTGTATGAGTGTGTTGCACTGTTGTATGAGTGTGTTGCACTGTTGTATGAGTGTGTTGCACTGTTGTATGAGTGTGTTGCACTGTTGTATAAGTGTGTTGCACTGGCGTATAAGTGTGTTGCACTGTTGTATGAGTGTGTTGCACTGTTGTATGAGTGTGTTGCACTGTTGTATGAGTGTGTTGCACTGTTGTATGAGTGTGTTGCACTGTTGTATAAGTGTGTTGCACTGGCGTATAAGTGTGTTGCACTGTTGTATGAGTGTGTTGCACTGTTGTATGAGTGTGTTGCACTGTTGTATGAGTGTGTTGCACTGTTGTATAAGTGTGTTGCACTGTTGTATGAGTGTGTTGCACTGTTGTATGAGTGTGTTGCACTGTTGTATAAGTGTGTTGCACTGGCGTATGAGTGTGTTGCACTGTTGTATGAGTGTGTTGCACTGTTGTATGAGTGTGTTGCACTGTTGTATGAGTGTGTTGCACTGTTGTATGAGTGTGTTGCACTGGCGTATGAGTGTGTTGCACTGTTGTATGAGTGTGTTGCACTGTTGTATGAGTGTGTTGCACTGTTGTATGAGTGTGTTGCACTGTTGTATGAGTGTGTTGCACTGTTGTATGAGTGTGTTGCACTGTTGTATGAGTGTGTTGCACTGTTGTATGAGTGTGTTGCACTGTTGTATGAGTGTGTTGCACTGTTGTATAAGTGTGTTGCACTGTTGTATAAGTGTGTTGCACTGTTGTATGAGTGTGTTGCACTGTTGTATGAGTGTGTTGCACTGTTGTATGAGTGTGTTGCACTGTTGTATGAGTGTGTTGCACTGTTGTATAAGTGTTTTGCACTGTTGTATGAGTGTGTTGCACTGTTGTATGAGTGTGTTGCAATGTTGTATGAGTGTGTTGCACTGTTGTATGAGTGTGTTGCACTGTTGTATAAATGTTTTGCACGGGCGTATAAGTGTGTTGCACTGTTGTATGAGTGTGTTGCACTGTTGTATGAGTGTGTTGCACTGTTGTATGAGTGTGTTGCACTGTTGTATAAGTGTGTTGCACTGTTGTATGAGTGTGTTGCACTGTTGTATGAGTGTGTTGCACTGTTGTATGAGTGTGTTGCACTGTTGTATGAGTGTGTTGCACTGTTGTATGAGTGTGTTGCACTGTTGTATAAGTGTGTTGCACTGGCGTATAAGTGTGTTGCACTGTTGTATGAGTGTGTTGCACTGTTGTATGAGTGTGTTGCACTGTTGTATGAGTGTGTTGCACTGTTGTATGAGTGTGTTGCACTGTTGTATAAGTGTGTTGCACTGTTGTATGAGTGTGTTGCACTGTTGTATGAGTGTGTTGCACTGTTGTATGAGTGTGTTGCACTGTTGTATAAGTGTGTTGCACTGTTGTATAAGTGTGTTGCACTGGCGTATGAGTGTGTTGCACTGTTGTATGATTGTGTTGCAATGTTGTATGAGTGTGTTGCACTGTTGTTTGAGTGTGTTGCACTGTTGTATTAGTGTGTTGCACTGTTGTATGAGTGTGTTGCACTGTTGTATGAGTGTGTTGCACTGTTGTATAAGTGTGTTGCACTGTTGTATGAGTGTGTTGCACTGTTGTATGAGTGTGTTGCACTGTTGTATGAGTGTGTTGCACTGTTGTATGAGTGTGTTGCACTGTTGTATGAGTGTGTTGCACTGTTGTATGAGTGTGTTGCACTGTTGTATGAGTGTGTTGCACTGTTGTATGAGTGTGTTGCACTGTTGTATGAGTGTGTTGCACTGTTGTATGAGTGTGTTGCACTGTTGTATGAGTGTGTTGCACTGTTGTATGAGTGTTGCACTGTTGTATGAGTGTGTTGCACTGTTGTATGAGTGTGTTGCACTGTTGTATGAGTGTGTTGCACTGTTGTATAAGTGTGTTGCACTGGCGTATAAGTGTGTTGCACTGTTGTATGAGTGTGTTGCACTGTTGTATGAGTGTGTTGCAATGTTGTATGAGTGTGTTGCACTGTTGTATGAGTGTGTTGCACTGTTGTATAAGTGTTTTGCACTGTTGTATAAGTGTGTTGCACTGGCGTATAAGTGTGTTGCACTGTTGTATGAGTGTGTTGCACTGTTGTATGAGTGTGTTGCACTGTTGTATGAGTGTGTTGCACTGTTGTATGAGTGTGTTGCACTGTTGTATAAGTGTGTTGCACTGGCGTATAAGTGTGTTGCACTGTTGTATGAGTGTGTTGCACTGTTGTATGTGTGTATTGCACTGTTGTATAAGTGTGTTGCACTGTTGTATGACTGTGTTGCAATGTTGTATGAGTGTGTTGCACTGTTGTATGAGTGTGTTGCACTGTTGTATGAGTGTGTTGCACTGTTGTATGAGTGTGTTGCACTGTTGTATGAGTGTGTTGCACTGTTGTATGAGTGTGTTGCACTGTTGTATAAGTGTGTTGCACTGTTGTATGAGTGTGTTGCACTGTTGTATGAGTGTGTTGCACTGTTGTATGAGTGTGTTGCACTGTTGTATAAGTGTGTTGCACTGGCGTATAAGTGTGTTGCACTGTTGTATGAGTGTGTTGCACTGTTGTATGAGTGTGTTGCACTGTTGTATGAGTGTGTTGCACTGTTGTATGAGTGTGTTGCACTGTTGTATAAGTGTGTTGCACTGTTGTATAAGTGTGTTGCACTGTTGTATGAGTGTGTTGCACTGTTGTATGAGTGTGTTGCAATGTTGTATGAGTGTTGCACTGTTGTATAAGTGTGTTGCACTGTTGTATGAGTGTGTTGCACTGTTGTATGAGTGTGTTGCACTGTTGTATGAGTGTGTTGCACTGTTGTATAAGTGTGTTGCACTGTTGTATGAGTGTGTTGCACTGTTGTATGAGTGTGTTGCAATGTTGTATGAGTGTGTTGCACTGTTGTATGAGTGTGTTGCACTGTTGTATAAATGTTTTGCACGGGTGTATAAGTGTGTTGCACTGTTGTATGAGTGTGTTGCACTGTTGTATGAGTGTGTTGCACTGTTGTATGAGTGTGTTGCACTGTTGTATAAGTGTGTTGCACTGTTGTATGAGTGTGTTGCACTGTTGTATGAGTGTGTTGCACTGTTGTATGAGTGTGTTGCACTGTTGTATGAGTGTGTTGCACTGTTGTATGAGTGTGTTGCACTGTTGTATAAGTGTGTTGCACTGGCGTATAAGTGTGTTGCACTGTTGTATGAGTGTGTTGCACTGTTGTATGAGTGTGTTGCACTGTTGTATAAGTGTGTTGCACTGTTGTATGAGTGTGTTGCAATGTTGTATGAGTGTGTTGCACTGTTGTATGAGTGTGTTGCACTGTTGTATGAGTGTGTTGCACTGTTGTATGAGTGTGTTGCACTGTTGTATGAGTGTGTTGCACTGTTGTATAAGTGTGTTGCACTGTTGTATAAGTGTGTTGCACTGTTGTATGAGTGTGTTGCACTGTTGTATGAGTGTGTTGCACTGTTGTATAAGTGTGTTGCACTGGCGTATAAGTGTGTTGCACTGTTGTATGAGTGTGTTGCACTGTTGTATGAGTGTGTTGCACTGGCGTATAAGTGTGTTGCACTGTTGTATGAGTGTGTTGCACTGTTGTATGAGTGTGTTGCACTGTTGTATGAGTGTGTTGCACTGTTGTATGAGTGTTGCACTGTTGTATAAGTGTGTTGCACTGGCGTATAAGTGTGTTGCACTGTTGTATGAGTGTGTTGCACTGTTGTATGAGTGTGTTGCACTGTTGTATGAGTGTGTTGCACTGTTGTATGAGTGTGTTGCACTGTTGTATGAGTGTGTTGCACTGTTGTATGAGTGTGTTGCACTGTTGTATGAGTGTGTTGCACTGTTGTATGAGTGTGTTGCACTGTTGTATGAGTGTGTTGCACTGTTGTATGAGTGTGTTGCACTGTTGTATGAGTGTGTTGCACTGTTGTATGAGTGTGTTGCACTGTTGTATAAGTGTGTTGCACTGTTGTATGAGTGTGTTGCACTGTTGTATGAGTGTGTTGCACTGTTGTATGAGTGTGTTGCACTGTTGTATGAGTGTGTTGCACTGTTGTATAAGTGTGTTGCACTGTTGTATGAGTGTGTTGCACTGTTGTATGAGTGTGTTGCACTGTTGTATGAGTGTGTTGCACTGTTGTATGAGTGTGTTGCACTGTTGTATGAGTGTGTTGCACTGTTGTATGAGTGTGTTGCACTGTTGTATGAGTGTGTTGCACTGTTGTATGAGTGTGTTGCACTGTTGTATGAGTGTGTTGCACTGTTGTATAAGTGTGTTGCACTGGCGTATAAGTGTGTTGCACTGTTGTATGAGTGTGTTGCACTGTTGTATGAGTGTGTTGCACTGTTGTATGAGTGTGTTGCACTGTTGTATGAGTGTGTTGCACTGTTGTATAAGTGTGTTGCACTGTTGTATGAGTGTGTTGCACTGTTGTATGAGTGTGTTGCACTGTTGTATGAGTGTGTTGCACTGTTGTATGAGTGTGTTGCACTGTTGTATGAGTGTGTTGCACTGGCGTATGAGTGTGTTGCACTGTTGTATGAGTGTGTTGCACTGTTGTATAAGTGTGTTGCACTGTTGTATAAGTGTGTTGCACTGTTGTATGAGTGTGTTGCACTGTTGTATGAGTGTGTTGCACTGTTGTATGAGTGTGTTGCACTGTTGTATGAGTGTGTTGCACTGTTGTATAAGTGTGTTGCACTGTTGTATAAGTGTGTTGCACTGTTGTATGAGTGTGTTGCACTGTTGTATGAGTGTGTTGCACTGTTGTATGAGTGTGTTGCACTGTTGTATGAGTGTGTTGCACTGTTGTATGAGTGTGTTGCACTGTTGTATAAGTGTGTTGCACTGTTGTATAAGTGTGTTGCACTGTTGTATGAGTGTGTTGCACTGTTGTATGAGTGTGTTGCACTGTTGTATGAGTGTGTTGCACTGTTGTATAAGTGTGTTGCACTGTTGTATAAGTGTGTTGCACTGTTGTATGAGTGTGTTGCACTGTTGTATGAGTGTGTTGCACTGTTGTATAAGTGTGTTGCACTGTTGTATGAGTGTGTTGCACTGTTGTATAAGTGTGTTGCACTGTTGTATAAGTGTGTTGCACTGGCGTATAAGTGTGTTGCACTGTTGTATGAGTGTGTTGCACTGTTGTATGAGTGTGTTGCACTGTTGTATGAGTGTGTTGCACTGTTGTATAAGTGTGTTGCACTGTTGTATAAGTGTGTTGCACTGTTGTATGAGTGTGTTGCACTGTTGTATGAGTGTGTTGCACTGTTGTATGAGTGTGTTGCACTGTTGTATAAGTGTGTTGCACTGTTGTATAAGTGTGTTGCACTGGCGTATAAGTGTGTTGCACTGTTGTATGAGTGTGTTGCACTGTTGTATGAGTGTGTTGCACTGTTGTATAAGTGTGTTGCACTGTTGTATGAGTGTGTTGCACTGTTGTATGAGTGTGTTGCACTGTTGTATGTGTGTTGCACTGTTGTATGAGTGTGTTGCACTGTTGTATGAGTGTGTTGCACTGTTGTATGAGTGTGTTGCACTGTTGTATAAGTGTGTTGCACTGGCGTATAAGTGTGTTGCACTGTTGTATGAGTGTGTTGCACTGTTGTATGAGTGTGTTGCACTGTTGTATGAGTGTGTTGCACTGGCGTATAAGTGTGTTGCACTGTTGTATGAGTGTGTTGCACTGTTGTATAAGTGTGTTGCACTGGCGTATAAGTGTGTTGCACTGTTGTATGAGTGTGTTGCACTGTTGTATGAGTGTGTTGCACTGTTGTATGAGTGTGTTGCACTGTTGTATGAGTGTGTTGCACTGTTGTATAAGTGTGTTGCACTGTTGTATAAGTGTGTTGCACTGTTGTATGAGTGTGTTGCACTGTTGTATGAGTGTGTTGCACTGTTGTATGAGTGTGTTGCACTGTTGTATGAGTGTGTTGCACTGTTGTATAAGTGTGTTGCACTGGCGTATAAGTGTGTTGCACTGTTGTATGAGTGTGTTGCACTGTTGTATGAGTGTGTTGCACTGTTGTATGAGTGTGTTGCACTGTTGTATGAGTGTGTTGCACTGTTGTATGAGTGTGTTGCACTGTTGTATGAGTGTGTTGCACTGTTGTATAAGTGTGTTGCACTGGCGTATAAGTGTGTTGCACTGTTGTATGAGTGTGTTGCACTGTTGTATGAGTGTGTTGCACTGTTGTATGAGTGTGTTGCACTGTTGTATAAGTGTGTTGCACTGGCGTATAAGTGTGTTGCACTGTTGTATGAGTGTGTTGCACTGTTGTATGAGTGTTGCACTGTTGTATGAGTGTGTTGCACTGTTGTATGAGTGTGTTGCACTGTTGTATGAGTGTGTTGCACTGTTGTATGAGTGTGTTGCACTGTTGTATGAGTGTGTTGCACTGTTGTATGAGTGTGTTGCACTGTTGTATAAGTGTGTTGCACTGTTGTATGAGTGTGTTGCACTGTTGTATGAGTGTGTTGCACTGTTGTATGAGTGTGTTGCACTGTTGTATGAGTGTGTTGCACTGTTGTATGAGTGTGTTGCACTGTTGTATAAGTGTGTTGCACTGTTGTATGAGTGTGTTGCACTGTTGTATGAGTGTGTTGCACTGTTGTATGAGTGTGTTGCACTGTTGTATGAGTGTGTTGCACTGTTGTATAAGTGTGTTGCACTTGCGTATAAGTGTGTTGCACTGTTGTATGAGTGTGTTGCACTGTTGTATGAGTGTGTTGCACTGTTGTATAAGTGTGTTGCACTGGCGTATAAGTGTGTTGCACTGTTGTATGAGTGTGTTGCACTGTTGTATGAGTGTGTTGCACTGTTGTATGAGTGTGTTGCACTGTTGTATGAGTGTGTTGCACTGTTGTATAAGTGTGTTGCACTGTTGTATAAGTGTGTTGCACTGGCGTATAAGTGTGTTGCACTGTTGTATGAGTGTGTTGCACTGTTGTATGAGTGTGTTGCACTGTTGTATGAGTGTGTTGCACTGTTGTATGAGTGTGTTGCACTGTTGTATAAGTGTGTTGCACTGTTGTATAAGTGTGTTGCACTGTTGTATGAGTGTGTTGCACTGTTGTATGAGTGTGTTGCACTGTTGTATGAGTGTGTTGCACTGTTGTATGAGTGTGTTGCACTGTTGTATGAGTGTGTTGCACTGTTGTATGAGTGTGTTGCACTGTTGTATGAGTGTGTTGCACTGTTGTATGAGTGTGTTGCACTGTTGTATGAGTGTGTTGCACTGTTGTATAAGTGTGTTGCACTGTTGTATAAGTGTGTTGCACTGTTGTATGAGTGTGTTGCACTGTTGTATGAGTGTGTTGCACTGTTGTATGAGTGTGTTGCACTGTTGTATGAGTGTGTTGCACTGTTGTATGAGTGTGTTGCACTGTTGTATGAGTGTGTTGCACTGTTGTATGAGTGTGTTGCACTGTTGTATGAGTGTGTTGCACTGTTGTATGAGTGTGTTGCACTGTTGTATAAGTGTGTTGCACTGGCGTATGAGTGTGTTGCACTGTTGTATAAGTGTGTTGCACTGTTGTATGAGTGTGTTGCACTGTTGTATGAGTGTGTTGCACTGTTGTATGAGTGTGTTGCACTGTTGTATAAGTGTGTTGCACTGTTGTATAAGTGTGTTGCACTGGCGTATAAGTGTGTTGCACTGTTGTATGAGTGTGTTGCACTGTTGTATGAGTGTGTTGCACTGTTGTATAAGTGTGTTGCACTGTTGTATGAGTGTGTTGCACTGTTGTATGAGTGTGTTGCACTGTTGTATGAGTGTGTTGCACTGTTGTATGAGTGTGTTGCACTGTTGTATGAGTGTGTTGCACTGTTGTATGAGTGTGTTGCACTGTTGTATGAGTGTGTTGCACTGTTGTATGAGTGTGTTGCACTGTTGTATGAGTGTGTTGCACTGTTGTATGAGTGTGTTGCACTGTTGTATGAGTGTGTTGCACTGTTGTATAAGTGTGTTGCACTGTTGTATGAGTGTGTTGCACTGTTGTATGAGTGTGTTGCACTGTTGTATGAGTGTGTTGCACTGTTGTATGAGTGTGTTGCACTGTTGTATGAGTGTGTTGCACTGTTGTATAAGTGTGTTGCACTGTTGTATGAGTGTGTTGCACTGTTGTATGAGTGTGTTGCACTGTTGTATGAGTGTGTTGCACTGTTGTATGAGTGTGTTGCACTGTTGTATGAGTGTGTTGCTGTTGTATGAGTGTGTTGCACTGTTGTATGAGTGTGTTGCACTGTTGTATAAGTGTGTTGCACTGTTGTATGAGTGTGTTGCACTGTTGTATAAGTGTGTTGCACTGTTGTATGAGTGTGTTGCACTGTTGTATGAGTGTGTTGCACTGTTGTATAAGTGTGTTGCACTGTTGTATGAGTGTGTTGCACTGTTGTATGAGTGTGTTGCACTGTTGTATGAGTGTGTTGCACTGTTGTATGAGTGTGTTGCACTGTTGTATAAGTGTGTTGCACTGTTGTATAAGTGTGTTGCACTGGCGTATGAGTGTGTTGCACTGTTGTATGAGTGTGTTGCACTGTTGTATGAGTGTGTTGCACTGTTGTATGAGTGTGTTGCACTGTTGTATGAGTGTGTTGCACTGTTGTATGAGTGTGTTGCACTGTTGTATGAGTGTGTTGCACTGTTGTATAAGTGTGTTGCACTGTTGTATGAGTGTGTTGCACTGTTGTATGAGTGTGTTGCACTGTTGTATGAGTGTGTTGCACTGTTGTATGAGTGTGTTGCACTGTTGTATAAGTGTGTTGCACTGGCGTATAAGTGTGTTGCACTGTTGTATGAGTGTGTTGCACTGTTGTATGAGTGTGTTGCACTGTTGTATGAGTGTGTTGCACTGTTGTATAAGTGTGTTGCACTGGCGTATAAGTGTGTTGCACTGTTGTATGAGTGTGTTGCACTGTTGTATGAGTGTGTTGCACTGTTGTATGAGTGTGTTGCACTGTTGTATGAGTGTGTTGCACTGTTGTATGAGTGTGTTGCACTGTTGTATGAGTGTGTTGCACTGTTGTATAAGTGTGTTGCACTGTTGTATGAGTGTGTTGCACTGTTGTATGAGTGTGTTGCACTGTTGTATGAGTGTGTTGCACTGTTGTATGAGTGTGTTGCACTGTTGTATGAGTGTGTTGCACTGTTGTATGAGTGTGTTGCACTGGTATAAGTGTGTTGCACTGTTGTATGAGTGTGTTGCACTGTTGTATGAGTGTGTTGCACTGTTGTATGAGTGTGTTGCACTGTTGTATGAGTGTGTTGCACTGTTGTATGAGTGTGTTGCACTGTTGTATGAGTGTGTTGCACTGTTGTATAAGTGTGTTGCACTGGCGTATAAGTGTGTTGCACTGTTGTATGAGTGTGTTGCACTGTTGTATGAGTGTGTTGCACTGTTGTATGAGTGTGTTGCACTGTTGTATGAGTGTGTTGCACTGTTGTATGAGTGTGTTGCACTGTTGTATGAGTGTGTTGCACTGTTGTATGAGTGTGTTGCACTGTTGTATGAGTGTGTTGCACTGTTGTATGAGTGTGTTGCACTGTTGTATAAGTGTGTTGCACTGTTGTATGAGTGTGTTGCACTGTTGTATGAGTGTGTTGCACTGTTGTATGAGTGTGTTGCACTGTTGTATGAGTGTGTTGCACTGTTGTATGAGTGTGTTGCACTGTTGTATGAGTGTGTTGCACTGTTGTATAAGTGTGTTGCACTGTTGTATGAGTGTGTTGCACTGTTGTATGAGTGTGTTGCACTGTTGTATGAGTGTGTTGCACTGTTGTATGAGTGTGTTGCACTGTTGTATGAGTGTGTTGCACTGTTGTATGAGTGTGTTGCACTGTTGTATGAGTGTGTTGCACTGTATGAGTGTGTTGCACTGTTGTATGAGTGTTGCACTGTTGTATGAGTGTGTTGCACTGTTGTATGAGTGTGTTGCACTGTTGTATAAGTGTGTTGCACTGTTGTATAAGTGTGTTGCACTGTTGTATGAGTGTGTTGCACTGTTGTATGAGTGTGTTGCACTGTTGTATGAGTGTGTTGCACTGTTGTATGAGTGTGTTGCACTGTTGTATGAGTGTGTTGCACTGTTGTATGAGTGTGTTGCACTGTTGTATGAGTGTGTTGCACTGTTGTATGAGTGTGTTGCACTGTTGTATGAGTGTGTTGCACTGTTGTATAAGTGTGTTGCACTGTCGTATAAGTGTGTTGCACTGTTGTATAAGTGTGTTGCACTGTTGTATGAGTGTGTTGCACTGTTGTATGAGTGTGTTGCACTGTTGTATGAGTGTGTTGCACTGTTGTATGAGTGTGTTGCACTGTTGTATGAGTGTGTTGCACTGTTGTATAAGTGTGTTGCACTGTTGTATAAGTGTGTTGCACTGTTGTATGAGTGTGTTGCACTGTTGTATGAGTGTGTTGCACTGTTGTATGAGTGTGTTGCACTGTTGTATAAGTGTGTTGCACTGTTGTATAAGTGTGTTGCACTGTTGTATGAGTGTGTTGCACTGTTGTATGAGTGTGTTGCACTGTTGTATGAGTGTGTTGCACTGTTGTATAAGTGTGTTGCACTGGCGTATAAGTGTGTTGCACTGTTGTATGAGTGTGTTGCACTGTTGTATGAGTGTGTTGCACTGTTGTATGAGTGTGTTGCACTGTTGTATGAGTGTGTTGCACTGTTGTATGAGAGTGTTGCACTGTTGTATAAGTGTGTTGCACTGGCGTATAAGTGTGTTGCACTGTTGTATGAGTGTGTTGCACTGTTGTATGAGTGTGTTGCACTGTTGTATAAGTGTGTTGCACTGTTGTATGAGTGTGTTGCACTGTTGTATGAGTGTGTTGCACTGTTGTATGAGTGTGTTGCACTGTTGTATGAGTGTGTTGCACTGTTGTATGAGTGTGTTGCACTGTTGTATAAGTGTGTTGCACTGTTGTATAAGTGTGTTGCACTGTTGTATGAGTGTGTTGCACTGTTGTATGAGTGTGTTGCACTGTTGTATGAGTGTGTTGCACTGTTGTATGAGTGTGTTGCACTGTTGTATGAGTGTGTTGCACTGTTGTATGAGTGTGTTGCACTGTTGTATAAGTGTGTTGCACTGTATAAGTGTGTTGCACTGTTGTATGAGTGTGTTGCACTGTTGTATGAGTGTGTTGCACTGTTGTATGAGTGTGTTGCACTGTTGTATGAGTGTGTTGCACTGTTGTATGAGTGTGTTGCACTGTTGTATGAGTGTGTTGCACTGTTGTATGAGTGTGTTGCACTGTTGTATGAGTGTGTTGCACTGTTGTATGAGTGTGTTGCACTGTTGTATGAGTGTGTTGCACTGTTGTATGAGTGTGTTGCACTGTTGTATGAGTGTGTTGCACTGTTGTATGAGTGTGTTGCACTGTTGTATGAGTGTGTTGCACTGTTGTATAAGTGTGTTGCACTGTTGTATAAGTGTGTTGCACTGTTGTATGAGTGTGTTGCACTGTTGTATGAGTGTGTTGCACTGTTGTATGAGTGTGTTGCACTGTTGTATAAGTGTGTTGCACTGTTGTATAAGTGTGTTGCACTGTTGTATGAGTGTGTTGCAATGTTGTATGAGTGTGTTGCACTGTTGTATGAGTGTGTTGCACTGTTGTATAAGTGTGTTGCACTTGCGTATAAGTGTGTTGCACTGTTGTATGAGTGTGTTGCACTGTTGTATGAGTGTGTTGCACTGTTGTATGAGTGTGTTGCACTGTTGTATGAGTGTGTTGCACTGTTGTATGAATGTGTTGCACTGTTGTATAAGTGTGTTGCACTGTTGTATGAGTGTGTTGCACTGTTGTATGAGTGTGTTGCACTGTTGTATGAGTGTGTTGCACTGTTGTATGAGTGTGTTGCACTGTTGTATGAGTGTGTTGCACTGTTGTATGAGTGTGTTGCACTGTTGTATAAGTGTGTTGCACTGTTGTATAAGTGTGTTGCACTGTTGTATGAGTGTGTTGCACTGTTGTATGAGTGTGTTGCACTGTTGTATGAGTGTGTTGCACTGTTGTATGAGTGTGTTGCACTGTTGTATGAGTGTGTTGCACTGTTGTATAAGTGTGTTGCACTGGCGTATAAGTGTGTTGCACTGTTGTATGAGTGTGTTGCACTGTTGTATGAGTGTGTTGCACTGTTGTATGAGTGTGTTGCACTGTTGTATGAGTGTTGCACTGTTGTATGAGTGTGTTGCACTGTTGTATGAGTGTGTTGCACTGTTGTATGAGTGTGTTGCACTGTTGTATGAGTGTGTTGCACTGTTGTATAAGTGTGTTGCACTGTTGTATGAGTGTGTTGCACTGTTGTATAAGTGTGTTGCACTGTTGTATGAGTGTGTTGCACTGTTGTATGAGTGTGTTGCACTGTTGTATGAGTGTGTTGCACTGTTGTATGAGTGTGTTGCACTGTTGTATGAGTGTGTTGCAATGTTGTATGAGTGTGTTGCACTGTTGTATGAGTGTGTTGCACTGTTGTATGAGTGTGTTGCACTGTTGTATGAGTGTGTTGCACTGTTGTATAAGTGTGTTGCACTGGTGTATAAGTGTGTTGCACTGGCGTATAAGTGTGTTGCACTGTTGTATGAGTGTGTTGCACTGTTGTATGAGTGTGTTGCACTGTTGTATGAGTGTGTTGCACTGTTGTATGAGTGTGTTGCACTGTTGTATGAGTGTGTTGCACTGTTGTATAAGTGTGTTGCACTGTTGTATGAGTGTGTTGCACTGTTGTATGAGTGTGTTGCACTGTTGTATGAGTGTGTTGCACTGTTGTATGAGTGTGTTGCACTGTTGTATAAGTGTGTTGCACTGTTGTATAAGTGTGTTGCACTGTTGTATGAGTGTTGCACTGTTGTATGAGTGTGTTGCACTGTTGTATGAGTGTGTTGCACTGTTGTATGAGTGTGTTGCACTGTTGTATGAGTGTGTTGCACTGTTGTATGAGTGTGTTGCACTGTTGTATAAGTGTGTTGCACTGTTGTATAAGTGTGTTGCACTGTTGTATGAGTGTGTTGCACTGTTGTATGAGTGTGTTGCACTGTTGTATGAGTGTGTTGCACTGTTGTATGAGTGTGTTGCACTGGCGTATGAGTGTGTTGCACTGTTGTATGAGTGTGTTGCACTGTTGTATGAGTGTGTTGCACTGTTGTATGAGTGTGTTGCACTGTTGTATGAGTGTGTTGCACTGTTGTATGAGTGTGTTGCACTGTTGTATGAGTGTGTTGCACTGTTGTATGAGTGTGTTGCACTGTTGTATGAGTGTGTTGCACTGTTGTATGAGTGTGTTGCACTGTTGTATAAGTGTGTTGCACTGTTGTATGAGTGTGTTGCACTGGCGTATAAGTGTGTTGCACTGTTGTATGAGTGTGTTGCACTGTTGTATGAGTGTGTTGCACTGTTGTATAAGTGTGTTGCACTGTTGTATGAGTGTGTTGCACTGTTGTATGAGTGTGTTGCACTGTTGTATGAGTGTGTTGCACTGTTGTATAAGTGTGTTGCACTTGCGTATAAGTGTGTTGCACTGTTGTATAAGTGTGTTGCACTGTTGTATGAGTGTGTTGCACTGTTGTATGAGTGTGTTGCACTGTTGTATAAGTGTGTTGCACTGGCGTATAAGTGTGTTGCACTGTTGTATGAGTGTGTTGCACTGTTGTATGAGTGTGTTGCACTGTTGTATGAGTGTGTTGCACTGTTGTATGAGTGTGTTGCACTGTTGTATGAGTGTGTTGCACTGTTGTATGAGTGTGTTGCACTGTTGTATAAGTGTGTTGCACTGGCGTATGAGTGTGTTGCACTGTTGTATGAGTGTGTTGCACTGTTGTATAAGTGTGTTGCACTGTTGTATGAGTGTGTTGCAATGTTGTATGAGTGTGTTGCACTGTTGTATGAGTGTGTTGCACTGTTGTATGAGTGTGTTGCACTGTTGTATGAGTCTGTTGCACTGGCGTATGAGTGTGTTGCACTGTTGTATGAGTGTGTTGCACTGTTGTATAAGTGTGTTGCACTGGCGTATAAGTGTGTTGCACTGTTGTATGAGTGTGTTGCACTGTTGTATGAGTCTGTTGCACTGGCGTATGAGTGTGTTGCACTGTTGTATGAGTGTGTTGCACTGTTGTATGAGTGTGTTGCACTGTTGTATGAGTCTGTTGCACTGGCGTATGAGTGTGTTGCACTGTTGTATGAGTGTATTGCACTGTTGTATAAGTGTGTTGCACTGTTGTATGAGTGTGTTGCACTGTTGTATGAGTGTGTTGCAATGTTGTATGAGTGTGTTGCACTGTTGTATGAGTGTGTTGCACTGTTGTATGAGTGTGTTGCACTGTTGTATGAGTGTGTTGCACTGTTGTATGAGTGTGTTGCAATGTTGTATGAGTGTGTTGCACTGTTGTATGAGTGTGTTGCACTGTTGTATGAGTGTGTTGCACTGTTGTATGAGTGTGTTGCACTGTTGTATGAGTGTGTTGCACTGTTGTATGAGTGTGTTGCACTGTTGTATGAGTGTGTTGCACTGTTGTATGAGTGTGTTGCACTGTTGTATGAGTGTGTTGCACTGTTGTATGAGAGTGTTGCACTGTTGTATAAGTGTGTTGCACTGGCGTATAAGTGTGTTGCACTGTTGTATGAGTGTGTTGCACTGTTGTATGAGTGTGTTGCACTGTTGTATGAGTGTGTTGCACTGTTGTATGAGTGTGTTGCACTGTTGTATGAGTGTGTTGCACTGTTGTATGAGTGTGTTGCACTGTTGTATAAGTGTGTTGCACTGTTGTATGAGTGTGTTGCACTGGCGTATGAGTGTGTTGCACTGTTTTATAAGTGTGTTGCACTGTTGTATGAGTGTGTTGCACTGTTGTATGAGAGTGTTGCACTGTTGTATAAGTGTGTTGCACTGTTGTATGAGTGTGTTGCACTGTTGTATGAGTGTGTTGCACTGTTGTATGAGTGTGTTGCACTGTTGTATGAGAGTGTTGCACTGTTGTATAAGTGTGTTGCACTGTTGTATAAGTGTGTTGCACTGTTGTATGAGTGTGTTGCACTGTTGTATGAGTGTGTTGCACTGTTGTATGAGTGTGTTGCACTGTTGTATGAGTGTGTTGCACTGTTGTATGAGTGTGTTGCACTGTTGTATGAGTGTGTTGCACTGTTGTATAAGTGTGTTGCACTGTTGTATGAGTGTGTTGCACTGTTGTATGAGTGTGTTGCACTGTTGTATGAGTGTGTTGCACTGTTGTATGAGTCTGTTGCACTGGCGTATGAGTGTGTTGCACTGTTGTATAAGTGTGTTGCACTGTTGTATAAGTGTGTTGCACTGGCGTATAAGTGTGTTGCACTGTTGTATGAGTGTGTTGCACTGTTGTATGAGTGTATTGCACTGTTGTATAAGTGTGTTGCACTGTTGTATGAGTGTGTTGCACTGTTGTATGAGTGTGTTGCACTGTTGTATGAGTGTGTTGCACTGTTGTATGAGTGTGTTGCACTGTTGTATGAGTGTGTTGTAATGTTGTATGAGTGTGTTGCACTGTTGTATGAGTGTGTTGCACTGTTGTATAAGTGTGTTGCACTGTTGTATAAGTGTGTTGCACTGTTGTATGAGTGTGTTGCACTGTTGTATGAGTGTGTTGCACTGTTGTATGAGTGTGTTGCACTGTTGTATGAGTGTGTTGCACTGTTGTATGAGTGTGTTGCACTGTTGTATAAGTGTGTTGCACTGTTGTATGAGTGTGTTGCACTGTTGTATGAGTGTGTTGCACTGTTGTATGAGTGTGTTGCACTGTTGTATGAGTGTGTTGCACTGTTGTATGAGTGTGTTGCACTGTTGTATGAGTGTGTTGCACTGTTGTATGAGTGTGTTGCACTGTTGTATGAGTGTGTTGCACTGTTGTATGAGTGTTGCACTGTTGTATAAGTGTGTTGCACTGTTGTATGAGTGTGTTGCACTGTTGTATGAGTGTGTTGCACTGTTGTATGAGTGTGTTGCACTGTTGTATGAGTGTGTTGCACTGTTGTATGAGTGTGTTGCACTGTTGTATAAGTGTTTTGCACTGGCGTATAAGTGTGTTGCACTGTTGTATGAGTGTGTTGCACTGTTGTATGAGTGTGTTGCACTGTTGTATGAGTGTGTTGCACTGTTGTATGAGTGTGTTGCACTGGCGTATGAGTGTGTTGCACTGTTGTATGAGTGTGTTGCACTGTTGTATAAGTGTGTTGCACTGGCGTATAAGTGTGTTGCACTGTTGTATGAGTGTGTTGCACTGTTTTATGAGTGTATTGCACTGTTGTATAAGTGTGTTGCATGAGTGTGTTGCACTGTTGTATGATTGTGTTGCAATGTTGTATGAGTGTGTTGCACTGTTGTATGAGTGTGTTGCACTGTTGTATGAGTGTGTTGCACTGTTGTATGAGTGTGTTGCACTGTTGTATGAGTGTGTTGCACTGTTGTATGAGTGTGTTGCACTGTTGTATGAGTGTGTTGCACTGTTGTATGAGTGTGTTGCACTGTTGTATGAGTGTGTTGCACTGTTGTATGAGTGTGTTGCACTGTTGTATAAGTGTGTTGCACTGTTGTATGAGTGTGTTGCACTGTTGTATGAGTGTGTTGCACTGTTGTATGAGTGTGTTGCACTGTTGTATGAGTCTGTTGCACTGGCGTATGAGTGTGTTGCACTGTTATATAAGTGTGTTGCACTGTTGTATAAGTGTGTTGCACTGGCGTAAAAGTGTGTTGCACTGTTGTATGAGTGTGTTGCACTGTTGTATGAGTGTATTGCACTGTTGTATAAGTGTGTTGCACTGTTGTATGAGTGTGTTGCACTGTTGTATGATTGTGTTGCAATGTTGTATGAGTGTGTTGCACTGTTGTTTGAGTGTGTTGCACTGTTGTATAAGTGTGTTGCACTGTTGTATGAGTGTGTTGCACTGTTGTATGAGTGTGTTGTAATGTTGTATGAGTGTGTTGCACTGTTGTATGAGTGTGTTGCACTGTTGTATGAGTGTGTTGCACTGTTGTATGAGTGTGTTGCACTGTTGTATGAGTATGTTGCACTGTTGTATGAGTGTGTTGCAATGTTGTATGAGTGTGTTGCACTGTTGTATAAGTGTGTTGCACTGTTGTATAAGTGTGTTGCACTGTTGTATGAGTGTGTTGCACTGTTGTATGAGTGTGTTGCACTGTTGTATGAGTGTATTGCACTGTTGTATAAGTGTGTTGCACTGTTGTATGAGTGTGTTGCACTGTTGTATGAGTGTGTTGCAATGTTGTATGAGTGTGTTGCACTGTTGTTTGAGTGTGTTGCACTGTTGTATAAGTGTGTTGCACTGTTGTATGAGTGTGTTGCAATGTTGTATGAGTGTGTTGCACTGTTTTATGAGTGTGTTGCACTGTTGTATGAGTGTGTTGCACTGTTCTATGAGTGTGTTGCACTGTTGTATGAGTGTGTTGCACTGTTGTATGAGTGTGTTGCACTGTTGTATGAGTGTGTTGCACTGGCGTATGAGTGTGTTGCACTGTTTTATGAGTGTGTTGCACTGTTGTATGAGTGTGTTGCACTGTTGTATGAGAGTGTTGCACTGTTGTATAAGTGTGTTGCACTGGCGTATAAGTGTGTTGCACTGTTGTATGAGTGTGTTGCACTGTTGTATGAGTGTGTTGCACTGTTGTATGAGTGTGTTGCAATGTTGTATGAGTGTGTTGCACTGTTGTATGAGTGTGTTGCACTGTTGTATGAGTGTGTTGCACTGTTGTATAAGTGTGTTGCACTGGCGTATAAGTGTGTTGCACTGTTGTATGAGAGTGTTGCACTGTTGTATAAGTGTGTTTGCACTGGCGTATAAGTGTGTTGCACTGTTGTATGAGTGTGTTGCACTGTTGTATGAGTGTGTTGCACTGTTGTATGAGTGTGTTGCACTGTTTTATAAGTGTGTTGCACTGTTGTATGAGTGTGTTGCACTGTTGTATGAGTGTTGCACTGTTGTATAAGTGTGTTGCACTGGCGTATAAGTGTGTTGCATTGTTGTATGAGTGTGTTGCACTGTTGTATGAGTGTGTTGCACTGTTGTATGAGTGTGTTGCACTGTTGTATAAGTGTGTTGCACTGTTGTATGAGTGTGTTGCACTGTTGTATGAGTGTGTTGCACTGTTGTATGAGTGTGTTGCACTGGCGTATGAGTGTGTTGCACTGTTGTATGAGTGTGTTGCACTGGCGTATGAGTGTGTTGCACTGGTAATTTTTAAAGTGCAGTTTTATTCATTTTCTATTTCAACCTGTTACCAGTAAAACAAACCAAGCTTACAAAGATGCAATTAAAAAACTGAGACTAAAATGATTAATAGTGCACTTAAAATAGTCTCATGCAGGAAACATCTGAAATAATATTAGATTTTTCAAGAAAGACTTTTTGTTGTTTGAAATTCAGATTTTACTGAAAAGAAAAATCCTGCACATATAATGCCATATAATTGCCATATAATTTGCAAATGTGAGACCTTAATAGGACTCAACAAACAAACAACTTTTAGCATCAGGAATTCATTGGGTAAATATGCACATTTTCCCCAACACCACAGAGCCTCCCAACAGCTGTACAGTAATCTACTACGATTGACTCACTTAACTACGTCTAAAAACACTGTCAAACCCTGGAACATTGTTTTGGTAGTTGTGAGGTGGGTGCTGCATGAACAAATTAACTTCATCTTAAATATCTTCTACATAGTTTGTATCACTACAATGTCTGTAATGCCACTATTGAATCAAAACAAGTCTAATCAATTATTCAAATAATAATTTGGGACATCCGTTCATGTGTTATTTATAGAGTTTCTAGAGCTCGCCTGTTACACATCAATAGAGAATCCATGCACAAGCTTAACAAATCAAAGTCTTTTAGGTAAATTGCCTCTATATGACAACGCTGAGAGTGAGATGTGATTCTCTTGAGCATATAATATTAAACACCAGCGTGACACTCCTCGTCACACTTTCCCTTTGTCCATCTCAGACCCGCTGCTCGTTCATGATCATCCATCTGCACCACTGATCAGCTGCTTTCAGACTTTGACAAGCAGGTGTGGCTCTTCACAAAGGTGCTATTTCATGTAATGTGGGAGATGGGGACAAGAGGTCATGCTGGTGAGTGTGTGTCCTCTGGGTCCACTCCGTCTGTTGGCTCTCAAGCGTGCTCCATATCTGCCAATTGTAGCTCCTAAGGTCACACGTTTTGACCCCTGCAGCAAAGAGTGATTAGGAATGACAGGCTCGTAAAGAGACTTTCATAAAAGCAGTTCTTCTATCATTGCACAGCCTTGGATTGATGAAAATAGGTGATAAGTTATGTAAAATAGTAGACATAAGTGGTCAGCAATATTAGAAGCTTGTTCTTTCTGTAGTTATGGGTTTAACAGGATGAATGAATGAATGAATGAATTTAGTTTTATTGTTGAATCCCAAATACCTTTACCTTTTAAGTTTTCCTTCTGTTTTATTTTATTTTGATTATTTTTTTTTATGAAAAGATTAAATTGAAGCCCATTTGCCAACGTTCTCATGCTACATTTGGTAATATAGCCAAACAATCAAAAACAAACAATCTCACAACTGAACGACAGAAGAAATCCTAAGACAAAGATCTGGTTTTGTATAATGTGGAGGTTAACTAAATGGTACACAGACTTAGGCTAACAACTTACCTCAAGCTCTTTTTAGAACACTGAAACCTAGTTTTTTTACTTTTTCAATTTTCTTGAATCACACTGACGCTAAATGTATTTGACCATAGTTGAACCGTAGCCTACGACTCAATGAGCTTCTATAATCCCACGGTTTAACATAGTAATCTTTTACAATTGCAAAAATCACACAGTGTGACAGTGGCTTTAAAAGGTGCACTATGATTCATTGTACTCTAAACTTTTAATACCCAAACACTACAAATATCATGTTGCACTTGAAGTGAAAAGCATGGAAAACCCAGTGTGTGACAGATGGATGGAGTTGGTGCCAGTGTGGGCCTGGGCGAGGGTCCTGGAACAAGGTGGGCTCGAGTGAGAGACAAACCACACACTCTCATCTGGCACACCTTCTGTCCTGCTGGCAGTGTGCACAGGGTAACAATTACCCAAAGAAAGGTGCTCTACCGCTGCTGCTTTGAAATCCAAATGAAAATGACTTTCCTCTCCCCAGTTCCAATCAGAAATGCTGATTACCTTTCAAACATGTGCACCACTTGCTTTGTTCCCCGGCCATAGAGCAAAATACAAAGCAGACGTACTGAAAAGACACAACATTGTGTTTAACATCAACTCCATATAAACCTTTTTATAGTCATGTAGTCATGCCTTTAGGAAAAGATAAAAAAAGAAAACTTGAGAAAAACACCAATTTTGGGACAGACACAGTTGTAATAAGGCCCCAGGGGCTTGTCACACAAGAGACAAAAGAAACACAAGGGTCCTTCAGTCATTTAGTGGAGAAGCGCCAATTCTTCAGTTGTCCCCTCTGGGTGTGATCCTCCCAGTGCTTCTGTCTGACCCTCAGCTGCAGATCAATGTGCCTGTCCTGCTGTTCTCTGGTCAGCCTGTCACTGAGCCCATGGGCCAATGTGGAGAAATGGCTGTGTTCCATAAAGCAACTGCAGGCAATTCAGCTGCTGGTGCCTTGTGTCTGTTTTTGTCTGAGATGAGATCGCCCAAAAGCAACACAGAGTAGACATTTGTAAAACCCTGAAAGACTGAGACTAGCAGGACTAATCTAAAACTATGTATGTTTTTTTAGGACAAGCTGAGTCATTGCTGGGATTGTAAAGTCTTTATTAATCTACTCACTATTGGACAACTTGAAATATATATATATATATATATATATATATATATATATATATACATATTATAAAGTGTACATAATTTAATAATTCATGTATATAAAAGCGTATATTAAGGGTGTGTTAGGAGCATTTGGTAGCTCTTTGAAAAAATGTAATGCACTTTTTTTATTGATAAACAAGTTCAAGCCAATTTAATCTAATCATGAACTAGATTTTGAAAGACAAAAACCCTCAGAAATTCTGCTTTATTTTCAACTGGCAGCAGAAACCTGTTTGGATTTCATTTGTATTTTTCTGCATTTATTCTCACCACCAAAGAACCTCATTACTGTGAGCTGCCGCGACCATGGAGGAGGCTAAATCTAAATAAAAGTGTCCTAGACTGCACTGAAGGACTGCCTAGTCAACTTTTTTATGACACAACAAAACGCCTCAGACACAGTTGGAGCCAATTCATTTGTCTATGCCACACAACTGGGACAAGGTTGTGAAGTGTGTATCTGGAGGCAAGGTAACAACAATCCACTGCCAGCTGTACACAACATGTGCTTCCAGTCTTCAATTTTCTGCAACCAAGGCTCTATTCTAAGGTAGAAATAAAAATCTCATCACTGCCATCTCAAAAGTAAAACCATATTCTATTTAGCCTGGAGAGACTCAAATAAAAACGGATAATTATTCATTAAAATTAGGGTTATTGGAAGTATAACTTAGACGTTGCGTCATGTCCTACCCTCTTGGTTTGTTGTAGTTAGTCTGTCCATGTGTTTTATCTTGTTTCCTGTGTCTTATTGGGAAGTCTAACACCTGTCTGTGTTTCTTGATTTACTTCCTGCCCTTGTGTGTTTCCCTCCACTTTGATTACCTGCGCCACCCCTAATGTGTTCCACCTGTGCCTCGTTGTGTTCCCCTTATAGTCTGTGTTTTTCGCTGTTCGGGGTCTCTACGTTTGTGGTTTGGGTTTATTGTACCAATCTTCTAGTGTGTTCTGACCACCACTCGGGTTCAGATCCGGGGGGCCGCTCCTCCCAATCATGCCTCTCAGGTATCACTGTTGTTGCCCTTTCATTGTTGTTGAGCGTTGAAGTCTCCAGTAGAACAACGGAGTCCCAGGTCGAAGGACTTTCCAGCACCCCTCCCAGAGACTCCAAGGCTGCAAAACTTTTGATGGCAACCAATGCAATCATATTTCTTTTTGGTTTGATCATAGACAAAGGCATGTCCCTGCAGGGCTACCATAGGTTGCTTAAAGAAGGACGTAAGGTGTTTAATAGTAATCCACAATGTCTTAAATAGAGGCTACCAAAAACCACGGTAAGTTAAATTATGTTAGTAAGCATTATTACAACTTGCACTATTAGAATGCAAGTGCATGTGAAAGTACAAATACAGTGCAATTGAGTACTACCAATTAAAACAATTCATTCGAGTTATTTGATCTAATTATGCACAGACTGAGGCTCAAAATGTGCCTGAGGTGTGAGGTTGCATTGCTTCTGTGTGATATGACCAGTGCTGTAATGGTCTTCAGCCACAGCACTGCAGCAGTGAGTTTAATGTAGTCAGCGCTATATGAACCTCACTGCTGTATAATTGTCCTGGACCTTAAATGACCCCCAAGTCAAAAATGGCTCGGCTCATAAAACCCATTTTGTAGCTGCAGCATTGTTCTGTTCATGACTTCTTTGAACCATAGTTAGAGTCATCAGGCTGTGTAGACATTAGTACTTCCTGTTGGTTCTGTTGTTAGATGTCACAGAGCCCAAGATGGCAATTTCTACAACGTCATTCGCTGGTGCTCTGCGGTGTTACACCTGGTACAGTAGCCCTGCATGGACAAGATAATGAGTACTACATTTGCTTAGTATCTGTTCTAAAATAAGCAATATCATTATGAATTAGCCATCAGAGTCAGTCAAACAAAACTCTAATAAAGCATGCCTTCTTTCAGTAAGAAATGTAGCTAACCTATTTAATTGCCTTCCACATAGCTTAGAATAAGATTATAGTAAGATAAGATTTCTAGTAAATAACTAAAAAATTGCAGCAATGTTTACAACTTAACTACAGCAGCACCATTGGTAACTTTTTTTTTACATAAAAGTGTCCAAGAATACAGTAAATGTTTGTAAATACAGCGCAAATATACTATGCAAGTTATAGAAAATAACCGTGAATATATTTATCAGTTTATTGGGCATTTTGCAATATTTGACAGAAAAAGCTTACCATGTTATGATTAAAGACAGTGGAAATGGACCACATAATAACCTTACTTTAAAAAAGAAATAAATAGATAATCACTTTAGTTCATAAATGTCCTGGCCTTTATGAGAGAATGTGTGATAAAACCGTAACAAGAGTGTGCTTCTTCTCCTGCAGTTCTCAGTTTGTCTTCTCTCGGCACCAGAAACAGGACCTGGAAGTAAGGACGCTTTCTACTGGGTTCTACGGTGCATCAAATGTCTTTTTTTTATTTATTTTTTTCTTCTCAAAACGGGCAAATGAAAAGAGTGCTATTTTTAGGTAATCATACATCACAAAAAAAAAGTTTTTGACTAGTGTGTTCCATTTTTTTTTTACTGCACAGTCTGCCTTGATAACTATACAATGCAAGTTACTGTCACATTATGTTGGCCCTTGGCAGAAAACTTGTGTGTATTCAGTACCTGTCTTTTTTAAAAAAGATGAACACAAAAATGTTTTCTGTAATACCGGGATAGGAAAGGTCATCACTTCAAAACTGACTGATAAACTTGATGTTGTTGACACTAGAGACAACTATCTGGCTCCAAGTGCAGGAAAAGGGGTAATTTGTCTGATACTTGTCAGGTGAGAGTGGAGAAAGGCGGACTTTAAAAACTCAAGGCAAAACAAGAAAGATAAAGTTCATGCTTTGTTGAAATAGTCTTTTTTGCTTGAGGCTGTAAAAAGAGGAAGCTGTGATAAGAGGTAATTTGCTTAAGGAAATTATAAAAATGTGCTATAAAGACGTGCTTTACTACTTGCTCTGCCTTTTTACTACATAATAGAGGAGTCTTCACTCCTGTCTTCATTTCCTGCTACCTAAATTATTGACATATTAAAAACATTAGTTCATACATCAGTGAGTAGGTGTCACAGAGATGTCATTAGTGCTTGATCCAGTGCAACAATTTAATTAAAATGCTCAACTTTATACTTTCAAATAAATGTTGCTAATGTCATATAATATTTGAGGAACAGTCAAGAGTGTTTCCTTTTGTTGACAATCCATATAAAATGCATTCTATACTTCAGCTTCTGCTTAGAGTTCATTTACTACTTATATAAGGGATCTCCTTCTCCAACTTTTAGCACCATTTTGGTGTGAAAACCACCTACTTCCACTGACAGTCATTGCAGTTATACATTAAAACAAATGTATGAGGCTGTGTGCCCACAACAACAACAAAAAAAACAAGAGACACAGAAACCAAACAGGGACAAAAACAGGGGCAAAAGGGAAGGGTGTAGTTATCCCTTATGTGTCTGGTTTATCTGAGAAATTTTTGAAAGGGTTTTCTACAAACACAACATTCTTGTTCACAAACAACGCAACACTCTACGTCAAAAAATTGGTCCACACCAAAGATAGGGTCGGCTCTGGGATTTTTTTATGGGAGGGGCCATGATGGAGCAATGTTTTTCTACAGTATTTGGTCAACATTGATGCGCATTTATTTACTTTTACTAAATTATTGTAAATTAACTTCTCTTTTCCTTTAGATAGTTGCGGGGCTGAATGTTTTTAACAGAGCAGAAACATAAGCACATTCTGGTGCATTTTAACAAGTGTCAAAAAATTAAATCTAAAATCTTTAGCTGGCCATAGTTTAAAAGTTTATTTATGGGTATAATTTATAACTTTAGTGGTCAAGAGTTCACAGCAAGTCTTATGTTCAACTTGTTAAGATAAAGATCACAAAATAAATCTTAAACACTCTAAAATGGTGCATGTGCACCTGACAGGTGGGTCTGAGGTGAACAGTCATGCAGCGAGTCCAGTGTCAGTGAAGGGCGGGGGTCAGAGGCTCCCACACCGGGACAGAGAAGTTCAGGGCAGTGCTGAGAGCTACTACAGAGAGATATCTCCACCAAAATCTAATAAAAAAAAGTCTAATTTAAAGTATATATAAGTGTATACAGAAACAGCATTTTGTGCTGTTTTTTTAATCTATTAACAAGTCTCCCTCGGGTTTCGCTCATCTCTGCCCTGACTCTGCGCAGTCTCTCCTGGACTTTTTACTAATCAGTGGTGTCTTTGCAAGAGTTACAAGATGTTCAAAAAACTGTTATGTTGCCTTAAAAACAGGGCTGCTATTATTAGTGTGTTTAACTCCTATCTGGTCTTGTTGGCCGACTTAACACTCACTCCAGACTCTCCATTTCCCTCCCACTTTTCAGAAAAATTCTGTCATCACTTGTCCCTTCTGTTGTAATCCTCTATTTTTGTGTTTAGCTCCTAAATAAGACTAACTATTCTTTTTAATGAGTTTCAGAGCTAATCTCTCGCTCCACTGAGTGATAGGTTAAACCATTTTCTCAAAGGGGTGGGAAATATTTATTTAACCCTAAATGAATTTATCAAAAAATTATGATAACTAGTAGTTATCCCTTACGTGTCTGGTTTATCTGAAAAACTTAAAAGGATTTTCTACAAACACAACATTCCAGTCCACTTTAAACCATGGAATACTCTGCATCAAAAACTGCTCCATCCAGTATGATAACATATAATGTAGTTTATGCAGTTCAGTGAAGAGTGCAGTGATAGTTATGTTGGTGAAACGAAACAACAGCTTTACAAGAGGATATATCAGCACAGAAGAACCAATCCTGGAGGACCTGAGTCTGCAGTTCCCCTTTAACCTTTTCTTCAAGGTGACCTGGATGACTGAGAACCTCCACAGACATATAGCTATGATATTTTCCAAATTATGACTTTGAAAAACAAACTTCTGACTTGAAAAAGTTTATTTGCCACTTCCCAGTTCTACTACGTAGTTTTCTTTTTTTAAATAAATGACTAGTCTTGTGGATTCTTATTCTACTATCAAGGATTATTTGCTAAAAACAAACCTAAGGCATAGAATCCCAAGAAAAACTGTTGATGCATTTACAAGACGAGCCAGATTCAGGGTCAACCCTTGCAAATAATAGTCTTATTTTTATTTTTATGAAATGGCATAAAGTTCACCTGCCCTTGATGCTTTACACAAAGTGGGACATTTTTTTAAAGACAAGTTGTTGTTAAGGCTCAGTGTTAAAAATACACCTGCGCTCTCCCTTCGCTGCAGTCAGATGGATATATGGGAGAAGCCTGAAGACCTGAAATAGCCTCTTGAAATAGCCTGAAGCATCATGGGAGAGCAACCTGCCTCCACTTACTGTTAATTCCCTGCTGTCCTTGAATGTGGTGGTCATATGAGTATATACAAATAGTGTTTACTCTGAATCACTACTATTCTCTCTTCCCTCTCCATTTCCATCTAAATAACAGCCACAGCTGCAGTTAAATTGAAGTGTCAGGGTGAATATCCAAAAAGTGAAACAAGAGTAAACATTTAGTTCTTGCATACTCTGGCTTATGTTTATTAATTTGCGGGCAAGGCTAGAAAATAATGTTGCGTTTTGGTTGCTTGCTCTATTCATTAGCTTGTGTGTAGCCCGAGGTGTAGCCACTTATAACGGTCGAGGAGCAGTGTTGGCAGTTATTGACAGAGCCATATGGATTTCATTTCATAGTCATGGTGCCGAGCCTAGAGAGAAATTGCTTTATTCTTTGTTTTTGTTTTTTTGTGTTGCGAGAAAAAAACAGTGGGTAAATGTGTGCAGCTAAAGGCACAATTTGACAAGAGCCGTATTGATCAAGCTGGTACAACGTGGCATGCCTTTGGAAGTGTTTCCATTGTCACAAGAGGTACTGCAATGGATCCACACTTTAAGAGAACACAGAGATGCCTCAAGCGGGAGAAACAAGAAAAAAGGCTTTGTATGTAAACAACTAAAGCGGTTGCAGTTGGAGAAAGGCGCTGTTGTCCGGGATGTAGAGCTGTTGGCAGTGGGATTGAGACCATACTATAGCCCAAGAGATCAGTACAAATAGAAATGGTAAATGGTATAAACTGGCTCAGGGTTCAGAACAGGTAACAGCAGGTATATCTCCCATCTTAAACTATTTCAATTTCAAATCCCCATCCCAACCATGTTCAACAATAACACAAAAGTAATTAGTAATTATATCAAATTAACGAACAAGAACAAAAAAAATCAAAATACCTACACAAACAGGATATCAGTTAGTTTGATTGAGCACAAATAAAATAATTATGTAGTGTAGACCACATATTAAAATATTCGGATTTAATGTTTTCTAGCCTAAATGCCATTCTTTCTAAATTTATTATTTCTATAAAATCCAGTCACAGTGCATAATATTGTCTGAATATTGTCTTTTTAATAATGCAGATTGATCAAAATACATTTTTAATTTCTGATAAGACATTTATAAAGCAATGAAAGTCTCCAACTATACATCTTTGTGAGTCATTGCTTCCTTAGTAGTTTTGAGCCATAGGTGTTTTATCTTCTGACAGAGAAAGGCATCTTTGTTGTACAGTATGTACCAACATCTCAATTCTACTCATATTTGTTTGGGGATGTTTTTAAAAGGCTATTTCTGGATGTCATCATCGCTCAAACTGTCCAAGGTCTTTGTAGTGAGATGTTGCCATACATCAAGACATTGCTGATCAATGCTGATTGATCTTTGCAACTTCAGCAAATATCATCACCTTCAATCCTTTCAAATAGCTGTAATTAATACAAAAGACAACTTTTTATCCTTTCTTAAAGCTCAAATAATTCAAAGGTAGTGACACTGCTTTACTGTAGTTGGAAGATATTAACTGTGGCTTTGGGAATATGTCTGTTTCCAGAGTGATTGATGGAAACCGTGTCCAGTTTCACAGCAGTTCACCTATTAACCTCTGAGCACCAGTGGGTTTGCCATGTTTGTCTACTGAACATTGGCCACAATTGAGGAGACTGCTGGGATTTGGTGTGTGAAGGAATGCTATGTTCAGGTTAGAGGCTTTGGCAAAGATCTTTAACCAGAAACCATTGGATTTACTATTAAAGTGTAATCACAGTCCTTCGGTTGAAACATGTTTTGCAGATATTTCCCAAAGTCCTAAAGTTGTGCCAGCTGATTATGATAATTTTACATAAACCAAGCCAGTCTTTGTAGACACGGCCATTAGAATCATTTTCAAATTTAAGTAAAGTAAGAAAGTTCCTTGGTTGAGCTAATGATCCTCATATTTATTTTTTATTTTTTTACAATAATCAATGTAATAAGGAAAGACAAGCGCGCCTATTAGTGGTAACAGTTGTGGTCCAATTAAAGCTGTGTAATAATTTGAACCAGCAGTGATTCTTTAAAAGGGTAACTCTATTGATTGAACACACAGGCTAAAGGTCAGTTTATGTGTCACTGAATGCTCTACTTAGCCACTGAAAACTGTTTTAATGTCTGCTGTGATGTAGGGAACAGTAGAGAAAAGCAACTCATTAGGCTGTAATGACTCTGTATAGTCATTATGCACAAGAGAAAATGTGACTGGAGGAAGCAAGAAGATAGTGGTTTAATTATGGTCATTATTATTAGTGTTTGTGAGATCATTTTGAAATACAGTATCCCAAGAATATGATGCTTTCAATGCAAGAAGGAACAATTAAGAGTCTGGTCAAATATCAAATATGATTTGCACTAATAAATTTAGAATGTGCCCTAATAACAGTGTGTAAGTTGAAAAAGGACATAAACCCCAGTTTTTTTTTTACAGATGTCCCTCTCAAATGACTTACTAGTTGTAGCTCAAACTATTGCAATAGCTTGCGCTACAAGTAATAAGTCATTGGTGGTCATACACTGTATTGTAAAATCAATCACAATCTTGAAACTAAAAATCTGAATCAAACTAGAAGTCTGATGCAATTATTTTTACAGACCAATTTTTTATTAGGTTTATTCCTACAGTAGACAACAGCATGTCCAGGGCAACCATAGGTGCTCACAGACTGTAGAAAGTGAAAACGTTATTGATTACTTACCAATAAATAGAATGACAGACAAAACTAGTTAATGTTCAAAATGAGGACGTATCACAGGTTTGACGTTTTTAAAATGCTATGAGGTCAGCCTTGATGTATCCACTAATGTAAATTTAAATAAAAGATATAAATGAATTCCTCAGACAGTGCCTCTGTATGGAACTAGATCTATCACTCTTGTAGCCAACTATAAAGAAATACTGTGTTCATCTGAATCACACTCCAGACCAAAGGGAGTGCCCCACTTCGAGCTGTTTCCTCTGATTTGCTTCCCTCAGCAGCGATTTAAAGCACACTTAATACCAGTCTATAATTTTTACATTTATGTACCTTTTTTATAGAGCATGCCATTTGGTAAAGAAATACATGAAAAAAAAATAACAGTGTCGGGAAAACTGTTGGGCTTGTTCTAGTTTCACATTTTATATGACATCTGCTCTGAGTGACAAGAAGCAAATGTGGTGCTCCGCCAAAAGTGTTTAAGAAGCTGTAGCTAATCAAGTGTCCTGTCCACTCCAGTCTCTGTGCAGGGAGTTTGACTGCACCAATAAATGATGCATGACTGTAGCTGAGTTGACGCCAATCTAGTACAAAATACACATGCATGTATGTGATAAATAGCAAAAGTGATGGATCATATTATGTCTAGTTAATATTTAGCAAAAGTTCTCATGTATGTCCATGCGGTTCTAAATTTATAGCATCATACATGACTTAGGGTGTGGCTTCCTATTTTCAGATGATTTTTTTATTTTGGACACATTTAAACACACAATGCACAGCACAATACAAACACAAGTTTGAAAATGATCAATTGGCAGAAAAAATTTGCCACACACAGCTGCAGCCCTTTGAACCAACTCCAAACAAGTCTCTTAAAAAATGCAAAATAAACATTTACGACACACATTTTCTACAATGCTACTTAAATAATACCCTCTGTTTAAATTTAAACTGTATTTACAGATGATTTGTTCAGTGGCATCAACAAAAAGACAGATGGTAATGGATGACTCTGAACCTTTACCACCAGCACATGACTGAAACAAAATGGCTAACTTCCTGTCACCAAGCCTTTAGTGGCCTTCAAAGGGTGCGTTCGAGATGAGCCAGTCCTGCGCAGATACGATCTTTTGCCGATCGATGCGCATTGCATGCCAGTTAGTTTAGACTTGCTCTAACATCTCCTATGTGCCGGCAACGGTAATCTCGTGAAACCAAGGTGGAAGCAGTTTTTAAGCCCGCCTGCATGGACTACAAGGTCTGAGTGCATGATGGGAAATGATGTGACAGCCAACCTGAGCCGACACTTCACTGCCACCTTTATTCATTTTAATCTATTCAAGACAAAACGCTAACTACAAACATCAAATATGGAGAACACATTATTAAAATCTCTCAATTTAATGAGATTGAATTGTCTTTTTTCAAACTGAATGCTTTCAAAGCCAATTCAACAATTTAAAAGGTATAATCAACTGTTTCATTAATAGTAGCAGTCAATGGTAAGTTGAACACAGATTTTGAAGCAGAAGTGTGTTTCTTAAATGTAGTTTTATTGAACAAATACTCTTAACACACACGAGATTGGTACACGAGAGGCTGCGTGATCTGAGCGAAACTGGTCTAGTTTGTGACTTTAAGTCAGCCGTTTTCCCCGCCTACTGCTGCATCCGCATGCTCTCGGCTACAGAACAGGCGAGGAGCAGTTTATTTCAAACTCACCTAACATAATAGACACCCATTTTTTAGGGGGCTGCTTCCTTCAGGGGTTGCCACAGCATTGGTGTTTTATGTCGGATACCCTTCCTGATGCAACATTCTCAGTTTATCCCGGCCTGGGACCAGCACAAAGGTACACTATATTTTGACCCCTTAATGCTCTTATGTTGGGACAAAATCTTTCCCTGATCATTCACAAAGGTTAATCTTAAGGGGTGGTCCTGCAGTTTATAAATTTACCATTATTTTTTTAAATAAATTTTTAAACAGTTTGTTTCCCAAGTATATACCACACCCCACTTTTTGTTCTCGGCCCACCAAAGAATAAGAATATTGGAGTAAACTGTTGAATGACACTAACATAGAAAAAAACGAGTGCAGAACCATCTCATATGACTTTATTAATTGCTGTGTTTTCTAAAATACAAAATTGTATCTCCCAAAATTTGCTTTTTTGTAGTTTATGCACTAAAGTAAGTTCAGTATTTTAGTGAATATAGAATATGCTTGTGTCTCTAGTATGTTGTAATTAGTGAGTCCATATTAATCCATACAGGCCAGGTAAATGATGCACTTCTAAGTATAGCTCTCTCGTGTTGTGAATGCAGGGAAGGTACCACAACAGGGAATTACTGGTATTAAAGATACATAAGCACAGACACACAGAGAAAGAGAGGGAGGGCTTATTTTGAATTGCACAGCCCTCCTTTCAATGGAGAGCTATCTGAGCCTAATATGATTTATTCATGCAGTGTAGAAGCATAACATCAAAAAATGAGATTTGGATGACATAATATTTGGAGGCTCACTATGTTGGGTATATCACTTTGGGCCATTAAGTGTAAGTCAGGGAAATGTTAGAAAATGAAAAGATACAGTGTTATTATCTGAATATATAGAAGAAATATCAGCAAAGCAACTGTCATGCAAGTTTCATATTATAGGCCAACATTTTTTTTTAGTTTTTATCAAAACAATATTATTCATCTTCAAACAACGTTGTGCCAGAAATGTACTTTGAAGAGTTGATGCTGTTTTGATGCCAAATGCTTACGAGGAATATGATTTTAATATGACTGGATTTTTCTTCTGTTTTTCTCTTCTCATTGTTGAGCTCTTTATTTTGTTGTTCTGTGGCCAACCAGAAGTCCAAGGGCTCAATTGCCTATTTATTTTTTTAAATTCGACTTGAATTAAACATGTATAGGCAATGCCACTTTTATGCTAACATTATGGTAAGTACATAACTATCCACTTAAACTTCTAAAATAGTCCATTACTTTCAATGCACAGCCTAACATTAGACTGTGCCCACCATACACACACACACACACACACACACACACACACACACACACACACACACACACACACACACACACACACACACACACACACACTAATTAATAATCAATAATTATGTCATGGTTTACCAGTCAGGTGAAAAGGGTTATAAGGAATTTAATTTTAGACTTGGCTTTAGGCACTACAGCAGTTTGAATATGTTAAATCATCTGAAATACTTCTTGATAGTCAAACGGAACTCCTACTCCTTTTCGGAACAAAAACAAAAAGTTTCACCCACCAACCACCAGGTCCCAGCAACATAGACTCCCACACAACTTTGACTAAAACTTTTTTCTTTGAGTATGCACTGGAGTCACCAGTCACACAAAGAAGCTATAAAGTCAACAAACAGCAACCTGCAAAAAGAAGCGCAGCATCCTGAAGGCTATTCTTTGCAAATCAATAAGAAACCCACTGAAGTGTGCATCGAGCAGGAAGCTTATTGTACTTCAATATGAACATCTCCTTGTCCGCCAGCCGCAGCAATAAAAACAACTGTGTCGACATGTTATTTGCATTTATGGATTTTCTCCCAGGGACTGTGCTTTTGTGTGTCATGTTTTTTCTGGTTGAAAGAACACTGTTCGTTGTCTCACAGTATCACTCACCAGAGCACACTTACTTGTGTGGTATCACAATGTAAAGATGATCCATGTAAGTATTTAATAAAACAATTGAGGCATATAATGACTTTAAATCACAATCTTAATGGGTAATTGTTTCATATTAAATGTGCAGAACCTAAGAGCAACCTTGTTTCATTTACTGGTGGATAGAAAAAAAGACATTGGGTATGTACATTTTTTTTATTGCATTGGGTTGCGAAGGAATGGAGCCTAGCCCTACATGAAATGCTGTAGGTCTTTCATAATCACCCAATTCCAGGACTAGGTCTTTAACCTCACAGAAATATATAGGTAAGCATGGTACACAAAACACAAAAAGTCAAGAAAGTCCAAAAATCAAACCCTTGACCTTCATGTAACATTTGGTTCTAATAGTATGGTAGTTGATACAACAAAAAAATCCTTTTTTATTCTTTCATTTTCTTCCACTTATTGGTTTAGGGTGTCACTGGTGGCTGGGGCCACCAGTGACACTTGAAGCTCCACTACCTAATTTTCTTTTTGCAGTCAAAGTCTCAGATTCCACCATTTCCATTTTTCAAGAATGTGATTGGCCAAGGTTGTTGTTCCTTAATAAGAAGGTTTTCATCTATTAAAATTCTTTATAATAAACTATTTTTCTTTTATTTATTTTTTTTAACAAATGATTGTTTTTAGAATATGGTATTTGGGGTTTAAACCATTTGGTAAAATTTAGGGTCTATTTTTGAGGGTGCCCCATAGGGGTGCAGATTTTACCATACCCCCACCATTCATTATATAAAATATCATATTTTTTGTTTTTCAAAAAAACAGCGAGGTTTGAGAGATTTATGCTAAAAAATGTAGGGGAATATTTTTTTGTGCATGAACATTTTTGGCTTGAGCATAAACAGATGGTAGTAAATTGGAGGAGTCCACAAGGGTTAAACCTTTGTTTGAGGTGTTTTGATTGAGTGGGTTTATGTCACAGCTGGGACTTTTTTCAATGCTGTTTAAATTCCTAATTCTACTAGTAGTGGAAGTACACATGTTTGCCAAACCTACTTAAGTAGGGTAATCACTCTATACTTTTATTCTTCTTTTCAGGTAGGTGAGTACATTCAAATCTTGTCTTGTTCCAACTAAAAAAAAAAAAAAACACTGTTGTTTTTTATGAATTCAAACATTGCATTTATTGTCTTATTTGCCTTAAACAATTGTAGCATGAAAGAGTGAGTCTCTAGAATGTAGAAAACTGGTGAAGCTCTCTGAAGTTAAATAGAAAGTAGTGTAAGAGTCAAGACTACATTGCCTGAGACCATGTTGTGTCCAAAATCAGAGCATATAGAGACTATGAGCAAGAATTTTAGAGACAATGGCAAGTGGAGATCAAGTCAAGACCAAAAGTAATGCATAATCCACTGGAAATAGTCCAGTTCACTACCAAGTCTATTCTCATGAAGGTTAGTGTTTAATGAAAGAGGCAGAAACAGATTTTTTAACTGGATAGAAAATCATGGAAGTTTTAATCCAATCAATGGACAAATTGCAGACAAATAAAATTTGGTCTTGGTTGGTCTTGATGTACAGGACCAAGTAAAAAATGAGTTCAAGACCAAGAACAGTCTCGAGTACTCTTAATCAAAAGCCAGGAATAAGCCAGAAAAAAATTATCCAATTGTTTATTTAAGGGGCTATACAGCCTCTTGCACCATTACCAAGACTGACTAACTTCTTGCACGTACCATAGTGGAAAAAATAACTCTTCAGGGATTGAAGGTTTTAATTTGACAAAATTTGCAAAAGGCTTGTAAACTGCACTTTATATTTTTCCATTGGAGAATCTATCTAATGTCCTTTTCCTGCACGATGACATTCATTTCAACACACTTGTTTCTTGTTTCCTGCAGCTCTAGTGACATGATGCATCTAAACCCACTGCACTGTAATCAACCAACAGAGAAACCACATATATGCACAGATGCCAGTAATATAGAACTATTTTATTGCTTTTACACTACCGTTACCACTTCCTTTATGACGCCTCCTCTCAATTGAGCTTTTATTCTGCAGCTACAAATCAGATTGGTATTTGAATTGTATGTATATGTCCTGGTAATAGCCACATTTGTGTCATGAATCTTTTTTATTGAACTGTGATTTCATTTTAACTTCTGCAGTCAATACCCCTTTTGCACCCGCATCAGCAAAAAGATATCACCACAGAATAAGCAAATCAACAGGAGGGCATTTGCCAGAAATCGATGTGCTAGGCCGTTGGCGGAGCAATGAGCTGGCCGAGTTATAATATGAAGTTCCCGGTGTCCTGCAGCCACCACTGTGCATCCAAAACACAATTTGCATTTATGGATTTTCTTCTAGCGCCGTGTATCTGTGTTTCATGCTCTTGCTCGGGGGAAACAGGATCTCTATTCATAGTCTTTATCCATTTCATCTCCAGGACAGACTTGACCGAGGGCCTTTGGAATGGGTCCCGCTCACACCCAAACGATTTACTACGGGTCGGGCAGGACAGGGCACAGGGAGGTCTCCCGCATGATAATGCTGGTCCAAAGGGAGAGGCAATTTATACAAACCCATTTACTCCTGTCACTGAAAAATACAGCATTTTCATTTCATTTATTTTTTTTACTCAAAAAAATAAAACAAATACAATGAAGGTATAGAGAAAATATATATTATGAAGGAATGAAAAGGAATAGAAACATAATGTCTGCCTCCTAATAAAAAAAAAAACAACAACAAAAAAACAAAAAATAACTCTGCAGTTTTATATTTCCTCAGCATACATGTTTTGTCATTGATAGAACTGTGAGAAGTCTGCATGTTCTCAAGGATAAAAAAAAAGAGCAAAAAAAATCCAGATTTTGGCGAAGGGACAACAGTGGCACAACCTTGACCATCTAAGGTGTAGCAAGAATATTTTACCAGCCAATCGGGACAGATGGATAAAGAACCTCTCAGACAGAGTTCTCAATCAAACTGAAAATAAGGTTCTTGAAAAAGGGCTTTATTTTCCGTTGCTCCGAGGTACATCCCGACAGTAGACCTCATTACAGCAAGAGAATCAGCCATAAGGAACAATAAATTGTCTGGAAATTAGGCTGAAGAACTGAGACCCAAGGTCACAGCTGTGCTGGCTAGTGCCAAACCACCCTCTCCAATATCACCTCAGAGCAAAGGAGGGCTTTGTCAGCACTGGAGAAGGACCACAGCAGCACCATTCTGTCAGCAGACAAAGGAAGATGCACTGTGATCCTGAAGACAGATGACTATGAGTCCAGTATCAACAGCTTACTCAGTGACACCACCACCTATGAGACACTGAGAAGAGATCCCACAAGTGGGTACAAGAAGAAGGCCATAGACTGTCTGCAGAGGCTGCAAAGGAAGAGTTCCACAACAACCCATAGTAAGCAGCACCAATTTAGCCACCTACAATATAGCCAAACACCTGGCCACCATTTGGGCTCCATTGGTTGGCCACTCACAACACCATATCACCACAAGACTTTACAAACAAAATCAAACACATCTACAACTAGACATAGATAAGACTCAAGATAATGTCTCCTTTGATGTCACATCACTCTGTACCTGCATACCCACCAATGAAGCTGTGGTTGTAAGAAAGAGAATACTACAGGACACATCTTTACAGGACAGGCCCAACCTCACCTCGGACCATATTTGCAGTTTACTGGAGATATGCTTGAACACTACTTATTTCCAGTTCAGAGGTAACTTCTACAGACAAAAACATGGCTGTGCCATGGGATCACCTGTCTCCACGATTGTAGCTAACCTGTACATGGAGGAAGTGGAGAACAGAGGTCTGGTCTCTTTCCCAGCTGCAGTGCCCAGTCACTGGTTCAGATATGTTGATGACACGTGGGTCAAAATCAGAACCCAGGAAGTAGAAGCCTTCACAGAACACATCAACGCAGTGGACAAGAACATCTAGTTCACCCGTGAAGATGCCATAAACAACCGCCTGGATTTCTTAGACTGTGCAGTGGTTATTTGTGAAGACAGGACTCTCCAAGTAGAAGTTTATAGGAAGCCTACACACACAGATCAATATTTGCCGTTTAATTCCCACCACCCACTGCAGCACAAGCTGGGAGTCATCAGGACTCTTCAGCACAAGAGGTACCCACAACCTCAGAAGGTAAACGGAAAGAAGAACAACACATCTGTAAAGCTCTGAGAGACTGTGGATATCCCAAATGGACTTTCAACAAAACCAAGAGGACACAGACACCAAACAGACAGGAACCAGGGACAAAAGAGAAGGGTGTAGTTATCCCTTATGTAGTTCCATCATGTTTGGTTTCAAGGTGTACATTATTGCAGTTCTCAACCTAGATTATTATATACTTTATATATTTTTTTAGGTCAATTCCTTTTCAATTATAATTGCTTTCTCTCTTTGTAAATCTTTTTTGAATGTTGGTGAGTATTTTTAAAATATTATAATCTACAATTCATTTAATTTCAGTAACTTTATATATTAGGTTTGTTAGATTGGGTTTGTATCTACTGACCCTCACCGCTCTTTTCTGTAAAAGAAAATTTGGATTGATATATTTTTTAAATCCACTTCCCCAAACTTCAACACACTACAACGAGTTATAAAAATTATACAATCCTTTTTATTTTTACACTTTCTCAAGTGACATAAGTGACACTTGAATAACTTGAATAACTTTCAAAGCGATCAATGTGACTATACAATTTTTGATTAACCAGACCACTTCTGGTTTTTGTTGAGCAATCTCCTACCTTATAATAAACATAGCCGGAAAGAGTTTAGAAGGTGAGTGTCATGATTTGAATAAAAAAAGAACAAAAAAAGAAATAAAACTTACAAAATGTTTTCATCATCTTCGGTCTGGATTTTATTAGATTCAAGAGAGAATGACCCCAACCTTTTTAGGAAAATGTAAGCTTGAGAGTTTTCTGTTTGTTAAAGTTATACAAAAAAAGTCCTTTTAGTAAATTTGCTTGTAATACCATGATGCTTGGATTTTATTCCACTTCACCCTTACCATGCCCTATTTGAGATTTTCTTCCCACACTAAGAGAACAGAAAGAGCAGTGACACTCTTTTCCCACATATTATCTAAATTATGACAGTAAATAGCTGTTAACCCGGTGGCTGGTCCAAACACCGTAAATACATGTGGCAGTGGAGTGGGTGATTTACTGCCGCAAGCAACATGTGGCACCCTCAGTGCCGATTCTGGAGTGCGGAGAATTGCTGTAATTTCATGCAATTATTTGGGACAGGTGTGTGTCTCCGGCAGCATTAGGCGACGTGGAAGGAAAGTGTCCTCTGCTAAATTGGTGTCAGGCATTAATTTGACTCCCGTCACCTATTCTGCTCACAAGTAAGCTTCCTTGAGTTGAATTGTGAATTGGTGCGTTAGCATTCAATGGATTGGCTGCTACAAACAACCGCCTCAATGCAAATCATTCTCTGCTCGCCTGCTACCATACCCTGGCGTGACGCTTTGGGAAATTGGCAACCGAGGCAGGTCTGGTCGATAAAGATTTTAAACCGCATCTTAAAATGCCTAACGGTGGCCTTTATGTGTGTCATTGTCACTTACCCAAAAGTCATGGCTCCTGAGCGGCACCATCCATCACCTGCCCCGCCTGCCATGCACCACTCTCTGCCTAACTGATTCACTTAGGCTCTGTTTGTTTGTTTGCTTGCGCTCAAAGTCACTTTCATTTACAACGGAGCTGGGTGCAGTGGCTTTCAGGGGTACGCGGGGCCGAGACAAACAGACAGGCCTGGTTAGCCCGCTGGAAAAATCGCTCACCCGCATTAAAGCATGTCATATTTGATATTACTTTGTATGAGCATTTTCTTCACGGGCAAAAAATGTAAAAGATATACTTTTATCAGTCAACACTGCCTGACTTTTTTCTTAACCTGTTCATACTTTCGGGTCATTTTGGCTGTATTGTGTGTAATGGGACCTCTCCAAATTAAAATGATTGCTGTTATTGAACCCCCTGGTATTTAATTACAAGTGTGGGCTCTTTGTAAAGGTAACAATCTCTAGTTTCACTCAGAGCAGTCAGAATCTGTCTAAGTATTACTGATAAAATTTTATACACTTTGGAACACACAAAAAAAATTACTTTTTGTGTGCTCGCCTAAAAAATTTAGTGAAAATAAAAGTGTCTGAAGCTTCAGCAGGTAGTTGAGGACTAAAACACACTGTGGGCCAAAAGAATTACTGGATGACTACTCACATTTCAAATTTGAAAAGAATATCTGTAAAAATGAGTATTTTACAGCAGTTTTAATGTTGGTTAATCTAGGCGCTTTATTCCACTAAAATGATTTATTCATCTTATCAAACTAACACATTTGGAAAAAGTGCAATAAGTTCTGAATGCCTCAACCCACAGACTTCAATGAGGGCTCTTCTGAAAGCTTACACCTAGAGGAACCTGAATTTACACACAATGTAACTATATTAGTTATTAAAATTAATATTCCATAATGATTGGCATGTTTACATATGAAAATAGTCAAAATGAGTGTTTTGGGACAAAATATATATTTTTGAATAATATCCACAAATAAAAACACACTGCAAACTATATACATTGGTCATAGCACTGCAATTTAGTGTTTTCAAGGCTCCAACAGCAGCTGACGCAGCTGCCTCTCTCTCCTCTCCTCTCCTCTGATGCGAGGAACCCCAGGCCCTGAATTTTGAAAAAAAAGTTGCCGTGTTTGGTATCTCCGTAAACCGTAGCTCATTGGCTGTCTATTTGTAGTACTGAGGACGCTCAGTGAGGCTTCTAGCCCAAACTAAAGCCGTTGAAGTGGGGGCGTAGTCGTTCATCCATCTGTGGAGTTCCAAGTCTTCTCATTGGTCAAAGGCTGACCAAAACCCCTTTCAATTGGCCAAACAAGGTGTCAATCTAATGCTAACACTTCCTGGTAGCACGAGATTAGCTTGTTTCGGCGGTAGAAAAGGAATTATGTTTTTTATTTACAAAAGAAACGACATAAAGTGTCACAGCTGACTTCAAGTTGGGAATACTTTTCGGCAGTTTTTGTGCCTTGGAGGCTCTAACATATCTTTTGGACCTAATTATTTTACTGGATATTATTCCCTGGACCTTTATGAGCAGAATGAGACCCAGTTTGTGGGATTTTGTAGCGGTTCCAGTTCTATAGACCCGTAAAAGGTAAGACCAAATCCAATCTCCATCTTTGTGCTTGTCTGTAAAACGGGCTTTGGTGTCAAATATGTGGTTTTAATGTCTTAAAATGGTTTATATAGTCTGAAAGAGGAGACTTTAAGCTTTAATTTGATGTATAGATTTTGGGGTTTGCATGACTTAGGAGTTTGCACTGATGGAGGCGCACGCTAAAATGCTCTGTGGAAACTGTAAACGTCCCGGGACCGGGACGTTGAAGTAAGAACAAGTTGGAAGATTCAGTGGAATCCAATTCTGACCACATTTTCCACTGAAATAAGCACGTCTAGTTAAAACCGGATGTAGTAACTTCACGCTGCTTATTTTCTGGGTAGGAAAGTACATTTACTGCTGGGTGACCACTGTGCTGCAGGTAAGACACAGCTTGCAGAATTGATGCCAAATGGCTGCCCTTGAAGTACTGCAGTCTAACCTTTTTCAGTCACAGATATCTCCACAGTTAATTGGCTAATTTTTAGATAGAAAGTTTGATGTTCTGCTGAGAGAAATATTTCTGTTGTGTCACTGAGAACTACTCGATATTAAAAGGAGAGGTTTGCTGATAATTAAACTTGTCAAAACACCAGATAGTGTTTACCAGTTAGAATCTTTGTTAATGAGCTTTTTTTGGAAGGTTTACACAACAGAATAATCTCTGCAGATGTTTTATTTCACAGGTTGATACAGTTTGATGTAAATGAAAAGGTGTTTTATTTAAAGAGAAGAAAATTAAAATGGCAGAGTTGGCAGTAGGGCAGAGGGGACAGTGCTACATTCAGTTCTTTTATCACATCCTTGCCACAGCAATTAAGCTATCTAGCTATATGATGAGATCTGTATGAGGTACTACCACAAGTCCCCTGCTATGACTGACGCTGGATCCAGGTCCTGTAATACATTTATTAAGTGCACAGTTAGTGCACTGGTTCTGGGTAACTGCAATCTCCATAGCTAGTTGGCTCTTGTTGAAAGCTTAATTCTTTGCTAATAGAAAACATCTGTATAGTGAAGGAATACATGTGGAGACATTAGGCTGTGTATATCATGTTTTAATGCCCCTCTTACACACAGAGGGGTTTCTTGAGTCTCCAAGGCAGAAGGTAACTGGGGGTAACCTTGCGCTACAGCTTGAGTTTTGCGAGAACTGTCAGTTTACAAACTTGGTAAAAATAAAAATAAAAACGGATTCATGGCCTTACCAGCTTGTTGTGTCCATTGATGTGGCAGCACTAACAAGTCTGGGTGTGTTTTAGGTTTGAACGTGCTGCAGCTCTGATTGCATAAAACTGCAGGGGATAAAATCGAACACTGACCAGGCATTCACTAAAGTACCTGGGCTCTCAACAGGAGCCCTCCTGATGTTTTTATTGTTCTATCCAGAGTCAGCCCCTGACACAAACTCAAATTTTGGGCACCTAAGACATACTAAGCAATTTTTGGGTAAAAGCTTGCCCGTCTGAACTCTTACAGGATGTCGGTATGTGTTTGTATTAAAACTAGCATAGAGCAGCACGTTTCTGACAGCTGTGCAACATCAAACTATTAACTATTAAAGATGGTTTACGTCAGATATTCCTCATTAGAACCCTATTCCCAGTGCAGCAGCAGGATTTTGGCAGAGCTCTTACTTCGGCATGTACTGTATATTTACAAATCCTTGGCTAGCGTCCTGCTGCGGCTAACTGGCCAAGATGTTTAGTTGCCCCGAGCAACTGTGGGAAGCTGTGTAGACTATCTGACCACCTCCAGCCAGGAAGAAATGCTGGTTAAGTCCGTCCACGCTGTCATGGATAATTAAACGCCCCCCTCATATTTGATGTTGTTTTTCGGATCCCGGACCGACCCTTTCTGTCATTAAAATGAGGTGGGACGTTTAAGGTCAGCATTGCCTTTCTCTTTAGTTTTGACTGATGTGCATGATTAGCTGGCATTACCTTCAGAGTTACTCAGGTCAGGCCTAAATTACAAAAAAGGGCAGCTTGGAAAACAAAGTGAGTATTTTGGGCTTTTATCTTGGCTCTGAATATTTTGATGGAGCATTAAACAAACACGCTAGAGTCCAAACAAGGAAGAAAACTTCCAAAACCACACAGTGATTTTCAAGATATTAACATTCTGGCAAACTGTATTCCAATTGTAGCTCAGCCGAGGTGAGCTCTGTATTGAAGGGAAAAGAGGCAAACAGGGGCCTCACACTTGAGCGGTGAAGGAGAGTGCAGTCACCTTGCATCCGGGGAAGGACTTCATTGAGTATTTTGTTTCCATCTAAAGGCGGAACACAGTTAGAATCAGTCTGTGGTGTGATTCTAACTGTGTATGTGTGTACAAGGCACTCTGATTTACATATAAAGCACCGGGCCCTCAGGAGGTAAGTGGACTTTAACAGTGAGATAGCTCGGCTATTTATTGCCTTTCATGCTGCGGTGAATACCTGAGAGCCGCAACTTCTCAAACGTGGCAGTGAAATCCATATCTCAATGAGCAACAGCCACAGCTAAGTGTCTCCACACTCAAATGAAATGCCTGGAGCTGGTAAAAGACTAAATGCACAAGTGCTACACTACTACAGTAGTCTACTGTTTGTAGTCAAGTTTCAACACTTTCTTTAAATCTTCATAAAGGAAAGCTTGTATCTAAGAAAAAAAAATCTTTCTGTTGCCTTTTTACAGTACATTTATTGTATATGTTTGGCACTTTATAGGAAATATGTTAAAGAATGAACTTTTATGGCTAAGGAAAAGATTGAATGTCTCTGTGTGAAACTGACTTAAACTTTGTTTAAGTCAAAGTCATTTTTTTATTTAGATAACATAAATTAGGCACCTTTTGGGAAACCCCATGGTTTACTAAGTGGAGAAATGTTTGCATTAAAGTCAGTGGGACACAGCACGATGCTTTGATTCCCACTAAAGAGTGTTTTTTATTTAATTTCACGTAACTTGTGTTACACACTTTTTTTCACCGGTCAGGGAAAGTGCCCTGCTGTCTCTCCATGCTTCTTCCTCACTTCCACTTTGCACTGTGAACCAATCAGAAAGCACTAACTGGGAACTGGGAGCGAGAGTGGGAGTGAGGGTGGTTGGAGGAAGAGGAGCAGTTATACACAGAAGCAGAATCTGACGGTATAGATCAGCAAGTGGCTGCTTTAGGCATATACGGTTACATATCATTTTGTAGTGCATTTTGTAGTGGTTCTACAGAAATCCTGGCTGCTTTCTTAGTGGGCATGAACATGCATATCATGTAGACTACACTACTGACTGGGAGGGTTTCAGACCCAATTCACTTTGCTGAAGTGTCTGGCTCGTTAGGTTATGGAAACATGACTAATCTGGGGCTTCATTTGTAGGAGTGCATAGAATCTCTACTAAAAGAATGCAGTACCCTCTTTATTAATGTTAATAAGAGAGATAATCTATTAAATGTTAATCTGTGAATGAAAGGCATTTTCTGAAGGATATAGTATGAAATAGTATTAAACCCACACAGATCAATAACATCAAACATGTTTACCACTTGTCGCCATTGTACCCTGTCCAAAATGTATGTATGCATGTGTCAGAGTTGCCTAAATGTTATTTATACAGCTAGAAATTGGCACATGCATACTAAAATAGATTTTAAAAATAAGGCCCCTGACCACTAAAAGTGACCTAAAGTAAGTTTGCCCTGTTGTTAATGCACAACAAAATGACAACCAGTGTGAAATGTCCTCCAAACATTTTTCTCAATTTTATTATAACTTAAATTTGACAATTGGCAGCAGCTGATTTGATTTGAATTTTAGACCCCACTGCTACTGTCATGGCAGCCCACCCAACACAATCAACTAATGTCACCCTGTCAACAAAAAAAGTCTGTTTGGATCCACACAAAATGATGATACAATCCATCAATGTCACGACAGTCTGACTTGGAAATTGTATTAGAAAAGCCAAATAAAACCATGTTTACGGTAGAATTTTTTGTTGTTGATGGGAGTCAGCAGCGCGGAAGATTTATAGCTATGTCATTATTCTAAACATAATCTTAGTTCTGCCGTGTGACTTAGCAGTGATATATATTCATTCCATTAACTTGTAAACCAGATGGACACTGGCAGAAAAAGACAACGCAATATGCAAACAAACAGCTATGAAAATACAGCTGTGTTACACCTTTCAGTGCAGCTGCTTTCTGTCGACCAAACTCGTTATAGAAGCGTTTACATCATCTCATGGAGGATGAAGATGTTGAATACAAGCTCTTGAATGTCATCCTTACGGAAATCATCATGGGGCTTCTTGAATCATTACCTTCTTCTTTCATCACTTTAAATGCATCACAATGATACATAAACGGTTACAGACCAGTGGGAAACTTCAAGTTAATGTACAGGAATGATTTCATGCTGACCTATGGAAAATTTCCAATTGATGACAGTAATAGAAAGCCTTATAGAAAGCAGTATATGAGGATGTGAGGTAGTACATGAGCCCATTCTTGGTCTTAAGAGTGGTTTGGGATCCATTTGGCAAAGGTTTTTATTATTATTTTACATTAATTTACAAATCTTGTCTAACAAACACCTCCATTAGATTAGACTTGGTCAAAAACAGGACTTGGACTATTTAGATTTTATAACTGTTTTTTGGTATCTACTCCAGTGTCCACTTTTGGTCTCAATCACTAAAAGTCTTGGTCTGGTCTTGGTCTTGATACTCTCTGGTCTTGAACGTGACTTCACTACAAAACAAAAACTAATTTAATGGTTCTAAGACACGCGTGTCAGAATTATACCTATCTTACTGACACAGTACCCTCAGCTAGACAGAAAACTCCTGAGCGACATGCTAGCAACAAGCAAACAGAGGGAGCAGAATTAGGCTGACACCATAGATTGTAAATAAACATGGATGTCGTCTGCCCATTGCTCCCGCATCCAGTGTTATTGGCCTTACCACAGGGCAATAAAATGTCGGTCACATCAGTGCTTTTCTGCTGTTACTGTTATAGTTTTCAGATAGCATAAACAAATATATTAATCAACCCCCCCTCCCCCAGTGCATTTTATTTTAGACATATTAAGAAAGATAAGATTCTAAAGAGGGTGCACGTGGCAGAGTGGTTAGCACTCCTGCCTTACAGCAAGAAGGTCGTGAGTTCAAAACCCGGCCAACCCAAACATTCTCGGCCGACTCTGGTCTTTCTGTGAGGAGTCTGCATGTCCTCCAGATGTTACCGTGGGTTCTCTCCGGGTACTCCGGCTTCTTCCCACCGTCCAAAGACATGCATGTATAGGTTAATCGGCAACTCTAAAGTGTCCCTAGTGAATGAATGTGAGAGTGAATGGTTGTCTGTCAATGTCTGTCTCTAAATGTTAGCCCTGCGACTAACTGGCCACTGTCCAGGGTGTACCCCGCCTCAGGCCCAAAGCTGCTGGGATAGGCTCCAGTCACCCGTGACCCCTAACGGGACAAAGCGGTAGACAATGAATGAATGAAAGATTCTAAAGTTTGTTTATAATATACAGACCATAGAACATGTTTATACAGTAGTGAGTAGTTACATGGTAATTGTGAACGCAAATTTTTGAATCCGGTTGAAGAGGTGTTTCTGTGTTTTCTTTTCAGCACCCACTGCCTTTTTGTTTAAATTGTATTGATGGTGTCCTTGATGATAACAATGACATAACAGATGGGTCCCAGAAACATATTGACTGCTGGGTACACAGTTCATCAACAACAGCAGAATTATTATGATTATTGTTAGTATTACTCATCCTTAGCCGTTTCACACTGATTCTGACTTTGGTTTATTTCCGGACACTGGTAGCCTTTGTGTTCTCTTTTGAAGCTGCCCATGTTCACACAGGTTTAAGACAAACCACTCAACATGGGATGTCATCACCGGAAGGCCCTGATCAACGAGGTAAGCCCCCGTTAAGCCACCAAACCAGGCAACTGTTGGTGTCAGTCGGTTTATAATTAGGTTATGGAACCAGAACCGACACAGACTTTAATAAATGTGAAAGCGATAACTGCTTTAGAGTTTATTAGCTCTGCAGAAAACACCAGGATCACAGTATGTTTGGGAGCAAAGTGGAGATATTCTTGTATTTGTGTGTAGTGACAGTAGCGGAGGGGTTCACAGTTTTGGCGTTGTATAAATAGCCTCTAAGTGTCCTGTCTACCGTCCTACATGATAGTCTAAATCCTTCGGGGCAGAATACAATGTTTTCCTGTATTTCCACAAACGGAAAAAGGTGTAACAGGCAACAGAGTGGAAGCAGTATCTTGTGCAGCTCTATAAAATATCCGTGTTGTGTTTCCACCTTCAGGGTGTTTCTGTTTTGTCCTCTGTGGCCTCAGTGTATTGCTCCTCAAAGTTGGTAGAAGTACATCATTGAAAAGGCAGAGAAGTCATCCAATCATTACTTTCATAAGAGCAGCAGATGGACAGGAATGACCCTGGAGGTTGGGATGTATCGAAATGCTCCCTGTTCTTATTAAAGCTATGCTATGGGGAAATGTGGCGTCCATTGACTAAGCCAGAGTAACTCACCCAGATTAGCCTTTAGCCTGGAAAGAATTCACCCTGTACATTTGATTAGTTATTGCTTCCTGCTGTAGAGATCATACATCTACGCTATTGATTGGCCTTGGCTTCTCCACAGCTCTAATTGTGGCGCGGGCCTCGCATTTCACCGACAGTAATAGGTTACACAGAAGAATAAAGATGCAGTCGCTGAATATTGATCACACGGAATCCACACCTCCAGCAAAATTAACAAGACAATGCGGGATCGATATGGTTTCAGCCTCGCTCGGCATAAAACTATTTTCCTCCTTCGTCTCCCCCTCGTGCCGCGGCTGTGTGTATGTAATTCGAGTAAAAGTGATGATTTGGACTCATCTTTTCAAAAACATCTCATTAAAGTTCATCATGGAATATCAATTGTAAAACCAGCAGTAATCTCATTATGGATTAGAGAATAGAAACCTCGACTCAACTGTTTAAACAAGATGAGTTATTTCACTGGAGTGATGTAACTCAGCCTTTATATCTATTGTTCAGTCTTGTGTTTATTTGTTAAAAGGTAGAAAATGACACACAATTTTGTGTAAAGTGGATTTATTATGAAGAGGTGTAACCCAGGTTACTATAAAACCAGAAGGCACTAAACCAGAAAAGTTACAAAATGATTGTGATCCAGCCACTAATATTCACATGTAAGCAAACCACATCAGAGTGCGTTTGGAGGCAGACCAAGACCCATCTGAAGAGGTTGTCTCGGTATGATTGTATGGTCCGGACCAAAGTTTGTATGAGTATATTCACACCTGCACACTTGGTCCAGAGCAATGTGGTGAATGAACTCATTGAGTACTCAAATGAGTACATTTTAATCGGACCAAACAATGCTCTGATATACACCCTAAGACGTTATTCCAAGAAAGTTCTTACATGTAGTCATATTTTATTATTGAGAATAGTTCCTGATACTGTCTGTAACATATCAGTTATATTGGTGCATACTGGACGACTTGGCTCAGCTTTTGACCAATGACATGTTGCTAAGAACAGCGCATATTCCCTTGCCTCCTATTTCTATACTTACATTGCCCAAAGAGAGGGAAAGGGAAATTTCAGATGGAATGGGGATTACACTGAAGCCCAGGACTAGTGAGAGCAACATTGTGGTCTTCTGCTTAAAGAAAAACATTCTATAGATTGTTAAGCAATTCAACTGAAGTGTGTTAGTTTGGTGGCTATTGTGGTTCTCCTCAAAGCCGTGCTGCGACACACAAGAAACTGAAGGCTGCTAGGCACCGCCATTTTCTGTTCCCGTCCTGCCTCTCTTTATAGTTGTTACTCGTGTGCATGGATGGGATACACCAAACTTGATGGGGCGCAAACCATGATCTAATTTTAGCCTGACCAAAAAATCAGGGTACCTTGTAATTCAACCCAACAATGTGAGTATAGTGGACAATGAGCAACATTAGGTTGTACCTGGGCCTTCCAATAAAATTAAAAATATGATTAGGATTAAAACGACACTTGAAGCAAACATAGGTGAGCATGTCTAGGAACTGTGGTTCTCTTTTGATTTTTCAAAAGAGAAATTTCTGACAATACCTAATTTATATTAAAGCAACACAGGTTGCCCACTAAACAAACCATATACTGTAATGACCTCAAATGAGACCATCTGACACACTTTTGCACCAATATGAACTCAGCAAACATAGAAATCCCAGCAGTAAAAAATGTATTCTTGAGTCTCATAATAAGACGGTTGAAGGACTAATTGAAACAATATGTAGTTGGTATGTGTGTGAGTGCAGCTGATAGTGGATGAAGTTCTCAAGAGTGATGGGGCAGCAGTGTGCTCACACACGTAATTACTCGCTCTGGATGCAGGGGCCTCCTGTGGTGAGAGCCGGCGCTGGGGTCCTGAGTGTCGAGCTTCCCTGCTGCCTGGTTTTCTCGCTGTGCACTTACCGATGGTTTGGAATCATTTCATCACAGCCCGCTTTAATCTCACCAGCGCTGAAGTTGGCCACTTTGCTACACTTTTCCTTGGCCCTCTGGGGTCTGCGATGCTCCTTAGAGAGACGTGGGAGAAGTGAACTTTCCTCACGAGCTAATTAAGGTAGTCGGCAAGAATAAAACAGCATTTTCCATCTGTTTACAGTCCTTGTCCACGAGGGAACAAACACTTAAAAGAAGTCTAAATATGAATCCTGCTAAATTTGTGCATTACCTGGGGTGTTTTTGCATTTGAAATTTAGACATAGACATTTAGAAATACGAGGCCTTTGGAATCAACATGTCTGCTTACCAATTTTCTTGCTACAAAATGCACAACTGTACTTGACATTGTTTTTTCTGTACATGTAAATATTTCGCACAGGGAACTCATTTTGGCCAACTGTATCCAGGATCTTGTCCTTTAGGTTTTGACTCACAGCTCATGACCATAGGTGAGAGCAGGAACATAGATCAACTGGTAAATTGAGAGCCTTTGCAGCTCAGCTCTTTCTTCACTACAACAGTCATGAACTGCATCACTGAAGAAGCTGCACCAATCCCTCTGTCAATCTCACACTCCCTCCTTCCCTCACTCGTGAACAAAACCACAAGATAATTGAACTCCTCCACTTGAGGCAGGAGCTCTTCAACAACCTGTAAGGGACAAACCACCCTTTTCAGACTGAGAACCATGGTCTCGGACGTAGAGGGGCTGATTCGTATCGCAGCTGCTTCACAATTAGCTACAAAATGCCCTGGTTTGATAAAGCCAACAGGACAACATCTTCTGCAAAAAAGCTGAAATGAAAAAAAAAAGTTTAAGCTTTGAATTAGTGTTAAGTTATGAAGCATTTTTTTACCTGTTACATGCCTTTGTTCAAATCTCTGTGGACAATTTATTAGTATGTTATAGCATGTAAAACTGCCAGCATGAGCATTATGAATCTCTTATTTATTTTTTATACAGTATGTTCCTTTCCTTATAATAATTTTATTTTGTTTTTGACTATTGAGACCAGAAAATTAGATTTTACCAACAAATATTTTTACCAAATATTTACCAAATATTTCAATGTGTGGTCATTTTTATAAATGTAATTTAATTTTGGGAAAGTCCCACTGAGATTACAAAGTCCTGGCCCCATGGGTCAAAGCAGGAGTGCTAACCACTCTGTCACCAAGCCGCACTATTGAAAATATTTACACAAAATATGTTCCCATGACTGCCACATTGAGGTGTCTGTACTGTGGAGGGCTATGTTCTGGGGTTGCATGAATAATGAAAGCTGTAAATACATTGAATCTAATTCACTCTTGTACTCACAATACTTTGTAGTTTGTGAGGTCTTCAAACTTAGAAAGTTTATTTCATTGCTCTTGTCTGCTTCTCCAAACTTGGGTCTGCTGAGAAAAAATTCTGGACTATACATTTTGTGGCCTGACACACACACTAGTTGTTTGCCATGATCTACGTCCTTCCTAAATTTTTCACAATAATCAGTTTATCAATATAAAGAAAAATATGCTATTCTAGAAATTCAGTCTTAATTAAACAGAGAACTGCAGATTGCAGATCAGTCAAGTTGCATGATACCCTTTGACTCCGATGCATCATTGTGGTCAAACAGGCACATGGACCTTTTATATTTATCACAAGTACAATTCTAATTTAGCTAAATTGATCCAAGAGAATAAACTGCAACTAAAATAAATGTTGAGTCTTAAAACAATTAAATAAAACACTACAGTACAAAAAGATAACATTTAAAGAGACACACTGGAATATTTTTTTCTGTCTCATTGTCATGCCATACACCAAAGCTTGTTTAAAAGCTCAACTTATGCTCAAAGAAGAGAACAGAAATCTATTTATTGTGAATCTAGATTTTTAAACTATTTTAATGTAATTAGAGAATTGTTTCAGCAACATTTATCCAAGACCCAGAGTTTAGGAGCTAATTGTTACTGCATTATGTTATTAAATTAAGGCAGAGCCTCCCTCTGCACCCTGTGTGAGCATAAGCTACCAATGTGGCGACCTATGACAAATACATGTCGCCTGTCTCTTGTGAACTGAGGCCTCAGGAGAGGGCTGCTGTGCTCCTAGTGAGCCAAATGCTGCAGATGAACTAACACATATACAATTTGTCTTCATTAAACTTGACTTAGTGAAAATGAATAACACCAGTAATGTTATGCCATTATGCTGCTGTTTGTTTTTAGGTGCTTTACCCATTACCAACCTGTATAAACTAAACAGTAGGCTGCATGCTTCTGTTCAGTGCAGTTTTACTCAGTAGAATGAAGAAACTATGCAACACGTTTGTTGACAACTCCTTAGGAAGGAAAGTACGTAGCTAATGGCTGTCTCAAAAAGTTGCTAAATGACTTCATCATTGCACATGTGCATGTAATTGTAATGGTTGCTGTCTTTTTTCTTTTGTTTGGGGTGGAACTGTTATAAGGTAGTATACAGGTTTTAAGCCCCTGTATCATCTCCAATAAACAGCTTCAACCAACATTTTAAAAGTTTGATTTCCACTTCTTTCTGTCATTTAGAGTGCACAGTTTATACTTAGACATAGTGAACTAGCTTCAGTTAGAAGGTTTCACACTTCATTTGCTGTGGGGTTTATACTTTGCCATCACTTGCACACTTTCATTGTTATAATCTAAGAACATCATACAAATGGTCACAATAGAAATTTTCAATAATACCACACACATTTGTCCTTTATATTACAAATGGCTGTTTTGGAGGGAAATAAAATAGTTTTGTGTTTGCATTCTGATTGCGAGCGCCTGAGGACAGCTCTCCAGTATAATGTTGACTGATATTTTATTAGACTCACATTCTGGGTTTGCTGCCAACAATATTTAGTCAGAAACTGTATCCTCGAGATACATCATCTATCAGTATAAAAATGGTGGATGTCTCTACGTGCACCTGGCAACTAGAGGGAGGTAATTAATGAGGAGGCTCATTTTGCTCCAGCTCAAACAGCTTTTTAATATTTATTCTTTCCTCAGGTGCGACTAATGACTAAGTGCTCTTAATCTGAGCAGTGACAAGAGCAGTTATGAGAGAGGAGCCAGGGCATTAGTGTTGGAGATGTAGGGCCACGATTCCCCGGAGGCATAATAAGCTCAAACATCATTTGCCTCGCTCATTCTCACATTTTGCACTGGTCTATATTTGCTGATGGTTATGTAACAGCTTTTTTCAGAATCCCACCTACACAACCCATTTACATCTGTCTTATGAGTTTTTATTTTCTTGCTTCTCGTGGGATTTTTCAACTTGTAAATAAAGCAGAATAAGAATTCTCCTTTGATTAAGCAGACAACAATGTATTTTCAATGGACAAAAGTGTATTAGAAAATCACAAATTCTGCTTGAACAAGTTTGGCAAATGGCAACTGATTGGGTATGTGTGCTGTCAGTGGGTGGGTAGAGAACATTAGCATTAAGGCTACCTACTGTTTACTCTTTTTATTAAAGGCAAGAACCCTCCCCCCCAAAAAAAAAAAAATTATTAAAAAGACAAAAAAAAAAAAAGCAGTGTTAGTTAGGCCGGTGTCAAAGAAGGAAGCCTTACATTTATATGATAAACCTGTATGCTTTTTTCAATTTGGTGTAAAAAGTCAAGATGTAAGCATCTGGTTAGCCATGTTAGCTGAGTTAGTTACATCATTAATTCACTTCTGCGTCACTATCCCTCCCAAGAGAGACCTCATTTCTCACATTCTGCCTCACTTCTCCGATGATATAATGCGGCTGAAGGCTAACAGCTGATTGCTAGTGTCCACTAGTAATCATGGTCCAGACCTGTGGGTGTTTTTTTATTTATTATTTTTTGGTAAAGTGAGCAAAACATAAACTCCCAAAAACGTATTTCCATATTTTTCATGTGGTCCAGGTTTCAAAGGTGCATAAAAATTCATAATACACATAGAAAATAGGTTTTAGGTTTTATTAAGGCAGCCCTAGGCGTCTTAGTAACTGAATAATAGTTCAAAGATTATTACTATCAATTGGAATTGTGTGGGCTGCTTGTTATCGTTATGGACAGTTTATGCATTTCTTTTTTCAAAGAGCAGCATAAAAATTTAAGGTTGTTTGGATTTAATTAGTTAAGTTAAGTGAACTTTATTGTCAATCAAACCATGTAACAGAAATTTACACAGAGATTGAAATTGCGTTTACCCATACTCCAAATGTGCAAGTATTAATTTAACACACAACTTATAACATAATATAACATAATCAACAACTTAAGCAATAAACACAACATATACAGACAAACAATGAGCATATGCAGTATGGTAAAGTACCAAATAGCAATTACTTTAAACTTAACTACAGCAGCATCACAGACAAGAAAGTGACAGGGGGTGGTCACTAAGTATTGAAACACCGCACTGACCAGTTCTTGGTTAACCTGCTGTGTCAGTTATCATAACCCATGTCCAAAGTACCATGTTTTTCTTGATCCCTTGCTTCCTGGCATATCAGCAGCAACAGTCCAACAGAGTCTAGCAGCTTATCTAGCAAAGCTTCAAACGTCTTTTCCACTTCAATCTTGTATTTCTCTACGCCTCTTGTCTTGTAATGGTGATTCAGATTGTAATCCCTGACAGCACTTTGCTCTCCTCAAACTGAGCTCATGTTTTTTAGCGTCACTAAACAAAGACTTGGAGGCGAGTGTCTTACAAACTTGATGGCCTCAGCAGTCTTTGATACTGATTTTTCCAGGGAGCGCAAAGCCAAAGGACCAAATGTGAATCGAGATAAATTATATATACACAGTAGATAGGCTTCATAAATAAAGGCATCACTTAAAAGCTGCATTTTGCGCATACTTGAGTTATTGTTGTCTAATATTTACATTTATTTAATGTTCTGAAACATTTATGTGTGACAAATATACAAAAATGTGAGATGTTAGGAAAAGGGAAGTACGTTTTTACAGCACTTTTAATGTAGTTTTGTGTAGCTTTAAACATTTTGTGTGTGTGTGTGTGTGTGTGTGTGTGTGTGTGTGTGTGTGTGTGTGTGTGTAAAAACAAGACACACAGCATTTTATTTTTGTAATTTACAGTTTCACAGGTAAATTATAAATTTGCCCAAAAGAGCTATAGGCTTCTGTTTTTTGTGTTTTTGTCAGGAAAACTTGTTTGCTATTAGTAAAGTTCCCAAACACTAAGATATTTATTAAAAGGGAACAGTCTCATGTGAATTTGCAGCAGTATTTGTCTTTACATTTTGTAAAAGTGGTGGCCTTTTAAATGGACAAATTCTGAAAAATTAAATGTAAAATGTAATTTAACACCTCTTCAGCTAACCTACTGTTTTTATTCAAATTCATTCATTGTAACCTTGTTTATCCAGAAATCACCCCTAAAACAAAAATGCTAAGACAATGAAGATGAGTGACTGACAAACACCTGTCATCTGCAACAGCCAGTTAAAATCCAACTGGATGCACTGCAAGAAAAATCACATCTTTATCTGTTGCCACTTTGTGTTTTAACTACTCCCCTGTGTATCTCATGTTTATATTAAAATTGGAAACTAACATCATGCTTTTATCAACACTGTACTTACATCCTAAATTCTTTTTCTATCTGCCCAACCTCTTAATCTTTATCTCTCATAAATATATATGTGTGTATATATATATGTGTATATTTACCTCTTCCCCAGCATGCATGTTGAGCTACATCAGTGAAGGTAAGGGGCTGACTCTATTAATTTGGCGCTGTTAAAAGGGGCCCACAGGGAGACATGACGCTGACGCTGCTCTTAGCCTGCCCAGCGCGTCCTCCCACAATGTCGGTGATTAATGACGACGGCTGTATCTCTTATCAGAAGGGGACGCTCCCACCGAACAAAGAACGGGTAAAGAGATGTTGTTTAACTGATTGAAAAGGAAGCAGTGGCAAAAGGGGACCACAAGAGCTGCTGTGAATGCTAATAATTGACTGGTGTCAATTGATAAGGTGCGCATCAGGGACCGTTTGCACATTCCTGGCGCTTTTTGGGAAATCTATGGTCCACTTGCAAAACAATGTCATATATTGCAGTATGTTGTTCATTGAATAAACTGAACACCTCGGTCAAAAGCACGATCACTGTTTGTTTAATCTATCAAATTAACACTGGTGAAGTCAGACACATTTTAATCTTAAAATGATTCATCATCATCAGACTAACATAGTCAGCAACTGTGGCCACCTTTCTCATAAAGTGTGTCTGTCTCGATCTCTCAAGATTACTGTTGCCTTTGCAGAGGTTATGTCAGAGAAAGTTGGCATTAAGTTTAACAAAAAACTAACAGGCATGCACTGTACTAAAGGTAACCATCCTCACTTGTGATCTGTTTGCTTGTAACCCCTATGTGTATATAAAAGGCCAATGAGTTTTTTTTGACTTCTGACAGACCCTTGCATTTTTGATCCAGTGCTGCACTGACGTTTCTGTATTCTGAGTCATGTTGAAAGCAAAAGAATTCTCAAAGGATCTGCGGGAAAAGGTAATTAAATTGTATAAAACAGAAAAGGGATAGATTTCCAAGAAATTGATAATGCCAATCAGCAGTGTTAAAAATGAGAGATTCTGTTAAAACCAAATCAAGGTCAGGTAGACCAACAAAATTCTCACAACTCCCAGAAAAACTCTTTGGGATGCAAAGAAAAACCCACAAATAACTTCAGCTGAAATACAGGACTCATTGAAAAAAGAGTTGCCATGGCTGTTTCAAGATGCACAACAAGGAGGTACTTGAAGAAAAGTTAGCTGCATGGTTGAGTCGCCAAAATAAAACCATTACTACACAAATGCCACAACGCATCCTGCCTACAATGCACCAAACAGCACAGAGAGAAGCCTCAAAACTTCTGGAATAGAGTCATTGGGAGTGATGAGAAAAATTTTAACATTTTGGCCACAACCATGAACGTTACATTTGGAGAGGCCTATGATTAAAAGTTACACCATTCCTACTGGATAATTTGCTGATGTTTTGGGGATGTGTGAGTTACAAAGGCACATGAAACTTGGTCAAAATTGATGGCAAGATGAATGCAGCATGTTATCAGAAAACATAACCAACATGACAACGATCTAAAGCACAAGGCCATGTCGACCTGTCATTGGCTACAGCAGCATAAAGTGAAGGTTCTGGACCATCTCAGTCTCCTGACGTCAATATCATTGAGCCACTCTGGAGAGATCTCAAACATGCCCAAGAATTTACAGAAACTGGAGGCTTTTTGCCAAGAAGAATGGGCAGCTTCACCATGTGAGAAAATAAAGAGCCTCATCCACATCTACCACAAAAGACTTCAAGCTGTCATCGATGTTAAAGGTGGCAATACATGGTACTGGGGTATGTAAACTTTTGATCAGAGTCATTTGGGTCGTTTCTGTTGTCATTATGATTTAAAAAAGAATAAACACAATTGTTTGAGAATAAATGGCTTCCCACAACCGCTAACTATGATTGAAATATATTTTTTTGTGTTATCATTAATATTCCTTGAAAAATTACTAAACAATCCAATTCTGCCAGGGTATGTAAACTTATGAGCACAACTGTAGCAGTGACCAATAGAAAACTTCTTCAGGACAAATAAAATAAATCTTGAATCTTGAATACCATTAAGTCAAGCTGCACAAAAAATTGTGCTGTCACTTACATATCCTCCAAACCTCCACCAAACTTACCTCTACAATCACACACATTCATACCAAGCTGGCTGGAGTGTCTTGTCCAAGGACACAAGTACAGTATGTGGGACACAGTAACCACAGAAGAAATTGAACCACCAACCTTCTGGTTATTGGATGCCCTGCTCTACCTGAGCCACTGCAACTCCCAAATACAGGAGCATGTTTAGACAGGACATGTGCCAATTCAACTGATACATATTTAGGTCAAACCCCTTACTTGGAGTGCAAGTCCACGTCAATAAAATGCTAAGTCCAGTCATTTTAAGTTAATGTTCAAGTCCAAATCATTAAAGAAGGGGCCAAGTCAAGCCCAAAGTTATTATAATAAAACATTGTATGGTGTTTGATTTTGCTCACACTAGAATCTAGGCCTCCCAATTATAATATTAATGCTTATCTTTTTTTAGTATTAACACCCACTCATAGAGGTGGGCTAAAGTGAGCAGATGTTTATGATAATATGTGTTCTCTCTTTTCTTTGCTAATATGGTATGTCCCACCTAAATCCGATTTTCAATCGCATATATAGCCTGGTAAGACAGTCAACAACAAAACCATTTCATTCGATATATTGCTATCCTTTATACTTCCTGGAGTCTGTATTATTGCAATTACTGTTTGTGTGCAAAGTTTTGCCACGCACAGCTTATTATTTTACTTAGTTAAAAAAAAAAAAAAGAAAAAAAAAGAAAACCTGTGTGTAGTCAAATATGACTTGACTTGAAAAACTTGCCCCAGTGTAATATAATAGCCTTATTCTTAAATAATGACATAAGGGCTCCACAATTTAGGCCATTACATATTAATAAAGGGACATTATAAACATTATCCTCTTCCAGAACATAGTGGATTCTAATGGGATGCATTGAATTAACCACCGTATCGACTTATCTCACGGAAGATCAATAAAACAATCAGCGCATCAAATCAAACTCCAATCTTGGTTACAACTTGTCTTCTGGTTATGAGATATCTGCAGCTTGCTTTTAACTTTATTGAGCATGTGCCCAGCATATTTTCAGATTTTGAAGATGGAGGGACCTTGGATGTGCTGTATATGGGCCCTATCTGTCCTCAGATGAGAGCGAAGATTGGATCTCATCATTCTGAAGATCTGCCACTACAAAGGCGCTATCGCCCCACTGTCCTCCGATCGTATCTCTAATGGGACCGAAATAGAATACAGTACAGCGTATAAGGCACTCGTCTTATCAAGCTGCGGCAAATGCCTAATGAAGCAGCATTCAGTGAAGACCACTCCACTCAACAACACGCTATTATAATGCATCAAACATTAATACACCAATTTAATAATGGCATCTTCATTGTACATCTCATTAGCCACAATTTAAGAAAGATCCTTTGATTGTATTGCAAATGTAAAGGGTCTAGTTGGATGTATTTTATCAACTTACAGAGAGAAACCAAATCCCCTTTACGTGAAACATCAAACAAAGCTACAAAGGAGAGTGCTTTGAATATGCTCCCTGGAGTGCGACGTGTAAACAGTAGATACTGCAACACGGGCTTTTCATGTTGCAGCTGAAAGCACATATTGTACTGTTTACATCTCCTGTGTGCACAGACCTACACGTGCAGTGGTAGGTTGTTTGTTTTTATGCTGGAGGCACATTGTGAGGGATCATGCAAGACTAGAAATAATGCCTAATGTCTGTCGTTTATAGCTTGATGGAATGTTTTTTCTTGCTTAACTAATCATGATGACTTAATTTATGCTCAGACAGTTGGTCTGCCTGCCAGAAATAGTTTCTAAATATCTCAGCATATTCTCAATGTTTATCACTATGCTGTACTTTTGACACCGGGACGTGCAATGTATGTAAAAGAAGTAACTTATTGGTACTTAGAGAAAGCGTGCAAGAGCAAGAGTCTCTGCAGCTTTGTATCTTGTCCTTTCTGACATAGCATGATGGAGGCAGTGTCCAGAATTTTATAATAAACCTGAAAAAAACATCTTTGGTCTCCATCTCGTCTTGTCATAGAACATACACACTTAATTTTGCACCCCAAAACTTAGGCACAGTAAGCATGTATTAAGAAATGAGATTTCTCAGCCATTATGAATGTAGACAACGCATTGGCCCATTACCACAACAAATACAAGGACAGGTAGAGGTCTTGTTTTTATGCATAAGGCACTACAAGATTTATAGGGTTTAACAATTGCACTACCAAATAATGTTCTATTGGACAAACCAAAGTACAGCCAAATGGTAATGTTACTTGTTCAATGTAATTTCCCAAAACGTGGTTTGGATTGTGCACTGGTTTGAGCAGCCCCAGGTTCCACAAGACTCTGGCAGTACAGAGAGTTATTAATATAGTTTTATAAGGCCTTAAAAAATACTTTTTAGACAGTGAATCACATCTATTAAACTAAAGAATTGTGTAAAGGACTGTATCATTTTCAAACCAGAAACAGCAAAATGTAGCTGTGGCTCGTTGTGACCTGTAAACACTGCTAGTTTGTAGGGCTCTATATATTTTTAAAGCTCATACTCGCACAATTAACTCAATACGTTTTGTCACAAAGAAAGTCTGCCAAGTGTGCGGTACAAACAAACTTGTTGAAAAGCTAGCAAGTTTTGCTGTGAACAATGCACCGTAAGCAACAGGTTTCACTGTAAAACTGCAATGAGTGGCATAGCAACGGAAGTCAGCAATTTCCTCTTCCTCGTTGATAACAAAATGCAGATATTTCTTTTTAAAAAATAGCATTAATAGCTCTTTTATTACATACACAAAATATAAAATTTCACTTAACAACGCCTTGCAATTGCCAGTTGTCCAGGGAGTAACATGGCTTTTGTGGTTAACTGGAGCTTTCTGCATCCTGTAAATTAATAAAGTAAATTATAGCAAAAGAATAAAACATTTTGTTGTCCAACCATTGCAAGGAAGATTTAGGGCCTGTAAGTAATACAGTCTATGTAATCACATTTTCTTGTGTTCCATGTGATTTCAATGTGTATTTCTCTTTCATGTACTGTGTAAATGGTATTCTTATTGTGTGCTTCGTGTTGATCCTGTCTGAAGTGTGACGCACCACTGGCTGCTTGCACAACGTCTTTGGAAACACAGGATTCCTGAAGCTTTCCCCCTACCTCATTTAGCATAAAATTTAACAGAGAATCCTCAAGTGTGGCTGCTTCTCCTACTCCCTCTGCAGCGTCTTCCCTCCATTGCTCCTCATTCATCCTCGGAGCCAGAGAGGTCCACGAGACTCATTAGCTCCCGCCTCTGCGCTTCATGCCATGTTTCCCCAAAGGGATTACTAGCACCATTAGGCCAGGCTGCAGTCCGATTTCAAACTGCCTGTTCAGACGGATGCCTTCCCAACCAAAGTGCGCTCCTTTCTTTAATTAGCATTTCTCAAACATCAATATATTTTTTGTGCGCCTCCCAGGACCCAAACTCTCACGGATTAATTATTAATGGGTTTGCTGTCTTCTGCTTTCATTTTTTGCAACCTCCCCTTACTTTGAAAGCAAACCGTCGCCAAGTTTGTGCCTCGTCGTGTGGACATTTGTAGATAGCACTTGCCCTGCAGAATGCTTTAAAAACTATATTTTGAGACAAAGTGATTCTAAATAAAGATGAAACCTGTTTTGGCATCCAAGCTAACTTAGCCACAAGCCAGTCTATGGTTATATTTACAGTTCTGTTCAGAGTTTCGGACTGGGCTGTGGAGGTGAGAAGGGAGTTGAGCTGCAAGGCAAAGCTCTCAATTTACTGGTCAATCTCTGTACCTGCTCTAACTTATTGTCATGAACTTATGGGTCATGACCAGAAGAATTAACATCTCGGATACAAGCGGTCAACATGGGTTTCTTCCGCAGAGTGACGGGGCACTTGCTAGAGATAGAGTGAGGGGCTCAGTCACCCAAGGAGTTTAGGCGTTGGAACGGGGAAAGGGGAGCTCGGAGCTGACCTAGGACAAGCTGGAGGGAAGAAGAAAAGGTAGAAGAAGAAGAAGAAGAAGAAGAAGAAGAAGAAGAAGAAGAAGAAATGGAGCACATTATGTACCCAAGTAAACCAATATGCATTACAGAAACGACACAAAAGTTGTAGCAAAGAACAAACTTTGACAGACTGTCTTGCAAACGGAAATGCTTCAGTATTCTAATGAAAGAGTTTAAGGAAGTGTCTGGGGAGGGGAATGTCATGGGCATCCTAGCTTGAATAAATGGAGGAAATTTCAAGTTCCATAGAGGAGTTATTTGTTCTATTACTTCCTGTTCCTGTATAACTGCCCACAGCAGAAAACTCGATGTTTATCATCTGAAACAGCTTTCTAAAGACAAGACAAGACATTTATTTTTGTATAGCCCAATATCACAACAACAGCCTCAAAGAGCTTTACAGACTGTCCCAGACAACATCTCCTGTCCTTAGCCCCTCCATCAGGGAAAGGAAAAACCTTCTAAATATTAAATTAAACTTTCTACATACCCAATTTCACCTTGTTGTGCATTTATGGTGACAGATGACACATTAAAGGCCATTTAATATATTTTTTTAAGAGTGACCCTCTATATTTAACAATGTTAATTATTGTACGTTTATTATTATTTAATTTTTTCAGGTGACAAGAGTGGAATCTAAAAAATGGAACTCTTCGTAGATAGCCCAAGGTTTTGAGCAGACAGTAATATCTACTTCCATTAGTCATCAAAGGAAAGTGAGGCCACAGACTTCATATGGCTGAGCCACTATATGAGTCAAGTGACAAAGTTCTGAAGGACTGAGATAACCTCTATTCTCTGCTTTGGCATGAGCTAACCTCGTGACGAAGGTTAGAGTGGGAATAATCAGGTCTGCTGGGCCTTATCATGGTAACCCCTCATCTCAATTAGAACGCATATGCAACCATCTTAGATTAAATATTGATGTGTGTTTTTGTGCAATATTATTTTATGATTAACCCATGTAAGACAAATAACTACTGTAAATTTGGTTTGGTTTGGTTGCATTTCTGCAAATTTCTGAGGCAAAAAAAGGTCCAAATGCAGAGAGGTTGCCTCCCTGTTTAATCATATAAATGCTTTTGTGCTTTAAATGGTTGTATGTAGCATGTTTCTGTTTGTGCATCCTAAGACATGTGGGCTGCGTTTCTGTTTTTGAAATAGTTTGAAATGAGAAACTGGTGCTGTAGCTGGATTCTCTTAGGATTTGAGAGTTTAAAAACTCATGAAACTGTCTTGAACTGTTTTAAGCAAAGTATTTGCGCTACAAACTCTGGCCAAACCTGGCCGGTGTGTCCAGTGATGTGGCAGCACTGATAGGTTTGGGCGTGTTTTAGATTTAAAGATGTAGTGACTGTAAACAACATGGAACTGCTCTGATTGGATTAAACTGCGGTTGATAAATCCAATCACTGACCAGGTATTCATTTAAAGATTCTGCTCTTTTGAAAATGATATCAACAAGAGCCCTCCCAGATGGATCTGTGGAACAGATTATGTTCTGTGGAGCATTTCTGTCTCATAGAATCAGGTTCTGAAACAACTCACTTTTGGTGCTGTTTTTTTCTGTGACCAGTCTTATTTCTGACAAAATTGTGCCACATCTCAAAAAGTAAAAAAGGCTGAATTGAATTATGATACACCCCCACCTGCGTCTTTTTTTGTCATTTTTGGCATACGCTCACTTTCAGTATAAATCCTACACACTCATAAATCAAACTGTGGCCTAATAATACATCAATGATTGTTCCCAAATCATGTAAATGGATCAAGACCTCATTAAGATAAACTCAAATCATTTCCATAATGACAGCATTGACAGAAATCATTATATTATATATTTTTTACAAAAACAAAACAAAAAGAAAAACCCTTGATTTTAATGTACTATTGACATTTTAGCAACCTACACATTTGCATATTTTTTTTATTTTCTTGTAGGTAAAGATTTAAAAGTTTCTAAATTTTTCCTTAACGACCGTTTGAAACCAAGAAATATTGCTCATCCAGGCATTATTTCTCCCTTTATTAAAGTTTTCACACATCAAACGGCAAACTTAAAACACAGATGCTCTCGTTATTACCAAGTTCACATGCATTTTAAATAACGGCACAACTTCTTAACAAAAGAAGTTTCTGCTTGTGCTTTCGAGCCACTTAAGGTTGCTGTTGCCGAGATCAAGCCCGCTTTGTAGATCTCTCATCATTTGACCCCTTGTGAGCTGAGCATTAATTGGTGTGAGAGTTATGTGTCGTTATTGAAATAGAAAGGCTGACAGAGGAGCCGTAAGAAGCGGATCAAATGGGAAATGAGAGCAGTTTTATTAAAACACTGATTGGCTAATTGGGATCTTCCTGCAGCCGCTTTGTCGTCGACCCTCAGCTGCAGTGTTATTTGTGTGGATTGGAAATGTATAGGGGACATTTTAATGAATCAAGTCTGTGGTGTTACACAACATTAAATAAGTGCGGGAAAAAAAGGATATGAACAAGTCCAAATCACCAGAATCTGTTATGATGCTTTTTTCTTATAAATCATATTAATCTTGGCGAGTCGTAAAGATCTACAGCTCGTGAAAAAGGACAAAAACATGGGTGGTCCTGAATTGTTAGTTACAGTTACAGCTGAGATGCATACTTATTTGAAGCTACCCTGCGTAACATTTAGCCAGCAGAGGGCACAGATCTGTCTCTGTGCAACGATTGCAATCTTTGTTTAGTAGAGCTGTTTAAGAAGTTTGGAAACAACAACATGCATTCTGAAATGGTAGGTAACACTTTAATGTATTTTGTACAAATAGGACTCTGTAAGGGTCCAGTGTATTGGTCTATTTTCTGCCACAGGCCCAGCAGCAGAAAAAGTTACATTAGATTTTTGTGTCCAGCTGTGTCAGTGAGATAGGCTTGATTCGACAAATCTCATCTTTAAGAACCAACTAAATCATTCTGGGAATATATATTTTTAGGCTAAAAGTTTTGCAGCTTTTGGGACCTTTAAGATGCTGCTTGTCTTTTTTGTGAATTTAAATGCCAAATGTATACAGCTCCAAATGTATTCAGCTTGGTAAAGAAAGAAAGTGAACAATTCTTTTTCTGTATAAATAAATAGTCACCATAAATAACTGCCAGATTATGGATCAGTGTGATTCTGGTGTTTCCATTTTCTGATTTCTTCCAACTTCTCTCTTAAATAATTAATATTAAAGGGTCCGTCCTCTAATGAACACTTACTGAACACTTTCAAACCTGCCATTTTTGAAGTTGCAGAAAGACCTTGTATCAGACGTCCTCTGACTGTAGGGCTCGCAGACTGTTTAATTTTACAACAGCTGTGTCGAGTCCGTCAGCTTAGAGAGACCAATTTGGATGATCAAAAGCTCAGTTTTATTAATAAAACTTTTACTTAGTGTCGTTTCCAGGGTTTAACATGAGCTTTGACCCACAAATAAATTGTGTTATTGTAAGAAATGAGCTTCATTAATGAATAAATGCATGAAGGGCTCTTTGTTTTGTGTCTGTCGAGCTTTAATTGGCTGTTGTTATTCTGAGCCGAGCAGCACTGCCTCTATGAAATGTTTGTATAATTAAGGCTCCAATCTGTCAGGGTTCACCTGTAGCGTATGTTCGAAATAGATGCAGCCTCTCATATTTTGCACTAGTGGCTTATCCGAGGCAGGTTATTGTTACACCACATGGGTAAACTGTTGGATTAAAGCAGCGGTGGACATATAAAATTACATGAAGACGCCCACAAAGATATTAAGGCATAACTGGATTACCGTCTAAACACAGAATGTAATGGATACCAACGGGATCTGAGGCACTGTAGAGGGTTCCTGTCAACGAAATGTAATAACAAGAATTGTATTCCAGGTGTGTAGACAGATACAGAGGGGGGAAAAAGATGGAAGCATATACCAGATATATTTGTGTGTGCAGTTCTTTGAGTCCTAATTTGTCATGCTGTCATTTTCAAATGTGTGGTTTGTCAAATTAAAAACTAAAATTTTTTTTTTTTTTTTTTTTTTTAAGGTAAAATTGTGTCATCATGTAAATCATCTGTGGCAAATTGAGACCTTAAGATGTCATCTAGCTTATTATCATGGATTTTAATAGATGGGAATGTTGAGAGCAAACCAGAAGCTTTGGCCAAACGCATGATCTTGTGTTGTGAGGTTTTGAATTGTTGAGCCTCCGATTGGTCTAGTTGCTTCTGAACACAAATGTAATGGCTGCCAATTAAACAGAAAAGTTCCAGCACTGGATACATCTGCTTTCCCTGAGAAACATGTCAAAAAAGAAAAATTTTAATAAAGAAAACGAAAATAAATATTGGCAATGCATTCACACAATGTGAGGCAGATAATCACTCTTTAAACTTAAGTTTGATATGTCCTGTTGGTGTAGATCAATCATGGTGGTTTACTTCAATGTTTATTTTGGAAACGTGGTATGCTGTACTGGACAAAATTAAACTAAAATAAAAAGCTTTACTACTTAAATGGTTTGCATATGAACCAAAGTTTAAGCCAGGACAGCTTGATCAAACTTTAAAAAAATGGAAACATAAAGGAAGCAACATATCTGGGAAGGTTCTCAGTCATCCAGGGCATTTTGAAAAAAAGGTTTAAGTAAAAGCATGTGGACTCAGTTTTCAAGGTGAAGACGTTTTGTCTCTGATTCCAAGAGACTTTATCAGTTCTGAGATCAACTGGTAAAAGCTTATCTCTCTAGAGGGAGGAGTTTCCCCTGAAACAAAACCTGATGGACCAGACGGTTCTGGTCTCATAGTTGTTGGCCATGAAAGGGAAGTGTGACTCCTGATCAGAGGTCGCACTAGACCTTTTCCCTCTCCGTCATTTTGAGGGACGAAGTCGTAAATTTTCCGACCCCGTCTATTATTACCGGTCATTTAAAATTTTATACTTTAATAATACTTATAATAGCTTTTTGTTTTATTTACATTTTAAGAAACTTCAATACAAGCATAGAGGACAGATTATTAGTTTTGTTTAAGAACAGATAACGTTACACAAAAAGTGAAAGGATATTTTGTGATTGAACTCTAGAGCACACACTATGATTCCGACAAAAATTAACTGAATTTAATTCAATTGCTGTTGTCGTGCCCCCCCTGACAAGTTTGTTACTTGTGTTAGCTTTTCTATTGATGTCGTAGAACATTTTTCATCCTTCCTACCTCAGCCACGTAAACTCCTGAACACAATACTCCCTCTTCTTCTTCTCCTTTTTGCTGCTTAATTGTCCCGTAACAGCTGTCGGTGACAGGACAATCTTTCCCGTTTGTCCTCCTTCATGCTCTGATACATCATGTCCTGTTTTTTCACTTTTATTAACAATATCAAAACTATTTGGCAATTTGAAAAACTGCTGTTGTGACCTTTTTGCAACTGAATGCAGCATGATAAAGACATAATTCAGGATAATTTCTGATATATATACTGTATGTACATTCCCCACCAACTGGTCAGGAGTAGGAATTACAATAGATCACCCACAGAATAATCCGTCAAAATGGCGGATGGCATTTAGATTTTTCTGAATTTTTAGATAGATTTTTAGAAGCATTATTTGATCTGTTAAATACTTCCATTCCACATTATTATTGTCAGGCCAAGAGGTATTCCCCACTGCTGCAAGCTAAAATAATAATAATAATAATAATAATAATAATAATAATAATAATAATACATAAATAAATAAATAAATAATAAATAATCTTTTGTTTAAGGTATTCTGTTACAAATCATTCTGACATCCTCAAAAGACAGCCTTAATTTTTTATTGTTGATTAACATATAAAGCGAACACACTCACATCTTTTCATTTTATAATCTCAAGTAATAATTCAGCTAGAAAAGCATGTTCATGTATTAATTGGGTTAAGGTGAAATTATAGACCAGTCTGACAATTCTTCATACAGTACCCTTTTCTGCCCTGAGAACTGACTTTCTTTAGTTACATGATCTATTCCTCTCAACAGTATGGTATAGCTCTAATTTTGTATTCCTAGACTGAATAAATTTAACTGTTCTTTGAGCAACTGTGACTTCAGGTATTAGCATGTGTTGGATGGGAATAAATGGGGATTGAACGTGGCTTTGTGCAGACTCTAATGCTTTTAGCCTCAAAGTGCTGCCAAGCTTTGCAATTCATACAATTTCTCCAGTGCAAATTGTTGGACAAAAGAGGCAGAAAAACACTTTAATTACTTCATCAGGTTTTACATGCCTCATTGAAACTTTTCAGTTATGGAAAATAAAAAAAATGTGATGATTAAATCAAAAACTCCATGGGTATAAAATAAAATAATAATTGCTTACTGCAATGTTCCACATACACTGGAACAGTCCATTAAGACTTTAGCATGTGGGATAAACAAGACTGTACTACTGTACTACTGTAGTCACTACAAAAAAAGTTGTCACCTTATCTGTTGAACCCAGTAACATTTTTTTTTGTTCATTAACATGTAACAAACATGTGCTTTCCTAAAAGCATACAGTTTTATTGTTTCTTAAGCTATTGGTAAATTATGACTTTTTTTTGGCTGATGACAGACTGAAAAGGTAAAAGCTGGAGAAGGCACGCTTAGCAATAGCCTCACACTTAAGCACGTAAATCGACCAATCAGTATTGAGTTACAGACATGTTGGAACACTGTTGATCTTTTCCGATTGATTAATACTGCCGTAACCATGACAACTTGGATTGACACACAGACGGTCTACTGACAACGGGTTACAAACAAAGTATGCTGCTTTGGCTTTATGATTGGCATTGACCGTAAAAAATTAGACACATGGGACAGGAAGAGGGAAAAACTGGGACATTTTAGTGTTTTTGCAGATGTCCCTTGAGACAAAGGACAGGGGGCTTAAAAATACGACTGTCCCAGCTAAAAACGATACATGTGGTCACTTTACATTTGCATCATTAATTAGCCATGCTAGCTATTGTTGTTACCAGTAAGTGCTACCAGCTCAACTTTTACAAGTAGGGACATCACATTTTTCCCTTCTTACTTTTTTTTATTTTTCCTCTCTGAATATATTAGGCGTTTCACTAAAGCCATGTGACCCCTGGTATACACAGCTAGCCCATGGTCCATAATGGTGTGCTGTTAACTGTATAGTGTGATGTAAAAAGTGAGTTTATTTTCTTTAGCCTTATTAGCCATAATTGTGATTGCAGTAAAAGTCCTGGCAAATAATACGGAATGATCTCAGACATGACTATTATTGAAAACTAGCCTGGGAAGTTTTTCACTCAATCTCTCAAACTGTTTAGATGAAAGTGTACCCTTTTTGCTGTTTATCTTAATGCTGAGTAATGCTACTTCTATTTGATTAGCTTTCACTAAATCTCATTACTTAACTTCCCTCCCAAAAACTTCAAAAAAAATGAATGTATTCTGGCAGAGCGCTATGCTTGTCTTGGATTCGTTAATTCTTTTTTGTCAATCTCAAACAAATAAATGCATCCGGACCAAATGGAACTGCAGCTTGCGCGTTGCTTTGAGGCACATAAATTGTAACGCCTTAATGAAAATAAGATGCTACAGAGACATTTGCATTGGGTTTTCCATCATCCCCTCGCACATACCGCCATCTGTAAAAGCGCGGCGTACCTCGCAGGTGCTGTAGTCGTGTGAGTCCATCTGACATTTGCCTTGGATTGGGTAGCCATCTGTGAGTGTGATGAGCTTTTTTTTTCGCCGTGCGCTTCATACAAACCACATGCAGTGCCTGGAGTAAGAGTTGTTTACAATGCAGCCTCATATCCCCATCCATTTTCCCCCTGCTTCCTTTTGCCCGTGTTTGGGCCTCTCGGCTTGTGTTTGATGTTTTGTGTGGTGGAAGAAAAAAAAAAGAAGCACCCACACCTCAGACTGGTATAAAGAAACTCTGCAGATCAATACTGTAAACCATGATTCCTTTCATGCTCAGATAATTAATTTCTTTCATACCTGAGGCCTGTTCTACACAGGGGTTTCTTCAAATAACCTTGAGCTGCAGGTAGGAAGAACGAGGCCCAGGAGAAGGTATTGCATAAATAACATTTTAAGAACCATTTTTCAAGATGCAAAAAAAAGTTGTCAAAAAAGAATGGCTTAAAACATTATAGAAAAAAACTGTAAAACATACGACTATTATGATTAGTAAAGATACATATAGTCTACAAGCCAATGGAGATCATACGCAGTCATGTAAAAATGTAACCCCCCCCCCCCTCCTCTCTGTTTTTGTATAAAATCATACTAAAAATAATATGATGGTAGTGGTGGTCTTTGTACAAGGTAAATACAATCTCAGATGAAGAACATATAACTTATTTCATTATGGCATTTTCCATAAAATCAAAACGTGGGCATCAGAATATACAGTATTACAGTATATTCTATTTGACAGAATGATGTTATAGACTTTATTAGTCTATAACAAGAGCATTCCAATTGGGTTGAGGCCCTGATTTTGACGAGGCCTTGTTTGTCAGCCCTTTTAATTTGCTTTTTGTTTTGACATAAATGGAAGATCTCCAGTTTATGGTAAACAAAAAGGGGCACAGATTGTATTGATAAAAATCAAACTCAAATTTTCAAAATTAATTTTGAAAAGGTTACATGAATGTTTGCAAACAGTGGGTATGTTTGTGGATTATTAAATTTTAATTTTTTTGGCCAAACTTCTATGAAAGATTCTATGAAAGTAAAGATGTTTAAGTGTTTAGCACAAGTTTTTTTCTTTTTCCTTTGCAGCTTCATTTCTGTTAGATCATGAAATAAGATGTGCTATAGGTTCATTTTTACATTTCATTGATCACATTGAATGGGTATTTTTATTGTGATCAAAAAGATGCAGCAATTAAATTAAATCTTTCAGAACTCTTGAAGAAGATTGGACTACGGTATCTTTTGCTGAGTTTTAAAGTTTGTAGACATGCAGGTTTCCTTCCATTGTCCAAAATTGAATAATACAGAAGACTCACTAAAGTCAATAATTTTTGTGACATTTTCTAAATATTTAAACTTAATAGAATACTTCGCATGAAAATGATGTTTGGGATGGACTCTTCTTTGAGCATGGTATGCGTCTATTTTAAGCCGAACCCTTAGCTGTGTGTTCTGTTGCTATTTATGTATAAAGATAAGTGGCACTTCACCTGCAGTTAGCATCACGAGCTACAAACAGCAGAGAATGAGAAAAATGTTGAAAACTGTGAAGAAATACAGCAGCTGTGGCAATGACAAGTTTTAAAAGAGCTGTTATTATTAAATAGAATGGATATAAAAATTTTATCAACATCCGCAAAAAAAAGTGTGAAAAAGTTTGCACAAAACATATGACGAGGAATGCAGCGATACCAATACCTGTATCCACAGTTCAGCTTAATAGGCAGGGAAAATAAAACAGTATTTGTTAATTTGCATGAATTTAGTCTTTGCAGTAAGAAATGTGACCTTTGACCACTACGCCAAGGCACTTTTTCCAAAGGAAACACTGGTGGTGCTTAGTAGAAGTGACACCACAAAAAGACAAGCATCAGTATTTTTACTCCTCACATTTTCAAAAAACAAATATTTAGCCTTTTACAAACCACCATTTCAAATCTAAACCTACTCCTCCCTGCAGTGTCACCTGAAATAACTTGCCATTTTACTCGACTAATGATCAAGTGTACCTTGTGTTTTTGTATGTTTATCTCCCTTTGGAATTTGTCCCACTTTTAACTCGAACTTTAAGTGCTACTCCAGAGATTGTAACAGATACACCTCTCCTGCTCCTGGCCTCTTTCTTTGTCTTGCTTTTAGAATTGATTTCAGGATCCCGCAGATTAAAATTGAAGGCACTGCACAGTTATTGTCTCATTGGACATGTTGTCCCTGTGAGCACACTGAGATGATTGTACCAGGACCAGAAGGGTTTTTACACACCTGGAAGTCTTCACCAAGAAGTGTTTCACTTTTAAAAACCACACCAACAAACCTTCAGACTTGTTGTAGACTGAAATGGGAGGGTGTCTCTGTTGCAAGTGGGTGGACACCTTTTATTTGACATTTTGACAGAAAAACCGTCTTAAAAGTGTAGAGCACTAGAAACACATTTTAATTACTATACAATGGCAAGCAGCTTTAAACGCTACATTATACTGCATACATTTGTGTAACAGAATTGTGTTACAATAATACGAAATATTTGTCCGCAAGAGGGCATCTGCTGTACCGTAGCTATAAAGTAATATAAAACACATAAAATATTGTCTCTTCTCAAAGTTTCTCATAAACAGCCTAGTGTTCATACATATTGTAGTTTGACATGTTTTAACTGCTAAATTCCTGCATTCTTCCTCAGAAGCATTACTTCTTTCAAACAGCCAGGATCAAAGGAACAGAAGACAACAAGAACTGTCTTTTGGATTAAGGAGGTGATTAAGATTCAGAAGTGAATCCTAGGGTTGGTAAACCGGACAAAGGGGTTGTATATGCAGGCTCACACCCTGAGGTATAGGACGAAGACAAGTCACAATAACATCACAGGGCTCTTAAGAAAAAGACGGTAGGAAGTTTAGCAGTCAAAACATGTAAAGGTATGATACTCATAAACACATAGCTTTTGTGGAAGACCAATTTAACTTATTTGGACTAAAAAACTCTCTTAATAGCTAACCATTGTCAATTTACCGCTTTGCTTCATCCAGGTTCTCATCTTCTAGTTGAATTGTCTGTGACCTGCAGTATTTGGTGTAAATACTTAATTTTTCTCTCTTTTCAATAAAGTATTAATTTACTTTAGGATATAAACTGGCAAACACCTTCCTGTAGACACTGCTTACAGCCACCTCATTAGCTTAAAGCCTATCTTTTAACTTTGCATATAAAGCTTAAACTAACAACAGTGAGCCATTTTTAAAACGCACTCATCTGCAGTGCTAACAAAAATCTTTCTATTAGCATGGATGACATCACCCGGAAACCAACATGGTTTCATGTGCAGCACACTCTGCTTAATTAATAGAATTGCAATGCCCTCCACTTGGACGCTTGCTTTTCAGTCTTTTTATTATGGGCTTCAGTAAATTAATTGGGTGAATCCCTCATTCCCTTTAGTTGGCATCAGCCACAGTCAAAGGGAGATAAAAATGCTTGGATCATACAAACCTGAAAGATGTCTGATGCCGCAACAGAAGGAGCGATAAAAAAGGTGCAGAATTTCTTTTAATTCTTTTCATGTTATCTCTTGTCATACATCATGTTCATTTAGATATGTTTGATTAAAGTTCTTTTATTGAGGTTTTGATCAAAAGATGAATGAAACATTTTACGATAATATGAAAATTACTCATTTGGAGTGATGTTTTCATTCATCTTCTTCCTCTTAGTCCCGTTGGGGTTTGCGGGTGACTGCAGCAGCTTTGAACTTGAGATGGGGTATACCTTGAGACAAACACTGACATACATTTCCAAAATATTACTTTAACTAATGTGAGTGGGAATACTGCTAAAAGAAACTACACAACTGTGAGTTCTTCTTTAAGTTTTGCCTCAAAGATTACAACAGATCCAATAAAAACTGTAAAGATAGTTTAACTCAAGGGCACCTTTACAGCCCATTTAACTGAAGAGAGAGTACTTTTCTCAGTAAAATAAAAACTAAAACTCTGAATTGGAGTCAGTGCCTGGCCACCACTGTATGAAATATAGAGCACAATCAGTGGGGCTTAGTGCTCTCCGAAGGACAGAGATCAGCCCGCAGTATTTCAGGCCGTTTATACAAGCGCAGACGCCATATCTGGTTTCATATCAGAAGGTTCAATAATGGCTTCATCTGAGTCTCTACTAAGAAAGAGTCAGATAAAAAGATGACAGATAACTCAAGCCTGCGGACAAAAAGGGGCTGGGGACACCTCTGAAAGACCACTGCGACAGCCACAAGCTCATTCAGGCCTTGGGATCTTAACCTCAACTAAATCCTGCACTTGAACTGATTTAGTCTCTCAATTGCTCCTGGCATTTTACATTCAGATGCTGTGCATTGTACAAAAGAAATAGAAAACTGAAAAGCCTGTATAACCACTATTATTTATATTCATATCTAATATCTGTGTTGTACCATCTGTTCTGGAGATATAAGTAAATAAATAAAAATTTACCCAAAAATAGTGCCCAATAAAAAATAAATAAATACTATCTCAGTGATAAATGTACATCCAGCCTCAGCTTTGGTTTTGTGTTCCACAAACAAAGTTTTTCTGTAAAAAATCTATATGAACTGCCGGAAGCTTTAAAAGTGTTACTATTTTTTAGCAAGGACCACAGAAGGATTATTATTAGTAAATGCATTAGAATTAAAACTATTGCTATCTAGGGCAGTTCCGTTCAGTTGTACAGTATACAGTAGAATAGTATCATTGCGAGCCTACAGCAATAAGACAAGTCTAACACACCAGGCAGGGATCCTAACACCCTTCTTTGAACCAGCTAAAACGAGGGAAGCAGTCCAGTTGGGCCTGAGAGTAGATGAGCTACGCACACACTCGTAGAACTGTAGTTACATCAGGTAACTATAATTTCTACTTTGTGTGTGCTCCACGGGCTTCACTGGTGATTACCTACCAAGGCGAGGGCCGTAAGAGATCAATGTACTTCCAGCTAGAGAGGTTCACAACAATTGGCATGGGAACAAAAAAAACAATGTAGGACACCCAATACCCCCTCAAATCCCCCCTAGCTCCAAAGAAAACATATAAGAAGTTTGATACCCCGAAAGCCCGCTGTGCGCTGGGGGGGCAAAGAACTCTAATCTTACAAGAGAGCCCAGGGGAGCACCTCTTAAGCCCCTCCCCTGGAAGCATGGAAGGCGTCGGTACTGCTGTGGGTCGCCAGACCCACCTGGGCCAAGCACAATCCACCTGCGTGGCGTGGTGGTGTGGTGGGGGGCCGTAGAGAGCCATAAGGGATGACCCAGAAGTATGCTTTTTTAATGAGAAGTAACGGGCTCAGCTGCCTTTATTGGCCTAATTCTCATTAGAGAAAGACATGTGAGAGCAGAAAGTGCCAGTGCCCTTACTACTTTAAAAGCATCCTTGGAGTTTTCCCGCACTGGGCTACGATACGCGGGAACAGGGTCACCAAATGGCAAACATGGGGCAGACCCTAGCCTGGTCCCGAGATCCCGCGAACACCTGGCGCCGGTCAGCACAACGGCGCCACATGTCTTGTGGCACACGTCTCAGCTGGAGATGCGGATCAAGCTGCTGGGAAGTTTTGGAGGCTGTCTACAAGAGACTGGATGTCAAGCAAATGCTTGAGACATCCTCAGGAAAACAGCCGCTGTGGTCTGGACCTCGTCTATCTCATCGGGCGTGAGGTCAGACCAGTCATGCGTGAGCCTGTACAAGGAGCCTGCCAGAAAAGCCATAATGCTAGCCAACGTCACCACCTGAGCTGCGTTGGAGTAGCAGCGATCCAACAGCGATGTCGTCAACCTGTCCCTCTCCGATGGTAGAGCCGGCTTACTACTCGGCCAGGGGTTGGATGACGGGAGTAGGCACATTCTCACACCATCTTCAATGGGTGGGACGTCGAAGATCTCGATTCAGCCCTGCAGTAGCCCAAATATCCCCGGGCAGGGCCTCTCGCCTAGAGCGGGCTCTGCCACTCTTGCTGGGCATAATGGGTGATGGGCGTCATCAGAGGGCAGAGTGTCGCCACACAAGGTTGAGAGCAAGTCTATGACGCTAGCCTCAGTATGAAGTCCACTGGAGCCGTCTCAAGCCGATGCAGCAAACAAGTGCGGCAAGTAATCTTGTGGGTACCAATGAGCCGGCTGAAGGTCAGGGGAGGAAAATTCAGTGCAATAGCAGTCAGCATCCTTGCCGCAGCTCTCCTCATCCTTACTCCCGCTGCCTAGTTCAGCCGAGGTGGGGCAGCAGATGGGGACACAGCGGTGGCCTCGAGCGGCTGCTCAAGTGAAGACAGAGAAACTGGACTCATCTCCTTTCTGGGGAATACGGGGCAGGCGGGGCAGAAGGACCGCTCCAGCTGCTGCCATCGCAGGCAGGTGAAACAACAGTCATGGGCGTCCTTTCGCCTGGCAGAACTAGGGCGCAGCAGGAACGGCAGGAGCAGGGGTGCCCGACACTGGTGGGTGACGAATCTCAGGCACAATCCATTCTTCTTTTCTTCTTGTATAAGCTTCGCTTTTTAGTGATATAAAAGAGGTGCTGAGAGAGAAGGGAGAATGTTGGGTGAGGGGGTTTATATAGCCCCTTAGGCTGTGCCAGGACGTTGTCATGATTGGCATGCCTGATGACCAGGCACTACTGCAATGCAAGTTAAGGAACTAGGTTGCTAGTAGTTTGCAGAGATTCATAATGAGTTTATAGTTGCTTCCCTCTTACATTATAAATACTAAAGCAACACCATGTAACTTTTTCCCTCATAATAAAGAGTCTGAAAAGCTTTTTCAAAAATAGCAAGATTCATTTAATCCTACTGTCCTTTAATGTATCGCCTCCTAAAGCCACTATTGGTAAAATCAAACGTTTTTTGGGCTTACTTGATTGACAGGTTCTGTTTAATGTGTGCCGTATCTGAAGGCTTTTTTTTTTTCTAAATGAAACCACCTTGAACGGAACCTGTTTTGGAGAGACATCGAGGGAATCCATAACTGGTTTGAAGAAATTGCCAAATGTTTAAAATCCACGCTTCGAACATAATAGAATCTGAACACAAGCACAAGGTAAATGCTTTTTCAAGCTGCAGTGAAAACAGGCAGAATCTCTTTGACTCTTTCTTTGTGTAAACAGGTGAAATCTGAGGATGGCAGAAAATGACAAAGATCAAAGTTCTTGTTGAGTGCAGAGCAGAAGCTGAGCTAAGAAGTAGATTTAGGATTTATGTCCATCAGCCTAAGCCCTAGCTGCCTTTGTTCTCCGTAAACAGCCTTTTCCTTCTAACCATGATACATTTGACTCATATCCACTATGTTTTGTCGGTGATGTTTCCTTACTTGTGGAACTAAGTCAACTGAGCTTAAGAAGAGCTTCTCCTTTATCAGCAAATCCCTATCTTTGAAAAGGAAAATACATTTTGCCTTTTAACAAAACAGTACAAAGGACAACCAAACTAGCTTAACTTTCATATTCCCTTTGCTTCACCACTCACGGCACAAATACAACATTATTTTTTTTTTTGTTTCAGCTTCATTTACTTTACGGTTATTGTAGATAAGTCCGTTATTTCATGTCAGCGTTAGATGGAAGTACCTGAATTTGTGCCAGCTTCACAGCAAGGCTTTCCCTCCGTCTCTAGCTTGTTCTCCTGCACTCTTTTTGTGTGTGAATAAAGGCACAGCAGCCATTCTGTTCCAACCTGCTGTTCGCATGACGGAGCATGGGAGAGATGATGGAAAAGTAATTCTCCCAGGCTTGTTCAAAAGGCTTTTTTGAGTCTCTCTCATGATGCAGGCCATCTATTTCTATGAACTGAGAAATACTTTAGGTATTATCAGAATGAGAAATGCATTAATAATTATTTTTGTTTATGGAATGCATGTCTATTCTACACCAACATTTATAATTTTTTTTATTTAAGCAGGATAGTCCCACTGAGATTACAAATCTCTTTTGCAGGGGAGTCTTGGCCCCATGTGTGTTTGGGGGGACTGTTGTACATGTTTTTGTTGGTAGGGGAAACCGGAGGAAACCTACGCAGACACAGGGAGAACATGCAAACTCCACACAGAAAGGCCCTGTCCTGGATGGAATTTGAACCCAGGACCTTCTTGCTGTGAGGCAGGCATGCTAACCACTTTGCCACTGTGCCGCCATTTAATTGCTGATGTCATACCATTACCATTGCATCTTTAGAGGCAATACAATGCATATATTAATGCATAAGCACATAAACACATGACAGTAAAGTGACAAAAACATAAAGACCTTCCTTGTTATGTTGTACTAGCTTTTGGAAACCTTTATGGCCTATTTAATTTTTTCATTCCCCCCCCCCATTTCAATAAGAGCCTGTGTCGCAACAACATTATAAGTCACACTAGATGCCATTGTGAGGAGTGTGCATCTTATTCTTGTGCTGCCCTACCACTGGGTATTCTGGCGTCCCCCCCTCATCCAAAACATGCATAGGACATAGTAAATGAACATAGTAAATGTTCATTTACTATTTCCATTCATTTGCAATTAACTGGCGAGACTCTTGCCTCACGCCCAAAGCTCCAGCCCAAGGTGGTTGGCAACAGGAGCTCAGATACACTGTTATGCCTGGGACACACTTAACAGTCTTAGCCAATCAAAACTGTCTGAGACTTTAGAACAGTTTGGTACAGTTTGATATTGTAACATTAACTTTGTTATGGCTCTATAAGGTTTGGACCCAACAGATTTGTGGTAGTTAGAAGTGGATTGAAAGCTGGAGCCTTCACAGGAACTAGGAGCACAGGAGACAAAGATAAGTTTAACAGGATGTCAAAACAGGTTAGCACTTCTCAAAAGAAAACTCAGAACTGAGCTAAGGCATATAGTGTGAACAGTAAAGCTATCTGACAGCTATCACTGTTGGTTACTTTTGTTGCTTATGTTGCCTTTCGTTTGAATGCAGAGTAAGAGTAAGTTTTGTCCTTGTTATTGTCTTTTATGTCACTTTTCACTCTTGTTATGCATGCAGTTTGATAGCTGCAGAAATGTAAATGGTTCAATAATTGTTTTTACTTCTATGAAATTCCAAGCAGTCACAACTGCACCACTCTAATGTTTGGCCAGTCTATCTTTGAAAATAGGACATAGTGGGACAAATGATCGCAAATGTCCAGGACAGTAGCTTAAAAGTCTTCTTTAAAACACATTTTCTTCCCCCTTTGCAAAGCCTTACTCTTTAAAGGTACAAAGAAGCAGCCAAAAAAAAATATGCACATTAATTCTCCTCTGCTGGGCTCGGGGAATTCAAGCCTGCTGTGTGGGTTGGAGAAAATAAGAAAAAAAAACACTCCACAGCCTGCCCGACTAAATGATGGTGTTAGGATTATTGGGGACCACCAGTTCAGTGAAGCAGAAAATGGGAATGTGCTTGTGAGGACACACCAGTTTACTCGAGGAACAGCGGCTCCCACAGCGACTGATGGGGCAACCTCAGCAAAAAACAAACAAAAATCCATGGCGTAATGCTGCACAAGCTCTAATTGTATGTATTTGGAATTCATCAAGAGCGTGAACACATTGCAACACTCTACTGAATCGTGGACTCATAACAGTTTTACACAATTTTTAAGGGCTAAATTCCATAACGATGAAATTAATAACATTTATTATGAACCCTTAATGAATTTTCAGTTACAATGCCCTCATTCCTGCATTGCAACAGGACAGCGACAGTAATTTCTTGTGATATTTTCTGCCCAAATTACTCTAATGAACTTAATTATCAAATCCTGAAGCACCTTACCAAATGAGATCAATGTTTCTTTTCAAATAGAATTAAATTGTAATATAACTGCATGAAAATCTATTAATTTGTCTCTATTTTTTTTCTTTTCTTTTTTTTTTTATGAAAGCAAACTTGTCTGCAAGAAATGCTGGTGAGACGCTTCTGATTTGTTTTGTTTGGAAGGAAATGCAATGAGTGTCAGAAAAAGATTTTTTGAATCAAAGCTAAGCATTCCATTGAGTGAAATAAAAGCAGTGATTGTTACTTAGAAAAAATTGTGGGAATGCAAATATACATTTTTCAATAAGGAACTGTAAAGCAAATAGATCCTTAGGGGATGTATCATTTCAACATTGCTATGATGATATTCATAAAATCTCAAGAGTACACTGTGGTTTGGTTCTTGTATTTAACCCATTGTGCCATTTGGGGTAATTTGTTCTAACCAGTGAGCTTTAAGATTGCTTGTTTAGCATGTAAAAATTGCAATACAAAATTTGGAAGTTATGAGTACCTTGTGAGCCAGGTAAATTGCAATATATAGGGTCAATTCTTTCTTGGCTAAATGGGATCTTTTTTCAATGCAGTATAATGAATGTCCACTGATTTTGTGACAGGGCAGGGGAGTCAGTGAATTGTGATGGTAGTCACAGCGTTTCAGATTTCTTAGGTTAGTTTAAAGGTGGAATATGTCGTTTTTTGGCGGTTCGATCCCCACTTGAAACATCCATTGATTGTTTATATAGTGTATATAATCCACCCATTGGTCCCCTATTCACTGATGTTGTCGTTACGATTTGGCAATAAAATGGCCGTTACATCCGGAATATTCGGCTTTTACTCTATAGTAAAACAATATTTTTTAGATAGCGTAAACGGACATAATAATCAAAAATTCATTCAAATGTATTTTGCCGTATTTTGTCGTATGGCAGCGCCCTTACGCGACGACCATTTAGGAGGTTCCATGGGAGACGCTTGGAAACATCCCAAAACATCATAACATCCCGCTCTCCCCCACATACTGTTGTTGTATCCTTGGGCAAGACACTTAACATACCTTGCATCCAGTGGTTTTCCAGCTGTAACACTGGTAAATAGCTTAATGTGAGTGTCTACTACAGTATAGTGTATAGTGTATAAGGTATAGTATATATATATATATATATATGAGTGTCTACTATAGCGCTTTTAGGTGGAAAAGCGCTATAGAAAAATTTAGTTTATAAATATCATAAGAATTTGTTAAATAATTTGTGTTCAAAAAGTAATGGAACTATTGGCTCTTTTTACTAATATTGAAGTTGAAATATTTTGTCATACTTTAAATCTTCTTCATCGTATTGTCATGAATGCTTGCTCTGTTCTGTCTTAATGTGTATATGTTCTTTTCCTACTGCCAAAACCAAACATCTAAGATTTTTATTTTTCTGATACCATTTTGATACCTTTCAACCAAGCAACTTTATCAAATATATGTTATAATCAATAAAAATAAATGCAAAAAAAATAATAATTTGGTTATAGTATTTTTTGCAAAGCTTTACTATGAAGCCACAAAAGGGAGTGCAGTTGTGAAGCCTCTTTACTCAGGAAGTATAATGGCCGCCAGCAACAAACAACACCTGAAGGGCTCTTATAGTCTTCAGGGGGAGGGCGTGGCAGAAGTTGCCTCTCAGCTGAATCGTTCGAGAAAAAAAGCCATGTTCTGTTCTGTAGGATACAACTCATTTTCCATTATGCCTCAAGCTGCCCTTTTCTCCTCCCAAAGGCCCACCGGTAGAAGAGCCAACTTTGTTTTCTCACAGCTTTTTAAATCCTGACTGATGAACCCCTGAAGGGTTGCAGCACCTCAAAGACTTTTGCGCAATTAGTGATCCTCTCATGAAGCCAGCATTCCTCGGTTTCCACTGATGCAGGGTGTGTTCAAATCTGCAGCTGCCTATTTTCAGACAAATTATTTAATTAGAAAAGAAAGACATTACAATACCTACAATAACAAAATTAAAATAAATGAAAGACCAGAAAAAATTATGTACATTTGACATGTTTAGTGTCTAATGTACATTTTATATTTTTAAGAATAGGTTCACAATCTGTGTTGCTGAGAAATGGGCCATTATTCAGTTCACACACAGGCTATATGGGGGGTGCTAAATTCAGGGTTGTGCAAATAATGAATGAAAAACAGAACATAAGTGATATGAGAAAATGCCTGGAAATAGTAAAAAAAAATACACAAGTTAGCAGGGTGGCAGAGCAAGAAGGTTTGTGAGGGTAAACCAAAGACAACTTAAACATCCTCGGCCAACGCCGGCCTTTCTGTGAGGAGTCTACATGTCCTCCCTGTGTCCTCTCCGGGTACTCCGGCTTCCTCCTACCGACCAAACACATGCATGTACAGGTCAATTGGCAAATCTAAAGTGTCCCTAATGAATGAATGTGAGAGTGAATGGTTGTCTATCACTTTCTTTAAATGACAGCCCTGCGAATAACTGGCCATTGTCCAGGGTGTACTTGCTTCAGGCCCAAAGCTGCTAGGATAGGCTCCAGTCACCCATGACCCCTAACGGGACTAAGCTGTAGAAAAATAATAATAATAATACACAAGTTAGCAAGTTATCTTGCTTCAATTTGCTATTTATGGGACTATCCTTCTGAGATGTGTCATAAATTGTTATGAAACACCATGAGATCAGATTATGTTGGCTACTTATGTTACAGTGCTACCACTGGTGCAATGAGGTATTGTCCCATCAACCGTTGCTAACAAAATGCTCAGTGCCAAAGGACTATGTGCAGTCAGTTGGTTACAGAAAGGAAATTGTCTTTTAGGAATTGAGCCTAAATGCTTTGCTGTAGCTGGGAGGGGTCAGAGTTCAAGAGTTGGACTGCTGTTGGGACAAAGTGAATATGACATGATATGCACTGCCTCAATTGCAAAGTAAGTCTTGAGTATTGTCACTCCAGATACCTATTTGATTAAACTGTCTAAAACCACGACTAAATCTCGAGGCAAACATTCAGTTGTTTCCTTTCTTTGGGCTCTGACCCCAGATCAGCTTTAATAACAGACAATGTGTGGGTTTTGAAGTAGCGAGGCCCGGGTGAGCTGACTGGAGACCAGCGCTGGCGGCTGTGGCTCTGTAATGAGCCGCGTAGGGAGGGAAATGATGAGGGGTTTCCATGGTGAAGGGCCCTGCTGTTAGACAAGAGGAGAGCGTCTGGAAATCAAGAAGTACAGCCAGAGGCGGTGTCATGCTCGCTGGACTGCTCAATCTCCTCGTATTATCTTCTCATGACACAGTCCCCCCACCCACCCGCACGCTCACACTTTTACTATTGTGCAACACGAGGAAATTTAGAGAAAGGCTTTGGGAGACATTTCACAAGTTGTGCAAGACATCTCATAAAAAGTTGGAATTTAAATTTAGAAATTATGGTTGTACGTGTCATCAAAGGGAACTAAAATATAAGTGACATTGATTGGTGACATTCCAAGTACATTTATTTTTTACCTTGCCTAATGACTAAATTGTATTTTTTTAGGCGCTGTAGCTTCTGTTTTACATAAGGAGTAGAAAATACCAAAAATTTAATTTAATGCCAAAACGTTTATATTAAACCTGATATGTGCTAATTGGTCAAGTAAAATTGTTAATTAGGCAGAGTGTTTTTGTTTTTAACCTTTATTTAACCAGGTAAAAAACCCATTTAGATCTCTTTTACAAGGATGACCTGGCCAAGAGGTCTGCAGCACATGTCATTATAAAAATAAATACAAGCTACTAATTTCAAAGAGTAGGTCAGTACAACAACAACAATTTCAAAGTGCAGTAATAGAGAAAGCAACTAGTAATAGAGAACTTGTAACTAGGTAATAGCTTGTTGGTACCACACGTGTAATAATAGGCCTCACAGCAAGAAGCTACAGTGTTCAACTCCTAGGCTGGGCGGGGCATTTCTGCGTTTAGTTTGCATGTTCTATCCATGCTTTTCTCCAGGGAAAAGTAGTCATTTTTGCAGATTTTGTACAAATACAGCTTTGCTAGGGTCCAGTGTACTGGCCTATAGCCTTTATCATGTGTAGTATGGTAGAGTATGTCACTCACTCTCGGGATAAGTCCATGAGACAGCAAAGTTACATTGAAGGTTTCTATCCAGCTGAGGGTACTGTGTAAGTGAAAAAGGCATGTCGAAGAACCATCTAAAGGACTTTGAGATTATATATTTTTGGGCTAAAAGTCATGTGATGCTTTTTTAAACTGAAGCTGATCTAGGAAAGTGTCAGTGGTCAGATACTTCACAGCACACTCTACAGGCAAATTGGAGCTACAGCTGCTTTTAAAAATGTATTAATAAACGTCTAAATATATATTCTAGCATTATAAAACTAAGACCCAAAGTTGCTGGGATAGAATCCAGTCACACTCGACTCCTAATGGAACTAAGTGGAAGAAAATGAATGAATGAATATAAAACTTGGATAATAATATTTTGCTGAATTTACCTAAAAAATAAAGCCATTTAAGAGACCAACTCCAGTGTCAGTTTATAGTTAAACCTAAAATACTTTTGGTCTGGTTTTGGTTTAAAGTCAAAACTAAAATGAGTTTAACTTGGTGCAGCTGGCTCATATACCATGTTAATGCAGGTTTACCACTGATGACTGTCCACTCAACTGCTAGCTAACTTTCTGCTAATGAGTGACTATATAAGCAATGTCAGATTAAGTTCTCATAAGAATTAGCACTAAATAATCAGGTTGAGTTGTTAACAACAAATTTGGCCCAATGGTTACCCAGGTTATACATCGTTGGTTGAATATATGGGTGTGTATGTGATACTGAAAGTTTTCTTATAATAAATATTTAATATGGTTTCTTTGCTTATAATTAAAAATTTTCCCGAATCCAAATCCAATTCCGACAGACCTGCCTTTGTACCGCGGCCCCAACAAAAACTCAAATAGTTTGTCCATTCCTTTAATCTGTAATCAATTGCTATGGAAACGCCTGGAAAGCACTTGATGCCAAATGTATTTCAGTGTTATTTTTATTCAATCGCGTATTTCTTGATCTCGGCTTCAAACCGCTACGTTTCCCCCTCGGGGAGCTTACAGCGACTCGCTTACCGGCCAGAAAAACCGAGAGCGACTGAGCACTTTCAATCACAAGCCTGAAGAATTTTCAGAAAACAACATCAATCAATAGCTACCTCTTAAAATTAGCTCACAGAACATACTTTAATCGCATCCCCCAGTCACCCGTAGACATTGAGTAACCATCCTCGTTGCTCATCAGCGCCTGAATGCCAATGACCTGGAATCACTGACTTCAAACGGGCTCCAAGATAAACCTATAAAGCCCAAGAATGTCTTTGTGTCCCGAGAAAGCCTCCTGCTCCACATTTCTCTGACCTAATTTCACTTTTCAGTCGTCAATAACTAAATTGTGCCGCCGCATCTAAATGAACGGCGGGCTTTAATGACTATTTCTTCAGACACAAAACCCTCGCGGCTGGTTTAGAACGGCTCCATAAACCTAAAAGTAAAATAATAGACTCTGAAAATGCTTGGTTATGGATTGGATGGACGGATTGGAAGTAATAGACTAATGGAAAAAGTTAACAAAGTAAAATCTTTGGCGCTCTAATAAACAGTCGAAAGTAAAAACCTTTTCAGGGTCAACAAAGTATTTAAGCTTTGCAAGGTTTTCATGTAGCAGTTTTGGTTCTACCTGCCTGGTTACTGCATACATTACATTGTGAAACTATAAATCATATTTTTACTATTTCAGAATAATCTTTCCAGATATTTGCCCCCGCATAAACCCTTATGACTGACACTGTCAATAGAGTAGAGTGATTATATTTTTTGTGAAAAACATGATCTAATAGCAGCATGTGGGCTTTGTGTTAAAAGCACATTACATCATTAAAAGCATTAAAAAAGAGGTTTCTTCAAAAATATTTTATAGAATTAGATAAGCCGTATCTTGCAGTGGTGCAGGCGTGACAGAGATCAAGACGATAGTATGTTTGCTACCTTGTGCCTTGCAGACACGCCCTCATTTTTTAAACTATTTTAAAAACCTTTGCGTATTGGCTGCATTTTTGGGTGTTAAGAAAATACAAACAAATATAGACAAGTCAGGAGAAAAGGCAATTTGACTATTAGCTAGCCACACAAAACTCCTTAAAGCTATATATGCAAAGTCCTTTCCTCGTCACACAACGTACACTCGTTTTCAACAGGTCATCTAATGCTATTCTGTTTTTTTTATTTATTTTTTTGAAGAATTACATTTTTGTTTTATATAACTGCAAGAAATACTAGTATTTGTGTATTTTGTGCTTGCAAAATTCACAAGAAGCAATGCACATTGGAACCCTGGCGCTAATATTTGCTGACACCAAGTCAAGTGCTCATTCCAAGTCACTGAATCATTAAAAAAAAATTATGATCACTTAAATTGTGTATAGGATTTTTTATCAACAATTACCAACTGCAGACAAATTGTTAATTGTCTTCTTTGATGTTAATTTAGGACTGTATTGTTAGACATAAAACTCTGCAAATGGTCCTTTTTTATTTTCTCTAGTGTCCAGCCAAAATCATATATCAAATACACCGGTTGCGTTTCTCAATTCCTTCTAGTGACGAATATGTCTTGGAAAACAGATCGGAGCTTGTAGCCAAAAAACAGAATGGCTTCCCAGCAGTATGGCCTATACATCATAGTAAATAAATCACTAAAGTAACGCAGTCCTCCTGGGGGCCAGTATGCGCCCAAGCCAACATGTGCTTCATCTTGCTCACTGCGAAGCTCCCCGAAGGCTCAAACATTGACCCGGGGCACTCATCTGGGGGACATAATACCAACAGGGGAACATTACTCTTTGGCGTTTAAATGTAATTTTTATTAGGTGCCCAAAGTGAAAAGCGAAATTGGATTTTGTACTTTACTGGATCTTTATCTTTTATAAATGTTATAGTGACGTCTTCAGAAGAAGTTTGGATGGCTCTATAGTCTGAGTAAATCTTCTGCTTGGCCGGACAGTTGTGTAGAAAGATACACTTAAAGAGATTGAGTGGAATAAATCTTTGACTATACATTTTATTACTGCTTTGTATTGATATAATTACATACTTTTTAATATTCATTTTACAGAGTAGCTCTTAAAGGACAACATTTTATTAGATTTAAAACGCATCCAGTGGACAAGGGTCTGCAACATCATTCACTGGCGATCCCCTGCGCAGCACAGATGCATGAAGTGTAAATTGGGGGTTACTCTTTAATCCTAGAACACATAACTAAAAATGTATACACTCTTCCAAAATCTAGTCTAAAAATATGTATTTCTCCTTTTGTATTTCTCCTCTTCATGTTAGAGTTCAGATTTGGGTGTAGCAAACATATTTATTATTGAAATAAACCTAAATAAAACCTAAAACTTTCTAATGCATTTTTGCATAAACAACTCAAAATTTCTGCCAAAAACACTTTTGTGGCCGTGGGAATCAAACACAGAAGTGTGCCTCCTTCACCAGACACTAACCTCCATGAGTTCTGACTCAAAACTGGACTTGGATTGTTTAGATTTTCTGTTTTGTTTCACTAAATTGGTTCTGGTCTTCAGAAGCCCTTAATGAAGAGAATAAAAATAAGAACCATGACGTTGCCCGGCATGGAGCAGCAAGGGCCCCACTCTGGGGTCAGGCCTGGGGTTGGGGCTCAAATGCAAGCTCTTGATGGCCGGGACTGCCCCCATGGGGCCTGGCTGGGTGACGTGGGAGCCGACCTCTCGTGGACCCACCACCTGCGGGAGGAACCGTAGGATGCTGGTGCTTAGTGGATTGGGCAGCAGTCGAAGGCAAGGGACCCAATGACCTAATTTCTTGACACGGAAACTGGCCTTAGGGACATTGTAATGTTGACTTTGTGGTTGTTTCATTTGACCTCCAGCTGAATGTCCTGGACACTCGGGTAAAGAGCGGGGCAGAGTTGTCAACTTATCACCCACCGGCAGGCAAAAACGTACGGTGATCTGTTGGGTACGTTTGTCGTTGGATGGTGGTCTGTGGAGTCTTGACTACAACACTGAGCTCAGACAGAGCCTGTAGACTCTTCATTAACATCAAGAACCCCTTCCTCAACACCATTTCTTTTGCCATTGCTTCTTGCAGCATGTCTGTCCTGCACAATCCTCCATGCAAAGATAAAAATAATTAAGGTCAAAGTGATGAAATGTGTTTATGAATGTGTATACACATGTCAGTTATTATGTCAGGTTAAAAAAGTTTAAATATCAAGTCTTTCTTGTGCTTTAACAATTCCATAAAGATACCTTGCTGGCTTGAGCTGTGTCAAATCATCTTGCCCTTTTCTGCCTACAGGACGTCCTGACAGAGGTAAAGTATAAATGGGACCACAGTATGGAACTATCATATTAGGGTGTGTGTGTGTGTGTGTGCGTGCTTGTGTGTTTGTGTGTGTGGGGTGGCATTTGCACAAGTGTTAATTTTTATATGGGCAAATTGAAAATGTGCATTTTGGTTTTTAGTTGTGTGTTTGCAACACATTACCCACCTTCTCCTGTTTCCGTTAGAATGTGACTTGCTTGTGGCTGTCTGAAACACGGTACAAATTACAAGCTAAATTTGGTTGCATCAAAGACACTTAAAATCTTTGGAGTTGGAGGCTTTTTGCTTGAGCATGAAATCACACTTGGTCCATTTTTTCCTGTACTTGCACTTGCAACACTAAGAATTTTGCATTAATAGTACAGCTATTACTGTGTTTAGTTAGATATAAGTAGCACTTTTTTTTATTTTACATACCGTAATACTTTGAAGTAAAAGTAGTACATAAATTGCTTTAAACGTTGTCATTTAACTTGCAAAAGTAGATAGATACAATTCCTTATGCTTCTGTAATCTACATTAGTGCATTATTTTCAAGTCTGACATGTCAAATTTTCTGTTGCAAGAGGCAATGACATTAGTCCGGGAAAGGAGACACCTCAGGACTCCGTTTTAGGGGGCTGTTTCTGAGGTGAAGTATCCTATTTAATTCAGGTGCTGTAACTTATTTTTATCATCTTTGTGGACAGCTGCTGAGTAAACACTTTTAAAATTAAAGGTGAGAAAGCCCCTCTGGTTTGGAACATAAAAAATGTATTTGCTGTGAGAATGTAGTGCAGTGCATATTTTCTTCAAAACAAGCAGCTTCCATTTCAACACACTAAAGTCAAACACTATAATTGAGGGCTTTTGCATAAGAAACAGAAAGGTATCAATGTATCATGTAGTTTATGGTGTTAACTTTCAATTTGCAAGCTACAAAAAAAATTCTGCAGGTTGTTTCTGCTTGATCCTTTCCCCAAACTGCTCTCCGTCTATTGATTTATCAAACAGCAACCTGCGCTGTTGCCTTGCACCAAAGCCCAGCAAAGTGTCATTTGAATGATGACATCCCCGATACGTCAACGGGCCCGAGTCAACCAACCAAAAGCAACAGTAGTGGGTCTGCTCAGCCGTGTAATGGTTCCTTTTGTGCTTTAGTCTAAACATGGCGTGCTGGTCGGTGGTGCATGCAACAGATGATGTCAATTGCACCTGTGTGGAATCGCAAACATACTTGTCTCCGTTTAACAGTGCAAACATGTCCGCTTCAGGACGCTACGTTCCACTTTACGGTCCTGGATTTCATTCAATTCATAAGCGGTTTTGAATGTTGTCACCTAACATAGCATATCATAATAAGTATATAAAAATCTAATAAAAATAAAGATTGTAAGACATCCTCAAGGCTTTATTATCAAGTATACAAAGTTAATTATGTCATAATAGTCATTTACAGATCTCTATAAATAATGGTTGTGATTTATGATAGAGTTCTTGCAAGGCCTTAATGTTTCAATTGAAAGTTTATATTCAATAATAATGCAAGACAGTGTTTAAAAGGGGTATTGACATTTGAGTATGCCGGCAGAATACCTTCGACACTATGCATTTCCTTTAGTGAAATACATTCTCAAAAAACCCCATGTAAACTGTCAACAGTAAACCAAAGGCAACGGTGTTTCCTTAAGTATCCAGTGCAGGTAGTTCAGTCCAACAAATCTGAGGCCTTGCTATCTCTTTGGGCCTGGCTTTAAGCTGACTTGGAGCTGACACATCACTGCACTGCTGATCCATGGCGGAGATAGCCTTTGGTTGTTTTGACTTGGGGGACCCAGATTGTTTTGTGTGCGCGGCTGTGAGGGCCAGTCGGTCATCGGAGCCCGGAGGATTTATCACCACGTGCTGTGTATTGATTTATACCAAGCACAGGTCTCTCACCCCTCCCAGTCCTCGAGCCCGTGGCCTTTGTTTGTGTGATTTCACTCCGCTGTCGGCTCCATAAGAGCTTCTAATCCCTGTAGCAGATATATAGTAAACCCCTGCTTGTTGTGAGGCATTGATTGCTCTGTAATAACAAGGCCAGATTGTGTACAGTCCCCTGGTGGATCGGTGACGGTGACCTGTAGTTTCCTCTTAATACCAGAGGATTGTGGGATTTTGTCAAAGTTCAAAGATGCAGCGTGGAAGAAAAAAGTTAAAGTAGTATTTTTCACATTAATACAGTTCATGTTTGTCGACTTAACATGACCTATAGTGCAACGGCATAAAATACTATTGAACAGAGTCAAAGTTGGTAATAACTGGCTATTTGTGTTATTGTATAGTGATTGTATCGTTAAATTAACATAACATTCACAAAAATCACATTTAAAACTTGCTACATTGATCCTGAGCTGTAACATAAGTAACTAACATCTTGGGCTGTTTACGTTAAAACAAGTCATAGTCAATTGCTTTATATCTGTAATAACAAACTGAAACACAATATATACAGTTGTGCTTATAATTTTGCATACCCTGGCAGAATTTGTGATTTTTTTGGGCCATTGTTCAGAAATAATGAATGATAAACAAAAACATTTCTTTCACTCATAGTTAGTTGTTGGGATCCATTAATCGTGCAAACAATTGAGTTTACTCTTTCAAAATCAGAATGACAACCAAATATTTGAGCTATTCAAATGTTTTCTCTATTTACAGTGACTTTGCTAAAAAAAATGTTGGTAATTTTGATTCAATGTAAACAATGAAACAGAGTAGCATTATTATTCCTGATTAACGCTTATTAACAAACGTATTAATCAGGAATAATATATATGTATGTTCACAATGCCTGGTTGACATGTACATGTTCAATAAACCATTGTGCCCGATCTTATGGCTGGTAAAAGGCTGATTTGCCATCTTCCACCTGGTTCAGGTGTGCACGAGTGGCCATGCACCGCTGATGTTCTGAGGCGGGGTTTGGGCGCAAGACAGATTGAGGCCTAATAACACTTGTGTATTTGAAGGTATCAAAGCAGTGCACTATTTGAGAATGATAAATAAAATAATTATTATATAGATACATTAATAATGTATCTAAAATGTGTTAATAATTTTTAATAAAAATGTATAAAAATAGACTTACTGTATATTTAATTCAAAAATGTGATTATACATTAAGATTTATATTGTGAATGTATACTGTATTCATTAATTATTACAATAATGTATATTGTAATGAATAAATAACAAAAAAAAATAAGTGAGCACCCATGTGAGCTCACACCCAGGTGCAGGTAATCAAGCTACGTCATCATGAGAGGTTATTTAGGCCAATTCTTGACAGGTTTGACACGTGCTTCTCGAACTGGTCACACAAAGAGTATTCTTACATATTTCTACGCAGCATCTTGTTCATGCTTTTTCAGGGAACAGTGTTGCAGTCAAGCATTTTATTTTTTACAAAAACATTATTTAGAAAACAAATTATAATACAATCTTGTTATAAACACATTCAGATATCACCATAATATTGTCAAACATACCAGTAACAAGAATGCATATAATTATAGTTTCAGCTTCTGTTTACATGTGACATAAAAATGGTATTTACTGTGAAAGTATATATACGATACCGGTACTTGTACATGGTAATAACCAATATCAGCACCTTGTTTAAATCCCAGAGGAATATCTGCTCTGTAGATTTGGCCTTTTTCACACGTACATGCCTGAAAAATCAACATGGCTCTGAAATCTGTGTACGGCTACTTCAAACAAGCGCAGTTCAATATCTTAAATTAGTGTTGGCAAATATGCAATTTTATGTTCTTGTATGTGGTCAGTATGGTAAAAGTGGTATTGGGATGTTGGAACCTGTAGTGTATAGTGTAACTCTAACATGTGTCTCAGACTAAACTCGCTGGCAGACCACTGACAGACCTGACAGAATGTTACCTGCTGCAGTGTAAACAGCACTGGTGGGGAAATAAAATTTACATTCATCACATATGATTCCACTCCATGTGTTCCCTACAGCGGTACCTCTGGAGCTGATTGGCCGCGGTGTCGTCACATAATCAGCGACACCTGCTTGTCGATTACTCACATCTGTCGCTGGCCTAATGAGACCCCCTTGTGATGATGGCTTCGGATGATATCACCTAGGCACAGTCTTTGCTACGGCATGCTCCTTATCATTCATCATTTAGTTAACCCTTCTTCTTCAGCGCCTTTCAACCTTCCAGTGAAGTGTATTGATAGAGCATTTTTCATGTCCAATAAATATGTCAGGGGCTTACAAAAAAAGCTCTGTGTCTGTGACCCCTATTGGTTTTCATAGACAGCGCCTTTAACATTACCCCTGTTGCTAACAATTCTGTCGTTAAGAGAAGTATTGTTGTTTTACGTTCCTGTAAATCCTCATAAATGTGGAATTTTACCTTTTCTATCAAGATTTGCAAATATATGGAACTCAACCAAGAAAGAACCAAGTTTCAGTTTGATTCATTTTCACAAAAAGCTAAATATTGAAATTGCCCTGCAATTTAGACTTGTAGACAAACAATTTAAGTACATTTCTTAATATTTTTTTTTACAAAGCTATGCAAGTACTTAAATAAGCAAGTAAAAGAGCAAAACCCTGATTTGTTTTATTTTAGTTATTAAAAAAACAAGAAACATAAAACACATCAACATAATTTAAGTAAATGGTGACATTTTACACTACACTTGATACATTGTCTTATTCTCATTAAGTACAATGTAACACGGTGTAACAAACTGTAATAACATGTAACTACATAGTACATAAACAAAGGAATTATGTTTACTTACATATTGTAGGTAGATTAGGGTTAGGGAATGTATGTAGTTACTTGTTAACACATTATGCTACATTGTGTTATTAGAAAAAAATCTAACAAACAAACAAATGAGCGCAATCTTTTTTCATAAAACTATGGCTAGGCCACGTTAGCCCTAATTAAGTCTATTGGTAAGTCTTATTACTTCAATGTTGTATTTTATTGGTTAGAATACATTTTAGGTTAGGCAGGTATTTTTGTGTCATGGGGAGCAGCTGTAATATACTGTTAAGTTTGTATTATGTATTATGCCTGGTAAATGCAAATACAATTATTTCTGCAGGCTTTTTGGACCTCACAGGAAGTGTAAGTGTCTAAACTTAACATTGGCGTTTATGAGACTTAAGTGATGTACTCAGGTGTTAATGCTTTTGGTTTTTAGAACAGAATCGAGCGGATCTAAAACTGAGGATGGTGCAGCTGTGACTGTGGTGTGTCAATCGTCTATGTTATAAAATATATAACATATATTTTGCTCATACTATCGGCAAAACTATATGTGTTTTATTCAGCATGAGGTCACTGTGTTAGCCGGGGCTCCACACACCTCTGTCATAATGTATAGTATACTGAGTTGGAGTCGATGCAGTGTGAATATAATGTGGACATTTTGTTGAGTTATTTTCCCAGTATATGCCATCAGAGGGAGTTGGTGCAATTTGCAGTTTTATAACACAATCAGACATGGTTTGTTGTTCTCATCACTTTAATATCTCCCACAAACCCCACGTTGATATTGACAGGTCATGTATCTCCCAGCTGACAGTCCTCGATGTATATCCCTTCGTCTGCTGCCTGCCACCGACCAAAGCTTTGTTAAGTCACCTGTCAGATGAAATTACTGTGTGTCCGTTGATGAGGGAGGGGGGTTCTAGTAGCACAAGCGCTGAGACCCCACATACACCCACAATGTCAGGTAGAGGGCTTGCTCAGACACCCCTGCAGATCCTCTGTCACCTCACGCCAATGCCCACAATCCAGAATTACACTTAGAACGAACATGGAAGCTTCATTAGCTCGCTGACAATTTGACCCTATTGCACAGTAATGGTGCGCTCTCACAGGGTTGGCACAGAGGAAAAGAACTTTAATCAGCGATTCACAGGTACAGCTGTTGCCAAGGGATACTCCTCTAAAGAAAGCATACAAAAGCACTAATGGCGTCCTGGTGCGCGGGTTGGCTTCTAAAGCACTTTTTAGATCCAAGACTTAGATTTATGAAGTCCAGAGCTGTGCTAGAAATTAAAAATATGACAAGGCGAATGGAAGTCGTATAGAGTGATCCAAGGCCATAAAGCTCTATTTAATTACAGTTAGCCCATAGAAAGAACAATTAATGAATGAATGGACAATCTCTTAGGGCCATTTGATAAACTCGATTGACATAGTGTTTATATCATGTATTATTGTCAGTTAATGTATTTTCAGTAACATAAAGAACCATAAGTGATTCACACCTTACAACCACCTAAATCTGTCAAGTGGCAAACAAAAGAAATGTAGCTGTAGCTCCACTGCTGCTGTGACTGTAAAGAATCTGACCACTGGCTGTAGACCTGCCACAGACTGGAATCACACCTCATAAAACCCTATAACAGAAAGATAAGTACACCTTATAGCAGCAAACGGGAGAAATACACCTGTAGCTCCATAGCTGCTGTGACTGTAAGGGATCTGACCACTGACAGGCTGTAGACCTGCCACAGACGGGACGGTTCATTTTTAGGAGATTATACTGTATTTACAAACGTAAAAAAAAAGTAAGTATTGTTACAATGAAAGTCTCAAACTATTTGCTAAGTTAATACAAGTAAGCAAACCTCTGCTGTAAAGAGCTGTAAAGATTGTTGATGTCCTTGCATTTGTCCATTAACCCCCAGAGGCCCAGTGTTGTAATATTACAACATAAATTTCAACTTAGGTAAAATAAACTTAAACATATTTATTTTTTCAACTCAAATCCCACATTTACAGAATTAAGGCCTGTTTTTTTCCAAAATGTTTCCAGAAGGATTCCAACTTGTAATACTTAATTAAGACCCTAATTATCTGTAATGCATTCCCAATATGTATTCATGTTTCACTTTACGTTTCCTTTTCACGTTTCCTCTATTTATTTTTTACTTTTTTAAGCTGTTCCGCTGCGTAAAATGACGTAATAACACTTTCTCTATATTATTGATAGTCATTACTTTTTTATTGACATCAGTGTTGGCCAATGGGAGCCCCTCTTATACAGGAGCAAGCAGTGATTGGCCAAATCTTTGATAATAAAGCCAAATTAAAAACCCGCCTCTTCCTGTTCATGTTGCCTCATCATTGATTACAAGAGGCCGGTGGTTTGACTCAAGCGGTTGGCTTGGCGCAATACAAGATGGATTTACTCAGTTTGGAAACTCCCAAATCTTGCGAGAATCCAGCTGCACCCTTGCTTACCTTTCTTTGTAGAAATCCAGGTGGTGCCTTCATTTCTTTGACGGTTGTGTGTAAACCCAGTGGCCTGTCTCCTTGTGCATGCAACTCTGTGGTAGGTCTGATACATTATTAGGAAATGTCAGTCAGAAAATTGAAGCCATGGTGATAATAGAACCTCATCATGTTGTGCTCTTGTTTTTTCCTGACATCCTTGTTTCTTGTTAGCTTGTTATGGGATGAAATTGCTTCTCCGTGAGTTCACATTGTCTTTCAGGGCTATGTGACATTTGGTTTCTCCTTGAAATGATATTCAATTCATATTTCGGGCAAATGTTCTATTTAACCAAATCCTCCATTGTGTTAATCAAGTATTTAATAATCACACAAGATCTAATATTCATGTGGAGAGTTCAGATACTGTTCATTTAAGGAAAGATGTGAAAAAAAAGAGGACTCCGGCGGTTCCACATTCCACTTAATCAGCTTCCAAAAGGGACGTGCTCAAACTCAGGTCCTCATCTGGCCCTTCTCACAGATAGAAATTATCTTTTATTGGATGTTGATGATCTTAGCTGGCCGCAAGCCAGAAACAGAGATAGAGCGTGGCAGGAGGAGTGGGAGTCTAAATGACAGTGAGGGAAGGAGAAGCGCGCGGAAAATGAGAAAAATGTAAAATGAGAAAGGGGTGAGATGAGGAGCAGCAGCAGGGTATTAAAGAGTGATAGAATGTGAGTGAAAGAGTGGTGTCTGTAATCACATATGAGCTGGCTCCAGTGGTCACAGAGGTGCCTCGGGTTGTGGATTTGTCCGTCACAGTCAGTCGAGTGACCTCAGCTTCGGTCATCGCTGCAGTGTTAGTCAGTGCTATGTGTGTGTCCAACTAACGGACCACCTTTACAAAACTGATGAGGCTGAGAGGACAACAATACATACACCTTTTATTAAAGATTCAAACATAAATCTATAGGACCCAGTGGAAAGAGGTATTAGTTCAGTTACTTCCTGTTCCTGCCCAGACAAACAAAACACTGGTGGAGGAAAAGCCCATTCATGTTTCTTCTTGAGCACACATTCTTATAAGAAAGTCAAGTGGATTTTTGAAATACATTGATTTTGTTTGTAAAATCCCCATCCCAAACTGCAAAACAAAATCTCAAAACAAAGTCTGCAATCACCTTATCTGCAACTTATCTGCAGACTAGAAAGGTAGCCAGTGGGATAGAAGTATAAGAAAGTCTGTAGCATGTAAATAAAGCTATTTATTAATTGAAAATTTAGTGTGGTCCGCGCGCCAGCAGTGAACAGCTTTGTTTTCTGTGTTTTAAGTCTGGATTTAGTCTGGATTTAGACTATAAAACAACTGCACGAGCATTTGAAAAGAGAACACCCAGCAGCTTTGCTCACTTCAAACAATGAAACCATGTAAGTAGAAAAGTAACTCTTTCACCGTGAGTTTCATTTTAAGTGTTGTTTTTGCTAGTGTCTGTTACTCAGAAACAGGGCTAGAGAGAGACTCCATCCTGTCGTCCCTGGGACTACCCCACATGCCAGTGTGCCAGTACAGGAGGAGCAGGTGCACATTATCCCAATTTTGTTTTTAGACAAACTATTTGTATCTAGTTTAAATAAATTATTTTGAAAATTAATTTAATTTTGTACAAATCACTCCACTGCAACTTATGGAACTGACTGAAATTTCAACTGTAATAGATAATAAACAATATTTTGTAATTTTTTTGTTGACCTCAAGAAAGTATTTGATAAGTTGACCCATGCAGTATTCCTCAACAAGCTTAACAATGAATAATATAAAGTCAGATGTGTAGAATTAAGCCACATGGTTCACTCTTTGGTCCTACACTGTTTTAAATGTACCTGTACATGTATAATTTTAATCAAGTCTCTAAATCACTTAAGTGTATTTTATTTGCAGATGATACAACCTTATTCTTTTAAGGACAGAATGAAGGAATTTCTGAAAATTAATTACTGGTTTGATATAAAAAGATTATCATTGAATCTCGGACTGAAGATGATTAAATCTATGAAAACTAAAACCTATATAAACTACACAAAGGAAAACATCTCTAGAACTATTGCTGTGTTAAAAGGCTTAGGGTCAATAAATAAAAAAGCAAAAAACATTGGATTGTTCCACCATACCTGACCATGTCAGGAACATCAACATCAACTAAATTGCTAGAATAATAATAAAACATCTATTGTTCAAACATGTTTTCAACATTAAACAGACACTGTAATAACAGTTAAAGAGGCACTTCTTTATTGTTTATGAGGCATGAGTTCTACTACATAGTACTTAACACTAATTTATCTAGAAAAAATATATTATTATCTTGTTACCCCATTAATACCTTGCTATTACTGAGCTGAAATATACAGGGCTACGATTGTTAAATTAGCCCAATTTCTGCCCTAACCTTACAATGCAGCACCATTTTTGATCACAGTTTGAGTGTACCAGCTGCTTCATTGTTTTATACTTAAGCCCCTTCAAAGGTTTGTTTACACTGTATTTATAGACCATCTGCTCAGCGACAATGTTCAAAATATGTTTGCAATAAAACCAGATGGAGGACAAGAGAGGTTTTTACACTTGGAGGTCACATTGCTTGGAGAGGGTGAAATTTACGGGTTGCAGCAGCTGGAATCATACGCTCTTGACAACATTTTATTTTGTGCAGACTTAAGGGTGTGTTTTATTCACACCGAATACTCCAAATACTCAGACTGGGCCCTTGAAAATTATTATTATTATTATTTTTTTTACAAACAGTACAAACAAATCTACAGCCAACCCCTGTCCACTATCATTACAGTGGCTTCCTTTTATGTCACAGATGCAGGATAATTTCTGCAGCTACATTCACGTTGCCATGACAACCATTCTAAAAAATCTCCTTTACATAAGTAATGCATCAGCAAAGGCATGTTGTCCAGAAACATTTATGGAAGGCTGTAATGGTGAAAAATTAGACTGAATGAATGTAACAGATGTCATAAATATGTCATAATAAAGTCAGTTAGATCCCAGTAAGATGCATTATAAGGTATACAAATATTACAATATATGTTTTCTGATGAAAGTGTATTTTTTTCCTCATGTTTGTATTAATACATTTATTTTCCAATAATGTGCCTCTATGTTCCTTTTTGCAAAATATTAGAAATTCCTCTGTCTCAAAAAAAAAAAAAATTATAGTGCTGTCAAACTAGAGCGTGCTGCCAGACATTCCCTGTTTGAAAAAAGTACGATTTATCAAGTTTTGACCATCAGTGTATCATAATAATAAAACATAATAAAATGGTTATGTTAACTTACCTTAGCTTCTTTGAAAAGAGATATGCCAGATTTATGCCAGTTTCATCGACTGACTTATGGAGCATGCTTGTTAACTCGGCCCACATTGTTGACTGTCCAACTACATTTTTGCATTACTCACAAGCTCTGATTGAACACCAGAGCTCTGTCACTAGAGTGGGACATGTGCAAGCAGCAGGTGGGATGTAACCGCTTCCTGGGCACACAACAGGAGAGCACATTTGAGTTGTCTAATAATGTGGTGAGTGCAGCTGATTTCATTTTAAATTATCTATGTAGTTATGGTTATAAATCCTTGTGTTGTTTACATCATTTTTGACTTCATTTGCTGGTACCTGTCATTTTTTAATAAACCTTCAACCTTTTCACCCTGTGCTTCACTCCTGGAGTTCCTCTAATTCATTCCCAGATCCTGAAATGCTTAGCAGGCTTGTGCTTTGGAGAACTAGCAGTTGTTTCCTTCTATATAAATGATATATCCATATTTTTGTTGATGCAGCCTGAGATTTACTCAAACTAAAAAAAATGTATATTATATTTTGTCCATCATTACAGAAAAGCACAAAGCCTGGAATGTCCTCAGCTCAAAAAAATATAATCTAAATATTGACTAATGCAAGTCTGGGCGCACTTTATAATTGATTTCTAGTCTTTAGTAGTGGATTTTACTTCTAAAATGTATAAAAAAACAACTTGGGTGTGATTCCATCTATTTATTACTATTTGTGCTCTCTGAGGATAACCTGTCTCAACTGCACTTCCTATTTCTAAGAAATACCTAATTGTTGTAGAACCTTGGCGCTTCAGTGATTACCCAGGTGTGACTTATGAATTCAGATTTCATGATCTGCACAATTTAGCTGCAGGCTATTGTCTCATAAAGTCACTGTTGATATACTTGTTACTATTCCTTTTTGTCAATATAGCTTCCTCTTCCTCTGCCTGAGCTCACCTTTAGTCAGGGTCAACCAAAATGTTTACTGACATTTATCATAAAACTAGTTTTTTGGTTTTTTTTTATTTCAATGGAATGTTAAGTATTTTGCAAATGTGGTTTTATTATATACGTTTGTACCTTATTTATTCCCTGCAGTAGATACTTGTCAGCACACTCTCTAAAAACATGTTCACTTAAATTTATAATACATAATATATATATATATATATATATATATATATATATATATATATATATATATATATATATATATAAAAAAAAACTTCACCCCTTCACCCTGAGAAGGGTGGTGTCATCCTTCGAGCTCGGGTCCTCTACCAGAGTCCTGGGAGCTTGAGGGTTCTGCGCAGTATCTTTGCTGTTTCTAGTACTGCACTTTTCTGGACCGAGATGTCTGGTGTTCTTCCAGGGATCTGCTGTAGCCACTCTTACAGTTTGGGGGTCACTGCCCCGAGTGCTCCGATGACCACGGGCACCACTGTCGCCTTCACCTTCCAAGTCTTTTCCAGCTCTTCTCTGAGCCCTTGGTATTTCTCTAGTTTCTCATGTTCCTTTTTCCTGACGTTGCAATCACTTGGTATTGCCACATCAACCACAACGGCTTTCCTCTGCTGTTTGTCCATCACCATGATGTCTGGTTGGTTCACCATTACCATTCTGTCAGTCTGAATCTGGAAGTCCCACAGGATCTTGGCTCGGTCATTCTCTACCACCTTTGGAGGTGTTTCCCACTTCGACCTCGGGGTTTCCAGTCCGTACTCCGTGCAGATGTTCCTGTACACTATGCCAGTCACTTGGTTATGGCGTTCCATGTATGCCAGCATCTTACACCCTGCAGTTAAGTGTTGGATTGTCTCAGGGGCCTGTTTGCACAGCCTACACCTTGGGTCTTGTCTGGTGTGGTAGATCTGGGCCTCTATTGCTCTGGTGCTCAGGGTTTGTTCCTGTGCAGCCATGATGAGTGCCTCTGTGCTGTCCTTCAGTCCAGCCCGTTCTAGCCATTGGTAGGATTTCTTGATATCAGCCACTTCAGTTATGTTCCGGTGGTACATCCCATGTAGGGGTTTGTCCTCCCATGATGGTCCCTCCTCCAGCTCCTCTTCCACTGTTCCCCATTGACTGAGACATTCACTAAGCATGTCATCTGTTGGGGCCTTATCTTTGATGTACTTGTGGATCTTGGATGTTTCATCCTGGATAGTGGCTTTCACACTCACTAATCCACGGCCGCCTTCCTTACGGCTAGCGTACAGTCTCAGGGTGCTGGATTTGGGATGGAACCCTCCATGCATGGTGAGGAGCTTTCGTGTCTTAACGTCTTTGGTCTGTATCTCTTCCTTTGGCCACCTTATTATTCCCGCAGGGTATCTGATCACTGGCAGGGCGTAGCTGTTTATTGCCCGTGCCTTGTTCTTGCCATTGAGCTGACTTCTTAGGACTTGCCTTACTCGTTGGAGGTATTTGGCAGTTGCTGTTTTCCTTGTTACCTCTTCAAGGTTGCCATTTGCCTGTGGTATTCCAAGGTGCTTGTAACCATCCTCAATGTCTGCTATTGTTCCTTCTGGTAGTGAGACCCCTTCTGTGTGGACTACCTTCCCTCTCTTTGTCACCATTCGACTACACTTCTCAAGCCCGAATGACATCCCAATGTCAGAGCTGTAGATCCTGGTGGTGTGGATCAGTGAGTCAATGTCCCGCTCGCTCTTAGCGTATAGGTTGATGTCATCCGTGACATATATGACCTCTCTGTCTGCCCCAGGAGTGGATGTGTGTGAATGGGGTGAGTGGAAGCACGATGTAAAGCGCTTTGGGTGCGCAGGAAAGCGCAATATAAATGCATGCCATTTACCATTTACCATGAAAAGCCTGATGTCTCTTCATAAACAAGCTGTAAAAGTGATGGTTTAAAAGCTTATTAAGTGGCATTACTGTAACATGCAGCACAATCTATACAATTTTGAAAGTTTTCACAGTTTTCCTTTTTTAATTTATCTTTCAGTTAATTTATTGCCCCTGAAAGAGTATGTGGTATGATAGAAAAGTACATGTGCTTGTTATATTGATGGGAATTGTTTTGTTTTTGTGTAATGTATATAATGCCAGTCTTTTCTATATATTTAAAAACCTAACCAGGGACTCCGTAAAGTAACACTGCATTCACTCAAAAAAATGAACTTGGTAGGTTGTGCATTTTACATAATAAATTTAAATTTAGTTTAGTTATAATAATTGTTTTTGCTGACTTGAAATGTATTTTTCTATTTAGGTCCACTTAATTATGCCCAAAATAAATTCTACAAATTCTTAACGTGTTGTCTAAACAGCAACCATTTATGTTAAGTAAAAAATTGTACATCCACAGGGTGGCAGTATAGTGCGACAATTGCCATGAAACTCTACTGAAGAAGAAAAATCAAGTCAGACTCCATGTGCGCATTATGGAACTCTGCACACCTGCGTGACCCCCTGCAAAGTTTTTCTTCTAATAGTTTTGACAATGTATGTATGTATGTATGTATGTAACTTTGTCATGTAAAGTGTATTTCTTTATGTAACTTTGTCATGTAAAGTGTATTTCTTTATGTAACTTTGTCATGTAAAGTGTATTTCTTTATGTAACTTTGTCATGTAAAGTGTATTTCTTTATGTAACTTTGTCATTTAAAGTGTATTTCTTTATGTAACTTTGTCATGTAAAGTGTATTTCTTTATGTAACTTTGTCATTTAAAGTGTATTTCTTTATGTAACTTTTCTTTGTCATGTAAAGTTTATTTCTTTTTTACATGCACAACTTATTCTATGTGACATGTTTTATTGTCTCATAAAGAGTTTCAATTTGATGAACAGTTTGAATTTGTTAAACAGTTGTGTTGATAAACTGTTGGTTAATAAAGGAACTAATTATTGTTAAGTTGAGTTTACTTGAGTAATTTGTGTGGAACCTGTTGACGAACTTAAGTTATTTAAACCTAACTAGTAAGATTTTAATTTGGGTAAAGCATTTAATTTTGATTAACAAAGATTTAATTGAATGTTTTCTTTTAAAATCATTAATTTACTTTGAGTTGACATAAATGTAATATGTAACATCTAAACAAATTTGGTTGGCCCATATAACATAATTGACTTTTGTTAGTTTAGCTCAAATGTATCTTGTTAAACAAAAATTGGTGATAATAGTTGGCATGAATCAAAAAATATAATTTCTTCTAAAACAACAACAATAAGTTTAATAATCTCAAAATATTTGTTTTCAACTTACATAATAAAATCACGTGGAACCTGTTGACAAGAAAAAAATTAATTAAAGTCAAGGTTTTATTTTTTTGAGTGTTGGTTATGCTTTGTAACAATGCTTTGTGCTTTGTCCCTGTCAAATAAACATACTTAAATTAAAAATATAAAACTGGAGAAAACATTTTTGTTTTGTGGCTTCCATTTCAAAATTGATTTTGCCCAAGTAAGCATACTCTGTTGCACCACATTTTAGTTAGCCTCTATACAGTTGGAACCATAGCAGAGGAATACTAACACCGACCAGGCTCTTTGGCGGTTCTGGTTTCCAAACTTTACAAACCAGCTGACACATTTACACAAAAATAACATGTTTTCAAATCTGTTGGTTCCCCAACTAAAGTGGTTGGTTTTCTTTTTCTGAACGGCAATGTTGTTTGTTTTCAAGCCTAGACTAGGCTAGAAAACTAGACTAGAACAGGACTAAACCAGGCCTAAGCCAGTACTAGTTTTGGACTAAGCCAGGGTGTATCGTAGCTTTTTGGCTCTTGGTGGTCTTCCAGACATTGACACATTGTAAATTGTGTGTTTGATGACACAGATCACTTTCCCGCTCTTGCGCTGTCCTTTTTATAGATTGTATATATATTATTGACGTGTTCGCTTTTTTTTCCAGCTTGGGCAAAAACTCAAGAAGTTCTAGTATTAACAAGCCGTGTGGCGATATTGTGTTACTTCATTGGTTTTGTTTTCCTCCGCTGGGCTACATCATAAGTTTGTAACTACTATAATTAGCCATATATTAGCCATATATAAACACAGCTCTTTCAAGGCCTACTTTTTAGTGAGGCGTCATTTGTGCTGCATCTGAGGCCGCAAATCTGAATCAATTCCAAACTACGAGCTCACGCAGAACTACAGGGGTCAAAAAGAAAGCAAATGTGGTAGATAAAAAGAAATAAATGATCACTTTTCAAAAAAAAAAACTATCAATTTGAAAATATCTATTTTTAGGCCAGGCTAGCGGTAACGTATGGCAGTAGAATTTTATTTCTGCTCACGCATCAGATCATGAGAACTCACCAAGGTTCCTAGTTTCCAAAATCCAACCAGAACCAGCATGCAGTGTGACTGATGTGAAAGGGCTATACCAGTCCCACCGAAACTAATCAGACAATGAGGAACATTGAATCTCAGCCTGTGCAGCCAGCAGTGATAACGTTCATCCAATTAAACCTAACTACAGTTCATACGCCCTGTTTCTCTGTGCCACATGGACAACACACTAATTGCCCTGCTCCTTGCCGTTATTCTGGCAGCGCTCCACGTGTTTGCTGTGCATTTTGTTTAAGAGGATAATCAGGTTGTGAGTAGCTTTTCACACCAAACAAATCGTTCAGTGTCTGGCAGTACATTTGCCTGTGGCCTTGTCTGATTACTGTAATTAAACTAATCCCCAAAATGACTTCAGAAATAAGATGAAATGTTAAATGCAGATTATAGGAAAATTAGTCTATTCAATTGCCTTCCAAATAAAATGTATGTAACTTATTTTTTTGTTTACCTGCACCTGTGAATTAAAAAAACAAAAGTATTTTTGAAGCCATTTCTTCATGGGCTGGTTAATAATTACAGTATGTTAATTTGTTCACTTTAAATACATTGTTATCACTTTTTATGCACCTCTCCAATGCAGATTTTAAGCTAATGATGTAGCATTTAATGTTTCTTTAAAATATTCAATTATTGCAAAAAGAAATCTGCTCATTTTGTCAGCTACATTAATATAGTTTTATATTTACGCACTGTTCCCTAGAATAATGAGCCTGAGTCAGACTAAACTAGTAATGGCAAATCAACTAAACATTCACATAAAACAACAAAGCGTACTCCGTGCAGCTGACGCTGGCTGACAGCGCACTGTAGGAGCAGCTCTTTATAGCATAGTATAGTATAACTAAACATAAAATCAAAAGAAAATATAAGCAAATATTTAGCAGTAGGCTCATATGCTACTGGAGCATTCAGAACTGTCAAGAGAACCTCACACACTAACTGGCTCATCATGTGTGCTAAATATTAACGCAAGTTTTAAATGTTGAGGGCAACTTATTGAGCATCATGAAGCACTGCAGATGGACAGCAAGACCACAGCTCAAATCTCTTCCAGACCAAGCCCCACTTTCAGCTTCGAATGACCGCACTGTGGCTCTGAGATGACACAGAGCTGGGACCTGACAGCAGCTGCTGCTCGTGATGCTGTGTATGTCAGTCGAACCTGAGTGTTGCTGTGTTCTAGTCACATGTTTGGTTGAGTGGGGCTCTCGTTGTCACATGTTGTCAATCAAAGCATGGATGGACACTTTCTATTGAAATTATTTGGACCTTTCCATCAAGGAAAAGTTGAATTGCAAAATATATATTGTTATTGTTTTATCGCCCAACCATACCGCACACATACTAGCATTTAGAAATTATGTTTATGTTTTGTGGCATTTTGAGAAGTTTAGGGAGAACTAGGTAAAAAAAATACAATTGTCAATGCAACTCTATTCCTCAGATCAATGTTTTATAGAGGAATAGAATAGAAAACTGTGGCTTTGTATTAATACAGTATAAGTCTGATTAACAAATAAATACAGTGTGAGACGTGAGGTCGGGGGTCAGTGTGAGGTCAGTATTGTTCTTTACTCAAAATTAGCCAACACATAACCCCATATACCTTTTATGTGAGGTGTACAATCAAAAATGTACTAAATTAATGAGGAGAGAAGAGTTTCCGTCGAGGGTGCCTCTCATTACATTGTACTTAATGAGCTTTGTACAAAACTGTATCCTTGCCATTCAGTCGTGTTATAATACATTCAAATTAAGTCAGGGGTGGACCATCACACACTGCTCCCAGCTGCGACCCTCCACTCTGACTCCTGAGCTGAATCTTGACCACATTTGGCTCCAAACAGGATCCACAGGAAACAGCAATAGGTTATCATTAAAATTATGATGGAGCACTGCATCCCTCCAATTAGGACGGAGAATGCTTCCAACATCTGAGAAAGCTGGCTGGAAGTACTCAAGTGCTGATGTTCCAGACATATGCAACTGCTGGAATCTGAAGCCCGCACAGACTGAGGCCCTTGGGTCAGTCCGGATTTAATCAGACAATAATGAAAGCAAAAAAGTTGCTCTTGTTTGACATTGGTTGTCAACACCTGTGCTTTATTTAGCATGAAAAGTATTAGAATCAATTCAGAAAGGGCCAAAATGGACTTGAAGTGGCTAGTAGTCCCATTGAACAGAGCTATAATTATCGAGTTGTCCATCTGGACCTCCTGCTGGCCACTTTGTGCGTGGCCAAACAGTTAAGCTGCTCAAACGAGGTTAACGGAGTGGGCTTGGCACGGCCTTACATACAGCTTGTACTTTCCCGCCGTCTCCACATTAGCCAAAGAACTCTGCTCCCACAACAGTGGTGTGATTCATCTTCATTTGTGTGTTTATTTCTTTTAATTTTCTGCAGATTTTTATAGTGTTGTGAAATGTATGCAATCAGCAACTAACAATACGAAAATAGGCGGTCAGTGAGTGTCTATGGCCAGTTGTGATTATAAGCTATGTAAGTAATGGGTTATTACATCTGATCATCTTTCTGCAGATTTCATAGAGAACATTTTGATACTAAGTTGCTGTATTATCCACCAATAACTCGAACAAAACCGTTGACTTACACATCCTACGGGTAAACTATCACATACATATGGCTTGAGGACTATGGAGAACTAAATAAGACTATAGCTTCTTGCTCCATCTGCTAATGGTAAACCGCAATCAACATACTAAAGAATACCAACTGAAATTTAAGTTTTCTAAACTCACAAATAAATTGCCCACAACAGTAAGATCTCGTATTGAGTCTGACACTTAAGCTTCAGCTTGGTGCTTTCAGTCTGCAAACTAAAGAGTTGTATGGTGAGCATACAAAAAGGGACATTTTACTATTTAGAAAACTATGGAATTAAAAAATGTTTTTAATGTTTTACTACTTTATTTGTGTACAAATTGTCCGTAACGGGGTGGTGAAATAAAAACTCCCTTGCCTGAATAAAATGGCTAATATTAATATGGATGTTGTGCTTGAGGTGCGAAAATAAATTTAACAAATTTTTGAAGTTGTAAGTTTTTTTTTTTTTTTTTTGCAATGGTAAAATAGTGGCAATGGCACCCGTTTTGTAGAATGACTCATGTAAAAGCAGCTTTTGATAATGATGGAATTAAACAAAAGCGTATTTTTACCAAGCATCTTTTTCCGCCTGATGTTGCTCATGATGTCTTTGAGGGAATTGCGCCAGTGGAGCTGGCTCAAGGCTTGTCATCAAAAATCTCTAAAAAACAATTTTCTGTAGATAATCTGAAAAGCAATATTGAACTTTTCCTGTAAAGTGTCAGACAAAATTAATGAACTACACGTTGTACCACAAACTCTCACCTCTGCAAACTGTTGGTGGCAATGCCAATGACAATTTGAGTTTACTAAGGTTTCTCCCTTTTTCGATTGGACGTTTGCTCCTTGAAACTGAACCAGCCTGGTTAGTGTCAATTGGCTTAAAAGATATTGTAGAACTTGTAGTTGCTCCCACACATACTGACATATCCATTTTTTAATATCTTGAAAGCAAGATAATTTGACCACAACCAAAGGTACCAAGAGTTGTTTCCTGGTGTCAAACTTTTACCCAAGCCACACTTGAACATTATCCTTACATGATACCATGTTTTGGCCCTTTACTTGCACTCTGGACACTCAGCTTTGAAGCCAAACATAGTTACTTCAAGCAGATTGTGACACATACATAAGAACATTCCTTTGCCGTTGGCTTCAAAACATCAGTTCATGATTGCTTTTTACATTAACTTACCCTCCTATGATAAATCTTTTCATGATTTACCTAGTGTCTCCTCAAGGGCATAGTTCTGGAAAAATGTCTTAGTTTGGTTTATGTTCTGATGCAATTCTGGTTTAGCTCTGGGAGTCTTGGGCAGTATCTATAAATTTGAATGTCAACTGAAGTCAGTGTTTGTCACTTTATATTTTCAGGCCTTTCTGTTTTTACACTTTTTTTAGACTCTGAAGAATGAACTTGCCGTGGATCCTTAAAGTTATCCTGGTGGACAACAGCTGCCAGAGACTGACACTTCCAAATGGACTTCCTGAAACTGTCGCCAATGTTATTGGTGAAGTACAAACACAGTTTATGGACGCACTCTTTGGAAATAAATGATTATAGTTTCCTGAAACTACAGTTCTACAAGTGTTTGCGTAGCCCATCTGTGGACTCGGCCGTCATCTTGTTATACTCTGGCAGAGTGGCAAAGTTTGGGCAGAATCCATTCTTCATTTAAGAGTCTTCTCAGTGAGTAGAAGCTCTTTTAAGTCTATCTCAGGGAAGCTGAGAGAGAAGAAAGAAGAGCGTTGGGCTGGAGGGCTTATATAGCCCCTGAGGATGTGCCAAGGCATGGCCATGATTGGTGCAGTGATTGTTTAGATATGTCTCGGAGGTGCTGGCTGGTGTCAGAGTGAAGCCTGTAGGTGGGTGGAGCACACACACACATTAGAACATAAATCTCACTTCAATGGACGAAAACATAGAATAGAGCAGCCATCAGAGTAGTTCCTCACAAAACTTTCTAGTCTGCTCCTGCTGTGCACCATCCATTTCCTGGAGAGTCATCCTCAGTGTTAAGTTGTTGTGTTGACACTGATATACTTTCTTCACCAGTCTGGGTCAACAAGCTCAAGGTAATTTTGGCCTAGCGTTTTTTTTCATTCCTCTGGTTTTTTTTTTGATGCTGAACTAAAACTTGAACGAGTAAATGCAGAATATATAGAAAAGGGTGCATTGCTTACCCCAGATCCAAAACGTAGGTCAAATATTCTTATGGTGCTGGTACAAGAACTTCTCCGCTATGGTGTTTAGGTAACAGATGAGCAGCCTTCATCTCAAAGCATCCCTGCCTAACTGAGGCTGGTTTAATCACTGGATATGCAGGATGGAAACCATTGTTCTCAGTTAAGAAAGCTTGGTCTGAAGATGGTCTGAGGCAAACTACTGTCCACCCAACCTTCTGGAGAGTCTGAGAAAAGCCTTGAGTAAACTTGAGTAAAAGACTTGAGGTAAACTTCTTACAGATGTAAAAAAGATGAACAATAGGGAGTTGGTGAGGATTAAAATGGAAAAGACTTTTAGGAGACATGAAGTGGTTTGTGACCATGGTACAGAATTTCTTAACAAGATGGCCAGCCCACTTTGATGTAATAGAGGTGTGTAATAATTGCTCAACATGTCACAATTAAAACTGGGAATGGCATTTTAATTTAAAATTGCCATGTCACCTTTTTGTCAGATAAATGCAGAATTCAAGCAGATCACCACTCTGCCACTACAGTCCCGGTTTCTTTCATATTTTTTCTCATTAGTTGGAATTAGTCTCTTAGTTTAGGTTTACAATAATTTTTAATAAAGATTATTTCTGGAAGTAATCCTTGGAATAGTCATGTGTGTTTAACTAGGTACACTAGGTCAGATACTTTTTTGCACATTTTCTTTTTACTGTTTTTTAAGAATTTGCAGATGTTTACACTGTCAAACAAAACGGTAGTGCCAAACCAGACAACCTTAGAAGGTCAAATAGGGATTCAGGAATTGGACAATATTGCATTGGCTGTTGCCATTTATTTGGCCTTATGTACGCTTTTATTCATTCATTCCTTTTTTTTTTATTTAATTATGTGCAACCAATGTACATATTTTTTTATGTAAATCCAACAGCCTTTTTATTTTAGTGTGCATATGCATATTGAAAACCTGAAAATAGGGAAAAAGGAACATTAAGTTTTTCTTGCATGGAAATTATCTGTAAAAATGTATTTTTTACATGAAATTGGCTCTGTAAATATTGCTGCAAATTTGGTTTGAAAAGCAACTGGCTTCAGATAAACAATGCAAAATTATGTCTATGACCTTCTGTAAACCCAGTTTTGACCCAATGAAGTTAACAGAGAAGAAATGTTAAAAACTTTATACAAGCCATTTTATAAATAATAAAAATAATCAGTCATTTTTGACTCTGGCCCCTGTAATCAAAAACCTCCATCCTGCTGTGTTTGCCTCATATACTCAACACTACTGCAAGCTGTGATACACAAATTAATTATGGACACCTCTTGCATCATAAGAAGCAACTACTGCATTTTACAGTTTGTACTTTTTAAAATGGTTAAACAGACAAATATCTTTAAACAGGTTTGAGCTTACATTATGCATCATCATACATCATCTACTGTGAAACACTGTTTAAACAACCCGTCTCCCTGTCCAAACGTTAATCCACCTACCTTACTCTATCTTCAACAGCTTTGGGACATAACACAGAGGCATTAAACACATAGGGGCAGTATTAGTGTAGTGGTGTAAAGTCCCAGGGCTGAAGTGCTCCTCCTAGCTCCACCCTTGGCCAGCCCCTCATTAGGAAACTATTTAAAGCACCTGTTTTAAACTGGCCTCTCTCTGCTGCTGCTGGGCTTTCTGCAGTTTGGGTGCCGTGTGCGCTGGGCTGAGGGGCCTAGTAACTGTCAGGGTGGGGTAGCTAGCCTGCTGTTGTTTGTTTTCTGCTGTTTTGGTTTCTGTTGATACTGTGATGTTTTTATTCAAGTTTTTGTAGTTGTGTTGCAACTGGGTTCGCCCTTTGGTTAACTTGTTTTTATATTTTCTAGTGATGCTGGGAGCTCTCCTGGTGGTTGAGCTAGGCATAAGGGTAAGGAGGCTCTATTCTGAGGTCTTATCAGAGTGAACAAGCTTCTCACTGTATCTCTAGGAAAGTGCCCTTTGGGGGACAAAAACATTTCTGCCCCTTCTATCAAATATTTTACTTTTTAGTCATGATCAACTGTTAATATAGGTGCGTCGGAATGATCTACCTGTAACTCGAGTGCTTTGCCTTGAAGCTTAGCTTCTTTTGTGCCAATTTGCATGCCAATCTCACATTTCATTCCTTCCCTTACTCTCTTCCAACCTAGAGAGGGCAAGTCACCCTTTTCAGATTGAGAATTATAGCTTTTTGACTTGGTACTAATTATTGTCCCTTTCACTTCAAGCTTGGCTGCAAATTGTCTCAAAGGATAATGTCATCTGCAAAAAGCAGAGATGAAATCCCGTAGTTCTCAATCCGGACTCATTTTGGCTGTGCCTTTTTTAAAAAAAAAATATATATATATATATCTATGTTAAGCATATGTAATTGTTTCTACAAATGTGTTATTGATCACATGTTGCTTATTTGCACCAAATAAAAATTGTTAGAAAATAAATGTTTGACTTTCATCCAGCTAATTTTTTTTTGTTTTATTTTTTTTATTTTGTGTGTGTGTGACACATACAGTAGCTAATGATTCCTAGAGACATTTCCATTGATCATTGAATGTGTGCACCAAATTGAACTCATTTACAACAAGTGTATTCTGGTGTCCCATTAGCCTTGTATCAGGTCTGTATTTGGAGCGTTGCCATGGCAACACAGTTGTACTCACCTCATGAGTCCAATAGAGTTTTTTTGCTCAAGTTGTATGTGCAAAATTTCATCTATAACCTATCAAATTTGGGTGCATACTAGGGGCTCACAACATTGCGTCCTAATTACTTTATTTAGGCTTCAGTCAATGCCACAGCAACAACTTAGATAGGGCACGGCTCCAATTTACTTTTTTGTTCCTTGTCCCATAATAAATGTATCTGCCAAATTTTATAAAAGATTTATTTTTTCTTTTGAGATTCTAGGGAGGGTAGTGGTGGGGGGGATTAATATGCCCGTTTATGCTATCTGAAAACTATTATTTTACTAATCAATAAAAGCCAAAAAGGTCAGATGTAACTGCAGTTTTATTTTATTGCCCTGTGGTAATGGCAATATTGGTGAATATGGGGGCCAATGGGCAGAAGTTGTCTCATGTTGTACTCATTGACCTGTCATACATTTAAAGCAATCACAATAATGCTGGGTCCCTATCAAACTTTTGATCAGAGTCATTTGGGTAGTTTCTGTTGTCATTATGATTTATAAAGAGTAAACACAATTGTTCACCCATCCACTAACTTTGAGTGAAAGAAAGATTTTAGTGTTACCATTCATATTAACTGAAAAATGGCACAATAAAATAAAATAAAATCACAAAATCTGCCAGGGTATACTTAACTTATCAGAACAACGGTATACGTCTGGATAGAGCACAAGTCGACAAACATGCACAGGGTATTGGTAAATACATTTCGTTTTAATGCAGATTAGTGGGTGTCATGCACTTTGGGCAATTTGATTCTTCAGACATGTTTTATGTGATACAGTTTAATAAAAATGTTTAAAAGATGAATAAGGTCAGGTATCTATCAAATCAATTGAATGAAGAGCGTAATGTAGGTGATTTGCTTATGAATATTCATAACCCTGACAACATTCAGCCGTACATAGAATCTAAACAAAACACTTAAAGCACAGGTTGTCAAAGGCCTCACAGTGTCTCAGGAGTGCTCTTTGGTTTTACACAAGTAGTTATAGCTTTAATGCTTTTAACTCTGAAGGCGGCTGCAGTGGTAATAAAAAAAAACATTTTAAGTTATATAATGACTTAGTGGAGTTATTTAATTCTGTATTTATTCCATCTTTTGAATCTTGATACGCTAACCCCAGCTGTAAACTATTCCAGCCACTTGGTATGCTTTCCCTGCCAGCATCTTACACCCTGCAGTTTTGTGCTGAATTGTCTCAGGGGCCTCTTTGTGGTAGATCTGGGCCTCTATTGCTCTAGTGCTAAGAGTCTGCTCCTGTGCAGCCATGATGAGTGCCTCTTTGCTGTTCTTCAGTCCAGCCCTTTATAGCCATAGGTAGGATTTCTCGATATAAGCCACTTCAGTTATCTGGCAGTGGTACATGACATGTATAGGCCTTTACTCCCACAATGGTTCCTCTTGCACCTTATCCTAAACTATCACTAAAAGGATGGATGAAGATCCATTGGAAATTTTTTATGATGTATTCAAGGTTCTTGGATGTTTCATGCTGGATAGTGGTTCAGACACTCATTAGTCCTCTGCCTCCTTCATTGTGCTTAGCATACAGTCTCAGGGTGCTGGATTTGGGGTGGAACCATTCCATGCATTGTGAGGAGCTTCCTTGTCTTCACATCTGTGATCTGTAACTCATACTGTGGCCAACTTATTATTCCAGCAGGGTTTATGACTGGCAGCACATAGCTGTTAATTTTGCGGATAACTACATAGTGTATGTATTTTTGTTTAAAAATAACCCTGTAAATCGCAAAGAAAGGAAAAATGGGCAAATTTTTTTCAGCTCAAGAACCACACAGGCAACCCTGTTAGAAGGAAATAGCCTTATGGAACCCTGGATTTTGGACAGTATTTTGGCCAATATCAGAACACGTACAGTAGCCTAGTGTACGTAGGCTTCACAGGGACAATGGCGTAGGGCAGGGGTGTCAAATTCGTTTCATCTCAGGGGCCACATAGGGAAAATTCTATTTCCAAGTGGGCCGGACCAGTAAAATCATGGCATAATAATTAAAAAATAATAACAACGTCAGATTGTTTTCTTTGTTTTAGTTTGGTCCAAAATAATGCAGGCACATTCTAAAAATGTACACATCACAAATAATCCTCTTGAGAGAACACTTTAAATTAGCTGAAACTTCTGAAGAAACAATTGGTGCAATTTTAAGAACACAATGCCTCAGTGATTGTAACTTAAACTTCGTCTCAGTGTATCTACAAGATTATACAACTTTAAATCACAGCCAATCTTTGATTGAACAAATACAAACTCTTCCACGTATAAAATACAATATTTGTCATAATCTTAATCCTGAGCTAACTCACCATACCATAACCGAGATAGAAACTGTTTAGGAGGGTTGAGTTACTCCCTTCCATATAGGCTTATTGTGAAAAAAACACCAAGAAAACTGTACATTGTATGAACAATTTCAACAAACCAAATTTATGCACTTAAGTGACATTATAACAGTAAATCTCCACAGAAGGCATTCATTTTTACAGAACAAAGTCAGGTTTAATAATGTCTCAAGCAGCATTTTAAATGAGGTTACCCACTGTTTAGTTTACCCCTAAAACCTGGCATCTTTTAGTTTTCACAAGTGCATCAATATCAGGGTCACATCCTGAGTGGCAGCCAATTTCAGGATGTCCTGATGTAGGACAGGCTAACTGACAGAACAACAAGGCATCTCCGGACTTTTATGCGCCACGGACCGGTTTATGTCAGACAATATTTTCACGGACCGGCCTTTAAGATGTGGCGAATAAACACATAAAAATAAAATGATACAAGCAGCATAAAGTTGTAAGATTTTCTAAATATATTAATAAATGTGTCTTTAATGCAGTGGCGAAGCAGTTTTGAAGGCTTCATTGCCACATTAGAGCCGCTGCAGATTCTGCAGAGGCTTGGTGCGCGGGAATCACCTGTCGCTATAAATCCATATTTTAAGTAGGACTCCTGGTATTGTCTTTTAAATACAACTTACTTTGTCTTGGAAGTCGAATGCTTTTCTGTCTCCTCACGGGGTCTTTTCCTCTTTGCGAAGAAGCTTTACAAAGACGTTTGTTTTTCACTCATTGTGCAAGCTTTGGGATTTAATTGTAGCATAGCGTATCACGTGACCGAGACAAGCGTCAAGTTCCTGTGACTCGTGTCAGTGCCACATGCTGGACGTGAGCTCTTTTACACATTTACTGCCCTCTAGCGGCCGGACGGAGCATTTGTATTTATTTTCAAAAATCATAACTTGAGCTAGAAATGAGCTAGAGACTCGCTTATTTTTTTGACATACTCAGAAATTTATGCCGGGCCGGATTAAATCATCTAATGGGCCGGGTCCGGCCCGCGGGCCGTATGTTTGACATGTCTGGCGTAGGGGCATTAGCTAGTAAGTTTGTTTGATTGAAATTCAATATGATGTGATGGATGTCAGAAATGAAAAGACTGAGACTAAAATAAGAATAGACTAAACCTCCTTCAGCCAAGAGACTAAAGAAGATGCATTTCTACAGTATTTTCAGACAGTGATTGTGACAGTGACCGTGGACACAACAGACCGATTACGTGTCAGTGTGGTGAGTAGCCTACCGCTGATTTATTGTTTAGTGTGAATGTGCTGTTCATTTAAGTGGATCTGGGTTTTATTTGCTGGTAGGATATATCTTTGCATTATGCTATGTTGTCAAGAATAGCTCTTCTGTCCTGGTTGTGACTGTGACAGTGTTTCTGATTAGAATCTGTACTCGGTGTCTCCTCTACCCCAGTGTCAGAGTGTCAAGTCTGTTCACTTTAGCTGCTTCAGAGTAAAAGTTACAGCTTCAACTTGTTCTCCTTCAGTGTAATCTGATTTATCTTTCAGCTACAACTGCTAACTTAGTAAACCGTCTCTGTCTTCTCTGGGGAGGCAGGGTGTATCGGGCCTTTTTGTGATTTTTATTATTAATTCAGGATGAGATAAAATTTAGAGCTGCTTCTCAAGACCAGCTAAACTTTTTCAAACTAATCACTGCAGCTGAGGGTTGTTGACTGATTACAGCAGAGCAATGTTCTGATCGGACATACTGTATATCAGCTACATTCTGTATTTATTATTAATAAGGCTAATACTAGCAAGCTTTTTTGCAAATTTATTTATTTTTAAATCAAAGCCTAAGGAATAAAGCACTCCTACTTTTCAGTCATGTCTTAAATTGTGCATGCAAGCGGTAGTGTGTGACAATTTGTCTTTAAATCAAGTTAAATGTGATCCTGCTGTTGCTGTAGCAGGACTGTAGTACAGGCCATCCGCCCAATATCACCACCAGCTGCCACTGATGCTTGTCCAAGTAAACCTTGCTCACAGAGCGGAGTTTGAACAGAGTTTGATCTGCACCAAACATGGCAAGTGTGAATTGTTGGGCCTGAGTGAAGGCTACATGAGGAGATTAGGAGATGGTTACAGCATTGTTTATATAAGGAAACATCTGCTAGCGCTAGGAAACATAAGCTAACTCTCCAGAACACAAGATGGCAACTGATCTCTATTTTTCTGCTTTAGGCATGGGATTTAAAGATTAAGATCTTGTAAATTCAGTTTTGGTGTTGTCAGATACATTAGGAAGTTCTTGTAACCTTTTTGATTATTATGTGTAATATGTCAAATGTATACTGTATATTTCATAAAAATATGCATTCATTTTGCTGCAGTTGTGCATTCTGACAGCAACATCGGAGCTTTAGACTATAATCCCACAAGAACAAAGCTCTACTGGGAAGAATGCTTTATATTGCTCCCATCTGCTGATGCTGCGAGAAGGAAAGTTATTCCAACAGACATCCATAAATTTATCAATAGCCCTCATCATGAATCATACATCGCGTGTGATTGTAATCCTCAAAGTCCTGCAGGCATCGACACTCATTCTTCCCTTCTTCCATTCTAGCTGTTAAAGTGCTTTGTTTAGACATGTGTCTTTGTTTCATAGCCCATTGCGGCGTCCCGTTACATGAGTTAAAAAAAAAAAAAAATGCCACGGGCCTGTTGAGGGAGAGTTACTGACATTACTTCTCACATCAATAAAAAAGCTGTGTATTCGGGTCACGGTATGTTTATATATCTGAGCACGTGTAACGTTTAGTGGTGGATCATTTTCCTACTACTTTCCATTCTGCTCTATTTTACATTCATTTACTTTTGTATCATTTGCACAAACAGCACTTATTTGTACTCTGTTAATGTTCATGTATTTGTTTGCACATTCCCTTTTTGGGTATTTGTGATTTTTTTCTTTTTCATTCCTTGACATGCTTTTTGAATGTTTTCATTGTGTGTGATTTTGTGGAATAATTTTCTAACTAACCCTATTTTTTTCCTGCAAGCAACAAAACCTTTATATTAATATTAATAATAATGATAATAATAATGAATTGGATTAATATAGTGCTTTTCAAGGCTCTCAAAGCATCTTACAGTACCATTATTCATTCACTCCACAGTTACACACTGGTAGTGGATACGTGGCAGCCATTTTGTGCCCACAGACTCTCCAACCTCCAAACAATCTCACACATTTAATAATAATAATAATAATAATCTTTATTTTTATATAGCGCTTTTCCACCTACTGTTGTAGGTACTCAAAGCGCTTTACATACATTAAACTATTACCAGTGTTACAGAACTTCACTGGAGGCAATGTAGGTTAAGTGTCAGCCCAAGGACACAACGACAGTATGTGGAGGAGAGCGGGATGTTATGATGTTTTGGGATGTTTCGAGCGGGGATCGAACCGCCCACCCGCCGGTCGAAGGACGGCCACTCTACAAGGCAAGGTGGGTTAAGTGTCTTGCCCAATCTAATCACCAACCTTTAAGTTCACTTAGGACGAACACTCTACCACCTGAGCCACTGTAATGCTTACTTACTTGCACAATTACAACAGTTAAAGAGAAGAAAGTGCCTCGCTCTGATTTTCATTTACCGTCTTTAATAATAATAATAATAATGGATTGGATTTATATTGCGCTTTTCTCCCGAGGGACCAAGGGACTCAAACTGCTTACAGGCCGTCCATTATTCATTCAAACACAGTCACACACTGGTGATGGTAAGCTACAACTGTAGCCACAGATGCTCTGGGGCAGGAAAGAGACGTGGCAGCCATTTTGCGCCTACGGCCTCTCCGACCATCACCACATACATTCACTGAACATTCTTACACATTCATACGAGGCAAGGTGGGTTAAGTGTCTTGCCCAAGGACACAAAGACAGTATGAATTGTGGGGAGAGCGGGAATTGAACCCACTACCTTCCGGTTGAAAGACGACTGCTCTACTGCCCTTACTTATGGCCTCAACAAGTTGTGACATGGATTGCTCAGAGCAGCTATAAAACGCCCTCCTGTAGTCTGGAGTGCCGACGCCAACTCTGGATTATTCAGAGATAACTTGAATCCAAACCCCTTACCTCATTTGGGTAAACATGTTTCCCAATATCAGGCTTCATAACTTTTTAAGTATAGCCAGACTTGCAAGGGTCATTACTGTTATACTGCATCAAGTTTTCACTGTCTTCTATAGTACATAAACAGCTGATAAAGCACACTATGAACATTGAATAATCTGAACTGAAACACTGAACTTTAACACTCCTGATGAGATACACATTTTTACATGTTTGTAGCATGGAATGAAAGTTGAATCTTATCTAATGAGGCGTCATGGAAGTGGATGACAAGTGCAACAACATGACATTGGCAAAAGGAAGCAGTGTATGTAGTGAGTCATTTTATGATTTTGAGCTGATGCTGAGGTTGGTAATGCTTTGAGGCTACATTTCCTACCAGCAAGACATGGGCAGAGAAATAAAACATTTAAATAATGCCAGCAGCAAGAGTGATAGAAATGACACACTCCCCTGGTTCACAATGTAACAGCGTGGGCTTGAATCTTTGGCAGAATGGAAAAAGCCGCCTTCAGTCAGACATCAGCTGCCCCAGCCTCCACTAAAGTTAGGCCTTTCACACTGTCTGAAAGAAACGGGGTGAATGGCAGAAAATGGAATTATAAGTGAGTAAAGGGGAAGCAGCCTGGGAATGAAGGCAATATTTATCATTAAGGAACAGTGTGGATGGTCGCAGCGTGACCTTGTGGCTATAAACTGATTTTGTTGTGGTTGGTTTTCTGCTTTGGCACCTCACAAAACCATTAAAGTGACTTTGAAGAGAAGTTGGCACCTCTCCCCTGCACATATATTAGAAAGAGCAGTCTTATTAACAGTAAAAAAGGGAGAGAGAATAGTTACTGTGCATTATATCCTCCCATTGATCCTCTCAGGTGCAATTAAAAACTAATTGGTGAGGCTGTTTTGATGGAGTCTTTTGAAAGACCAGCAAGTGAGTAAAGCAGGAAATTAGGGGGTGTTAAAAAGCCATGTTGTTCTTTAATTAGACGTCAGCAGAAAGGTGTAATTTAACGTGAGGTGAAGTGTTGATGTCTGTCAAAGTGTTGCCTCGAGGTACAATGCCGTATTAATGGAGACAAACTTTGAAAATATGAGGCTTGATGAAGTTTGGTAGTAAAGTTATAATGGACACACCTGCTCCTGGCAAACGGGCGGCAGTAGCTCAGTGGGTAGAGCGGCCATCCTTTGACCGGCGGGTGAGCGGGTTGATCCCCGCTCGAAACATCCCAAAACATCATTTACATTTACATTTAGCAGACGCTTTTATCCAAAGTGACTTACATTGTTCTACAGTAATTACCAGTGTTACAACCACTGGAGGCAAGGTGGGTTAAGTGTCTCGCCCAAGGACACAACGACAGTATGAACTGTGGGGAGTCTGTGGGGAGTGGGAATCGAACCGCCTACCTTCCGGTTGAAGTACGACCGCTCTACCCACTGAGCTACTGCTGCTAATAGTTTAATGTATGTATGTCTGTGAAGGTTCTCAGTCATTCAGGACATCTTGAAGCAAAGGTTTAAGTAAAAGCATCTGGACTTAGTTTTCAAGGTGAAGACGTTTTGTCTCTATTCCAAGATGCTTTCTGAGTTCAACTGGTAAGAGAGCTGAGTTTATATCTCTAAAGGGAGGAGTTTCCCCTGAAACCAAACCTGATGGACCAGGTTGTTCTGAAAGTCGTTGAGGCTCAGAAGAGTCGTAGGTGACATTGTTCCATCCAAGGTGGTAAGTGCCACTGAGTCATACATATGCAGAGTCGTTAATGATCCTGCTCCATTCAGGTGCAGGGTTGTTAGTTTCTAATCAGTTGTTATGTTGGTTGTTCTAATGTGAGGCTCTTTTGTTTTAGGTTTAAGAACACAGTAGGCAATATGAATCTGAGGCCACCTCCTCTGTTCAACAAAGGCTTTTCCATTTTCACAAAAATAGCTTCCTTCACCCCTCTCTCAAACCATCTGGCTTCTCTGGCCAAAATTCTATTGGAATAGAGGCGAAACGTCTTCCAGTCCAGAGTAAAAGTCCAGATGCTTTTACTCAAACCTTTGCTTTAATGTATGTAAAGCGCTTTGATTGACTACTACAGTAGGTGGAAAAGCGCTTTATAAAAATTATTATTATCCACTAGTGTTGTACAGTTACCAGTACTGGTAAATGGCAGAATAGAGGGTTGAGGACAGTTTGGGTCAGTACAGGTAGGTTTCCACTGTTCTGATTAGAATGCCAATCGGCAGTGTTCAAAATGAGAGATTCTGTTGAAACCAAACCAAATTTCAGCCACAACTGCCAGAAAAACTGTTTGGGATGCAAAAAAATAAAAAAAATAAAAATAAAAAAACAGCTGAAATAAAGGACTCTCTGATAAAAGGTGGTGTGGTTGTTTCAAGATGCACAATAAGGAGGCACTTGAAAAAAAATGGGCTGCATTGTTGAGTCGCCACAAGAAAAGCCCTTACTACACAAATGCCACAAAACATCCTGCTTACAATACACCAAACAAGCCTCAAAACTTCTGGAACAAAGTCATCAGGAGTGATGAGACCAAAATTAAACTTTCTGGTTTAAAAAAAAAGGCCTATGATAAATGGTACACCATTCCTTCTAAGAAACATGGAGGTGGATATTTGATTTTTTGAGAATGTGTGAGCTATAAAAGCACAGGAAAAGATGAATGCAGCATGTTCTCAAAAAAAAAACTGGAGGAAAATATGCACTCGTCAGCCCGGAAGCTGCGCATTGGATGTACTTGGACGTTCCAATATGAGAACGATCCAAAGCACAAGGCCCAGTCGACCTGTCATTGGCTACAGCAGCATAAAGTGAAGGTTCTGAACTGGCCTCAGTCTCCTGACCTCAGTATCATTGAGATCTCAAATGTTCAGTTCATGCAAAACAGCCCAAGAATTTACAGGAACTGGAGGCTTTTTGCAAAGCTGTCATTGGTGTTAAAGATGACAATACATGGTATTAAGAACTTTGGTATGTAAACATTTTGTGGCAGCACCAGTCGAACTGTGGCTTTAAGAGGCGCTTATCCATGTCCCCTATAAAAGGGCGTCCTTATCGGTAGTTCATCCTCATCCTGGCCTTTGTCACGCCACTCCCCTTTACTACGCTTCTGGTGCCAGGTCAACAGGTAGGAGCCGGCAACAGCTACGTTTTATTCTGGTGTTCTTTTTGTGGATTAAGTAACAAAAGTAAGTAAGGACATTACTGTAAGTAGGAACAATTAAGTAAGCGCATTACTGTTGTTCACCATAGCCAGTATATTGAAAGCCGACCCTGATTTCTCTTTATTTCGTAGCTGTTTAGCTGTCTGCATTGTCCTGGGCGGATACAGCGCCGTGTTTACAGGCTAAATGAGCGGTGCATAGTTACACACGCCAATGAATGTGAAATCACCTTACACTCTGTTGCAGTTCTGGCGAGTTAGCTGGCCAACTGCTTCCCTCTTTCTGGACTCGCTGCTGTTTATTTGTTCCTTGGTTTGTGACTGTCACTCAATATGATTACTGTTGGACTGTTCTGAGGGGTTACCTCCGTCACTACTACTGACAGTGGAGAGTGTCCCACTTCTCAACTGTGTAACTTAACGAACTGACCCCAGGCTTGTTTCTCGTGCTCCTTGTTCTCTCCAGGCATCACCGGTGGACTGTTTTGTTATTAAGTTGGACATAACCCCTGCCCTGTTTAAGGGGAGAGTATATGAATTTTATTGTTGTATGAACTATTTTGAAGTGCGGAGACTTGTTAATTATTTGACTACCTCAGCTTCAGTTGCTGAGGTCCTCGTGGTGGCAGTGGTGACCCCTGGTGGTGGTGCTCCAGTTTGTTTGTCTATTTTTCTTTGGTGTGCCCGTGTGTGTTGGGTGCCCCTCTTCTCACTGGTAAGCCTCAGCCCTTTAATTCACATAGCTCTTTTAAAGATTATTTAGACACTTTTTTTAAGAATTGGTATTTTATTATTGTAAGAAAACAGTTCTTTTGCTCCATAAAAATTTTTTTTTAGTTTTTCTGGCACTCAACATAAATAAATCTTAGTTGTTTTGTAAATACTGGAATCTTGTCTCCTTTCTCAGTGAGCGAACCTGTGTGTGTCCTTGTTCTTCATAGTATTCTCTGGGTGAAATTCCCAGGGTGCGTTGTTATCTTTTATTATTATTATTATTATTATTATTATTATTATTATTATTCAAACTCTTAAGCATTTAAAACATCTCTGTTCGGTCTCGCCACATTTTGATCAGGGTCATTTGAGTAGTTTCTGTTTTCATTATGATTTAAAAAGAGTAAAGACAGTTGTTTGACAATAAATAATTTCACTCTACCACAAACTATGAGTAGGTTTTTGTGTTATCATTTATATTCTCAAAATGATGGCCAAAAAAATAAAAATCCTAATTCTTCCAGGGTAACTGTACAACTGTATATCAGAGTTAATAGATGAAATGCTCCTGTTGAATATATTTCAATGCTTGTGCACTTTACATGTTGGGTTTAATAGTATTGTTTCATAGCTAAGCCTGTATTAGAAATTCAGCATTTCAAATACTTTCCTGGCATTGAGCACATATGGACACAAATAATGTATGAAAATCAAAATGCTGTAACATAAATCTGTGTTGCTAATGAACTTGACTTCCTTTTTTGCATGGGTGTGGATGATATTAATAGCAAATGAGGCAACCGTTGCCAAACATTAGTAGATGCATTAACACAAGCTTACTTTAAAACAGAAAGCAAAATAAAAACTGTCACCAGCAATTAATTCCAAATGATACAACAAAATATGAATGTATATACCTGTGCTTATGTGTCATTTGTATCTAACATGTCTGATAGAGCTCTTCCTACTTTGAGAGGAAATTGCCAGATGGTGATGAAGAAACACTGATTTCAAATACAGAAGCTTTTCATCTGTTTTTTTCCCAAAAGTGACGGAGCAGACTTTTAATGTAAAGGTTTTACTGAAACTTCAAATAGAATTTCGGAAAGCAGGAGACCTCTGTTGTCTTTAATTCTCTGTCTATTAATCTGTTGGATAGCTGTCAGCAGTGCGTCATATGGCTGGTAGTAAAAATGTAAACAAATTGTGGGGTATGAATTGAAACAGATGTATAATATAGTATAATGATCACAGTTTAATTGAGTGCTCACTTTATCTATTTAGGTTGTAAAATGTAGCACATAGAGCAAAGTTTTTTGGTCATTAAGCTATGCTTTAGAGCAAAACACTGATTTAGGTGGCAACTTCTATTCACAAATCGTTAGTTTTTTTGTTTATTATTTAGTTGATTCTGAAGTTTTCTCTGTACCTGGAAGTCCACTACCTCAACTCCATTAAGACAGTCCTATCTCAACAGTTGCTCTATTGTCCGGCGCAGTGGGAATAAAGGTTGTGATGTTGTTTCCCAAAGCTCAGTTGGCAGCACAGAAATGGCTTTACTGCTACTCAGTACCAGTGAAGATCATGGTTAAGAAAAACGCAGAGCAATAGAGTTGTCTGGTAAGTACATCTGCAATTATCTCAGTTGATATTCAGCACAGAAGCAATGCCCTTTGTCTTTGTTGCTATCAACAGTAAAAGCACAAATGTGCTAATAGCGTTTTTAGCAACTCTTTTTCTGCGACGCTTGAGGTGCTATACTTGTGACACATTTGCATTTGCTTTGGTGTGAATACATTGTCATACACCAGGTCACCTGAGGACACAAGAAGCTGTTGGGGGTTTGTTTACTTGCACATATCTCTTTCACATCAGAGATACGGTATAGACTTTAAGTGCTATTTCCATACGCAGTTGTTTTGTTTGTCACGCCTCTAATTAGCGGAGAAAACACATTCCACCAGCAAAAGTGTGCTAGCACTGCATTTGACGGACGAGGAACAACACCCAGGGAGTGACAAAATATAAATTCATATAAAATTTAGATATGATCTTTGTTACAGAAGACTTTCTTCAGGGCGTTCCATAGTTTTCTTTGTGCATTCGCCCTGGGGTTAGGGTGCATTTTAGAGTGGCCTTTTATTGTGTCCAGTCTGAGTCACACCTGTACAATAATAATGCTCTCTAATCAGTATCTTCACCTGTGAGGTGGATGGATTATCTCAGCAAAGAAGATGTGCTCACTAACACACATTTGAATAGATTTGTGAACAATATTTGATAGAAACAGGCCTTTTGTGTACATAGAAAAAGTCTTAGTTCAGCTAATGAAAAATGGAGACAAAAACAAAAGTGTTTTATTTTATTATCATAAAAATGACCAACGGCAAGGTCAATGCTGAGTCTGTTGAATTACAAAGAGCACCAGGCTGTGAATATAAGTCCACAGAGACCTGTTTCCAGAGCAGCTGTAGTCTGTAGTCCATTTTTTTTGTTAACTATACTGTACATTTGGGGGGCTAAGAATTGGGTCTTACCATCCAGTTTTACAATGTCCAGATGCAGTCACCTTGATCCCACTTTTCTCTTAGATGTTCTTAATATAATGAGAGCTATATTGCAGTCACAATTGATATCTGAAAATCAGTTTGCAACTTTCACAATGAAATAACAGGGCTTATTGCTCCTGCCTCATACATCTCATGACTCAACCTCTTGAGAATTAGTCAAGTTTACATTATTTGCACTTTTACATAAGATAATGTGTTTAAATAAGTTCTACAATAATACAACTGTAAGCTTCTATCTATACTTTAAAACCTCTATAAGTGTATTTATTTTGATTTAATATAGAGAAGAATAGTGAGAAGTTGTGGTCTCATTGTCCATTACAAAATAAAACTGGCACTTAAGCTTTATCTGTATTTTAAAATAAAAAAAAACATAAAAAGTACTGAATTCCATATCTCAGTGGTTATTCTAATGCAGTCTAGGTATTATTTCAATTTTAAAAACTTTTATAAGAGATCAAATGCATGTGTATAAAACTTTATTTCTATATTCTTTCCAAACAGATCTTTAAGTTCCCTCTACTCCATCTTTTATTTTTTTTCCAAACCTAATACAAGTCACCTGTGAAACCAACCCCAATTCCTGACACAATTACCCCCTCGGACCCAGCACGTCGGCGGTCTCTTCTTTAGAACAGTGTGAACGCTTTAGGCCAGACAGCATCAATAAGTGCCTGACAAGCCTTAGAAGTGGGCCCATTCTCAGACAGTAGTGGCAAGATAAAAGTCAAATGAAGAATAATTGACTCGCAGCTCTCAGCCAAAGGATTTAGTATGAGTGAACTCCGGTGCTCCCATTTTCTCTCCCTCAATCTCTGTCCGTCCCACTTTGTCTCATTGGTTTCCCTGCACTGTTCACTCCTCGGTGTTTCTCTGCACCACCAAAACACGCACTGTTCTTTTTTACACACGGCAGAATGTACCAAATATAACTGCTACAAATAACATCAGATAGAAATTTTGGCTTTGTTTTTATGTACCGTCTGCACAGCTCCAATACCAAAATGGGCAATGACGTACACTGTTTTAGTCGAGTTCTATACTGCAGCGCTGATGGTTCGTAAAACCCTACAGTGATTGTTGAATACAAAAATATATAAAAATTTAAACGGATTAGTACACTCATGTGGAGGCATTGGATAGAGAGTTTGCACAGGCGTCATTTTTATTTGGAAGCACATTTCCCTCACTCTGAAGAAAAATAATAGACTCAACAGTAATAATTCATAAAACTAATATCCATAAAACTCTACTAAAGAAGCAGTTATCGTTAATCATGTTGTCTTGCCATTAATAATTGTCTGATATTGACGCTGGGTAAATACATGAAGCAAAGCCTGAAGGCACATGTGTACTCAAAATAACAAACTACTTTTCCACAAAGTCTATGTTTCCTACAGGCTAACCCTACTCTAACCGAGCTCTATGTTCCTAACCCCTAACCCACAAATCAGAGCAGTAGTTTTTGGGTAACCCTGGATCCAGATATGCAAACAGACAACAAAAATCCTAGAAATGTGGAACATAGGGCCGTGGGGCGACCCCATTTAAACATAGATTTGTTTCCATGAGCCTTCATACATTTTACAGTAAATGTGAAATGTAGCACTTTAGCCAAAAGGCTACCCGTCTGACATATCACTTCATTTAAACATTAATAAAACAACAGATGTTTAGATGTGTTCTTGAATATTTGCTGGTCACAGTTTTAGCACAACACTGCCACTCATCGAGCTCGTTGCGTCAGTGGGTGTAGCCATAATAACATCTGTAATTCTTGACAACTTGTGCATACTCTATATTGTTAGCCATAATATGCTCAACTCTCAATTTCTCAATTTATAGCTCTGTTGGGTAAGTCCATTACATTAGAGACCAGGCAACAGTCAAGAGACAAATTAGCTTGCAGCATAGTTAAATTCTGGATCAAGTTCTGGGTCTAGAACAACCATCGTTCTACACACACAGCAAAGATGGCTCTGCTTTAAAAGTTCAGTTTGGTGAAGGTCAGAGTGGAGTGTTTGCATGAGTTTTGGAACTCTTCTTGACTGCACTAACACAATGAACTAATGTTTGTATATTCAAAAAGAACGTCCAGGGTTTAACTGCCGGGCCGGACAAGACCTTTCTGGGTGGACTTAGCACAAATCTACTGACTTGATGTGTGCGGTGTTAGTGAGTGAGAACATAAGCAAGTGAGCATTAAGGCAACACCTGCTGAAGGCTACAAGTTACTGGATGGGTTGGATTACTTTAATCTGGGCTTGTACAGAATGACAAAAAACAAAACAAATATGGACTTCGAAGAGCTACAGCAGAATCGTTTTAGGACCTGAAAGACTGAGTTCTGTGATTAGTATACAAGTACCTGAAGCTGCAAAACCTATAATAAAGTAAAATGTGTGTTGCCATTATACAGTATATGTTTTTGATTTTGATAGAGGTTTGTCGAAAGGGCTAAAATAATATAATATTATGTCTTCTTTCTGTGATGTATCTTTCCTTTAGCTTGTAGTATTTACAAAGTAACATTTAAATATAAAAGTACAACCAACATTAATAAACCTCATTTGAATCCACAAGGAAATAAATGATCCCATCAACAAACTCTTAACTCTGCCCTGGGAATGAACGTGCTCTGCTAAAATTCATAAGCATTATACACTCGTCCATAAAGCAACAAAACGAAGAAAAAACCCCACATTTGACACTGATGTAATCCAAGCTTCTACATTATACATTGTTATTCAGGACACTGTTGCGGTTTTGTCTGTTTTTGAAGCAGCTCATTATTTGTTACATTTTACAGAATATATTTCTCTCAGTCAGATCAATGACGCGCCTGTTATTTGCAGAATCTGCTGTGTCATATCGCAATGTTTGTGTTTCTTTCAAAGAGAGAAAGGATCTGAGATGTTATTCCGAAGGAATGTGAAAACCATAATGAGACGCTTGCATTCTTCTAATAACACAGCGGCCAATGAACGAGGACAAATAAACAAAAATAAAACCTGTTGAGTTATTACAGAGAAGTGACAAATTAAGACAAAATTGTTACATTGGAAACACTGTCATTATAAAGACTCAATACACAGGTTAGTTACAGTAATGACCGCACCTGTGAAGGTGGAGAAGTGCTCACAAACACAAACCTAGAAAGGTTTGTGTACAGTATTTGAAAGAAATAGGTGTTAAGTGTTGCGTTTAAATGTTTGTTCCGTATATGATGGGCCTACTGCATGTAATTCTGTCACTTAAAAACACGTAAAAAAAAAAGTAAATGTGTTAATTCTGTAACAATTCCTCTGTTTATGTAGCTTAACTTTATTTTAAAAGTTCTGTGGCAGTTCCAGAGCTGGTGGGTTGTTCAAGTCGGGCAGATGGTTATGTCGGCATATCTTTGGAAATGGAGCTTATGAATCCACCTTCCCAATAATCCCACCATCCAAACAATTATAGAGCATTAGCATCCATCTATCCAGTCTGGCTGCCAGTGGCTTCTGTCTGCCCAGTATCTTCCACTGACCCCGCCTGCTCCCAGTACTAAAGACCTGGAACACAAAGTCCTGTCTTATGGGTCCATCCAGTCCATCTGTGCTGTAGACAGCATCGGGATACAGCAGCAGATGCCAACGTTGAGTCACTGCCTGTACAAGGGACATCCAGGGCCTCAAAGATTGATTGGAGGGGTGTGGAAGTCTGAAAAATGAACATTGATTGGCAAGTGAGCCCAGGCTGAGGGGGCGAGGATGGCCTGTTCTTTCCCAAAACAGGACGGTGCATGTGTGAAAAATATTGATGCTGTATATGTTTTCTTTTTAGAGATGCATGGATTACCACAGTGATGTAAAAAGTTAATAGATGGAGAAATTTGAAAAATATTTCATTACATTTGAACATTGGAACATGAAATTGGTACTCCCTGGACAATCACCAGTTAATGGCAAGACTGTCCATCACAGACACTGCCTGACATCCATTTTCTTTAATATTCATTCAATAAGGGCAATTTAAAGTCACTTGTTCATATATCCCACAGTAGCACTTGGCGGACATTTAATCTCCACAAAGTCCGTAGTCGGTCGACCTAATGATGGATAAATAACTCTACTCACTATTCTTTACACTATTTTATTAGTAAACCTAAATATTATCTATTAACATTATAACTTTAACACTGTTTGACACTGTTGCTGCCATGAATTTACTGCCAGACTTTAGCTACACTACTGATATTTCCAGAGAATTAAGAGTAAATCTGAGATCTCTCTATAGTAAGATTGATAAAATTGTGGCACTAAGCAGCATCACCAATATTCATACCTGCTTCCACACATCATTATGAACGTCTGTGGTGAGATGCTCATTAGTTTATCAAGAATACAGCAAATATGGAGTCCTGCTGTCAATAGTAATATCCTTTAATTTTGAACTATGTTGGCTTTTTTGGTTCTTAAACATGGCTATTTGCATTGAGATTTTTTAACCCAGAGAGTTATATCTAATGCATCAAATATAGGTCTCTTTCTGTTTTCTTTTTGATTATGTACACTTTTCTATGTTTGCTATTCTAACATAAATAAAAATTTTGGTGTGGTGTTTGAGTTACAAAATCATTTTCCCTCAAAATGTTTACTTCCAGAACCTCTGCATCTTCATTTACATTAACCAAGCCATAATAAAACTGAGCATGCAAAAATCTCATAAATGCAACATCAACTCGAATACTCCCAATACACTGTTTTTGTTTAAAGGGGCCATAAACAAGCATCTCTTAAAAGGCTGTAAATGCTGTTTGATAAAGAGAATACATAAAACTCCACCGTAACAGCATAATGATACATACTATATCCTGTGTGTGCTCTTCTAGATTGGCATTTCTCATTATTTCCACCCCCTACTGCGCCTTAAGACCGAAGACTCGAGACCCAGACGAGGCTTTTAAAGTCCAAATTATGCTGAAAATCTGACCATCTGAGAAGCTGTTGGTAATCTCACTAAATTGGGTTTGATTATGAAAACACTTGATTCACCAATTTATGAGCCTTTTCAATAATATTATTGAGGCAATGAGCCACATGAAAACAAACAGCATGTAAGGGGTTCACAGATTGGGCTGCAGTAAAGAAATATACAAAAATAGAGGAAAAATGGTATTTGACTAAGAAGTGGAATCAAAGTATCAGATAATTGAGAAGAATTCTCTCCAAAAATAATAATGTAGTCATTTTCTTTTTTTGTTTCTGCCTGCTAACCTGACTTTGCCAGATATTACTGCTCACATGACATAGTTTGTTTTGACGGAACCATCTGGGAAGGCTCCGTTGAAAGTGTTTGGAAAAGCGGAGGTGCCTTCTATTGGAAATTTGTCCAGTGATTGGATGAAGCACCAACAAGTATTCGCCTACAGCAAACTTTCTTTTGCCAATCATAGCAACAATTCATTTGACAAAACCGTCGGCTAATATGATGAAACAACAAACCATTAACAGTAACAGTTTTTGCAATGTGAATCTGCGAGTAAAAGAAAGCGGTAACTAACACTAAATTGGTAAATAAAACAAGGACATTGGCCGATGAAAGAAGTGTGTAAGTATTTAGGATACGCCAAAGCCAGTAGTAATAGAGCACCAATATTATTTCCTTCTTAAAAATCCTGTAGTGCCACATTTTTTGCGTAATCAATGCTAACGTCTTTCAGCATAGCTATGTTGATAACAAAGAGAAGAAGAGTTCAAATTAAAAACCTGAATTTTCCTGTTTGTGCTGCCACATCATTGGCCACAAGAGGCCGGTGAGCCCATGGTTTGACACAAGAGGTTGGTTTGCACGATACAAGATGGATTTACCGAGAAACTCCCAAATCTCACCAGAATTGTTCTCAATTGACCTGCCATGTTAAATAAAAATCCAGCTGCAGTGCAAGGTTAGCTCCCTGTTGCATTGACATTTAAAATGTGAAAATTATATTCTTAGTTAAAATGATGAACTAAAAGCTGATCCAAGACAGCAGTTAGCTGCTGGCAACTTACCTCTACTCCCTCTACTGGCCTGGTAGATGATCCACAGTTTTTCCACTGCTGAATTTATCAAAGTAAAAATTTGCAATAACCTATTTTTGATTTTATTTGATTTAAGACTAGACCTGAGCAAATACCTCTTTGATCCGAAGCTGAAAGTGTTAATGTGATACAAAAGAGATATGTTGAAAAGGTGGCACTTTATGGTAGAAACCAGTTTGAGATGGTAAATTTAACTTCTTCTGCAGAGGTGGGCTGAAACTGCACCACTGATGGAATAGAGGTGCTTTGATACCTAGGCTCCAACAGTTTTAGAGACACTGCAGGCTTCTAAATTTAGTCTTCATGGCCTACCATTAAATGAAAAAAGTTGTTATTAGCTAATAGGAAACATTCAGTGGTGGGCCGTCATGGCCAGCAAGGTCTTCTTTTATCTGCTATCCCTAAAGAATTAAATGAAAGTTGAATGTAAAAAGTCAAAAGAACATTTAGTTTGTAATTTATTTCTTTTATTAGGATTCAGTTACTGAAATTTAAAAAAATATTTAACCTTTATTTTTCAGCAAAACATTTGTTTTCCCGGCTAAACTGGAATTTCCTACATTTCTGACAAAAGTCAGCTGCTCGCTGAGACCAGCATTACAGAATCTGCTATGGTCTTTTGTTGAAAGGCCACGAGTTATTTTATTATTAGCCAATCCAATTTTGACATTCAATGAATGGATATCCCCTAGGCCCAGCACCTTGTCCATCTACCTCAATGCACCCTATTGACTAGTCTTCCTTGCGTGCCTATGTGAACTTAATTTTTTAAAATGCCAGTTGCTTTTGAAGCTGAGATTGTTGCTGATCTATTAAATTCATACTCATTCATACTCATTTACGAATATAAAATAAATCATTAAAAAAGGGAGACCAACACCAAAAGAAGAAGTAGTATTAGTAAATAAATAGTGCAATTAGTTAAGACAGGCTTAACTAATTCAATTTGTTAAATGTTGGCACTAATGTCCCTGTTATCAGAGCTTAGGAAATTGGGCTGTGTTTAAATACTTGTCTCTGGTGGTGAACTGGAAACATCTACAAATACATCGGCACTGAAACTAGTCGCCCCATCACTCATGTCCACCTTAAATAGTGATGCAGCCCTTTCGTAAATCTGAAAATTGTTTTTTTTTTAATAGTGCAATGCCTTAGTAAATCTGCTCCATATATTCTCTACATTACATATGGTACCATTTTGATTACTATAGTGCCTTTCCAGTAGTCAAAGTTGGATGAGCCTTTTGTATACACCATTCAAAGTTACTTCCACTAATAATACATTTTTACTGAAGGCTACAGGCGACTAAATGACTCACTTCATTCCTTCCAAAAAAGAGATGGCATATAATAAGTGTCTCTCTGAGCAGCTGAAGACAATTACGAGTCTCTAACACAAGGTGCTTCTGGATAGCACAGTGAGTGTAATAATTTGATTTGATGTTGAATATTTTTCTTCTTTTCATATCGGAAGAAAAGTGACTTAATTTAAATGCTAATTTGGTGTATTTTCTGTCATATTGTGACAGTGGGCCTTTTTCAGTAAACTAATTATACAAATGAGATGCTCTCTTCATGGCGCTTTAATCCAGAAGAAAGAAAGCTGGGTCAGTTTGACTTTGCAGCCGTTGTGAAGTCCTACAATGAGCAGAAGAAGTATGTGACCTGTGTGGAGCAGAGAGCCTGTTCTCCTCTGGCTTTGAGGACTCTTAGCGCTGGCACATCTTGTACTGCTACTTCTTCAACAGCTCATATTAGATCATGCAGAGAGCTGAGTGAAATGCTTAACATTTATATGTTTCCTGTTCTGCATTTAAATATGAAAATAACTTAAAACCGCATGAGCTTTACAAACAAAATAAGATATTAAGACATGGTTTTGTAAAATGGCAAAAGACTGCCCATTTGTGCACTGTGGCAGACTACTATGTAGCTGTGCTTCTAAATACTAGCATTTATGGCATTTTAACACTTGAAGCCTGAACTTTATATATCAGTATATACTGCATATTGCTTTGGGTTGGTCTTGTGTTGACTTTCAGTTGGTTACTGGGATTGAGGAACATTTGTCTACTGCTGGTACTGTATTTTTGGTAGCTCATTTAAAGGAAAGTATGTTTTAAAGGGACTAAGCTGGCAATTATTTCCTACAGCGACAAATAAAGCTATTTTTCTATCCATCTGTACCCCACCTCATGCCCAAAAAAGATGGGATAGGCTCCAGCCCCTTGCAACCAGTTACAATAAAGCAGTACAAATAAATAATAATAAATGAGGCTGATGCAACGCCATAATTTAACATATTTGAGTCAATTTAGACAATTTTGTTCACACTCACACAATAAAGGAACTCCTGCTTTTGGTTGTTGCTATGGTTAGCCCGTATCATTTTGCTTGTAAAGAGTGTATACATTCTGAGCTGCCATTTTTTCCTGACTCCATGGAATTATCCTCCATTTGCCCTTTTTGTGGGGTTTTATTGCGCGATCCGTCATGCTGTGTTCCAGTGGCGATGTCGTGAAACACTGTGAGCACATCAACCGTGGCGCATGAATACTTTATAAAGGTAATAAAACACATTTACAGTCGCCGCAATTATGGCCAGTCATTCCCAGCACAGTCCCTCAGATAAATTTATTATAATTATCAACAAGTCGACAAATTTGTGCTTTATTATAAATGAAGAGCATGTTTTTTATTGAATATTTAAATGTTGCTCAGCTTAGTGTCATGATTAAGGGAGAAGAGCTGCAAATCTGTCACATAATGCGAGGCGCTGTGTGGAGAGCTGCTGCGGCTGTCAGTGCTCACACAAGCTCGACAGATGAGTCTAAAATACACTCATTGAGATTCACACGCGGTAGCACAAGTTTAACAAACTAAAGTGGGAGGTTGAGCACCAAATCCCTCCAGCAAAAACACAATTTTGTGTTTTTGCAAATGCATGGTCTTGCATCATTTCTCCATATTTATCACAGAGCTTGCTACACATTTTGTTGGTTTGTGACTGTGTGTGTATAGTAAAGCATTGAGTGACACTTTAGTTTACACCACTTTTGATACATTGTATTTACCTCCTTGTGTAACAAACTTTAATAACATGTAACTACATAGTACATACAAAAAGATCATTATGTTTACTTACATGGTAAATGGTAAATGGCATGCATTTATATAGCGCTTTCCTGCACCCTTCTCGGGCACCCAAAGCGCTTTACATTGTGCTTCCACTCACCCCATTCACACACATCCACTCCTGGGGCAGACAGAGAGGGGGGCTGCCACACACGGCGCTCAACCTTCTCCTACCACCACCAAACACACATCTACGGTCACATTCATACACTGGAGGCAAGGTGGGTTAAGTGTCTTGCCCAAGGACACAACGACAGTATGAACTGTGGGGAGGCGGGAATCGAACCTACTACCTTCCGGTTGAAAGACGGCCGCTCTACCACTGAGCCACTGCCGCCCATATTGTAGGTAGGGTTATGGTTAGGGTATGTATGTAGTTACATATTATTTTAGTTTGTTACACAGTAAGTTACATTGAACTTAATGGGGTAGCTACAGTGTATGATGTGTAGTGTAAAATAAAGTATTACCAAGCATTTATATTACAAAGATTACAGCTCTGACATTCCAGACCAGACACTGACGCTGAAAGACTGGAACAGTTGGGAGCTGAGAGAATGCTCATGCTTGTTAAATTAAAAGGTAAATTTCAGAAACTCCTTTGTCTGTTCCATAAAGTTAAAATATTTCTTTTTTTTTTTTTTATGGCCTACATTATTCTCAAAGTGATGACCTGACATACCCTGCAATAAATGAAAGCTCCACTTTGTAACTTTTTGAAACTCCACAGAAAGAAAGGAGTTGGCCTGGGATGTTCAAGTTGGCCGGGTTTGAACTCACAACCTTCTTGCTGTGAGGCAGGGGCACTAACCACTCTGCTTTCTTGCTAAAAATAACATGTCTTCTGAAATAGTAGGTTTATTTTAGTAGAGTTTGTGCAAATACAATCTGTTTGTGCTCCCTCTGAGTGCTGTAAAGTGCTTCACTCACGTATTGTGTTGCGATGAGTCCTCGTCCCGGGGGATAGGAAACCGTTGTGGGTCCTGTGTCAGTGAGATAGGCATGATTCTGCTAATAACATGTCTAAAAACCATGACTATAAGAATAAATTCTTGGGGTAAAAGTTGTGTACTGCTACTTTAAGACAGATTATAAATAAAGTTTTACTACTACTTTTAGTCAGGTGAAATAGTAATGAGCTCCCAAATGTATGGATTGTATAGAAAAACATATAACATATTTTACCAGAATATAACTTATTTAACAGAAATGATAAAAAAAAAAGTTTCTCTTGGATGTATTTGGATGTATTAGCTTGTAAACACTTATTTAAGAGCAATAACTTTAAGTAATGATTTCCCGTATGACTTAATACCTTTTTTTGGTCCGCTATTATAATGTAGATTTGCTGCTGAACGTATTAAAGTTTTAAACAGTTTGAGCAGTGTGACAGATGGCCTCTTGAATACTCTGATATACAGAAGTAAACAGAACCCAATGACTGTAATTGTATCCATGTCCTAAGGCTACAACACAAGCTCAGATGAGAAGCCTTCCACCACAGTGCACCAACAGTGAGTACGAGGTGCTTCTGTGAAATGCCGTCTTTGGTTTTGGATAAACATGGAGAAGGGTATTAAGGCCAAATAATTGAATTTTGGTCTTATATGTTCATTTAGACAAAGTCCCAGAAAACTGTGGTTTGCCTCCATGTTCTTTAGACAAATGAATCACCTGGAAACAAAACCCAGATGAACTACAATATGAACATTCTTTTACCAGAACATTATTTATTTCACAGAAAAGAGTAAATTTGGGAAAAAAGTTGGCCACAACCGTAGTATCCCTTAGGTTATTTAGGAGCACTAAGGGTCTACAAATGTACTTTGGCCAGTGGTATGGTGGCCCAGATGGATCACAACTATGGGGCGAATGGGACTAGATCTTACTGTGGACCAACACATTCCAAATTATTTAGAAATAGTTTTAAAGGTTTTTTCAGATTGATGCAAGAACATTATTTTTGTTTTGTTGTAGGATTTTTGTTCTGTTCTTGCTCATTACCATCATCGCCAAAACAAGCCTATAATGTATTTCATGTGTTTAAGCAAACATTGTGCAGCTTTCATGTAGATTATAACTGTATTATGTCATGCAATGTTCAGGGATGTCTCGAGATAAAGTACACTAGAAAAGGACAGTTGTTGTTAATACTGCGGGGTTTCTCCAGGTTGTGTTTATCAGCTTCTGTGCCTTTTTTATTAATCAGTCTTTGCAAAGGAATGAAATTAAAAGTACCTAATTCTTCCAGGGTAACTGTACAACTGTATATCAGAGTTAATAGATGAAATGCTCCTGTTGAATATATTTCAATGCTTGTGCACTTTACATGTTGGGTTTAATAGTATTGTTTCATAGCTAAGCCTGTATTAGAAATTCAGCATTTCAAATACTTTCCTGGCATTGAGCACATATGGACACAAATAATGTATGAAAATCAAAATGCTGTAACATAAATCTGTGTTGCTAATGAACTTGACTTCCTTTTTTGCATGGGTGTGGATGATATTAATAGCAAATGAGGCAACCGTTGCCAAACATTAGTAGATGCATTAACACAAGCTTACTTTAAAACAGAAAGCAAAATAAAAACTGTCACCAGCAATTAATTCCAAATGATACAACAAAATATGAATGTATATACCTGTGCTTATGTGTCATTTGTATCTAACATGTCTGATAGAGCTCTTCCTACTTTGAGAGGAAATTGCCAGATGGTGATGAAGAAACACTGATTTCAAATACAGAAGCTTTTCATCTGTTTTTTTCCCAAAAGTGACGGAGCAGACTTTTAATGTAAAGGTTTTACTGAAACTTCAAATAGAATTTCGGAAAGCAGGAGACCTCTGTTGTCTTTAATTCTCTGTCTATTAATCTGTTGGATAGCTGTCAGCAGTGCGTCATATGGCTGGTAGTAAAAATGTAAACAAATTGTGGGGTATGAATTGAAACAGATGTATAATATAGTATAATGATCACAGTTTAATTGAGTGCTCACTTTATCTATTTAGGTTGTAAAATGTAGCACATAGAGCAAAGTTTTTTGGTCATTAAGCTATGCTTTAGAGCAAAACACTGATTTAGGTGGCAACTTCTATTCACAAATCGTTAGTTTTTTTGTTTATTATTTAGTTGATTCTGAAGTTTTCTCTGTACCTGGAAGTCCACTACCTCAACTCCATTAAGACAGTCCTATCTCAACAGTTGCTCTATTGTCCGACGCAGTGGGAATAAAGGTTGTGATGTTGTTTCCCAAAGCTCAGTTGGCAGCACAGAAATGGCTTTACTGCTACTCAGTACCAGTGAAGATCATGGTTAAGAAAAACGCAGAGCAATAGAGTTGTCTGGTAAGTACATCTGCAATTATCTCAGTTGATATTCAGCACAGAAGCAATGCCCTTTGTCTTTGTTGCTATCAACAGTAAAAGCACAAATGTGCTAATAGCGTTTTTAGCAACTCTTTTTCTGCGACGCTTGAGGTGCTATACTTGTGACACATTTGCATTTGCTTTGGTGTGAATACATTGTCATACACCAGGTCACCTGAGGACACAAGAAGCTGTTGGGGGTTTGTTTACTTGCACATATCTCTTTCACATCAGAGATACGGTATAGACTTTAAGTGCTATTTCCATACGCAGTTGTTTTGTTTGTCACGCCTCTAATTAGCGGAGAAAACACATTCCACCAGCAAAAGTGTGCTAGCACTGCATTTGACGGACGAGGAACAACACCCAGGGAGTGACAAAATATAAATTCATATAAAATTTAGATATGATCTTTGTTACAGAAGACTTTCTTCAGGACGTTCCATAGTTTTCTTTGTGCATTCGCCCTGGGGGTTAGGGTGCATTTTAGAGTGGCCTTTTATTGTGTCCAGTCTGAGTCACACCTGTACAATAATAATGCTCTCTAATCAGTATCTTCACCTGTGAGGTGGATGGATTATCTCAGCAAAGAAGATGTGCTCACTAACACACATTTGAATAGATTTGTGAACAATATTTGATAGAAACAGGCCTTTTGTGTACATAGAAAAAGTCTTAGTTCAGCTAATGAAAAATGGAGACAAAAACAAAAGTGTTTTATTTTATTATCATAAAAATGACCAACGGCAAGGTCAATGCTGAGTCTGTTGAATTACAAAGAGCACCAGGCTGTGAATATAAGTCCACAGAGACCTGTTTCCAGAGCAGCTGTAGTCTGTAGTCCATTTTTTTTGTTAACTATACTGTACATTTGGGGGGCTAAGAATTGGGTCTTACCATCCAGTTTTACAATGTCCAGATGCAGTCACCTTGATCCCACTTTTCTCTTAGATGTTCTTAATATAATGAGAGCTATATTGCAGTCACAATTGATATCTGAAAATCAGTTTGCAACTTTCACAATGAAATAACAGGGCTTATTGCTCCTGCCTCATACATCTCATGACTCAACCTCTTGAGAATTAGTCAAGTTTACATTATTTGCACTTTTACATAAGATAATGTGTTTAAATAAGTTCTACAATAATACAACTGTAAGCTTCTATCTATACTTTAAAACCTCTATAAGTGTATTTATTTTGATTTAATATAGAGAAGAATAGTGAGAAGTTGTGGTCTCATTGTCCATTACAAAATAAAACTGGCACTTAAGCTTTATCTGTATTTTAAAATAAAAAAAAAAAACATAAAAAGTACTGAATTCCATATCTCAGTGGTTATTCTAATGCAGTCTAGGTATTATTTCAATTTTAAAAACTTTTATAAGAGATCAAATGCATGTGTATAAAACTTTATTTCTATATTCTTTCCAAACAGATCTTTAAGTTCCCTCTACTCCATCTTTTATTTTTTTTCCAAACCTAATACAAGTCACCTGTGAAACCAACCCCAATTCCTGACACAATTACCCCCTCGGACCCAGCACGTCGGCGGTCTCTTCTTTAGAACAGTGTGAACGCTTTAGGCCAGACAGCATCAATAAGTGCCTGACAAGCCTTAGAAGTGGGCCCATTCTCAGACAGTAGTGGCAAGATAAAAGTCAAATGAAGAATAATTGACTCGCAGCTCTCAGCCAAAGGATTTAGTATGAGTGAACTCCGGTGCTCCCATTTTCTCTCCCTCAATCTCTGTCCGTCCCACTTTGTCTCATTGGTTTCCCTGCACTGTTCACTCCTCGGTGTTTCTCTGCACCACCAAAACACGCACTGTTCTTTTTTACACACGGCAGAATGTACCAAATATAACTGCTACAAATAACATCAGATAGAAATTTTGGCTTTGTTTTTATGTACCGTCTGCACAGCTCCAATACCAAAATGGGCAATGACGTACACTGTTTTAGTCGAGTTCTATACTGCAGCGCTGATGGTTCGTAAAACCCTACAGTGATTGTTGAATACAAAAATATATAAAAATTTAAACGGATTAGTACACTCATGTGGAGGCATTGGATAGAGAGTTTGCACAGGCGTCATTTTTATTTGGAAGCACATTTCCCTCACTCTGAAGAAAAATAATAGACTCAACAGTAATAATTCATAAAACTAATATCCATAAAACTCTACTAAAGAAGCAGTTATCGTTAATCATGTTGTCTTGCCATTAATAATTGTCTGATATTGACGCTGGGTAAATACATGAAGCAAAGCCTGAAGGCACATGTGTACTCAAAATAACAAACTACTTTTCCACAAAGTCTATGTTTCCTACAGGCTAACCCTACTCTAACCGAGCTCTATGTTCCCTAACCCCTAACCCACAAATCAGAGCAGTAGTTTTTGGGTAACCCTGGATCCAGATATGCAAACAGACAACAAAAATCCTAGAAATGTGGAACATAGGGCCGTGGGGCGACCCCATTTAAACATAGATTTGTTTCCATGAGCCTTCATACATTTTACAGTAAATGTGAAATGTAGCACTTTAGCCAAAAGGCTACCCGTCTGACATATCACTTCATTTAAACATTAATAAAACAACAGATGTTTAGATGTGTTCTTGAATATTTGCTGGTCACAGTTTTAGCACAACACTGCCACTCATCGAGCTCGTTGCGTCAGTGGGTGTAGCCATAATAACATCTGTAATTCTTGACAACTTGTGCATACTCTATATTGTTAGCCATAATATGCTCAACTCTCAATTTCTCAATTTATAGCTCTGTTGGGTAAGTCCATTACATTAGAGACCAGGCAACAGTCAAGAGACAAATTAGCTTGCAGCATAGTTAAATTCTGGATCAAGTTCTGGGTCTAGAACAACCATCGTTCTACACACACAGCAAAGATGGCTCTGCTTTAAAAAGTTCAGTTTGGTGAAGGTCAGAGTGGAGTGTTTGCATGAGTTTTGGAACTCTTCTTGACTGCACTAACACAATGAACTAATGTTTGTATATTCAAAAAGAACGTCCAGGGTTTAACTGCCGGGCCGGACAAGACCTTTCTGGGTGGACTTAGCACAAATCTACTGACTTGATGTGTGCGGTGTTAGTGAGTGAGAACATAAGCAAGTGAGCATTAAGGCAACACCTGCTGAAGGCTACAAGTTACTGGATGGGTTGGATTACTTTAATCTGGGCTTGTACAGAATGACAAAAAACAAAACAAATATGGACTTCGAAGAGCTACAGCAGAATCGTTTTAGGACCTGAAAGACTGAGTTCTGTGATTAGTATACAAGTACCTGAAGCTGCAAAACCTATAATAAAGTAAAATGTGTGTTGCCATTATACAGTATATGTTTTTGATTTTGATAGAGGTTTGTCGAAAGGGCTAAAATAATATAATATTATGTCTTCTTTCTGTGATGTATCTTTCCTTTAGCTTGTAGTATTTACAAAGTAACATTTAAATATAAAAGTACAACCAACATTAATAAACCTCATTTGAATCCACAAGGAAATAAATGATCCCATCAACAAACTCTTAACTCTGCCCTGGGAATGAACGTGCTCTGCTAAAATTCATAAGCATTATACACTCGTCCATAAAGCAACAAAAACGAAGAAAAAAACCCCCACATTTGACACTGATGTAATCCAAGCTTCTACATTATACATTGTTATTCAGGACACTGTTGCGGTTTTGTCTGTTTTTGAAGCAGCTCATTATTTGTTACATTTTACAGAATATATTTCTCTCAGTCAGATCAATGACGCGCCTGTTATTTGCAGAATCTGCTGTGTCATATCGCAATGTTTGTGTTTCTTTCAAAGAGAGAAAGGATCTGAGATGTTATTCCGAAGGAATGTGAAAACCATAATGAGACGCTTGCATTCTTCTAATAACACAGCGGCCAATGAACGAGGACAAATAAACAAAAATAAAACCTGTTGAGTTATTACAGAGAAGTGACAAATTAAGACAAAATTGTTACATTGGAAACACTGTCATTATAAAGACTCAATACACAGGTTAGTTACAGTAATGACCGCACCTGTGAAGGTGGAGAAGTGCTCACAAACACAAACCTAGAAAGGTTTGTGTACAGTATTGAAAGAAATAGGTGTTAAGTGTTGCGTTTAAATGTTTGTTCCGTATATGATGGGCCTACTGCATGTAATTCTGTCACTTAAAAACACGTAAAAAAAAAAGTAAATGTGTTAATTCTGTAACAATTCCTCTGTTTATGTAGCTTAACTTTATTTTAAAAGTTCTGTGGCAGTTCCAGAGCTGGTGGGTTGTTCAAGTCGGGCAGATGGTTATGTCGGCATATCTTTGGAAATGGAGCTTATGAATCCACCTTCCCAATAATCCCACCATCCAAACAATTATAGAGCATTAGCATCCATCTATCCAGTCTGGCTGCCAGTGGCTTCTGTCTGCCCAGTATCTTCCACTGACCCCGCCTGCTCCCAGTACTAAAGACCTGGAACACAAAGTCCTGTCTTATGGGTCCATCCAGTCCATCTGTGCTGTAGACAGCATCGGGATACAGCAGCAGATGCCAACGTTGAGTCACTGCCTGTACAAGGGACATCCAGGGCCTCAAAGATTGATTGGAGGGGTGTGGAAGTCTGAAAAATGAACATTGATTGGCAAGTGAGCCCAGGCTGAGGGGGCGAGGATGGCCTGTTCTTTCCCAAAACAGGACGGTGCATGTGTGAAAAATATTGATGCTGTATATGTTTTCTTTTTAGAGATGCATGGATTACCACAGTGATGTAAAAAGTTAATAGATGGAGAAATTTGAAAAATATTTCATTACATTTGAACATTGGAACATGAAATTGGTACTCCCTGGACAATCACCAGTTAATGGCAAGACTGTCCATCACAGACACTGCCTGACATCCATTTTCTTTAATATTCATTCAATAAGGGCAATTTAAAGTCACTTGTTCATATATCCCACAGTAGCACTTGGCGGACATTTAATCTCCACAAAGTCCGTAGTCGGTCGACCTAATGATGGATAAATAACTCTACTCACTATTCTTTACACTATTTTATTAGTAAACCTAAATATTATCTATTAACATTATAACTTTAACACTGTTTGACACTGTTGCTGCCATGAATTTACTGCCAGACTTTAGCTACACTACTGATATTTCCAGAGAATTAAGAGTAAATCTGAGATCTCTCTATAGTAAGATTGATAAAATTGTGGCACTAAGCAGCATCACCAATATTCATACCTGCTTCCACACATCATTATGAACGTCTGTGGTGAGATGCTCATTAGTTTATCAAGAATACAGCAAATATGGAGTCCTGCTGTCAATAGTAATATCCTTTAATTTTGAACTATGTTGGCTTTTTTGGTTCTTAAACATGGCTATTTGCATTGAGATTTTTTAACCCAGAGAGTTATATCTAATGCATCAAATATAGGTCTCTTTCTGTTTTCTTTTTGATTATGTACACTTTTCTATGTTTGCTATTCTAACATAAATAAAAATTTTGGTGTGGTGTTTGAGTTACAAAATCATTTTCCCTCAAAATGTTTACTTCCAGAACCTCTGCATCTTCATTTACATTAACCAAGCCATAATAAAACTGAGCATGCAAAAATCTCATAAATGCAACATCAACTCGAATACTCCCAATACACTGTTTTTGTTTAAAGGGGCCATAAACAAGCATCTCTTAAAAGGCTGTAAATGCTGTTTGATAAAGAGAATACATAAAACTCCACCGTAACAGCATAATGATACATACTATATCCTGTGTGTGCTCTTCTAGATTGGCATTTCTCATTATTTCCACCCCTACTGCGCCTTAAGACCGAAGACTCGAGACCCAGGCGAGGCTTTTAAAGTCCAAATTATGCTGAAAATCTGACCATCTGAGAAGCTGTTGGTAATCTCACTAAATTGGGTTTGATTATGAAAACACTTGATTCACCAATTTATGAGCCTTTTCAATAATATTATTGAGGCAATGAGCCACATGAAAACAAACAGCATGTAAGGGGTTCACAGATTGGGCTGCAGTAAAGAAATATACAAAAATAGAGGAAAAATGGTATTTGACTAAGAAGTGGAATCAAAGTATCAGATAATTGAGAAGAATTCTCTCCAAAAATAATAATGTAGTCATTTTCTTTTTTTGTTTCTGCCTGCTAACCTGACTTTGCCAGATATTACTGCTCACATGACATAGTTTGTTTTGACGGAACCATCTGGGAAGGCTCCCGTTGAAAGTGTTTGGAAAACGGAGGTGCCTTCTATTGGAAATTTGTCCAGTGATTGGATGAAGCACCAACAAGTATTCGCCTACAGCAAACTTTCTTTTGCCAATCATAGCAACAATTCATTTGACAAAACCGTACGGCTAATATGATGAAACAACAAACCATTAACAGTAACAGTTTTTGCAATGTGAATCTGCGAGTAAAAGAAACGGTAACTAACACTAAATTGGTAAATAAAACAAGGACATTGGCCGATGAAAGAAGTGTGTAAGTATTTAGGATACGCCAAAGCCAGTAGTAATAGAGCACCAATATTATTTCCTTCTTAAAAATCCTGTAGTGCCACATTTTTTGCGTAATCAATGCTAACGTCTTTCAGCATAGCTATGTTGATAACAAAGAGAAGAAGAGTTCAAATTAAAAACCTGAATTTTCCTGTTTGTGCTGCCACATCATTGGCCACAAGAGGCCGGTGAGCCCATGGTTTGACACAAGAGGTTGGTTTGCACGATACAAGATGGATTTACCCGAGAAACTCCCAAATCTCACCAGAATTGTTCTCAATTGACCTGCCATGTTAAATAAAAATCCAGCTGCAGTGCAAGGTTAGCTCCCTGTTGCATTGACATTTAAAATGTGAAAATTATATTCTTAGTTAAAATGATGAACTAAAAGCTGATCCAAGACAGCAGTTAGCTGCTGGCAACTTACCTCTACTCCCTCTACTGGCCTGGTAGATGATCCACAGTTTTTCCACTGCTGAATTTATCAAAGTAAAAATTTGCAATAACCTATTTTTGATTTTATTTGATTTAAGACTAGACCTGAGCAAATACCTCTTTGATCCGAAGCTGAAAGTGTTAATGTGATACAAAGAGATATGTTGAAAAGGTGGCACTTTATGGTAGAAACCAGTTTGAGATGGTAAATTTAACTTCTTCTGCAGAGGTGGGCTGAAACTGCACCACTGATGGAATAGAGGTGCTTTGATACCTAGGCTCCAACAGTTTTAGAGACACTGCAGGCTTCTAAATTTAGTCTTCATGGCCTACCATTAAATGAAAAAAGTTGTTATTAGCTAATAGGAAACATTCAGTGGTGGGCCGTCATGGCCAGCAAGGTCTTCTTTTATCTGCTATCCCTAAAGAATTAAATGAAAGTTGAATGTAAAAAGTCAAAAGAACATTTAGTTTGTAATTTATTTCTTTTATTAGGATTCAGTTACTGAAATTTAAAAAAATATTTAACCTTTATTTTTTCAGCAAAACATTTGTTTTCCCGAAGCTAAACTGGAATTTCCTACATTTCTGACAAAAGTCAGCTGCTCGCTGAGACCAGCATTACAGAATCTGCTATGGTCTTTTGTTGAAAGGCCACGAGTTATTTTATTATTAGCCAATCCAATTTTGACATTCAATGAATGGATATCCCCTAGGCCCAGCACCTTGTCCATCTACCTCAATGCACCCTATTGACTAGTCTTCCTTGCGTGCCTATGTGAACTTAATTTTTTAAAATGCCAGTTGCTTTTGAAGCTGAGATTGTTGCTGATCTATTAAATTCATACTCATTCATACTCATTTACGAATATAAAATAAATCATTAAAAAAGGGAGACCAACACCAAAAGAAGAAGTAGTATTAGTAAATAAATAGTGCAATTAGTTAAGACAGGCTTAACTAATTCAATTTGTTAAATGTTGGCACTAATGTCCCTGTTATCAGAGCTTAGGAAATTGGGCTGTGTTTAAATACTTGTCTCTGGTGGTGAACTGGAAACATCTACAAATACATCGGCACTGAAACTAGTCGCCCCATCACTCATGTCCACCTTAAATAGTGATGCAGCCCTTTCGTAAATCTGAAAATTGTTTTTTTTTTAATAGTGCAATGCCTTAGTAAATCTGCTCCATATATTCTCTACATTACATATGGTACCATTTTGATTACTATAGTGCCTTTCCAGTAGTCAAAGTTGGATGAGCCTTTTGTATACACCATTCAAAGTTACTTCCACTAATAATACATTTTTACTGAAGGCTACAGGCGACTAAATGACTCACTTCATTCCTTCCAAAAAAGAGATGGCATATAATAAGTGTCTCTCTGAGCAGCTGAAGACAATTACGAGTCTCTAACACAAGGTGCTTCTGGATAGCACAGTGAGTGTAATAATTTGATTTGATGTTGAATATTTTTCTTCTTTTCATATCGGAAGAAAAGTGACTTAATTTAAATGCTAATTTGGTGTATTTTCTGTCATATTGTGACAGTGGGCCTTTTTCAGTAAACTAATTATACAAATGAGATGCTCTCTTCATGGCGCTTTAATCCAGAAGAAAGAAAGCTGGGTCAGTTTGACTTTGCAGCCGTTGTGAAGTCCTACAATGAGCAGAAGAAGTATGTGACCTGTGTGGAGCAGAGAGCCTGTTCTCCTCTGGCTTTGAGGACTCTTAGCGCTGGCACATCTTGTACTGCTACTTCTTCAACAGCTCATATTAGATCATGCAGAGAGCTGAGTGAAATGCTTAACATTTATATGTTTCCTGTTCTGCATTTAAATATGAAAATAACTTAAAACCGCATGAGCTTTACAAACAAAATAAGATATTAAGACATGGTTTTGTAAAATGGCAAAAGACTGCCCATTTGTGCACTGTGGCAGACTACTATGTAGCTGTGCTTCTAAATACTAGCATTTATGGCATTTTAACACTTGAAGCCTGAACTTTATATATCAGTATATACTGCATATTGCTTTGGGTTGGTCTTGTGTTGACTTTCAGTTGGTTACTGGGATTGAGGAACATTTGTCTACTGCTGGTACTGTATTTTTGGTAGCTCATTTAAAGGAAAGTATGTTTTAAAGGGACTAAGCTGGCAATTATTTCCTACAGCGACAAATAAAGCTATTTTTCTATCCATCTGTACCCCACCTCATGCCCAAAAAAGATGGGATAGGCTCCAGCCCCTTGCAACCAGTTACAATAAAGCAGTACAAATAAATAATAATAAATGAGGCTGATGCAACGCCATAATTTAACATATTTGAGTCAATTTAGACAATTTTGTTCACACTCACACAATAAAGGAACTCCTGCTTTTGGTTGTTGCTATGGTTAGCCCGTATCATTTTGCTTGTAAAGAGTGTATACATTCTGAGCTGCCATTTTTTTCCTGACTCCATGGAATTATCCTCCATTTGCCCTTTTTGTGGGGTTTTATTGCGCGATCCGTCATGCTGTGTTCCAGTGGCGATGTCGTGAAACACTGTGAGCACATCAACCGTGGCGCATGAATACTTTATAAAGGTAATAAAACACATTTACAGTCGCCGCAATTATGGCCAGTCATTCCCAGCACAGTCCCTCAGATAAATTTATTATAATTATCAACAAGTCGACAAATTTGTGCTTTATTATAAATGAAGAGCATGTTTTTTATTGAATATTTAAATGTTGCTCAGCTTAGTGTCATGATTAAGGGAGAAGAGCTGCAAATCTGTCACATAATGCGAGGCGCTGTGTGGAGAGCTGCTGCGGCTGTCAGTGCTCACACAAGCTCGACAGATGAGTCTAAAATACACTCATTGAGATTCACACGCGGTAGCACAAGTTTAACAAACTAAAGTGGGAGGTTGAGCACCAAATCCCTCCAGCAAAAACACAATTTTGTGTTTTTGCAAATGCATGGTCTTGCATCATTTCTCCATATTTATCACAGAGCTTGCTACACATTTTGTTGGTTTGTGACTGTGTGTGTATAGTAAAGCATTGAGTGACACTTTAGTTTACACCACTTTTGATACATTGTATTTACCTCCTTGTGTAACAAACTTTAATAACATGTAACTACATAGTACATACAAAAGATCATTATGTTTACTTACATGGTAAATGGTAAATGGCATGCATTTATATAGCGCTTTCCTGCACCCTTCTCGGGCACCCAAAGCGCTTTACATTGTGCTTCCACTCACCCCATTCACACACATCCACTCCTGGGGCAGACAGAGAGGGGGGCTGCCACACACGGCGCTCAACCTTCTCCTACCACCACCAAACACACATCTACGGTCACATTCATACACTGGAGGCAAGGTGGGTTAAGTGTCTTGCCCAAGGACACAACGACAGTATGAACTGTGGGGAGAGCGGGAATCGAACCTACTACCTTCCGGTTGAAAGACGGCCGCTCTACCACTGAGCCACTGCCGCCCATATTGTAGGTAGGGTTATGGTTAGGGTATGTATGTAGTTACATATTATTTTAGTTTGTTACACAGTAAGTTACATTGAACTTAATGGGGTAGCTACAGTGTATGATGTGTAGTGTAAAATAAAGTATTACCAAGCATTTATATTACAAAGATTACAGCTCTGACATTCCAGACCAGACACTGACGCTGAAAGACTGGAACAGTTGGGAGCTGAGAGAATGCTCATGCTTGTTAAATTAAAAGGTAAATTTCAGAAACTCCTTTGTCTGTTCCATAAAGTTAAAATATTTCTTTTTTTTTTTTTTTATGGCCTACATTATTCTCAAAGTGATGACCTGACATACCCTGCAATAAATGAAAGCTCCACTTTGTAACTTTTTGAAACTCCACAGAAAGAAAGGAGTTGGCCTGGGATGTTCAAGTTGGCCGGGGTTTGAACTCACAACCTTCTTGCTGTGAGGCAGGGGCACTAACCACTCTGCTTTCTTGCTAAAAATAACATGTCTTCTGAAATAGTAGGTTTATTTTAGTAGAGTTTGTGCAAATACAATCTGTTTGTGCTCCCTCTGAGTGCTGTAAAGTGCTTCACTCACGTATTGTGTTGCGATGAGTCCTCGTCCCGGGGGATAGGAAACCGTTGTGGGTCCTGTGTCAGTGAGATAGGCATGATTCTGCTAATAACATGTCTAAAAACCATGACTATAAGAATAAATTCTTGGGGTAAAAGTTGTGTACTGCTACTTTAAGACAGATTATAAATAAAGTTTTACTACTACTTTTAGTCAGGTGAAATAGTAATGAGCTCCCAAATGTATGGATTGTATAGAAAAACATATAACATATTTTACCAGAATATAACTTATTTAACAGAAATGATAAAAAAAAAAGTTTCTCTTGGATGTATTTGGATGTATTAGCTTGTAAACACTTATTTAAGAGCAATAACTTTAAGTAATGATTTCCCGTATGACTTAATACCTTTTTTTGGTCCGCTATTATAATGTAGATTTGCTGCTGAACGTATTAAAGTTTTAAACAGTTTGAGCAGTGTGACAGATGGCCTCTTGAATACTCTGATATACAGAAGTAAACAGAACCCAATGACTGTAATTGTATCCATGTCCTAAGGCTACAACACAAGCTCAGATGAGAAGCCTTCCACCACAGTGCACCAACAGTGAGTACGAGGTGCTTCTGTGAAATGCCGTCTTTGGTTTTGGATAAACATGGAGAAGGGTATTAAGGCCAAATAATTGAATTTTGGTCTTATATGTTCATTTAGACAAAGTCCCAGAAAACTGTGGTTTGCCTCCATGTTCTTTAGACAAATGAATCACCTGGAAACAAAACCCAGATGAACTACAATATGAACATTCTTTTACCAGAACATTATTTATTTCACAGAAAAGAGTAAATTTGGGAAAAAAGTTGGCCACAACCGTAGTATCCCTTAGGTTATTTAGGAGCACTAAGGGTCTACAAATGTACTTTGGCCAGTGGTATGGTGGCCCAGATGGATCACAACTATGGGGCGAATGGGACTAGATCTTACTGTGGAGCCACACATTCCAAATTATTTAGAAATAGTTTTAAAGGTTTTTTCAGATTGATGCAAGAACATTATTTTTGTTTTGTTGTAGGATTTTTGTTCTGTTCTTGCTCATTACCATCATCGCCAAAACAAGCCTATAATGTATTTCATGTGTTTAAGCAAACATTGTGCAGCTTTCATGTAGATTATAGCTGTATTATGTCATGCAATGTTCAGGGATGTCTCGAGACAAAGTACACTAGAAAAGGACAGTTGTTGTTAATACTGCGGGGTCTCTCCAGGTTGTGTTTATCAGCTTCTGTGCCTTTTTTATTAATCAGTCTTTGCAAAGGAATGAAATTAAAAGTACCAGTGGTTGCATTAAATGGACATCCTTGTACTATACTTTACTACTTGTACTTTACGTTACATTCAGTCTATTCATCTGACTTCGACAACAGTATGAGGACTGGTTTGAATTTTGTAATGCTCAAGCACATTGAGGAGATACACATACTGCAGTGCTAATGTGGTAAGCTACAATGTAACACACATAGGACATAAGCTTTAGATTTAGTTGTAATTCATTTATTCATCTTCTTATGCTTGCCTCGTGAGGGTTTGCAGGTGAATGGAGCCAGCAACTTTGGGCCTGAGGCAGGGCAGTACACCCTGGACAGTTATAATAGTCCTGTCAGCAGGGCTGACATTTAGAGACAGACAGACACTGTCAGACAACCATTCACTCTCAAATTCATTCACTAGGTACACTTAAGAGTTTCCTGTTGACTTATACATGCATATCTTTGAACGTTGGAAAGAAGCCGGAGAACCCGGAGATAACCCACGGTAGAGGAAGGACATGCAGATTCCTCACAGAAAGACCAGTGTTTAAACTCACAACCTTCTTGCTGTGAGGCAGGAGTGCTAACCACTGTGCCACCGTGCACCCCGGTTCAGCTGTCGACTGAATCTTGAATATTATCAAAGAACTCTGAAATGCAATACATTGTAAATTAATTTTCACATCAACAACATCACATCCTAATAGCCCATGTGGCAAAGGAGCCTTAACTTTGCTGTGGGGCTTTATAGCGTTATTTTCACTGGAGCAGTACAGTGTGGTTTGGCTCAGTACAAGAGTGTACTAAGAATTTAAAGTACATTTGCTGTTGGTCTCAGGAAGTGCTGCCATTTTGTAAAACATTCTTGTACTTCACTTTTACTTGTTCCCATGCTCTAGATGTTTCTGTGGTGGCTCTGACATAAAAAATGAACAAAGTAAATATAAAATTGTTAATGGACAAAAATATATACTGTTATAAGGAATAGAAACATGAAACATAGTCACCACTTACGCATTTAAATTTTCTGCTACTTTTTGCCAGTCATCTTCTTTAGCTTTTTGCAGACATTGAGGTGTTCCCTGGTGTTTTTCGTTTTTTGCAGTAGCTGTATCGTCTATACCTCCAGCCAACCTCAACTGTGTCATAACGCTCAATTTGAAGTTCTATGAAAAGTCCCTAGTTCTGACATTGTCAAAATGGCACACTTGGCACAATGGCTTTCATAAAATGCATTCTTATATAATTTAATTTAATTTATTGCGGGTTCATCAGCGAAAGTGCTTATTGAAAAGCCCTTTTAGCCTTTGCACTGTGTTAGAAAGATGAAGCTGTATGCAGTCAAAGCCAGGTTAGCCCTAGGTCATGGCTAACTTAAAAGTGACCAGACTTAGTTGAGCTTGCACGTCAAAAAGAAAAAAAAGAAAATTCACTTGTGCAAAGGAGTCCAAAAGATGGGTTTTTAACATCAGAGGAATGTAATGTTACTGGTCCCATCGAGTTTGTACACTCCCAGACACAGCTATTCCCAGGTGCTAGGATTATGAGAGGAAGGTACAGCCCATTGCTTTCCAATAACAGCCTATAATCTTCAGCCAGCTGCCCTTGATGCTGTCCACTCACAAAACATTGCAACTTTTCACCTTCTATAAAGCACAACCTGCGTGCTCCTGCCTTTAGCGCGATGAGTGGACAGATGCATTCCTCTCTCTATCAAGGAGATTGAACAGGGTTGGCCCTTTAGTTGGCTGGAGAAGAGAAACCCATTTTTATCCTTAACCCTGTCAGCTTGTATTAACTGTACAATCCAAAGCTTTCTGCGATTCTTTGCCCATTACTGGCTGTGACATTGTGCACATGATTTTCTATTTTCTTCCAAGGTCGTTTAGCGGCTACTCTCCATCAAGTCCATTATATACACTCCTTTTTCTTGGAATAGTCTTTAAGAGAATACTCATAAAATGTTGAAATTGTGTATCCTTTTGGGTAATGGCTGGGTAGATAGATGCACTATCAATTGCAGACAAAACTTCTATCTGTTCTAATGGTTTGGCTCTAACTATAATCCCTTCCAAAAGTAATGTCATCAATAGATGCAACACCACATTGATCTGTACATTGTTAAACATTGCATTATTTTATTTACCTGCTTTTCACTTGTTCTCCTTTTCTCTCTATTTATCATTATTTTTTTTTGGTCTGGTACAGGATAAAGTTTTTATAGGATTTTATATCAGGCTGTAAAGGTTGTAGGAGGTGTATTGTTCATACACCCCCCATGACAAGTTGGACTGGCATGACCTGAAGAGGACTAGGATCAACCAGTAATTATTAACTATAGGAAATTATACATTTCCATAACAACCCCTCTTTTATGCTGATAAAGCATAAACATAAAACATTAGCTAATGTGTGAATTGTATATTTATGTTCGGGGCGAAAACCCAGCAGAGCAGATGAAATAGCCAGTGACCATTTGGTAAATAACCTAATCGCTGGGATAAAATTCTCTTGCCTGCTCTTTCCTTAAAGGTAGCATCCATTCACATACAGAGCAGCAACTATGTAATCAGATCAAATAATTAAACTGTAACACGTGTCAAATCAAATACAACAAATGATTATAATGTGATATGTTTAAAACCAAAGGCAATCAAAATTCCACTAATTAATGCACTGATTGTTTCAAATTCAATTAATCAAAAACACATTATCACTCCAAAACAACAAATAAAATCCAGAAATGCCTGAGATGAACTGGTTGACCCATCAGGCTCATTGCTCAGGCCAGTCTTTGCTTTTCCATTTCCGGTCCCTAAGATGGAAAAAACAATATATGCACAAATAAAATCAATTCTCTTAAGCATAATAAATTCAGTGAAGCATAAGACCCTTAGGACTTTAGTATGATCAATCAAGGAGCCATTGTCCCATTGGTGAACATGCAAACGATAATGTCCCCCACATCAGATTGTTCATCGTCTGAGGTCAAAGCCTTGACCATAGTCGTTGGGCAGGTGCTGTACAGGAATGTTGACCCAGCAACGGCCACATCCATCAAACTCACCAACAGATACATGGAATGCAAGACAAGCAAAAGTTATCGGACATGGAAGTGCAACGACAATTATATGTATATCAAGACGGATTTTAAAATCCCTGTCAATTTCTCAAACATTTAGTCAAATCAAGTCAAGATTAAATCTTCTGCCAATTCATCTGCTAGAGTCTGAAGTCCTTTCTTAAAGGCCTTGGTTATGCTGCTATATAAAGACCTGTTATTTCGGATTAAATCATTTTGCAGACCCCACCCCTTATAGCTAAAAGCATACTGCTATTCTGTTCTTTTAGGTCATTAGACTAGTTTTGTCTAATTTCAGTTTTTATTAACAGTTACTTACAGCATTTCTCGTGTATTTATAGCTAATCCAATCCACATTTGAATTAATTGTCTCAAAAGAAAACAGATTCAAATCCTGCTGCTATCTGACTTCTAGCCTTATATTCATGAGGGACACCTCAAGGGACACCTTTGTCCACCATTATGTCGACACACATATCTATATGAACAAATATAAGAAGACAGTCAATTAAGGGCACATGTGTCCAGTCAGCAGGCAACGCTGATCTAATCGTCTTACTTTTGCAAAACCACCAGACGTCCGCCCTGCGCTGCTAATGTCCCTGATCTCTGTTTGTCAAGTTCAGAGTGATGTTACAGGACGTCCTGTGACTCCTGTCACTGGCCCTGCTCACAGGTGTACTCCTAGGTGTAAACCAAGATGACTATAATTTCAAAGAACTATGTTAATATTAGCTCTTACTGGTGGCTTTTCTGACCTGGTATACTTGTTTTAGTTGGTTTCCAAACAAATAAAATCATATGCTCATATGAAACTATGAAGCTATAAAAGTGCTTCCTAGGTTCATGTTAATATTAAACATTAAAATTATCAAAACATAAAAATGGTACAACCATGGTATAACCTGTTTCCACAGATATGGTCTGTTAGAAATCTACTTTAATTCTGAAAGGTTTGGTTAAATGCCACTATAATGTAGTTCATTATTTAATTTAATCTTATCATCAACTGTATTTAACCACTGTTGTTACAGCATTATGTTAGCATCACCTGCCTCATCATTTTAATACAGTTTGTCAATACACCAAAAAAAAATTACTGAAAAGAACTGCTTACGCCGATTAACTTTTTCTATTGTTATTACATCAATTAGTATCTCTATTTATTTATCGTTTCAATGTTTTCCAAAAATAATTATTTTTGTTTATATAATATTTAATGGGAAATTATTACTGTTTCTACTGTTATTACTATTACTGTAATCTCAGTTACCATTAGTTATAGGACTTTACCTGTAACTGTAAGTGGTATCATCCGCAAATACGATATAACTTAAATAATTTATATTGATCAGCTATCAACTAGTTTTGCTTGATCTATTGCACAAGCTTTTTATAGTTTTTAAGTTGACAATTTCTTCCATTTTTAGAAAAAAAAAATCATATTACTCTTACTTTACATTTTCTTTGTCTCTGGGCGCACTCATGTGCAGTAACCGGGCAACGAGCATCACTCAGCTGCGAGAACACCCCCCCAAAGTCCTGCATGCTCTGTCCACATCGCTTTCCCCAACAGATAGTGAGCCTGTGCTTGTCTTGAACTTACTAATTATATTCTTCAATAAGAAAGCCAAGACCTCTCAAGGCCTTGTTTTTTGATGATTCCTATTAAAATATGCCATCAACTGATAAGACAATTTTCCACAAAATTTATAAATTGCATAACTGTCACAGAGACCAAAATAGGCCAGTGTTGGGTTCACTTGCAGAGCATTGTCGAGGTTTTTTCATTTGATTAAAATTTACGTAGCCATGGCAACTGTGTGATTGACAACTATACACAATCAAACAAATAACAATCAAACAAATCAGACAAATAAATTGCAAGCACAGTAACGGCTTTGGTATTAACACTTCATTAGAAACAGGACAGGGGCTGTTCACATCTTGACAAGATATCAGATACCAGAGATACCAGACAATAACATTGAAAGAAGAAAAACCCTGGTTAAATTGAGATGTTAAATTCTGTATACAATTTTGCAGTTCTGTGAGCTTTGAAGTCATCTCTATGGGTATTTTGTCATTCTCATCTAAAAATATTTTCATTCTTTATTAACGGTAAGATGTTTAGCCCACTGGCTTTTAAACTCCGTCATCATTTGTATTCATCATTTTTGCAATCCCCCCACTTCACTCTACTTTGGCCCATAATAGGTTTTGTGCTTATAAGGTGATGCGGGGTTTCTTTTTCCAATTACCATGGAATCATTTCTCCAGCACTAATCCAGAGCTCAGCATATAGGCAACTCCCCCAGCTTTGATTTAATGCTTCACCTGAATCTGGAGGAGCTGGAGGTGCCACCATGTTGGAGAATCCCAAAGGCTTGATATGTGTTCACCTAGTGATTGCTCAGCCTCCTAGGTTTAGTGCTGGTTTATGGAGCATGATATGAAATAAACCCTTTTCTTGGTCCCTTAACAAAGATTGGTGGCGAAACCCGCACTCGACTCTGGGAGCTGCGCGTTTAAGGTTGAGGAGTTGAAGAGATGGGGGGTATGGGAGGAAGTAAGTGTGAATTTGAGTGTCGTAAGAGAAGGAAAATATAGTTAGAAAGCAAGTAGCTGGAGAAGCCTGGGTCCCAGTGTCTCTTATTCTGAAATGTCAGTAAAAAGCAAATCAGTTTTCTTATAGTTGTTATTCTAGTTTCGTTGAGCCTCATTCATGAAGCTTCTTATGTAGAAATGTCTATTTAATTTGAACTTAGGTCAATTTTTGGCATTCATCGATGTTTTCTTACCTAAAAAACATTCTTCTTGAAGAACAAATCCCTATAACAGGGTTATAGAGTTAATGCATGTTAATGCATTATTATTACATTTACGCCGACAATTATTTTATTTTGCATTAATATCTTTTTTTTTATTTTAATTTTTTTGAAAGTCATCACGCATCTCAACCAATGAGTGCATTTGGGGTTGGGCCAAAGACTTCTGAACAGAAAAGATCTGGCGCAGACAGAAAAATGGAGAAAGGTACAGAACTCTTAAATGGACCTTTTTATTTTAAATCTCTTCCACACGGCACAATTCACCCACCCAAAGAAACAGTGGAGGGAGGCTTCAGAAGACTACGTTGGCCGATTAGTATTGTGGAAGATGTAGGTCTAAAGAACATTTTTAGGATCGCAAAGAATGACTGCACGTATGAGCCGCCCTCAAGACGCACCATCACAAGAAGAGTACACGAGTAAAGAGGCCTAAAGTAATCGCTCTTCCTCATCTTCTTTGGATTGATGGCGAGCCATGCCACTTGTTATACGGGCTGCTCTCCTGCCTTTGGAGATTTTCTGTGTTTTTATTTGTCAGATTTACGTTGTATTAAATTATAATATTGTTCATTGCACTGAACCCCCACTCACAGTTTGCATTACTAGCAGAAAGAGTGTCCATTGCTGTGAGTAATTATTTATTTGGCAGGCATGCTTCTTCCTCCACTTGCCTTGTATTCAATAAAACCAACATGTGCCTTTTGTTCATTAATGTGTAGGACTACACGCAACGCTCTAATCTCATCTTCTCCATATTGAGGATTGTCATATAGCCATCTGTCTGAATTAAGGACTGCCATTTGATTTATAAGGCTATTGTAAGACTCTTTTTCAGAATCAGAATTACTTTTATTCATCCCCAAGGGGAAATTCTTTTTGTTACAACATGCAACTGACCAGGGCAGGAAATAGAAATTTATTTTTAAAGTAGATATAACTTAACTATAATCTATAAACTATAATATCCCCAACAAACAATAAACAATCTATTTACATATTCACATGACATGATTTTGGTGGCTGTCACATTTCTGTTCTTCTTTCACTCTGTCTGCCACTGCTTGGACAAACTGAGTAGAGTCAATAATAGGAGACTTGTCCGTTCTTAACTGTTTTCCCTTGAATTACATCACATTTTTGCCTGGCCGACTCCAACTGATCTCAGGGGCCTTTGGAAATGTGGCCTTTCTACTCTGAAGAATTTCTCACAAGTTCTTTAGTTCAGTCAGAACCTCTGCCATTATTGCAAAACTTTTCAAGAAGTTAACAGAGCACAGCTTAGATAGCAGCCCACTGAATTTAGCTCTTTCTTTGCTGACCCTGGTACTATCCTCTGATGCCTCTTGGAAATGCTGCGCTAATGCTGGATAAGTCTGCCAAACCGCAGTGAATAAGTAGCTTTCCAACACCTGACTTTACTCCTATCATGACAATGGTCCCATCATTTACTAAATCTTATAAAGACTTCCTGCAACTCAGTAGAAAATGCATTTATGAGCAGACAACTCAAAAGTCTTTCTTTAATGTGAGCAGCACACAGACTGCCCAGCTCAACAAGGTCCAATGGAAAGGCAGTGTGCTCCATGTATCCATCAACATTAGCCTTTAAAAACACAATTAGTGTTGATTTGTTCCCTACACTGGTTGATTCATCCGCCAAAACAGTTATCTTGCTCCTATTTTCAATTATTTTCTTTAAAAGTTAATTTTTCATCTGTGAAGACACATGATCAATAATATAAATGTCGGTGTCCCCAAATTCCCTGTGTTCGGCGGTGTGTGGCCCTTTAAGGCAGGTGACGTCGGGCTAATCATTGATGAGGAGCGCCGGCACACCTGGGGAATCACAGGGACCAATGAGGATTCTCATTGTTTAGTTTAAAAGGGGACACACAGACAGACACAGAAGGGCAGACACAGGACAGAGAGGAAGAGGGACACGACAGAGCGGACGGGAAAAGACCGCCGGACGAGGAGAGATGGGCCCTGGCGGACGCCGGGCAGGGAAGAAGGAAGCCGGGAGGACCGCTCGTGACCTGAGCCCAGTGAACCCAAGACGGCAACCGGTCGGGCGAGTGCGGAGGGCTGAGGAAGAAGCCTGGACCCCTGAGACCGGAGAGCCTAGGCGACCGGTCGGGCGAAGTGCGGAGGGCTGAAAAGGAAGCCTGGAGCCCCTGAGACCGGAGAGCCAAGACGAGGGACTGGGACGGACGAGGGACTGCGCCGGTAGTGGAGAGGGCAGGTGGACGATGACGGAGTCGGATGGAAGCCGGGAGGACCGCTCGTGACCTGAGCCCAGTGGACCCAAGAGACGGCAACCGGTCGGGCGAGTGCGGAGGGCTGAGGAAGAAGCCTGGACCCCCCCTGAGACCGGAGAGCCTAGGCGACCGGTCGGGCGTGCGGAGGGCTGAAAAGGAAGCCTGGAGCCCTGAGACCGGAGAGCCAAGGCGAGGACTGGGACGGACGAGGACTGCGCCGGCAATGGAGAGGGCAGGTGGACGAAGACGGAGTCGGATGGAAGCCGTCGGGAGGATTCCGAGAGAGACCCGAGGCCAGGGGACCCGGAGGCGTGACTGGTAGGTCGGGAAGCGAGGGGCCGGCGAGGAGGCCTGGGGTGACCCGCGACCAGAAAGAGAGCCAGGGACTGGTACGGTCGAGGAACTCCGGCGGGAATCGATGGACTGCTGAAAAGGGGAGAAACGGCAGAAGAAGCGGAGGAGAGAGAGACGGAACTCCGGAAGCGACAGATCCCTGGGAGAGACCGTGTACAACGCTCATAAACGATAAGTAAAGGGGCGTGTCCCGAATAACGCTGTGTGCTGTGGGTTTTATCTGTGTTTTTAGGCGTCGGTTGAACCAGATGTTGTATTTGTGTTTTAGCCAATTAAAGCAGTGAACGAAGGACTGGGAATTGAAGCCAGCCAGGACCGCCGGGAGGGCATTGAAGGACGGCTGGAGACCAGGAATAATCCCTGCCATCTCCTTCTACAGACTGCCGACAACCCACTACTTTGTGACTCTTTCTTTTATTAGTTATAGCCTTTCCCCTTTTTAACTTATTTATCCAGGCCTTTTTATTGGATATAACTTGGACTCTTTTTAACTTTGTTTTAATAAACTGTTGTTTTATTCCAAGCTCGGTCCCTCGCATTCTTTGTGGTACCTAGTTTGGTGATCAGAACGAACCTGGCCCCTTTCCGCAGGGCCCCGGTGACAGTTTTTGGCGTAGTTGACAGGATCACCAGTACCACAGAGAAATGGAGCGAGTGGGACCGAGCAGTAGTTCGGCCATTAGGCTAATGCTAATCTTATGGCACCCGACCCAGAAGGTATCGGGTCTACTTGGCCGGGACGACCAAGGACAAAGGTGGGGAAAATGTCGCGGTGTCCCCAAATTCCCTGTGTTCGGCGAGGTGTGTGGCCCTTTAAGGCAGGTGACGTCGGGCTAATCATTGATGAGGCGCCGGCACACCTGGGGAATCACAGGGACCAATGAGGATTCTCATTGTTTAGTTTAAAGGGACACACAGACAGACACAGAAGGGCAGACACAGGACAGAGAGGAAGAGGGACACGACAGAGCGGACGGGAAAAGACCGCCGGACGAGGAGAGATGGGCCCTGGCGGACGCCGGGCAGGGAAGAAGGAAGCCGGGAGGACCGCTCGTGACCTGAGCCCAGTGAACCCAAGAGGCGGCAACCGGTCGGGCGAGTGCGGAGGGCTGAGGAAGAAGCCTGGACCCCTGAGACCGGAGAGCCTAGGCGACCGGTCGGGCGAGTGCGGAGGGCTGAAAAGGAAGCCTGGAGCCCTGAGACCGGAGAGCCAAGACGAGGACTGGGACGGACGAGGACTGCGCCGGTAGTGGAGAGGGCAGGTGGGCGATGGAGTCGGATGGAAGCCGGGAGGACCGCCGTGACCTGAGCCCAGTGGACCCAAGAGACGGCAACCGGTCGGGCGAGTGCGGAGGGCTGAGGAAGAAGCCTGGACCCCTGAGACCGAGAGCCTAGGCGACCGGTCGGGCGAAGGGAGGGCTGAAAAGGAAGCCTGGAGCCCCTGAGACCGGAGAGCCAAGACGAGGACTGGGACGGACGAGGACTGCGCCGGCAATGGAGAGGGCAGGTGGGCGAAGACGGAGTCGGATGGAAGGCGTCGGGCGAGAGAGACCCGAGGCCAGGGGACCCGGAGGCGTGACTGGTAGGTCGGGAAGCGAGGGGCGGCGAGGAGGCCTGGGGTGACCGCGACCAGAAAGAGAGCCAGGGACTGGTACGGTCGAGGAACTCCGGCGGGAATCGATGGACTGCTGAAAAGGGAGAGAAACGGCAGAAGAAGCGGAGGAGAGAGAGGGAGACGGAACTCCGAAGCGACAGATCCCTGGGAGAGACCGTGTACAACGCCATAAACGATAAGTAAAGGGACGTGTCCCGAATAACGCTGTGTGCTGTGGGTTTTATCTGTGTTTTTAGAGCGTCGGTTGAACCAGATGTTGTATTTGTGTTTTAGCCAATTAAAGCAGTGAACGAAGGACTGGGAATTCGAAGCCAGCCAGGACCGCCGGGAGGGCATTGAAGGACGGCTGGAGACCAGGAATAATCCCTGCCATCTCCTTCTACAGACTGCCGACAACCCACTACTTTGTGACTCTTTCTTTTATTAGTTATAGCCTTTCCCCTTTTTAACTTATTTATCCAGGCCTTTTTATTGGATATAACTTGGACTCTTTTTAACTTTGTTTTAATAAACTGTTGTTTTATTCCAAGCTCGGTCCCCTCGCATTCTTTGTGGTACCTAGTTTGGTGATCAGAACGAACCTGGCCCCTTTCCGCAGGGCCCCCCGGTGACAGTTTTTGGCGTAGTTGACAGGATCACCAGTACCACAGAGAAATGGAGCGAGTGGGACCGAGCAGTAGTTCGGCCATTAGGCTAATGCTAATCTTATGGCACCCGACCCAGAAGGTATCGGGTCTACTTGGCCGGGACGACCAAGGACAAAGGTGGGGGGGAAAATGTCGCGGTGTCCCCAAATTCCCTGTGTTCAGGTGTGTGGCCCTTTAAGGCAGGTGTCGGGCTAATCATTGATGAGGAGCGCCGGCACACCTGGGGAATCACAGGGACCAATGAGGATTCTCATTGTTTAGTTTAAAAGGGGACACACAGACAGACACAGAAGGGCAGACACAGGACAGAGAGGAAGAGGGACACGACAGAGCGGACGGGAAAAGACCGCCGGACGAGGAGAGATGGGCCCTGGCGGACGCCGGGCAGGGAAGAAGGAAGCCGGGAGGACCGCTCGTGACCTGAGCCCAGTGAACCCAAGAGGCGGCAACCGGTCGGGCGAGTGCGGAGGGCTGAGGAAGAAGCCTGGACCCCTGAGACCGGAGAGCCTAGGCGACCGGTCGGGCGGAGGGCTGAAAAGGAAGCCTGGAGCCCCTGAGACCGAGAGCCAAGACGAGGGACTGGGACGGACGAGGACTGCGCCGGTAGTGGAGAGGGCAGGTGGGCGATGACGGAGTCGGATGGAAGCCGGGAGGACCGCTCGTGACCTGAGCCCAGTGGACCCAAGAGGCGGCAACCGGTCGGGCGAGTGCGGAGGGCTGAGGAAGAAGCCTGGACCCCTGAGACCGGAGAGCCTAGGCGACCGGTCGGGCGAGTGCGGAGGGCTGAAAAGGAAGCCTGGAGCCCCTGAGACCGGAGAGCCAAGACGAGGACTGGGGCGGACGAGGACTGCGCCGGCAATGGAGAGGGCAGGTGGACGAAGACGGAGTCGGATGGAAGCGCGCGAGGATTCCGAGAGAGACCCGAGGCCAGGGGACCCGGAGGCGTGACTGGTAGGTCGGGAAGCGAGGGGCCGACGAGGAGGCCTGGGGTGACCGCGACCAGAAGAGAGCCAGGGACTGGTACGGTCGAGGAACTCCGGCGGGAATCGATGGACTGCTGAAAAGGGAGAGAAACGGCAGAAGAAGCGGAGGAGAGAGAGGAGACGGAACTCCGGAAGCGACAGATCCCTGGGGAGACCGTGTACAACGCTCATAAACGATAAGTAAAGGGGCGTGTCCCGAATAACGCTGTGTGCTGTGGGTTTTATCTGTGTTTTTAGAGCGTCGGTTGAACCAGATGTTGTATTTGTGTTTTAGCCAATTAAAGCAGTGAACGAAGGACTGGGAATTGAAGCCAGCCAGGACCGCCGGGAGGGCATTGAAGGACGGCTGGAGACCAGGAATAATCCCTGCCATCTCCTTCTACAGACTGCCGACAACCCACTACTTTGTGACTCTTTCTTTTATTAGTTATAGCCTTTCCCCTTTTAACTTATTTATCCAGGCCTTTTTATTGGATATAACTTGGACTCTTTTTAACTTTGTTTTAATAAACTGTTGTTTTATTCCAAGCTCGGTCCTCGCATTCTTTGTGGTACCTAGTTTGGTGATCAGAACGAACCTGGCCCCTTTCAGGGCCCCGGTGACATAAACACTTACAGTTTTGATATGCACAACACAGCCTAAGTTCAATCAAACTTTCAAAGTTTGTTAAAGATTTGTTGTTTGGCCGCATAATAAGCTGTTCTGGAAACCCTCGCTGTGGTCTCAAATGCAAACTCCTGATTGGTAGCCTTCATAATAAGGAGAATACTTTTCTTTTTTGTCTCCAAAATTTTAACTGCTTCATTGTGTGCAGCAGAGTTTCTGTGCTCATGTACTTTTTTTAAAAAGCAACAACAGCATGGCATCCCTTGTAATACCAAATACAATCTTTCCTTCTGCCCAGCTGATGACATCAAACCAAGATCCTTTTCATCATGGCATAGAGTACAACCAAGCATTACATTCTGAGCATATAGCCATTCATTTTTACTCCCAAACTGCTCGGCCAAGCAAAATCAGCCAGTCACATGAATGTGAAGAATTTTGTTAGGCTAACTTATTCCTTTAATGTCCCGTTGAAAACGCCATAATTTAAACTCCATAATTGTATGTTGATTGAATGTGAAAAACTGAAACATCCCAGAAGAATAAATCAAGAGCACCCTCTGGCAGGCTGTGTTTAGGGGTGCGCACATGCAATGAGTATAGTGGAAAACAAGCTAGTAAGACAAAGCAAGCACTGATCATAGGCAATTTAAAACAACCACACAACATATAGAAGGAGATAACTGGATGTTTTACACTTCTAAACAATAACTAAGGTGTTTGTCCTTGTCAAAAATGCTACAGTGGCAGATTTATTAAGCAAAGTGTGTTTTGACCATAGACATGCAGCCCATCCCCTCTTCCTGGTACACTCAATGAATTTTATGGTGGTATGTCATTTCAGACTGTACTGGCTTACTTTCACCCTTGCTGCACTAAGAAAATGCAGTTCATTTTTGTGAAACTGTTGCATTAATATGGCTTTGTCGTACTGGAGATGGACTATGCGCTCTGTGAACTGTTCCCTGCCCAGCACCAACAAAGCTGGCTTTGCATCACAGACACACATTCATTACTTTCGATTATTCACATTATGGGGTTGCGGGTGAAAAGAGCCTTTTATGGACATCAGTGTGAAAATAACTCCCTCTATACACACTGGAGAAGTAACTTTTATGAACAGTGACAACTTCATCAGCACCACCCAAACTTTACAGACAGACAGGTGACGCTTCAGTAAATAATAGACTATTAACCATGATGCTCAGCTGATCAATACGCGCCTTTTACTCACCAACACTTTAGATGAAACAGTTCCTTCGGTCTAGTTAAATTACATGCCAATTGTTTTGTTCTGAAGGCTTTGATTTAAGATAATATCTTTTAACACAAGCCTGGAGTGAACTCTTTGAACTCCTGCTGCCTTTACATTCAGTTCTGAGCTGCTCCAGCTGCATTTTAACTCCATTAAAGTTTTGAAGCTCGCTGTAGACATGTCTTTGATTTTGACAATGAGCTAAATTTAGTCCCTGTTTGATGACTTACATTTAAGCATTACGCAAACGCTCTCTCATTCCTAAACAATACATTATGTGCCTCGGCCCAGGCTAAAGTCACATAATCAACAAATTTTTTTTTACTGTACAGCATGCAAACCCAATGTGGACACTGGCGGCACTGCCTGACGCTGCACTGCCGGGTGCTACGTCACTGGTTGGAGTCATCCAGGTGTTTTTTTTTTTAAAAGCACAATAGCCATTGCCTCTAACTTCTGTATAATCATCGTAGTGTGAGTGGCGGCAACTTACACAGCACCCCATCAGGCCTGGCATAATCATTACAGCAATGAATCCATTTGAATGTAGATTGTAAAACACTCACAATAAGCAACATTTATGTTTTGTTGTCATTTAAACAACCCCCAAATCATGCCACCTTCCTAAAATCCATTTTGAGCTTACATGTATGAATTTAGAGCCTATTCTTGCAGTAATTCCTATTGTTTGTGCTTATATACTAGTTATCCGAGTTCTGTTTGCTTGGAGAAACTGTGGACAGCAATCAATAACCTTCCTAAGCCACAGCATCTGCTCTATTCATCATTTCAAACATTTCATGGCTAAATCCTTCCAATAGAATGCTCCAAAACTATTCAATTACGGCCACAAACCCCATTGTCTTGGCCAATAAATGAGTTGTGATGCCAATATGACAGCGGCGTGTGCAAAATAAACCATTAGTATGTACGCTGGTTTATTATCACAAATATCTAAAAAGTAATGAATACATCATTTGCGTCTGGTCATGCCAAATACAGACCCCCCAATCCCCGGGCTTTAACCACAATCCAGCCATTTATGCTTAATAATAAAAGCCACTGGGACAGAAAACATTCAAAATGCAAATTGATAACCTACCGACCAATGCTCTCCACCACACACATATACTCTCCCAGCTCCATTTGTCAGGAACACACACGTAGACTGATTAGATGTGGGACCAGTGGTGAAAAATCAATTTAGTGAGATTCAAACCACTAAAGCAAAAAGGCAAGTGCTTATCATTCCATTATTTATTAATCACATGCTATAAAAAGGTTATATATCAGGTACCGACAGTCTTCAAATTCAGAAAAATCAACCACAAGTCTAAATGAGATGCTGCATAAATTATAAAATACTAGAAGTATGTATAACTCTTGAATACCATCAGTAATCTTCCTGAATCCAAATGAATTATATTGCAGTGATATGAGTTCAAAACCCGACCAACTCAAACATTCTTGGCCGACTCCGGACTTTCTGTGAGGAGTCTGCATGTCCTCTGTGTTCAAAGTTCAAAGTTCTTTAATTGTCTCCCATAGTAGAAATTTGTCTTGGACAAAAATGCAATATATAAAACACAGTCACACACAAGATGATAAATACATAAAAAACAATAAGGACAATTTTAAAAACAGCATGGGCAATGTCACCTCCTGATGTGCCAGCACCATCAATAAGTCTCCGGGACAGCCATACATGACCATAACCTATCCCTAAACCTTACTTTATACCATCCCCCCATGTACAGTGCTAAAACATTGGAAATCACAGTTATCTTGACCTCGAGTTCCCTTTATGTTTGCGTTCATCCCACACCAAGCGCTCGTAAGTGAGCTTTATTGAGAGAGGGATGAAGAAGAATCTAGACAGAGGGCTCAGTGGGTAGAGCGGCCGTCCTTCGACCGGCGGGTGGGCGATTCAATCCCCGCTCGAAACATCCCAAAACATCATAACATCCCACTCGCCCTGCATACTGTCGTTGTGTCCTTGGGCAAGACACTTAACCTACATTGCCTAAAGTGAAGTTCTGTAACACTGGTAATAGTTTAATGTATGTAAAGCGCTTTGAGTGCCTACTACAGTAGGTGGAAAAGCGCTATATAAAAATAAAGATTATTATTATTATGACCGAGATTGACAAATCTAAAAGTGTCCCTGGTGAATGAATGTGAGAGAGAATGATGTCTGTCACTGTCTGTCTCTAAATGTCAGCTCTGCGACTAACTGGCCATTGTCCAGGGTGTACCCGCCTCAGGTCCAAAGCTGCTGGGATAGGCTTCAGTCACCCGTGACCCCCTAATGGGACTAACGGGTAGAAAATGAATGAATGAATGAATGAAAAATGTTTAAGTTTGATTTTGAAAAATATAAAGAAATTCAAGGTTCTGGAATAACTAATCTTGTCAAAGCAGAAGATACATCAATTTTACCCAGGACTCAACAGGTCTAAACTAGGACTTTTTTATTCATACACACCACACACAATTTAATGCTTGTTTAGACGATGATTTTGAAGTTAAAAGAAAATGTTCGTTATTGCGAGTCAGTATCATTGAGAGATGTTGCGATAAGCAATAACATTAGCAACATATTGTGCCGGCCTATTATCTATAATGTATACAGTAGAAGTATAAGGTATAGTAGACAAATAACATCATCTGTTGTTATCACTGTAACTTGGACAAGAAGAATTTAGTGAGTCCCATCCTACAGGGAATACAAACCCTCCGCAGTTAAAAGTAAATCCTCTCCTTTTCTATAATATCTGAAACTATTTATTCTCTTTTCACCTTGGAGACACTGAAATGTAATCACTTCAACATATGTGCACAGTCAATATTCCTACTGAGTGTCATATAGAAGCATTATATATGCATGTATTCATACTTCTTGTTATGGGCAGTCCCAGGGAAGAAACAAGACACTAAGGTTCAATCTCACTGTAAAATAAAGAATAAAGTGGGCTTAAATTGAGTTTTACAGTTTCTTAATCATTAATAATAAAGAGCAAATTTGCATTGTGGCAAATATAGAGAAAACACTGGTGCATAAAAATAAAAACAGATCAGTACAAAGTGAGTTATTCACTTACAAGACTGAGCCTTGTGTCATTTTTTTTTTTCACTACGATCTAAAAATATGACTAAAACTTAGCAAAAGTTGTTGCAAAAACGAAAACTCAAAATTAGGACAAAATTAGGACTCCCGTTAAAACCATTTCACCAAAAATACATAGAGCTAAAAAAAAAACTCGAAAAAAACTCCTTTTCAGCATTCAGTGCTTTTAACACCGGTGTTATTTTCTGTGCACCATCCATTGCAGTTGATAAGAGGATGGTGACAACATTAATGGAACATGACTGTAGTCAGCATAAATTAACGCTTGTGTAACTAAATATTAAGTATGATAAAGTTTACAAACCCCAACCTTTTATGTGCCGGCCGCCGCATATTCTGCAGAGAGGGGTGTGCGGGAATCACCTTTCGCTATAAATCCATATTTTGAGTAGGACTCTTGGTATTGTCTGTTTAAGGCAGCTTACTTTGTCTTGGAAGTCGTATGCTTTTCTTCTGTCTCCTCACTGGGTCATTTTCCCTTTGCGAAGAAACTTTACAAAGATGTTTTTACTCATTTTGCTAGCTTGGGGGTTTAATTTTAGCGACAACGTATCACGGGACCGAGACAAGCATAAAGAGTGAGTCATAGATGGATGTAATAGAGGGAATCCAGTAATTTTTCTAAATAAAACTTCGTTCAGAATTTAGATAATAAATAAAACAGAAATAATGTAAGTTATTTATTCTCATTTACAGAGAAGTTAGCACCCCTGCCACACAGCAAAAAAGATTTTGTGTTCAATTCCTGTCCAGGGCAGGGCCTTTTAGTGTGAAGTTTGCATGTTCTCCCCGTGTTTCCTACGGGTGCTCCGTTTGGCCCTACTACCAAAAACCTGTGCAATATAGAACTACAGATGGAATTGAGCTGCTATAGTCTGGTACAAACATCTCTGCTCAATTTAATGTACATTGTACGCTGTCCTCAAAATGAAAGAAATAAATTCTTGATTGGGTTGCTCACGTAAAAGATTCCCCAAGTTTAAAATGTTAAGAAAAGAATTTTTAAAGATTATAACCACTCTGTACAAATATCTAAACGAATCACTTGACAAAAGCATTAAATCATTGTCAACTTCTATAGTGTGGGTTGGCTCGGAGCAGCCACTTAGCAGCTCCTCCTGACCTTGGCAGCCATGTTAGCATGCATGAGTGCCCAGCAACCCGACGCTTTGATGTGCCGCCGTCTCTCTTGCTCCATTCCATGCATGAGCAACGTAACGATTTCCTGCCCGGGTCAGTCATATTGGCGTGTGGGCTAAACGAGTGTGACAAGCGGCCCCCTTCTCAACCAACAGGTTCACTGGACGCTCAGAAGACGCTTCACCTTCTCCAGGTGCGTTCACCTTGGCAGTGAGCAATGAGCTAAGGAGGTTGGCTCGAGTAATTCCTTCCCTCTGCTCCCGAGACAGCACATCAAAGAGACCTACATGTAGATTAAAGCCGGAGCTCGACAAGTGTTTACCCAAAGCACGTTAGCATTCAGCACCACAACAGCGCAGATGGCGAGGCCAGAGAACAGCCCTGGGTTAGTATAGTTATATGTATAATAAGGGACTTTAAATAATAGATAAAAAGCCTTGTCTGTCAGATATTAAAAAGAAAATAATCTATTGAGCTTTAAAGCTTTACTTCTTTCAAATTAATTTTTCAAATGCCCCAGTTAGTTTCCCACACAACTGAAGCTGGTCTACGGGAGAGGAGTTGATGGAGCCATAGGGGGGACATAGTATTATACTATATAGTATGAACATATAGATTTTTACAAACTACCCGTTTGGTCTTCTGTTTCTCTACCTTGTTGACTGTGGAGGCTATCATACCATAATTATGCAGATGATGCTCAGATCTACATTTCCCTCACATCAGGTGAAAATGGACAAATTAATTAACTGTGTTGATGGGTGCAAAATAATTTTCTCCAACTGAACAGAGACAAGACTGAACTAATAATCTTTGGGCCACAGAAACAAAGAGAAAGTGTCAGCAGTCACCTAGAGTCTCTTTTATAAAATCTAAAACTCTGTTTCTTATTCTAAATTTGGTCTATGTTAAATTTGTCTTTCATTTCTGTAAAACACTTTGAATAACTCTGCAATAATAAAATAATAAATAATAAAATTGCAAGAAGAACTTGCTTGCCAATGATTTTTTTACTTCCTGTATTCTTTTTTAAGTGAATGATGTCTTGTCCAATCAGCAGTAAGAAATAACTAGTGTGATTTTTGTGGTTTGTCTGAATTGTTGTTGTGTTTTTGGTTTTGTTGTTTTGTTTTTGTTTTTGCTATTTTGTTTGCACTTCATGGCCACCGTAACTATAAATAGTTGAAACCACAATTTTGACTGATGTGTTCCATTTTGTATAACTATGTAGTTTTATTTTTACCATAGTTATAGCTTAAGCCTTTTTAGGTAGCTATGCATTCATTTTATATCCCAACATTAAAAATAGTACTAGTTAGTATTCTGCTCCACACCAGATTCTGATTCTGAGGCCAGGTTACTGGATTGCCATGTGCGCACTAAGACCCATTCTGTTCATCTCTGGGTAAGTAAGCCATGAGTGAGTCGTAATGAAACCACCTGCTCTGCATCTTCATCTCAGCCTTTAAGTATCATATTGACATCAAAACATCTCGAGCCACGCCGCCTGTACACACTTAAGCTAACACATGTAAGTCCTCGCCAACGAACTCAGCTGCAGACACATGCCTCTGGTTAAGGTGCTGATACGCAACATATGTTACTCCAAAGCCTCTTAAACCTCATGCAAAGAACACAAAAGCACCAGCATAGAGACTAGTGCATGGTATATACATAGGAAGACCTTTTAGCAAATACTTAAAGGCTAATGGTTCACTCCAGAAGTTTAATGAATTTTTAGCATAGACTAACATTTGGGGAGTTTGGATGATAGTTGAATAATGTCGGCGCACATTAGGTTATTGTTGAATAGTTAATAGTTGTACTTACAGTATTATTTTCTCGCTGAAGTGAGGATGTTGTCTGATTTGATGAGATTTCAGTAGCTAAAGGATAGATGAGCTGAAAGAATGATGGATCTATACAAAGATCTACATCTGCAATGACAGGGCTTCTGGACTACACAAAAAAGTGTAAAATTAGACACATTTTAACAAGGGTCACCGAGGGCATTTCATTGCATTTGATTAAAAAAGCTTGAAAGTTTTTTCAAGACAGTATTATTTGCCAGTGACTATGTTTAGGCCATAAAAACAAAATGATATAAACACAGGTGCCCTCACACTATGCATTCTGTACTAAGATAATGGCCCCTTGAGTTAAATTAAATAGCATTTAAACAACAAAATATTGACTAGAGTGCTGCACACCTACAGTAAGTGATTATATGAACAAAATTTCAGTCAGCAATTATGACCATAAATGAGTCAGTTTATTTTATACATAAAACTGTGTAGTTTGTTTCACTAGCCATGCTCAACTTTTTACCAGATGACCTCGTCTGAGTATGATTCACACACAAATCTGTAGAAATTCAAGGATAGTGGCTACCATTTGCTGGCACCACTAGCAACAACTTACTTCATCTAAATGTAATAGTGCACAATTTATCCTAAATCATTCTCACCTCAAATATAGCTAATATGATGCAACGAGCTTGAAGTTTAATGGCAGGTAACAGACTCACTCAAGGCATTGATGCTAATAACAAACAAATATGTTTTTCATTAGCTTAGTTGGCAATTCATTATTATTTAGCTTATTTCAAAATTAAAAAGTTATCAAAGTTTTAATTGGTGTAGGTTGGCGTAATGAATCAAAATCAACTCTAAAAGCCATCACAATCTCTTCCAAATGACTGCAAACTGGTCGATTGTTGGCACCACCTCAAGGAACAATCACCTTCCTTATTAAAATATGCAGATGAACTGTGCATAAACATACCGGCAGATGTTTGGATGCAAATTCATGAGTCTGTGAACTTGTAAATGAGCCCCATTATGGCTTCTGTCATGAGACAGGGTTGTGTCCGTATGTGACGGCTCAGGTGAGAGGCCACACAGAAGGGAAGTCTGGATCTCTGCTAGCAATGAGCAATGAGAATGCTGGTTTCATTCACTGAAACATTTAATAAAAGTCAGACAGTCAGCTGACAGGTTTTGATACAGCTTTACTGGATATTGGATTATATTGCATATGTACCTCAGGGACGTTTCTGTTATTGGACTGACTTGACATGATGTGACTGACAATGACAAAATGACAAACATAGGGTTACGTAGTATAATGTTGGAACATCAAACAAGTGCCCCATAAACAAAGAAATATGTATCAGTTCCACATTACATTGACCAGTTTCTTAAAAGTCTGTGAGGATTAATTGTAACTGACTTTCCTCAGTTGTCACAGTTTAGATGCTGTCTGTAAATTTCTCCTATGATTAGATCAGATTTACATGGATTTTATACCCACTTTTGCCTGAATGGGACTATGGCATGGGATCACCAGGATGTAGAATAAAAAATGACAGGGTATTTCCTTTTCTCAAACAAGCTTAATAGGACGCAAACCTGACTGAGATGGGATATTAATCAGTGCATGTGATATAATAGCTTTTTATAAACCCCTGAACCCTTTTGAAAACATGTTCCCTGGAAACCGTCTGGAGAACTGCCTTCAGACTTTCTTTTGACAGAAGTGCACACATTTTTGGGTGGTTTTCCTGAGATCTTCTTTGCAGTGAAGGCAGTTAATGAGCTATTATATCTAGATTATGTGTTTTCTAACATAAAACAACATAACTTATCAGTGGAGAGTAAAGTACAAACAAGCTGTGAGGAGTTTGGGCTTTGACGCTATGTGGACTCTCCTTACAACACCAGCCACATGGCATTTGGGTTGGCTTACCCATTCTGGGAGATACTTAGAAGGACCTCTGTACATCTCCTCCTGAGCTCCAGTGAGAAAAGTGAGTGGATTGTGTTCAAACATGCAGCCCCTCCTGATAAAGTGAGTCAGACTGTGTGAAAGTGTAAAAAAACGGCCTATAACTGTGTTGTCCTAAATATCAAGACCTGCATTTGTGTTTATGGTTCATCAAGTGCTTTTCTGCTTAATTCAGAGGCCAATTAAAAAAATTAAAAGTACAAAGCTGAAAGAATTAAGGAGTTAGCGAGGTAAGTTCAGGGTTAACCCTGGGTTTCTGGTATCACAAAGCTAGTTCATGTTCTATCAACGATGGTAAATTAGGGTGAATGGCTAACCTGCCAAAAAGAGAAGTGTCTGCACAAGCGCAGGATGACACAAGCACAACAGCGATGTAGTGACACTGTAAAGTCCTTACACATTGTAGCTTAGTCTTAGAGGTTTTTAGGCTTTGTGGTAGCCTCCGTTATTCACTATGCTGTGGTCCTGTTGGGGGCGGGTAGCACAGACTGATCAGGAGGGCCAGCTCTGTCCTGGGCTGCCCGCAGGTCCCGATCAAGGAGGTAGGTGAGAGGAGGATGTTGGCCAAGCTGACATCCATCAGAGAAAACTGTTCTCACCCCCTGCATCAGACTGTGGAGACTCTGAGCAGCTCGTTCAGCGGCAGACTGGGACACCCCCAGAGCAGGAAGAAGAACTACTGCAAGTCCTTCACAGAGAAACCCAGGATTAACTCAATGAGCTGATAACCCACTTTGTGATACCACTTATCCCAGACCAAAAATGTTTGGTTTTGTCCAACAGGGTAGGGAGACATAACCAAACCTGTGTTTGTGGTGCAGGGTCTTGCTTCATGTTCATGTTAACTTGAGATGACTTAGTGGAAGTGACATGGATTTTATATAACGCTTTTCCTCCTACTAGGCACTCATAGCGCTTTTACAGTGAAGTGATAGCATAACAGCACAAGTGAGCTATTCGTTTTTGTGGGTTGACTGCAGCAGTGCTGTTTTGGCATCAACAACCCTTTATTTCCTTTTTGCCACATTTCTTGAAAAGAAATTTGGTGGCATTTATATTCACACTAGAAGCCTTGTTTACAGAAGTATTAGGCAAAGTATCTTGTCACATGTGCAACATAAATGTGAGAGAAAATATTGGTTCAAGAAAAATTCACCGTTATCTTTTAGAAGTAGATATTGATTGTGAGTGAAACAAACAAATTTGTTTATAACCAACTCAAAAAATCCTCCCTCTCACAAACCATGACTGTTTGGCTGCAAATAAATGCTTACCTTCTATCTTTAACTAAGATAATGTATCATTTTCTATTTTTTTTAAATAGCGCACACTAAGCCGGAAAATGCTGAACAATACTTCAATAACTGGACAAAATGCACCATCACCATCCTGTTGTAAAATGTGATAAATAAATTGTGCTGTCTTGTCACCTGAAAAATGTTTAGACTGGTCCGTCTTGGCAGCAGCTTCAGTGACAACATGGTGCTCTGAGGTCGGGGTCACATCTGGCCATAGCGGGGCTGATCTGAGCGCTGTAATGGAACTGGCCAAGCATCACACGGAGGCAGCTGATAGAGAGGCTGAGCAGAGACACAGTAGGGAGGCGTGCAGATGGTAGATAAACTTACAGCAAATATGTTCACCACACTGACTTTGAGCCGGTAAGTCTTCTCTACAAACACACTGGAGTACTTTCAGATCTTTACTGTCCACTTTCTTCTTGGCAACAAAGGCACATGAGAAAAGTGACCCTGCTTAGTTTGTGAGCTGTGTTTTTTATACAAATACTTTACTGTGCTCTACATTAAGTAGTTCTTTTAAGATTTTCTTTTTTTTTTTATTACGTTACTGGTTTAACAGCAATAGTCTGACAGGCTTTGCTGCAACTTTGATGGATATTAGATGATATTGCACATTTATCCTTCTGTTATTTGAATCACATAAATATGATTTGATTCACGGTTCTGACATACGTAGGGATCGAAGAGCAGTTTATTACCTGGCAATGATGTAATCCATCAAGCAGAAAGCAAGAAACATAAGGTTAACTGGAGCACCTCTGAACAATATTCAATCTTGATCAGCCTTTTGTTGCCATTAATACTCAACAGATAATACAGCACATGGGGCCAGGACTCCCCTTCAAAAGAGATTTGTAATCTCAGTGGGACTTTCCTGGATAAACTGTCCCCTTTTATTTTGTGTTTTTCAGTTTCTTCTTGATTCTCTGATTCACTCCTGACACTGTCACAAAAATACCAACAAAATGCCTGAGGGCACTGGTGGAAACCCAACACTTAATAAAAACAAATAAATGCTGTTAGAGAAATATTGGACATGTGGCTCATGTAATTGTCTTATTTTGTTCTCAATTTACTTAACTATGCCTTACTAACCACACAGAGAAATTTGAGTAGTGAGGATACCACATATCCGGAATGAAATGAGTTCAGTTTTCAACATGGCTATATTAACTTTATGTCTATCCTTTACACTTTATCCCCTTGTCAATGTCTATTGACTGTTTCCCTGTCAGTAAAGAGTAAAAAAGAAACAAACTTGTTCAAATCCCAAAACAAACAAAACTGACCAATGCTGGAGAAATCTTAATAATTTGGCTAATGTATTTGTCCTATTCCAATTAATGTTTTCAAGTTGATGAAAAATGCAACAGCAACACAGACATTTGAGTAGTGAGCATCCTATACGTACATCCAGAATGACACTAGTTCAATGCCAAACTTGACTATGTTACTCTATTTATTAAAATTACACTCTTTCCCTGTTTAATGTTTATGTATTCCTTCTGTATTCTCCTTGTCAATAAAATCTGTGGACATTGGTTCAAATCTTACTTTTTACAGAAGTGAGAAATGTTGATGGCTCACATAATTTTCTTAATCATACTAAGGTTTTAAAGATTTTTAAAGATGCGTTATCCACAACAAAGACATTTTAATAGTGAGCATACTACAAATCCGACATGGGTTTGATGTCTGACTTTGTTTACTCTATCTTCCCTTTTTATTCTCTCCCTTCATTGTTGTCTATCTATCTTCTCCTTGTCATAAAAGAAATTAAAAACCTGTTTTCTGTAGACATTTGTTTAAATCTCATGACAAAACTGACAAATGTTGCTGGAAAAACTGCCTTTGATGTGGGGTAGCCAGTTCCCCCCTCAACCCCCAATTTTCACTGCATGCGGCACAGCTCCGCAAATTTTAGTGCATTTAATGCTTAATTGTATAAATAAACATATCTGTTGGTATATTTTTATATTATTTTAAAAATACGGATGTTGTGCACTTACAGTTTCCACTTTGGTGCGATCTGATCTGTGCACATTGATGCATTTTGGCTTAAGGGTCCGCCAGAAATATTACTGCTGTGTATTTCGTCCGCTGAGCTCCAAACTGTCGGATCCGCAGCAGACGCTGTGGAAAGGCTCTTATTGAATACAATGTTATGTATTTTCTGCGGCGGCGAGGCGGAGTGGAGCCATACCGCATGCAGTGAATATTGGGGGTAACTCTGAACTTTGACCCCACAGTGGCCCACAGCATGTTGAGTGTTAAATAAAAAAAATGGTGGAGATAAAAGACCAAAATGAAAGCAAATTAGAAAGAGAGTTGTGATGTGAAACATGCTTGTGTTACTTTACGTTTATGACTGTGCTTAGGCAACAAGTGAAAGTGTGTAATAAAGAGAAATTAATTTGACATTTTATTAATTTAGGCACAGATGAGGCAGGAGTGCATAGAAAGTTAATACAAGTTTTTAGAAGTTTGGAAATACTTGTTTCTGTCTCTCAATACTGAAGGGGAGTTTCCAGTCTAACTATGTTTGGTTCCCCCAGGTATGTTTGCATTTCATCTGTTGCATCTGCAGTAATCATTGTGGTCCTTGTCTGTTGAATTGTGATGTCAAAACGATGCCACAGTTTGCTTCTTAGAACAAACAAGCTACTAAATATTAGTACAATAAGAAGGTATTTATTATTAGGTGCTACAGGCTGAGAAGCTTCTGATATTTGCAAAGATGATGATGATTAAGAAGATGAGGACTTTGTGCACCTTATTACAGCATCACATTCCAAAGTCAGCCTTTTTCTGTCTCCACTGCTTTATTGGGGCTAAAGAAGCATTTTTTTTTTTAACCTTGGGTCAAGCAGAGTAGCAAGGGACATAATACTCATCGACTGAAGGTTGTACAGCTTCTCTCTTAGCTGTCTCCGCAGATACTCTCAGGGGTTTAAATAATTCTAATACCCTCTTCTTGCAGAGAATGATATAACATGGATAAAAGTGGAATCACTTTTGGCCCGGACACCCTCTTCTTCTCAAACAGGTCAACTATGGCTGGGTTTAATGATAATAGGGCTTTCAGACAGTCTGCAATAATACTGTATTGTTCTGCTGACAGTAGTGTAATGTCTGTACATAGACCGGCCAAAGCTGCTCCAACAGGTTCTCTCAGGTCATACAGACAGACGTTGGAACATACAGTATCTGATGTCAAACTAACAGCACACTGCGCCAGTGTCTGGGCTGTGCTATAGGCAAGTAGTTTTTGTTGCTCACAGAGTCTGTCTCGTGACAAACGCATGCTGTCATTGCAGCTATACTAGGATGTCAACAACAATTAATAACAATAAAATTATCAGTCTTCTCATCTAATTATGGTCGGCTCATTTTATGGGCTAATAAAAACAGTATTTGAGCTTAAAAAGTTACATATAGTCTCTTTAAATGCGATGTAAAGGAGTCGGATTTGTAGTGACTTTTACAGTATTTATCTGTGCCACAAACTGCAACAGCAGGTATGGTTGTTTGTTTTGTGTTTTCTGCACAGGATGATAAAATATCCTTTCTACTCGTCTTGGGGTGCACACATTAAAATAAATAACCCACACAGTTAATAAATTAATACATAAAACGATTACATTAAATTAGAGACTTTATTGATCCCGAGGGAAATTCAGCAGCTGATTGCTTTGTTACCTGCAGGACTGAGGTTAAAGTATTCATTGGTCAGGAGCATGAGTAAGAGTCTGGGACACAGAGACTCAGAATGAATAGAATGTGACCACTGGATGTCGCAATAGCGCAAGTACCGGTCCATACGTCATTTGGCTGCTAAGTAAGAATAAAAAACTTACATCATTTCCGTTTTATTTATTATCCGAGTCTGACCGATGTTTTATTTTGAAAAAAGACCGGACTATTACATCTGTCTATGACTCACTCATGACGCTTGTCTTGGTCACGTGACACATTGTGGCTACAATTAAATCACCAAGCCCGCTCGGCATAATATGCAGCGGCCGGCTCTCTAATGAGCTTTCAAAACTGCTTTGCCACTGCATTAAAGACACGTTTATTCACGTTTATTAATATATTTAGAAAATTTAACAGTTTTTATGCTGCTTGTATCATTTTATTTTATGTATTTATCCCCCACACTTAAAGGCCGGTCCATGAAAATATTGTTTGACATTAAACCGGTTTGTGGCGCATAAAAGGTTGGGGACCGCTGGTATAGACCTGATAGTACAGAGATGTCTTATAGTTCTGCCAATTAGCCTGTCCTACATCATGACATCCTGAAATTGGCTGCCACTCAGGATGTAATGCCTAATATTGATGCACATCTAAAAGATGCCAGGTTTCAGGGGTAAACTAAACAGTGGGAAACCACACTTAAAATGCTGCTTGAGACATTATGCACCCTGACTTTGTTCTCTAAAAATGAGTGCCTTCTGTGGAGATTTAAAGAAAGCGAACAGTGTGTGATTTACTGTAATAATGTCACTTCAGTTCATAAGTTTGGTTTGTTGAAATTGTTAATACATTGTATAGTTTTCTTGTTTGTTTGTTTTTTTTCACATTAAGCCTACGAGGAAGGAAGTAACTCAACCCTCCTGAACAGTTTCTATCTCAGTTTGTATGGTATGGTGAGTTAGCTCAGGATTAAGATTATGACAAATATTGTATTTAATACCTGGAAAAGTTTGTATTTGTTCAATCAAAGATTGACTGTGACTTAAAGGTGTATAACCTTGTATACACACTGAGACGAAGTTTAAGTTACAATCACTGAGGCATTATGTTCTTAAAAATGCACCAATTGTTTCTTTAGAATTTTAAGCTAATTTGAAGTGTTGTTGTGCTTGTGCTATATTGGACCAAACTAAAACAAAAGGAAACAATCAGAAGTTGTTATTTTTAAATTATTATGTTATGATTTTACTGGTCCAGCCCACTTGGAAATAGATTTTCCCCTAATGCGGCCTCTGGGATAAAATTAGTTTGACACCCATGGTATAGAGTATTTGAATTAATAAGTAAATATGTTGTGGCACAAAAGGTGTGGACCCAAAAACTAGACTTAAGACTGGACTGAAAGGTAAGTGGTTTATTTTCTAAATTGTAGCTGGAGTGGAGCAGGCAGGAAGTGGGTGCTTGAAGCAAGGACAAATTAAAATGAGCAGCTAAAAAACTCACCATCTAGTTGACTGAACAACCAGGCAAAGAGTGGCTGGTAAGCAGGGACTTTGTAATCTATGGGCTGATTGGAGATGAACATCAGGTGAGTCTTGTTTCCTGCTCCCAGGAGACTCCGCTCACAAATACACCGACAAACACAAAAGACAAGAGAGCCAGTGTCACAGCCAGAGGGGTGAAAACTAAATTTATCTGAACAGACCAGGAATAAATCCATAGAGTGAAATAAAAGGCAATTACTAAAATTTGTTGTTAGATTTTTATTATTTCTTATAGAAAATGTTAAAGCTAAAGGCATGTGGACGTATAGTTTTCAAGATGAAGATGTTTTATCTATTAATTTCAAAATACTTTTTTAATTCTGATTTTTTTATCTTAGAATTGACAAAGTTCCTTGGACAAGGGATGTCACATCATTACCTTGAAAACTAAGTCCAGGTCCTTTGCTTTAACCTTTTCTTCAAGAGAACATTTACAGACCTTGATTATATTGAGTAAACTTCATCAGATGTTAAAATAGGTTGCTGGTCCATATGTTTGTTGAAGCTGGAGGTGATCACACAGGACCAGTGTGTGGATCATCCTGTGGATGGGCTTTAGCGCCCCTTAGACGAGGATCTTGAGGGCCATTGTGTTGTGGCTGGAGTGGTCCTGGAGGCAGTGTGTGGGTCATGATTAGCTGAATGTGGCTTTGTGATCAATGTATCGACAAAAAACAAATACAATAGTTGCAACAAGAACAAATCAGCCCAAATATGCAGCGTAGAGCAAGGTCTTCAAATGGTAAATGGTAAATGGCATGCATTTATATAGCGCTTTCCTGCACCCTTCTCGGGAACCCAAAGCGCTTTACATCGTGCTTTCACTCACCCCATTCACACACATCCACTCCTGGGGCAGACAGAGAGCTCAACCTTCTCCTTCCACCACCAAACACACCTCCACACATTCATACACCAGTGCTACGGACACTGGGAGCAAGGTGGGTTAAGTGTCTTGCCCAAGGACACAACGACAGTATGAACTGTGGGGAGAGCGGGAATCGAACCTACTACCTTCCGGTTGAAGGACGACCGCTCTACCACTGAGCCACTGCCGCCCACTTCACTATCGTGGCTGCACTTGTGATGTAACGTTTGTAACTTAGACTCAGGTTAACTGTGCTTTGGATGTTTTGCTCACTTGAGCCAGCCATATTTGAAGCACCACAGGTGTCAGCTGTGGGCTGATGGGATTGATGAGCTGATCTCTCTTCCTCTTCCCTGCTTTGATTGATGTCGTCACGAGAGTCAGCTTCAATCATCCCAGTGAGACAAGGGACATGTTCCTGTTGATTGGTAGATTTGGTAGATTCCTGCTTGTCCCTAGGTTGATTGACCTTAGTCTGGTGGTCACTCTCGACATTTTTGTGTTGGACAATGGCTTGGTCTTGCTTGTCCTCAAGTTGATTTATGCGGATCCTAACTTCCGTTTCGATGTCAATCTCAAAGACACAAGAAACATGTTTGTGTTGGACGGTGGCTTGTTCTTGCTTGTCCTTACATTGATTTATCTGGATCCTCACTCCATTCTGGGTTTCAATCTCAATGAGACCAGGAACAGCTTCGAGTTAGACGTTGGATCCCTCTTCCTGGTCCCCAGATTGATTGATGCAGGGGTCTTCAGGGGAGTCAGCTTCAATCTGGTTGTCTGTTTCAGTGAGACAACGGACATCGGCGAGATTATGCTCTATTTCTGAAACTGGTGTTGAGCCAGTTGGTTTTGGGGCAGTCTGGTCTGGTTGTTGGAACTAGGCTCATTTTTGCTGTTATCTGGTTCCAAATCTTCTTCTATGCTTCTATCTTGAGGAGCACATCCAGGTATTAAGTCCCTAAAAGTGAAGGTCACGTGTAGACTGTGCATAATCTGTTTTGTTCTCAACCAGATACTCTATTGTGATGAAGGGATGCCGGAGCGCCTCGCTTGGTGTCATCCTTTTTTCCGGATCAAAATGGAGCAGGTTTTTGAGTAGGCTCAGAAAAGCCATTCTGTGTGTACTCTGGAAACTTGATGGCGGATCCATCGCTTTTTATAGCGTCATTTAAATCTATCATCACATCAAGAGGCCAATCCGATATTAAGGGTTCCACTCCAGTTGTGGCCGTGTACTCATGAGCTATTTTTAATCTCCACTGTGGAAAACCATGTGTCCAAACAAAGTACTCTTTTATTCAACAGTTCATCGTTTGGTTGTCCCAGAAGGTGTACAATGATCCTAAGATTGTCAAAGCCTAAGTACCACATTCCTAAGCAGCAGCCCAAAGCTCACATGTCCAAAGACTCGTACAGAGGGAGGCCCAGCGGGACCTCTGGAGCCCGGAAAGCAATGGTCTCGGCATTTAGCCTCGGCATGCAACTGTTTGACTTTTAGAGGTTGGTCATTATGATTAGTAAGCATGATGTTAAGGTTGGTATGTAGGATGCCTATGCTCTTGAGGGCCTCAAACGCCACCAGAAGGGCCGAATTTCACTCAGCTCAAACGTTGACTGCCACTGTTTCATCAGGTCAAACAGGCAGCGGTCCAGCATTTCAAAAGCCATGCACTGGTAACTCTTGCAACTAAAAAAGTTAATTAACCTGACATGTTGATTTTGTCAGGATCTATCACACTCAGTTCCTGGAGAACGTATACCTCTTGTTCTAAATTACAATTCTGGTTAGTATTATGTCGTTAGAGTGCCACCTTCTGGTTATAGGGCGAATTGTTACTACTTTTTGATAAAAGTTACATTATTTATATACAGTATAGCATAGACCTTTTATAGAGGGAGAAAGAGATGTGAGCCTGAAATTACACCCAACAGATGTAACTATAGCCCGTAAGTCTGACTGCACAGCTAACATCAACAGCTGATGGTTAAACAAAATCTATTAATGGTTCCATGGTAAACCAGACCTACTGCATAAGTTATGTTTTCCAGCTTCTAGTCTAGTATTTCTTGTGCATGATACCTTATATTTACCAGTTGTTATTTTACCTTAATAAAATTGAGATTTGTCATGCATAGGATTAGTACCGTAGGGTTTAACCAAAATCTAAATGTAGCTATCAGCAACATTAACTTAATGAATAAAGTTAGCAAACACTAACTAGCCTGTTAACATTAAGCCTCCAAGTTTGGATCAAATCTATGCATGATTCCATGTTTTAACCAGAGATATTGCATTAGTTGTTTTCCAAATTATTGTAATTTATTATATATGGCATGCTGCCTTATATTTTCCAGTTTTCAGCTCAGTAACCTCGGTTTTGCAGATTAAGCTAGCCTTAATTTAAACCCCATTTGGCTTCTATATTCCCAGTGTTAGCAAACGTTAGCTAGTCTGTTAACATGAATATTGCAAGCCTCCAAACACAGGTGTCACACTTTAAACCCTACCTGTTGTCTTTCACCGTACACTTGTTTAGCTGCTGTCCCATACCTTGACATGCATCTCCTTTTCCCTCGTTCTTTTTCTATTTGTTGCCCCTGACAGCTTTTTTGCTTTATCCATCTTTCAAAGACAACTGTGTGCGTACTGTGACAGCTGTACGTACCTGCTCGCTCAGTGCACTCACACCCAACACTTCAGCAATGTCAACCTTCTCACCTAAATGCAACATTTAAGTACATATTGTATGTTGTTATCAGTAATTAAATACAATATAAATTAATGTTGTGATATACAAATTGGCATACTCTTTTCTATGCAAGGCTCGATAGTGCCTCAAAATAGATGAGGTGTTTTTGTTGAATATTCTTTTGAACAATGCACCTTAAAAATGCATTAGTATTCAGAAAAATAAAATACAAACAGTAGATACACAAGTTTTTGAATGTCAGCACATACGTCATCAACACACGCATTGATACGTGCTTCAACAGAACCTTCCTGGATTACTCGACGCAGGCTCGAGCTTTATTTCGCCCATCACCAGCTGAAGCAAAACATCAGCTCTTCTGCGTTTGTTTCAGTCCTAGATTAGTCCTGATTTAGCTCTGGCTTAGTCCTGGTTTAGTCCTGGTTTAGTTCTAGCTTAGTCCTGGTTTAGTCCTATATGAGTCCCTGTTTAGTCCTGGATAAGTCCTGGTTTAGTCGTAGATGAGTCCTGATTAAGTTCTGGATTAGTTCTGGATTAGTCCTGTTTTAGTTCTAGCTTAGTCCTGATTTAGTCCTATATGAGTCCCTGTTTAGTCCCGGATAAGTCCTGGTTTAGTTCTGGCTTAGTCTTGGCTTAATCCTAGATGGGTCCTTGTCTTGTTATTGCTTAGTCCTGGTTATGTTCATTTCTTGTCCTTCAGTAATGCTGAAAAGTGTTGAAATCAGAACACTTAATGAGGTGGTTGATGTGACAAATTTGAAAATCACTGGTTTAACCTTTTTTGTCGTCATTCTTCTTCGTTCTTGGATATATTGACATACATTTTATAATACTTAATATGTTAATTGTTTAAACTGCTTATCAGTGAATTCAGAACTCTGAAATGCTCCTTTTATACCAGATTTTGTACTGGTCTATAACAATAATTTGTCAATTACTTTTTGTTTCTTTTGCAGCCTATTGTTGGCATTGTGAAAACTTTGATGTGTGTTACTGCATCGAATTAAATGTGTTCTGCTTTTATTTAGATTTCACAGGGATCCAACTTATTTCAAAGTGGATTTATGTGCAATGAAAACGACACATAAGGGTGGCCCCCCTATTAAAAGTGGTCTGGGACCACCACTGCTTATTTTTAATCTCAGAATCTAATCCAGTAAGTCCAAATAAAAGCTCACTTTTTACCCTGACAGTGCAGTTTGTTCTGATCCGACGTTAATAAAGCTGTCTGTCAGATGTCTGTCGAGAGTTACACAACACATGTTTGAGAATCCCTGCCTTATTACCTAAGTGTATCTCTAAAAGTAATGATTCTCAGAAATGATTATGGAAGTGTTAATGTGTTATGTCCCCAGTGAATGCAAGCACTCAATATTCACAGCTTTGGCCATAAAGTAATTAAAAGCAGAGGAAAAGTCGGATCAATAAATCTCCCAGGATGCAACATGGCTGGCCCTAAAGAGCAAAAATGTTTTCATGATTAAAAGAACCAAAGCTGGGAAGCCGTTAGCTAATATGATGCCTTTGCTTTGTTTGTAACAAAAAAGTGCAAAGCTAATTACATATAATTAGCTTTGTGAGGCATCTGAGGCTGAGGGTGTGATGTAACCACTGCTAAATTAACTATTCCTTTTGATTTGGGCATAATTAACGGGCAGAGAGACAAGATGTTTGGTGCTTCATCATTTTGACCTCTGAAATATTTACCAAAATATCACTTCCTACTGCAAGCCTTCTTTAACTCCTTTGCAAGGACTAGTAAGGGAAAGGAATATTTAGCAATATCATACATTTACAGATGGAATTATCAATGCCATACATAAATCATAGGCTCTATAGGATTACATGTTTCATTCGTCGTGTGAATAGGGAGAACCATATAGCACTATTCATTCTGGTCCAAACTCTGTTGTTAAACCTCTGGAAAATTGGGCTTACAGGAATAAGCTGCAATAATGCCGAACCAATATGTTTGCATTCAAAGGTTTATAAACCCACATTCATCACCAGAGCTTTTAGCCAGCCAGTGCAGGAAATCTTATGCTTGCATTGTTCCTGCATTCATCGAGATTAAGGCATGTAGTATGTCTGTTTTAACTAATATTACAAGAGAGAAAGTTATTTTGTTTGTTTTAGCAAGGTTGGAAATACAGAATATGGCTGAACATTTAAAAATGTAAGATTGTATTTACTAAAGCTCATGTAAAAAAAATGAACCGAAGTGATTGAATATGAGGAATGAACAGGAAATAAAGGATGAGTGCAAAGATGATGTTGCCCTAATGCCTTAAAAGGACTATCTTTTCACTGTGTTTGGTGTCTTTCAAATTAAGGGTCCCAAATTAAGGTTCACATGTCTACTCTGAGTACTCTCAGTACCCAGATTATTTTCTGATTTCTCTTTAAAAGTGATTTAAATATAACATTCAGTTTCTAGTGGCATAAGTATCAGCTTAAACTACACACATTTTCAGTTTTTTCTGCATGCACATAAATGACATTGAAAAAATCTATTCGGTTTATGGTACAGAAACACTGTTAAAGAACCTTATCAACAAACAAATAAACTGAAAGGCTTATGACTAGGGTGACAAGATCATAACATACCAAATGTGGGACAAGTCTGTTAAAGTGGGACAATGCAGGACACCATACTGTTGCTGTGACATAAACAAATAGTCAGTGGGAACAAAAAAAATAAATAAAGTCTTTGGTTTGGCTTTACCCATGAATATTCTTTTTCAAGTCCTCATCTTTACACATTCTCCTTTAAGCTGTATTTACCATGTTTTCTATTCAATGTATGTTTTATTTTGAAAATGCTGTGCCATCTGGTCACCCTACTAGTTGGAGAATATTTGAGCTGCCCTTAGAGCGGAGAGAGATGAGAGATAAAGGCAGCCTGGAGACTTTCTGGGTCTTAGACAGGAGTAGTACGGGACAGGGGGTCAGTGGATACAGTGTAGTATTGCATATATAAAGTCTAGTATGCTTCACCTGCACCTGCCCAGTCTGCAGACACTACAGTTACAGCCTCGGTGCTCAAGGAAGGCTTCTACGATCTCTCACAAGGTAATCTGTCCTAAATGAATAGACAGGCCAACAATTGAGGTTAAGATATGGACACTAAATAGTTATAAGGAATTAAAGTAAGTTCTAAATTCGCCAACACTACTTGTGACATTCGTACAAGTAGCTTACAAATAACATGCTGATACACTTCCAACACACTGAAGAGGCCTTGTTGGCCTGCCATACTCTAATCTGACCTGCCATAGTTTCAAAAACATTAGATTATATTGTTGAAATGTTTCATTGTGGATTGTGAATATTACTTTCATATGCCAGAGTCTGCTGCACTAATAAATGAAAATAATATGCAATACATATTTGTAATATAATAGCCTTTAAAACAGTTATGGTCGATGGGGTAGGCCTTTTTTTTTACCAAGCCCAAACTCAATTTTCCCTCTGTTTACTCTTTTGTCTAAGCACATGAACATGCTTTTGACTACAGCAGATCTATAGCATCCAAATGAAAGATATTGCTATAACCTGCATCTTAAAGCTGATTGTAGCTAATTTGTTCTGCACAGTGTGAGCCGTGTGTCTATAATGAAAAAAAAATAAAATAAAAATACTATAGTAAACTTGCCATTTGTATGCTTGTGTAATAGACATTGAAACAGACACTCTGTGGTCCTATTTAACACCCATCCTTTTTGTTTTTTAAACAGAAGAATGAGCCAAGGCCAAACTAGGACAAGAGACACCTGTGATATTAAATCCACTTTCCTTTAGCAAGGTTTATTTATTTCTTTTTCTGTAGAGCCTCTTTACCTTTACTTTGTAATTCCCTGAGACTGGCTTTTTAAAAATTACAGTGAGATGAATTTGTCATCTTTCATCTGTTCCCATTCTTTTTCTCAGCGGCCATGCTATGGGCCCTTCTGTCATTTCATTAAATCAGAGTGAATGTTCTTGATGGGGCAGCATTATTGAAGGTAATTGATCATCCTCATGTCCCGGCGACAGCGTCACATTTGGCAGAGTCAAAAGATCCAAGCCTCATTGTCAAGGCCTATAGTGGAAAAAGTGCTGATAAGGGATGGTCTGTGCTCATGTCCCCGGCCGTTTGAATGGTAGGAAGTGGAGTGCGCGGGTGACTAGAGGAGGTCTGGATCCTTATCTAGAGGAGGCGTTGAGTTTCGCCTCTGTCAGCAGCTCCTGGCAGCAGACAGCCAGCCTTGACAGCCCTGCGTCTTGTCGTAATGTGCGATGAATAGTTAACATGCTCCACAGCCGGCTTGAGTAAGGCCAGAGTTCACACATCAACATGAATAAAACATGAGGAGTATTATATGCCCAAGAGATAACTAACAGAATACAATGGTATCTACAGAGTGCCAAAAGACTAATAAAAGGGACATTACATTATTTTGTTGCACTGAAATATGTCTGCAGGGGAGATTTGTTCAGTTTTTATAAGATAACTATTCCAAGTATTTGTGTCAGTTCTTGTTTCATTGTCCTCAATGGGACTAATCCAAACAAATACTAAAGGCGTTATTGACCTTGATCGGAGTTACAATGCTGATACAAATACTAATTAAATTAATGTGCGTGAGAACTTACAGCAGACAGCACGGATCAAATATTTAGTTGTATTTTGTCTGTGAGCATTATGCAGTGTATTTACTAAACCTCAAACCTTGTACAAACTGTGGAATCTTCTTCATCACAAAACTCCCTTTACGTCTTGACTGTGGCAGTTGCTGCGCCCAAGAATAAACCAATCTGAGTTGATCAAAATCACTATAAATACCTTTTATAGGTATGATTAAAGACATTTAAACATACCGTTCCAAGTAAATTCTTGCCAATTAAAATGTTTTCATTCGAGTAGCCTACTAATTTCAAGTAATAGTGCAATATTTGGCGTGTTTTAGCTGTGCACGTTTTGAGTAATGTTTTCTTTGTTAAAATCTCAAGGTTCCCATGAATGTATCCACTGGTCTGCACTACTAATTACCAGAGGGTTTATTTCTAACTCAGCCTCTGTGTGCGCCTCGAATCTTTTGAGGAATGCACCCAAAAGAGAAGCTAATGGAATTGAAAGGCAAAGGGTTTATTGACTTATTGATTTCAAGGCCTCGCTGTGCATACTCTAAATCGTATGGACTAAAGACTAATCTTCCAATTTCGACTGCTGTAGGCTGCTGTAAATAGATTTAACAGAAAGAGAAACTGATAATGACTCAATATTATTCGAATTAAGGCATGTGACAAGAAAGTAGCATTTTAAGTTGACTCTTGAAGTCTTTTCTACAACATGAATAAAATCACAACTGTAAAAGAAAAAATACGCATTTCTAGAATTATATCAGTGTATTTATATAAAATATCAAGGTCTGACAAAATTAGGTAAGTGTGCTTTAATGGTGGCATGCATAATTGACTATTTAATATTTCTGTGAATAGACATTGAATATTTTATCTGGGGCTGAAACTTCCAGCCAAAATAAAAGAGCCTTTTTATTGAGTTTTGAGTCATTAATATTATGATTTCCTTTTCCAATTTTGTTGATGTGAAATGCACTTACAGTCATTAAAAACTTCCTGCTATTATCAAGATGTGAACATGTTCATTTTGATGATTTTCCCTTTGCTGCTAAATTAATTTGTCTTTAATTAAGTCTGCCAACAAGGAACAAATGTGCAATGCAATACTATTACTGTTACTATTATTGTGTGGCTTTTTATTTATTTTTATGGCCGAACAATAACTTAAGAATTTAGAGAAGTTTTAAAACTAAGTGTTAACTGAGTGAAATGGCGTAATTGTGAAGCATAAAACTACAAGAAATATGAAACAATTTTTAAAAATATGTATTTCATATCCTGCATTCACTTTTGAGCCTTGAAATCTGTGACATTTGAAAGGTACATTGCAGTTTACCAAAACTGAACACATCCATCAATGTTCTCAAAATCTTAATTCAAATTAACAATATTTGCATCTTAAAATCTAACTTTTAAAGGGAACCTAATGAAAAGAGCCATTCATTTGTTAACTTCTCTCCAATTTCTTGTCCAAGCAACTGCCCAAACTGAGCACTGCTGGGAATGAAGCACACTCATTCGAGTTTCTTTTTGAACACACAATCTTTGAAAAAAATCATTTTAATTTTTAATTTAACATTTTAAGAGATAATGTGTCACCTGACCCACCACCAACATGTCCCTTCAGGGCTACTGTAGGTGCTCCCAAGATTTAGCAAGCTTGAGTTTTTGAGCAAACTGCAACGTCACTGCTAGATGTTGTGTCAGAAGATTTAAAACAATCAAACAGAGGTATATGAAAATAGACAATAAGGAGTATATCTAATCATTTAGGATGTTGGAGTCTTATTGGTCGCACTCCAGGCCTCTACATGCATCCTGGATTGTATGATTTTAAATCTGGCCCTGTTCCTAAAGGCATTCCAAAATGTCTGTGCGAATCTTTATTTAAAGACTTGCGTCGACTCTGGCTGTAATCTAACACTTCACCTGACACAGTGCGACAGGTGTGCAGGATAAACTCACAGTAGAAGTGTAGCTACCACTGCGTCCTTTGAAGACTGGTGAGTGTAGTAAATTATTGTTGTCCCCTGGAGAAGAGGAGACGATGGGGAAACAGTGTCACCGACCTCTGAGAGAAATGTTGGGCAGCCTGCTACCAATAAAATATAGAAAATCTTTATGCACTGGCTACATCATATTTATTCCAAAAACCCCAAAATAAAAAAACATACATAGAGAAAAGGGAAGCGAAAGGAAACATGGATAAATATTGTCTATTGACGAATCATTTTTTTTTATTTTTATTTTTTATTATCAAATAGGCTGTATGTGGCCCCTGATGTAACAGGATATATATTGAAAATGGGAATTTGCACAGGCCAAAATGTAGAAAGTGAGACCTTTGTTTGCATTATTAGTATTATTATTATTATTAATATTATTATTATTATTATTGTGTGTCAATGCTTCGCCCATAACTTTATTTCCTCTTTCCAGGTAGTGTGCAATGTATAATGGGTTTTATTGATAATTATGATGATGACAATTACACCTCATATCATTAGAAAAGCTGCTTTTTAGGCAAACCCAGCCGTGCAAGGCTTAATGAAGTGGAACCAAAAGGATTACTGTCCACACAAAAACACTGCAGTCCAGCAAAATACAAATATAATGTCACATATTTTCTTTGAGCTAAATCCAAGGCTTGGATATGAAAGCCTTGTAATCATCCACTTTATCCCCATGTAATCCATTTCAATTGGGGTTTCACACAAAATCTTATATTGCCTGTATAATTTGCCTATACTTAGGTGTATGAAAACAGAACAAAGGGAATATAATTAATGACACCAGATAAAAGGGCTGCTCTGGTTGTGAAGGTCCTCATTAACAGTCAGCTCTTTGACAACAATTCTAGTGAACATCTATTCACTATTTTATTTATGTAACTTAGCTTTTGTCATCTATCCAAAAACACATTTAGCTAAATATCAAGTCACTAGCTACTGTGGGTGGTCAGCTGTCATTTGCCAAAACCTTCTTGTTTATGCACAATTTTCTATTTGTTGGTGACTATGTTTAATAAGTCCATTAAAAGCTTGGCTTAGCTTGGCTTAAAGTGTTTTTGCATTTCTTGCTAAAATATTGTTTTTGGAGGTTTTTTTGCATTATAGTCTAGGCCACTATTGTTAGTATGCTAGCTCCTTTGTAATGAGCCTTTGTCCAGTGATGGGTGTGTCCAAATTCAGTCCCTAGTCCCTAACCCCTCACTCACTCTATAGTGATGCAAAATATATATTCTTGTAACCACAGGAGGGGGGGACTATTGTTCATGTCTTTAGTGGTGAGGAGTACTCAGAGGAAACTGAAGGAATTCTGGATTGTTCACTTCACTCCTTAGGTTACATTTACATTTACATTTATTCATTTATCTGATGCTTTTATTTAAAGCGACATTGTTCTACAGAAATTACAAGTGTTACAGCCAATGGAGGCAAGGTGGGTTAAGTGTCTTGCCCAAGGACACAACGACAGTATGAACTGGTTAAAGGACGACTGCTCTACCCACTGAGCTACAGCCGCCCCGTTCAGATTGGTTCAGATTGGAAGCGATGATTATAAACCTTAGTGATTCTGTAGTACTGAAATACAAGGTCAATGTAGTTTAACAACAGAACACATGAGTTACAAAGTACAAGGCCATGGGCTGACAACAGAACATTCACCAGAGTGCTTCTCCTGACATCAGCCCCAAAAAGCATCCTTACATTAAATGTTATATCATGAACCATCATCATATCTGTATGCAACACTCCCAACTCCTCCCATCTCCGCGCTCCCTCAGGAGCTGTCTCTCTGGAGATGTGCTTCTTTTCCTTTATTGACTGTTGTTGTCTGGACAGCACGTCTTCTTCACCCCTGGGGGTGGTACCCGCTTAACTAACTCACTTTCAGAGCAAAAGTGCCCTTATTTGATAGCTAACAAAACCAATGCAGACATGGGAAAAGTCATGCAAACTACACTGGCCAGGGATTGAACCCAGGAGCTCCGCTGCCACTGTCCCACCTATTTCAACCCCTCACCTGGACACAAACCTTGGATTTAAATGATATAATTCCTTTCGCCGGGATGAGCAGACATTACATGAGTAACATGCTTTACGGCTTTCATATTAGTCTATGGAAGCACTGTCTGTCTGGCTACAGGCGTAGGAAGTAGTGGGTACAGAATAAACATGGATCGATTTATCTGAGTTTGCTATTTGACAAAGTTGCATGCTAATCATTGCTATATTCATTCAGTTGATATTGCTGGTCAAACACTGTCTTTTAACTTTTTATTTCATTTTTATGTTTAATAAATGCATGCAGGTAACATCAAAAATAACGACTATAAGTGTGTTTTTTTTATTCAAAATAAAATAAACAAATGTTTCTTTCAAGCTTTACAATAAATGCAAAGCTTCAACAATTGGAGATAATACAGTTCTATTTTCCAGTCTGCCTTCCCACCTCCAGGCTGCCAGAACCGAGGATTTCTCTGACATTCAGATTATTATTCTCCATTCCAACGCTGCCTGAGAAACTTTGCAGGAGGAGAGAGAGAAATACGTACCTATTTTCTTATCCATTATTTGCCTTGAGCGTGACAAGTTGAGTTTTCATACAATATAATGGAAGATTAAAGTGAAAATGGAATTACTGCTAGCTCATTCATGCGCACAATAAACGCAAGGGTGACCAACAACAATCAGCATGTTACATGTTAGTATGTGTTTGTACCTACAATGTCAAGTAATGCGTTTTTTGCTTTATATTTATTCATTTTCGACATCATCCTTTAGAGATCTAGAGAGAGGCCTTTGGAACAGCAGATTTTGTAGTCCGTTAAAACATTCATGTTCACAGGGATTTGTAAGACGCATCTTTCTTGACAAACACTGAACATAAGAATTTACCTCATGAAACATTGTTATGACCCTATTTACAACATTTATGACAAATTATAGTATCTTGAATTTATTCTTATTTCTAAATTTAGCACATTGTAACCCATGTGACCTAGGTAGCCCCTCCCATCCATTACTGCACCGGTGAACCAGTCGTGTTGGTTGTGCTTTGTACTCAACGTGCTTATTGTTTGGCTTCGACTAAAATCACCACTATTCTGTTTTCATGAAAAGCATCAAACCCTCTGCTCAGCGTCGAGTAAATTCATATTTTATACTGCTAATTTAAAGCAGAACTAAGTAAGATGTGTGCAGCTCCCCCTACAGCTCGCTTCAGTGAATTGCACTGTCGTAAAGACTCCTAGTGCAGCTCTGGTCAACAGCACTCACCAACACACTAGTTTTGCAAAAAGAAATCAAATTTTGAGGAAGGTGGGTAATTTAAAAAAATGGCTTATAAATTTAAAATATATACATTCTTTTATTGTTTTATTTATTTGACTCCATAAATTCACTTTCAAACAAAATTCATTTTGTATAAAAACATGGTCTTATTAACATGTCTTTGTGTTTTGGTTAATACAACAAGTTATTTTAGTAAAATATATTATTTTCCACTGCGCTAAAACTTACCCTCTACAGCTTCCACTGAGAGGGAAAGTCATGCTACCAAAATAAAACAGCGTGCACTTCCGGTCTTTCAAAATAAAATGCCAAAATGATAATATTCACACATAAATATACTGAGAAGTAAAATACAACCCTGAAAATAAAACCAAATAGTAATAAGTGCATTTTAAACGCGTTACATCTGTCCAATTTAGAATTAATTTCATTCATTCATTCATTCATTTTCAAACGCTTAGTCCCATTAGGGGTCGCGGGTGACTGGAGCCTATCCCAGCAGCTTTGGGCCTGAGGCAGGGTTCACCCTGGACAGTGGACAATTAGTCACAGAGCTGACATATAGAGACAAACAACCATTCAGTCTCACTTTCATTCACAAGGGACACTTTAGAGTTGCTGATTAACCTACACATGCATGTCTTTGGACGGTGGTAGGAAGCCGGAGTACCACAATTGTTTGACAATAAATGGCTTCACTCAACCACTAACTATGAGTGAAAAAAAAATTTGTGCTCATTCAAATTCCATAAAAAATTATTTGAAAATGAACAGATTTACTTCTGAAATATTATTTTCTCTCACATATTTTTTGGCGTCTAATGTATTGTATGTTTTATTATCATATTAATTGGGAAACATTTGCCTTGTGAAATCTTGCACTGGGTCTAAATGTGAAGCCAGACACGGACACTATGTAAACAATATTCAGTGCATTTATTATATTTTTTAAAACTGTTTGAACTGCCTTTGTCTCACATAAACCCCATTAACGAACAATCCTCACTGCGTAGTAACATAGCAGCCTGCATCTCTGCAAACCATAAGCTAAATAAATGTCACATCACAGTAGCTATATCTCAAAGGACATAAAATAACAATAGGTTTAATGGAAATATTGTAGAATATAAAGTTGTTAGGCAAAGTGTATTACAAGTTTAACAACCTAAAAGCCACGTCGGAATTGGTTTGGAGTCCTTTGTCTAACGCTGATGCCATTCTGTCCAAGCTTGGTCAAGGTTGACTTAAGAATGAGCTAAAGGTCTAACTGACATTTTCTCTTTTTAGAATTAATGGACAAAAGTTTTCTCTGTCTTCTTGGTGGCTCCACCATCACTGATGATAAAATAAAGTGTATACCATTTTGGTATAATCTTAGCGAGATCTTGTGTCGAGTCAGTGGCATCTCAACTTGCAAGTGCTGTTTTTGGCTTAGATGTGTCAGATGAGGATAGTGTGCACTTCAAACACACCACTACAACTCAATTAACCATCGTAAGGACTTATAAAAACTATTTATGAAGGTAAAAATATTACTACTTTAAGTTTTCAGTACTCTGTAGGAGAACTGCTAGCTTAGATAATGCTAGCCGAATGTTCAAACTGACAAATTAGTGTATTGATTAAATATGGACATAATTCAAGCTTCTATTTCAGCCAAATTAAAGGACAAACCTTTAGCATTTGAAGGACTGAGTTATGTGATTTTCACCCATTTTGGTGTCTATTCTTGTTATTTTGAGCTACCGCTCTGTTGGCCATGCTGCTACGTATTTTGAACTGGCATTGACCTTGTCGTGCAACTATTGTTTTATTGTAATAGATTTAGATTTATTAGCCTTTATGCTAATTCAATAATGAATAAATAAAAATGCACTTTATATTATTTCTACACCTGAAATTAATATTATTATCATGCTGACAAATCATCAATGTTTAGAATGTACTGCAATTTGTAACTATTGCAAATTAATTTGTACTAGTATTTCCTAGTCTATAACTTAAATGGCTCTGCGATTATTGAATGTATAAGACTGACTGGAGCAAGTGTTTATGTGTGTAGGGTTGTTAAGGAATTAGTTTCTCCTGAGACTCCTGCAAGACTTCTTGACTCAAAGGGACGGCTGTTGCCAGCTGGTCTTCGTCCGTTTCTTGCATGGCTGTTTTTTTGTTACGAGGTGCTAGACGGGATTAGGACAGACCCCATCCACCACGAAATAAGTCATTAAGTCCTCACAATGACTCTGAAGTTGTTATGTTAAAAGGTACTATGTGTAATTTTCAGAAAAACCTAACAATTACTGACACAGTGGCCATTAGTAGCACTGCAGCCAGTGTCCTGCTCGCTCTTGCTGGCGTGCGCTTATATGTGCACAACTTTGTAACCGGAGCAACAGACAGCCAGCTACTGCGGTTTACAGGACTTTGACATTTACAGAGAAGGTAAGAAAAGTTAAACTTCTGCAAGTTTATGGTTTGACAAACTTTATTAAGAGAATACTATTTTTAACTCAAGTGCTGATGACATAGACAACCACCTGGCTTTCTTAGACTGTTTAGTGGTTATTTGTGAGGACAGGACTCTCCAAGTAGAAGTTTATAGGAAGCCAACACACACAGATCAATATTTGCTGTTTGATTTCTACCACCCTCTGCAGCACAAGCTGGAGTCATCAGGACTCTTCAGCACAGAGCACAAGAGGTACCCACAACCTCAGAAGCTAAACGAAAAGAAGAACACATCCGTAAAGCCCTGAGAGACTGTGGATACCCCAAATGGACATTCAACAAAACCAAGAGGACACAAACACCAAACAGACAGGAACCAGGGCCAAAGGGGAAGGGTATAGTTATCCCTTATGTGTTTGGTTTATCTAAAAAACTTAAAAGGATTTTCTACAAACACAACATTCCAGTCCACTCTAAACCAGGGAACACGCTGCGTCAAAAACTGGTCCATCCTAAAGACAAGATCCCATCACACAAACAGAGTAATGTAGTTTATGCAGTTCAGTGAAAAGTGCAGTGACAGTTATGTCGGTAAACAACAGCTTCAAAAGAGGATGTATCAGCACAGAAGAGCCAATCCTGGAGGACCTGAGTCTGCAGTTCACCTCCACCTCAAAGACAAAGGACATTCCTTTGAGGACAGTAATGTCCAAATTTTGGCCATAGAGGTCAGATGGTTTGAGAGAGGAATGAAGGAAGCCATTTTTGTGAAAACGGAAAAGCCTTCTTTGAACAGAGGAGGTGGCCTCAGATTCATGTTGCCTAGAATTTACAACAGTGTTCTTAAACCTAAACCAAAACAGTTTAACTCAAGAACAACAACCACAACATCTGAATGGAACAGTGTCAATAACGACTCCCCTGAGCCTTAACTACTCCCACATCAGGAGTCACACTGTCCTTTCATGGCCAATGACTATGAGACCAGAACAGCCTGGCCCATCAGGTTTGGTTTCAGGGGAAATTCCTCCCTCTAGAGATAAAGCACAGCTCTCTTACCAGTTTAACTCAAAATTAATGAAGTCTCTTGGAATTAGAGACAAAACGTCTTAAAAACTCAGTCCAGATGCTTTTGCTTTAAACCTTTCTTCAAGATGACCTGAATGACAAAAACTCCACACACAGAAATTACTAAATATAAATGTAAAATGTAATGTCTTTAGCAGTGTAGATAAGTGCACCTGGTTATTATGGTGTAAAGCTGATAAATAACAAAGCTAGACTAAAAACATTATTTAATCTTATAAAGTTACATCATGCTCCTTTAAGGTGAAAATCCAGCAAAGTTCTTCTTTAAGCAATGGACACATTAGTTCAAATTAACTAAAGTTGCTCAGTTATTAATTGGCTAAATATTGATTGTTATTACTATTTGTACCAAGTTTTATATATATACAACAACTTTGTCCTTCACCCTCCGTGGGTGGTCTCATCCTTCGAGCTTGGGTCCTCTACCAGAGGCCTGGGAGCTTGAGGGTTCTGCAGTATCTTTGCTGTTCCTAGTACTGCACTTTTCTGGATTGAGATGTCTGGTGTTCTTCCAGGGATCTGCTGTAGCCACTCTTCCAGTGTGGGGGTCACTGCCCCGAGTGCTCCGATGACCACGGGCACCACTGTCGCCTTCACCATCCAAGTCTTTTCTAGCTCTTCTCTGAGCCCTTGGTATTTCTCTAGTTTCTCATGTTCCTTTTTCCTGATGTTGCAATCACTTGGTATTGCCACATCAACCACAACGGCTTTCCTCTGCTGTTTGTCCACCACCACGATGTCTGGTTGGTTCGCCATTACCATTCTGTCAGTCTGAATCTGGAAGTCCCACAGGATCTTGGCTCGGTCATTCTCTACCACCTTTGGAGGTGTTTCCCACTTTGACCTTGGGGTTTCCAGTCCGTACTCCGTGCAGATGTTCCTGTACCCTATGCCAGCCACTTGGTTATGGCGTTCCATGTATGCTTTCCCTGCCAGCATCTTACACCCTGCAGTTAAGTGTTGGATTGTCTCAGGGGCCTGTTTGCACAGCCTACACCTTGGGTCTTGTCTGGTGTGGTAGATCTGGGCCTCTATTGCTCTGGTGCTCAGGGTTTGTTCCTGTGCAGCCATGATGAGTGCCTCTGTGCTGTCCTTCAGTCCGGCCCGCTCTAGCCATTGGTAGGATTTCTTGATATCAGCCACTTCAGTTATGTTCCGTTGGTACATCCCATGTAGGGGTTTGTCCTCCCATGATGGTCCCTCCTCCAGCTCCTCTTCCTCTCTTCCCCATTGCCTGAGACATTCACTAAGCATGTCATCTGTTGGGGCCTTTGATGTACTTGTGGATCTTGGATGTTTCATCCTGGATAGTGGCTTTCACACTCACTAGTCCACGGCCGCCTTCCTTACGGCTAGCGTACAGTCTCAGGGTGCTGGATTTGGGATGGAACCCTCCATGCATGGTGAGGAGCTTTCGTGTCGTAACGTCTTTGGTCTGTATCTCTTCCTTTGGCCACCTTATTATTCCCGCAGGGTATCTGATCACTGGCAGGGCGTAGCTGTTTATTGCCCGTGCCTTGTTCTTGCCATTGAGCTGACTTCTTAGGACTTGCCTTACTCGTTGGAGGTATTTGGCAGTTGCTGTTTCCCTTGTTACCTCTTCAAGGTTGCCATTTGCCTGTGGTATTCCAAGGTACTTGTAACCATCCTCAATGTCTGCTATTGTTCCTTCTGGTAGTGAGACCCCTTCTGTGTGGACTACCTTCCCTCTCTTTGTCACCATTCGACTACACTTCTCAAGCCCAAATGACATCCCAATGTCAGAGCTGTAGATCCTGGTGGTGTGGATCAGTGAGTCGATGTCCCGCTCGCTCTTAGCATTTAGCTTGATGTCATCCATGTAGAGGAGGTGACTGATGGTAGCCCCATTCCTGAGTCGGTATCCATAGCCAGTCTTGTTGATTATTTGGCTGAGGGGGTTCATTATGCAGAACAGCAGTGGGGACAGAGCATCTCCTTGATATATGCCACATTTGATGGATACTTGTGCAAGTGGTTTGCCATTGGCCTCAAGGGTGGTTTTCCATAGCCTCATCGAGTTTGCAATGAAGTGTCTTAGAGTCCTGTTGATGTACATCTCCAAGCATTCAGTGATCCATGTGTGTGGCATTGAGTCATATGCTTTCTAGTCAATCCAGGCAGTGCACAGGTTGGTGTGTCGGGTTCTGCAGTCTTGGGTGACTGTTCTGTCAACCAGGAGCTGGTGTTTGGCTCCTCTGGTTTCTTTGCCAATGCCCTTCTGTTCTTTGCTCATGTATTGATCCATGTGCCCACTTATCTTAGCCGCGATGATGCCTGACATGAGCTTCCATGTTGTGGGGAGACAGGTTATTGGCCGATAGTTGGATGGGACTGTACCCTTTGTGGGATCCTTCAGGATCAGGATTGTATGCCCTTCGGTAAGCCATTCAGGGTGTGCGTCCCATCCCTTAGCAGCTGGTTCATTTGTGCTGCAAGGCACTCGAGGAGTGCAGTGAACTTCTTTAGCCAGTAGGTGTGAGTCCTGTCAGGGCCCGGTGCTGTCCAGTTTTTCATACCTGAGACTCTTTCTTGGATGTCTGCCGCTGTGATGGTAACTGGATTCTGTTCAGGGAGGTTGCTGGGGTCCTCTCTCAGAGCTACCAGCCACTGTGCATCGCTGTTGTGTGATGCCTCCCTCTCCCATATACTTTTCCAGTATTGTTCAGTTTCCAGCCTTGGTGGGTCGGCTCTGCTGTTATTTTTACCCTGCCACTGAGCGTACACTTTCGCAGGTTAAGTTGCGAACAGCCGGTTTATTCTTCTGGCTTCATTCTCTTTTGTGTACCTCTTTAGGTGGCTGGCCAAGGCTTGGAGCCTTTGGCAGTTATAAGTGCTTCAGGTATTGGCATCTGGTTGTACCTATTGGGTACTTGTTTTCTCATTGCACCTCTCTTGGCCTCTGTCAGTTGGCTCACTTTTCTCCGTGCCTTTTTGATTTTAGCCCCCAGCCTTTGTTTCCATGGTGGGTACTGTTTCTCATGGTTGCTCTTATAGCCAAGCATCTCGAGGATCACTGCTGCTGAGGTGTATATCAGCTCATTGATTTCAGTGATGGTTGTGGTAGGGATCGCACTCAATGCTGCATTCACATCTTCCAGGAGACTTACTGACTTAGCTGTTGTAGTTGGCGTCGGGGTTGCCTTTCATTCATCCTCACCATGATCTTGTCTTTCAGGTCAGTCGCTGCTTCGTTCAACTTTATTGCACTTGTTGGGGCTTCGTACCCAATCTCTGGTTGGGGAGCCCCCGTTGGCTCCCCTCTGACCTCTCGTCCTGGCTCCCCCTTGCCGTAGCATTTGTGTTGTATCTCGTCAATCTCAAGTTGTGATAGCAGTTGCCGCTTGTGGATGTTGGAACACTGAGCTACTAGTTGCTTTGATGTAAGCATGGACTGTGGGTTTCGAAGTAACCATTCATCCCACATCCTCTTCATGTAACCCCTCTGACTGGGGTTACTGGAGTAGTAGCATTCCAACAGAGCCTTGTTATCGCATCTCGCCCATCTCAGTGTTGTTCTTGTTCCTGTTCTTGTTCTATAAATATATATATATATATATATATATATATATATATATATATATATATATACATATACATATAGACATACATATATACATATACATACATACATACATATACATATATATATATATATGTATAGCCAATTAACAATAAACCCATTGAATCTCTTGAATCTGAGTCTCAGTCTATAAACTTTTTCAGCTGTGTAAAAATTTTATTATTTATAGTCACAAAAGACACACAAGTGCAGCACACAGTAAACCACTAGCTCTTTTCCAGACAATGCAGCGCTCTTCACACTATGAAGGTGCGTGACACCGAGTTAAATGGAATCTTTAATGGGCTTGAAGGGTCATTGGTGTCTGGCTGTCCGCGATACCATCAGTGCTGCAGCTATGACACCAGTGGAACAACTGGGCGGTGGTTGGAACCAGACTGGACTGATCTGCCCGCGGGACTGACACTATCAGCTCCTTCATCTGGGCACAGAATGAGATCCCTCTCATGACCTTCACCAGATCTTTATCGCGGCTGGACACAAAAACTTGTGTGTGTGTGTGTGTGTGTGTGCGTTTGTGGCAGCTGTGTGAGCAGTGGATGTATAGTTGTGGGGGGTGCGCTAATAGCCAACAGTGGGGATTGTTAGACTGGATGTGAGTAGCTTTTAACTGTCTGTGAATGCTTGTGTGGGGCTGCAGTCGCCCTCTATTCTCTAATTGCCTTGTTTCTGTCGCCGCAAGAAAGCTTGTAGGCTAGAAGGCAACTTTTTACCACACAACACAAATCTTCTTGCTATAACTAAGTGTGTCTAGACTTTATTCCTTCCTTGTGTTTTTGTGCTGTTTTACAGAAGGTTAAATGAAGTTGGTGCCTGCGCAAGCTCCGAGACATTAGCTTAATTTGCTGTATATAGTAGCAACAAGCTACTATATACAGCTTGGCTCAGTCTAAAGGTAAAAACAGCATGACTTACAGAGCAGACGAGACGAGACTCCAGAAAGTACACAGCCAAGATAGATCAACAATCTCTAGTTCTTCTTGCCGTTTTTAATCTAAGTCCAGCCTCAACCTTTTGCTTTATTCTCCTAAATGTCATTCTGTTTTGTGTGTTTCTGGCATGTGACTGAATTATCTGCTCTAATTCACCAAATGTTCAGCTCCTACATGGATTTTTTCTTGGACAATAACCAGTAAATCATTTTGAATTGTTATATGTATACCTAAATTGTTTAACTATTTTTAACACAGAGACTCGTATTAGGCCTCAAATGAACAGCAACATTATTCCCATCCAGGGCAGGGCTTTTCTAAGTGGAGTTTGCATGTTTTCCTCGTGTCTGCATATGTTGCCTCCAATGTGCTCCGGTTTTCCCTAACCAACAAAAACATGTACAATATAGGACTACAGATAAAAATGAGCTGTTATAAGCTATAATCTGGCACAAGCATCACTGCTTCATCTTATTGTGCATTGTGCGCAGTTTTGTAAATAAATAAATAGAATAAAAAATTATGTAGCCAAATATTTCATGTCATTATAAAAAAAAAGAAAATCAAAAATATACCCGCTTATCGCTTATCGCTTTAATTAAATTGAAATAAATTGCAAACATTTTAGGAACCAAAGGTTCTAAAGTGTGAAAGATTTCTCACAAGTAGAAAGCATCCAAGACAGTTCCCAGTTGGTGTCCCAGCAAAGTCAAGATCAGGTCTCTTTTTAGACCGAGAGCTGCATCAGACAGGGCTCACTCCCCAGACACTTCCTTCAGCTCTTCCGGGGGGACACCGAGACATTCCCAGGCCAGCCGAAAGACACAGTCCCTCCAACGTGTCCTAGGTCTTTCCCGGGGTCTCCTCCCGGTGGGACATGCCCGGAACACCTCCCCAGGGTGACATCAAGGAGGAATGCAAAACAGATGCCAGAGACACCTCAGCTGGCTCCTCTTGATGTTGAGGAGCAGCGACTCTACACTGAGCATCTCCTAAGAAAGCTCATTTCGGCTGCCTGTATCTGGGATCTTGTTCTTTCTGTCAGAACAACATAACGATAAATGACAGTGAGAGACCTATCCCAGAACCGAAGGCGCAGGGAAGCTACCCTCACATCCACCGGAATGAACTCCAACACATAGCGACTGAGCCGGGGGGCTATGAGCAAGCCCACACCAGCCCGCTGCCTCTCACCGCAGGCAACTCCAGAGTAGTGGAGAGCCCAGCCTCTCTTGAGGAGTTGGGTTCCAGAACCTGAGCTGTGCGTGGAGGTGAGCCTGACTATCTCTAATCAGTATCTCTCAACCTCCCGCACAAGCTTAGACTCCTTCCCCACCAGCGAGGTGACAATCCAAGTCCCTTGCGCCAGATTCTGTGTCCAGAGATTGGATCGCCGAGGCCGCTTCCTTCTACTGCAGCTCATTCCACTTTGCACCCCTTACGATTCCTCCCGCAGGTGGTGGGTCCACAGGATGTCGGACTTACAACCCTTACCCAACAAATATCACTGTCCTCTGAACAATTATTATATAGTCTTTTAACATGTTATAATGCTATAATAAATTGAAGCAAATGTACTGTAAATCTAAGTGTATACAGTAAATATTACTCAGTTGACAGTGCTATGCTTTTAAGCCCATAACAAAGATGAACAAAACTAATAAACATTTTCCAAATAATTATGCAGTCTAGTGACTTTTGAAGCAAACAGGTGAGAATCTGAAAATAATGTCATCTGTTTCACACACGGTAACAGAGAATTATTGCACTTCCAATATAATTATCTATGGGCCAACGTGTAAAATAGCACCTCCCATGTTTCACATCATTTTTCAAAACAACCCAATTGGATTTTTGTTTCTCACATCAATCAAAAGCTGTAGATAGAATACAGTGGCTGTGTGTTAGAGAACGCAAACATCCAGGGCCAGTGGTGATACTGTAATGATTAGATTTAGCAGCGGGAAGCAACAGTCCTGCTTATGAAAATGAGACACAGCACTCATTCACACAAGAGCGCAGGTGGCAACAATTTTTAAACAAGATTATGAAACTAGAATCTGCTTTAGGAGATGGATTCACAACCACAGTAAAATAACAACATTTTAAAGTGATATTCTGAGATCTTGAATTTGGGGTGGATGTGTTGACATTACTGAACTGAAGTTAAATAATGGGCTCGGGTGTAAAAAGCAGTCGTCTGTATGACTGTGGAGTGAATGAATAATGGACTCTTTGAAAGCCTGAAACTTATATACACCCACACACACCTCTGAAACCCCTGAAAACTCTTCATAAGCAGTGATTGTGTTTTTGGACTAATTGAGTAATTTGTAATGTTTTTCTAAAACAAACTAGATAAAAGGTTAATGCCCTTGCAGTGGCAGCTTTACATTTAATTTGATTACATTAATGTTTAAATATAAGAAATAATAAAACTGCTGCTGTGTTTAAGGGAATAGTGCTGTTAAAAAGCACTTTATTTGTGTTCCAAACCAAATGTTCTGAGACTTTTGAAATAAAAGTGCACATTATAGAACTTTTGAATTCAATTTAGAATGTTCTGCTCAACAATTAAAATGTTTAATTGTAATTAATAGCATGGTTTTCTAGAATTAATCGTAATTAAAAATTGTAGTTGTTGCCCTAATTTGTAATATTAGCATTTATAAATCTAATTAAAATTGTCTTTTTAATTGCAAGCACCTAATTAGACTTTCAATTTAAAAATAAAATATACTCCAGCTGCAGAAATATGGTAATCTTAGTGTGGCATGAAAATAAAAACTTGCATAAATTAAGCAATAAATAAATGAATGCATAAATATATAAATACAATGTGGCTAAAATTAAAAGCTATAATGCTGCCAGTGAATGTATTTCTAGAATAAATGAGGAATTGCTAAAATAATAAAATATCATACAAACATTATTATTTTTATTATTATTATTATTATTATTATTATTATTATTATTATTATTATTATTATTATAAATACACCTTTTTGTTATTTTTTAAAGTAAAATATTTTGTTTTTATATTTATTTCAGGATTGAAAATAGCCTTTGTAATCAGGTTTTCTGAAAGATTTTTTTATTAAATTTTTTTATTAATGTACTAATTTAATCTATTTAAACCCTGTTCAAACTGTCTTGATGTGTCAGCACTGACAGGTCTGAGCGTGGGTAGGTTTGAAGATGTAGCAAAACATTTTACCGTTTGGAACAATATTGGGCTGCTCTGATTGGTTAAACTGTCAATGTCATCATCGTTAGTCAGCTCATATGAGGTGCACAAATGGTAAAGCAAAAGATGAATACAGGGCGTTCTAAATCTAGAAGAGTTGCAAATATATAAACTTACATTCCTTCATCTTGTCCTGCTCACTGCTATGTAATTTCCACTGAAGCACAGCTGGTTCAGGAGTATGTTTTTGGTTTGGTGATAAAGCAACCGTTATGCTGTTACTTTGAAAGCAACATAGTTATTTTCTGATTGATTAGAAAAAATGTCCCTAGGGATTGGCAATTGCTTTTTAAGATTCCAGAAAGCACAGTCCTTTAAAAAGTATTTTCAAACAGCTGGACTATATACCTGTCCTTTTGAAAAGACTTTCTACTGAAGCTCCAGATGGTTCTGTGTCACAGATCATGTGCTACCAGATCCCACACCACGCATTCAGAGGTCTCTAGATGGACTCCCGGTTTTGTCAAACAAGACTCATTTTGGCAAAAAAGTTGACCTACACATTGTGCTTGTAGGTGGTTGAAAGTTTTTGCTGATTGTCATTCAAAGCGGCATTGTCTCATTGACTCGCGACCCCTACAAAACAGCGTTACAAACACCTTTCCTTTATTTAAATTAAGAACAGTAAATCTGAACCAATTCCCCACATCCATTTACTAATGCACTAATTACCTTAAATCATATGCCCCAGTCCTGGTGACTGTCCATCAACATATCACAGTGAGAAACATTTTTTGAGTCTGGTGAGAGAAGTATTATCTCATTCTAAATACTGTAAAAACAAAAGATGATTTTTGGCCCCAAAGATGCAAGAACTCATGACCCTGTAGTAATCGATAGACGAGAAATTCAGCAAGTCAAATCCTTCAAGTATCTTGGCATCCACATTAACAGCCTTTTTAAATGGAGTGCCCACACAATAACCTTGCGCTGCAGCTGGATTCTCGTGAGATTTGGGAATTTCCTAACTCGAGTAAATCTTTATTGTATCGCGCCAAGCCAAACGCTTAAGTTGAAAATAGGCTCACCAGCCTCTTGTGACCAATGATGTAGCAGAAAAAACAGAAAGAGGTGGGTTTTTAATTTGACAAAAGCAAAAAGTGTTCTCTTTTCCTCTTTGTTATCAACTTGGCTACGCAGAAAGATGTTAGTGTTGATGCTGCTATCAAATCAGTATTTGAAAAAATTCCATTCACCAAACAGAAGAGAAAAACAATAAAAACAAAATCGATACTATTATATGTACTATACTATTGAATCCATTCTACAATCTACAATCTATATTTACATCCCAGTATACCTATCAAAAACATATTTTTTATAAATATATTCAATTGTTGCAAAGTTTCCACACTCTTTATTAATGTCCAGTCCATTCCATAATATCACACCATCTCTGGTAACACAAAGTTTCTTTAGTGTAGTACGAACACACTGTACCTTTAAATTCTGTTCTCCCCTTAAATTGTACCCCCCTCAAAAAACATTTTTTTGATGTTGCTTGGGAGTTAGTTGGTTTTAATTTTATAAATTATTTATCTTAATTTTATTTTTCGTGAAATTTTTAGAACCTTACATTTTACAAACAATGACTTCAATGGATCTTTATACGAACAATTAATAATAAATTCTTAACTTAATAAGTTATTTTTTGTAAAATAAATAAAGGTTTTAAGTTTTGTATGTCAACTCCCAAATTCCTACACAGTTTGTTAAATATGTCTCATGTTCAGAGCAGATTTATTTAAAAAGTGTGTTACCTTATGTAATATGGCAGTGTCTTTAGGGATATTTCCTTTTGTGTCATTTATGAGATTTTAACTGCTGAAAATGTGTTTTCCTTTACCCTCTGAATATCAGTCTAATCTATTTTTAATAAATATATTAAGATTTTTCTTTGTTATTGAATAATATGAAGTTTGTTTCTTTGATATTGAGCGTTAATCTATTTATATTGAGCCATTGTTTTAATTTTTTAAGCTCTTTGTTTACCAGCATGGTTACTTCCTGTATAGTCCCTCCAGAATAAAATAAAGATGTGTCATTGGCTCCCAAATGTTTTAGATGCATTTACAAAGTCTTTCATGTACAAAATAAATTATTTAGGCCCAGGTACTGAGCCATGGGGGACTCCCCAGTCACACATATCAGATTTATATTGTTTATCTGGACATATTGTTTTCTATTTTCCAAGTTGCTTTTGATCCACTGATGGGTTTTCCCTCTGATTCTGATTCTATTGAGTTTCTGAAGTGGTCTTTCATGATTTATTGAATCAAAACGCAAAATTATCCAACCTTGTTAAAAACACCTTTTTCCAATATTTTTGAAAACTGTGGTCATCCATGGTTTATCTAGATTTCTTTTTTCCAAAAAAGAAATCTGCGGCTATTTTTGAACAATTTTATTACCTTTTCCATAACGGAGTTATGCTGCATTTACATCTTCAACATAAACTGCATTCCACTTCTGTTTTGAGATCTTCATTTAGCGCTTTTAAAGGGCTTTTGTTGACCTGCTTCTGTTCATCTTTACCACAGTGTTTTGCTTTTTCTTGTAATTGTATCTAAATACAGTAAATATTGGTAAATGGTCACTTATATCTATCATTAAAATTCTACTAATTACAATTTCCTCATTTATATTTGTAAAGATGTTGGGATATAATCGTGGTTGGTTTAGTTATTAATGAAAAGATACAAACTATTCATGGAATTAATTCAATCAACCTGTCCTTGATTACCCAAATAATCCAAATGAATGTTATATTTATTCATTGAGCCATCACTTTTATCCAAAGCGACTTACATTAATGTTCCATTCACCAGTGTTACAGCTGGAACACCACTGGAGGCATGGTGGGTTAAGTGTCTTGCCCAAGGACACAATGACAGTAGGAACTGTGGGAAGAGCGGGAATCGAACCACCAACCTTCCATCCAGGGACAACCGCTCCACCACTTTTCCCTGTTCTAACCATGTTAAAATCCCCACATATTATCTTATTTTAAGATTTTTAATTAAATAGTCCTGTTATTTTTTCAGTAAATGTTAAACACAGGAGCCTGGGGCTCTGTCAACACAACGGATTAAGATGTTCTTGGTTGTTTCAGATATGATTTCCACCATCACCATCTCATCACATTATTCTCTATTATTGCCATTTCCTTTACTTTCTTACTTTTCAAATTTGAATTTTTGAATAGAGCAACATCTCCCCCTCTTTTGTTTGCTCTATTTACAGAATAAAGCTCATATCCATCCATTTGAACTTGAAGTCATCCCTAAACAATGTTTCTGTGACTGCTTTTATACTACATTTCTTATAATGTAGCCTTTCATGTTTATGTGGATGATAATAAAGTGTCTTCTTCAAATGTTTGATTATTAAATGTTCCCACATTGTAATATTTAGTCATTATTTACATTAAATATGTGTTCACCTATTTTTGAATCTGTGTTATACATTTTATCCTCTAATTCTATGTTTATGTTCTAATCCATAAACAGTCAGATTATGTTTTATAATAACATTGCTTCTCTTGCAATATCTGCATTTCTTTTCATCAAGTATTCATTTACATATACATTTGTGCCTTTCAGTTCTTTGACCGTCTCAGAAGCTCGTTTTTATTTTTCCTGTTTGTGAATCATATTATAATAGATTTAGTTTGATCGTACTGTTTTTGTGTGAGATTGTATGAATTGTATGACGGGCAGATATAGTGTCTTGCTGGATGTAGATACCTTTTACTTCCACAAAGTCTATGACTTGCTAATCCTAGGTTCAAAGGTGGGGCATCTTCTCCTGTTGTTCCATCTGGATTCATCACTCTGGCATAAGAACAATGCTTAGTCTCTAGTCCAGATATCAACACATCATCTTTTTTAGAGTATTGCTCCAGGTCCTCCACACGTTGTTCAAGCTGCAAAATTTTAATATCTTTTTTTTTACATGAACTTTGAGCTCCTTAATTTCTACCATCAGATGTTTAAGGTCAGACATGACTTAAAATCCCATGTTTTTTTTGTATGTCCTCAATATCTTCTTCAAGTTGATCATATTTCTCTCCCTTCCTTGGAGGTGCCATGTTGTCCTTTTTTAGTTGCTGTGGTCTGTTCCGTTCCCCATGGCCGGTGTATCCATGTTACTCCAACCGAGTTACAGTGTAGCTGTGTTAGCCCCAGGGGACTGTTTATTTCACAAATCCCAGTGTTAGCACTCACTGCTTCTGATGACCACAAGCACAGAGAATGGGTGACCAAGCTCTTACACAGGCTGCAACTCAAATCATCAGGAATGGACAGTGTCAGAGTCCTGCTAGAAACATGGACAATTTTTTTGTTTGGATGGTGAATGTTTTTTTTAATGATATGGCTATCTTAAAGTAAGGTGAGGATTCATGAGTTGAGACGAGGATCATAAGACTGAAAACCTAATAATTGGTATGTTCCACAGTAAAACATTACAACATAACAAAACAGAGTCTTAAAATCCCTTAATGGAGATTGACACTGCAGAGTTGGGGATGGGCTTAAATTTATTTAATATTTCATGTTCATTTCATATTTCATGTTGTCATACCAGAGAATGTCGAGGATGTTGTTCAACAGGTTGACAGAGCTGGTTACATTTAGTAATTTAGCAGCAACTTACATTAAGCTTCTATTCACCACTGTTACAGTTGGACCCAGGGACACAACGGCAGAATGAATTGTGGAAAGAGCGGGAATTGAACAGTCAGCCTTACGGTTATAGGACAACTGCTCTTCCACTGAGCCACTGCGCCCACATTTTTGTATGCAGTCATGCCATCAACACTTCATGTTACAGTGAAAGAGGTGATTGCCACAGGCACAAAGAGACCTCTACAGTCATTTTGACGACAACAAGTGTTGTGCCTGCTCATCTGTGCTGCTCCTACTGCCACTCACAATGTGCATGTGAAACTGTTGCTTAGAGCACTCTGCCATATCTGAGACTTTCAAACAAGAGGTTTGCATTCCAGTAAGATGTAGAGAGTGACACTGACAGAAAGACAATTAGTCCAGAACAAGTTAGATAAGTATATAAGCTCAACTGGATTCAGCTCAGAGCTTCTTGCAGCTGTAGTAGCATTGCACACACATATTTGACCTCAATTATAATGTAAACAACCTTCCTGTATGTCTGAAGGTTCTCAGTCGTCCAGGACATCTTCAAAACATTTTAACTTAATTTTTTTACTTAAACTTTTTTTTCAACCTTCCTGTATCAATACCAGAGAGATTTTAATAATAATAATTGAAGTTTTTGGTGATAACATAACATGAAGAGAACTTTTGCTGAACCTGATGTAGATTACATGGGTTATTTGGACGACGAGGACTCTGACCTGGAAACACTACACAGCAGCCACAACGCAGACATTTAACGTCTTTAGTGAGCAGGCCCATTGTATTCCAGATGTGCAAACAATTGTATGAATTCCCAACTCTTAGAAAAAAAAACAAAGTACAGCACACGTAGCTCTGTATTGCGTCATTGATTAAGCAATGTTAAACTTTGCACTTGTTTCTGCTAAATCGGGACAAAGCTACAGAGATGTAGATATTGAAATCACAGCTTCAATGTGAAAGACGCATCATAAGACACTCTGACCAGAACACACAGTTCTAACAAAGATTGTCACAGATCTTAAATTGGGTTAAGGACATTAAATGTAGAATGGATAAATACTTATTGTATTTTAAAATAACTTGACACACGGGAGTCTTAATTTAAGAAAATAAATAGCTTTAATACATTCTACAAACAAATATATGAAGTCCACTGTCTCATCTTCATTACGTTGCCATATCCTTAAAATGTTAAAGCCCCCCTCAATTTAGACTAGCAAGCATAGACATAACCAACAAATCTGTGGCCATTTTAACTTGTCGTTACACATGGTAACTCTCAAAGTCTTTCATACTCCCTCATTTCATCAGCCGACTTTCTTGTTTCAAATACCAATTTAGTGTTAGTTAACATTCCTTTTTTTGCAGATTCACTTTGCAAAAACGGCAAACACTTTCAACAGGAGCCTTCCCAGATTGTACTTTAAAGAGGACTATATGTTCTATGGTACTATCTGGCGGAGTCAGATTACTCAAACAGATCATTTATGTACAAAACTGTCTCAAAGACTGCATATTTCTAAGACCCCTGACAAACTAGTAAATCATAATATGAAATTGAAAAACATTTGTTTAATAGAAAAGGTGGATTAGATACTATAGTATATCATCAATGTAAATACTGTATGTCCTATAAAATATTATATAATAATTGTCCTTACTACATAGGGTATTAATTGTTTTATTTGATTTTTAGTGTTTGTATGAACGTACGGATGTTTGTGTATGTCTGAGTGTAGTTTCTGTTCAAAAAAAGAAAACATAATTTCAGGTTTTATTTCTTTAAATCACTTTGTAACTTCATCTTCTTTTATGACCTGTTTTTATCATTTATCACATTTTTTGTAGCAGTTCCAGAAATATTCTTATGCATTTCTTCTTGGGCTATGCTGCTTAAATTGACTTACACTTTTAAAGTTTAATTAATTGCACAATTACTTGCACATAACAGACTTATTAGGTTATAATTTTGTGTAAGTAACTTTCTGCTGTTGAAGGAATGTATATGCATGTATGTTATGTGATGCAGCTCTGTGTATCACTGTAGCCCAAGACAAGTTTCCCCTCGGGGACAATAAAGTGTACCTTATCTTATGATAAAGCCTAGATGACATATTAAGGTCTTGTTTTTCACAGATCATTCCTGTTCCACTGTGTAATTAGGAGATAAAACGGTTTTCTGTAAATGCCAAGTCGGGTAATGTCTGTTTAAATGTAAGCATTCAACGTTAATGTCTACACCGACTCGACTGATATTTGTCTTTACAGTCTTCAGGAGCCAAACTGCTGCTCTCTATAGTTATAGCTTTTTGTGTTCTTTAAACTGGAGCTCATTTAAAAGACTCGTTTGACTATCATCAAGATAACTGCTGGCATGTACAACCTCCGGATATCACCACTAAATGACCTCTCATTAAACAGACCATACCCCACACTGTAAGAACAAAACTATGTAATGGGAAAAGCCTTAAGGAACAATTTAAAGAGACATAATGAACAAAATCCCCCCAAAAGTTTCTCTTAAAACTCTGTATAGTCTTTTAGATTATGACTATGAGTGCCGAGCTTGTCCCTGGGCTATCATTTATCTCAACACAAAATGTAAATTACAGTTCTCACAGGGCAGTAATGGTGCACTATTTTATTCATGAGGTTATGATTACACCATTTCTGTCCCTTGAATATTCAAATGTGTCAAGTGGATGTGATGATATGGAGCAGAATGTATGCATTGCGACTATATATGATGCATTTTAGATTAGATCACAGCATCGCTGCCTCGTCCCATGAGTTGCTATTAAAGTTCATTTCCAATCTGACACTCTGGAAGCTGTCATAATGAATTACTTAAACAGTCACTGTCTGTGTTCCTGCCCAATAATTTCCAAGACGCTGAGCACTGAGAGCAAAGAGTGTGACAGCAAAAATGCAGTCAAACAAAGACTTTAAGATTAATACAGCTTTTTTTTTTGGACACTGGTAACCTGACAAGCCAGACTGTCTGTTCCACAGAGCCATCCTGGAGGGAGTCCATAAAAAAGTGTTTGCAAAGGGCAGGTACTTTAAATAAAATATGTGGTCGGTGATTGGATTTATTACCTGTGAGTAACCACAGTTGTATCCAATCAAAGCAGCCCTGTGTGGTTTACGTTTATTACAAAACTATTGCTACATCTTCAAACTTAAAACACGCCCATACCTGTCAGTACTGCCACATCATTTGTTGAACTACAGCCAGTTAGGCCATTGATTTACCATAAAAACTTTGTCTGAGCAGTTCAAGAGGGATTTACCTGAGTTTGTAAACTCACAAAGCTCATGAGAATCCAGGTGCAGTGCAAGGTAAGAGCACAGTTAGACTGAAAGGGTGATCAATGGTAAAAAATCACCACAAATCTTATTGAAAAGGAGTCTACAAGTGGCGTCTGAAAGCCTATTGACTGGGTGGACTGCACCATGTGTTCAATTTAAATCAGAATAGATTAGTGCTAAAGTTCAGTAAAACAAAAACTTTTAAACCAAGTTAAGTCATTTATTCAGGCTATTATAGTATGGAGTAGATGCAGTGATGACTTGAAAACCAGCTTGTAATGAGAGATGTTGGATTAATAGTGCCAGTAATATGAGCATATAATATATTTGGCATCAGATGTATATATATTTATATACATCTTTATTTTATCCGTGTGCTGTGTTGTATTTTTGCTACTGCAGGTAAAAAATACATTTGATCTATATTTTTTATCTATAACTGTGCATGTGACCAATTAAACTGATCATATCTTATCTAAGGTTCTGACAAGTTTCTGGGGACAGACAAGAAACAGAATCAACATGTAGGGGTCGTGACAAGCATCACAGAGGGTATATCGTAATAAAGAATTGACAGTTGGACAGACAAAAGTTTGAATCGTCCAACCTAGCCTATCTATTGTCACAGCCGCACTGGATCTGTGGCTGTGTTCCTCTGTTTCCTGTTTGACCCTGATACTATCGTTTATGTTTCAAGATATGATTCACCGTTTAAAGAGACATTCCATAGCTTTATAAAAACTAAATGAATAAAAAATGACACTAACTGGCTAAACTCATCTAAAAATAAAAAAAATAATACTGACTTAAAAGTTAAACCTCACTCAACCCTAGGACCATCCAAACACAGACATATTTAAAGAAACAACTGACCGGTCACTGGGTCACGTTCTGGACCAGACTAAGCTGCCTGCAAAGGTTTCTATGGTTTCACTTACTAGCTTGACTCTACATGAACCTGCTCTATGGAACAGAAATCCCAACAAAATGAGCCACACTTATCAATATGAGGCCTGTTAGCTGGCTTCATGCAATACCCTTCATCTTGTTACCAATGAGTGATGAAAACACACAGGGGCAGGGGTCAACATTGCATTGATTCTTACCCACAACGTGTGGATACTCACTGCAATCTGTATTCTGCAGTCAGAACAGATTTCAGCCAGCCACTGCTAACTGGGTCGAGCCCTGTTTACAATCAGCAAAATAAAGTGCATTTACAGCATTTGAACGAACATATACAAGTTTGTGGCTGTAATTAATTCCAGAAATCCTTTCACCTCGGAGGAATGCGACGGCAGCAGTGTGCGTCGGTGCATACCTCCCTGCATCATTCCAGTCTGCTTACATGCTTAAAATGGATCACTATGGAGACAAATCGCGAGCCATGGGAAACGCAGTAATTATGATGTACTGTGAAGCCGAGGGAGCGCTGTCTTTAGAACTAGCCCTCTGGCCTTTACATACTCGCACATACTTTATTGAATCACATCACATGGCCAATTACATTCTGTGTCACTGAGTGATTTATTGCAGCCGAAGCAGCATCTGGCAAGAAAGTTGGAAATAAATGGTTGATAGCTCTGTATGTTCTAAGATAGGGTCTTATTCATTTGACATATACAACATACTTTTTCAGATTTCTCTGAACAGCAAACTGAATGTAACCGGCGGATGAATCTAGACATAAACATGAAGCATTACAAACAGCTACAAGATTGTTTACTTGCTCTGTCTTGCACTTTTCTAATGTGCTACCTAAACTGACTTGACTCTTTGGTAACCCTCTGTGAGAAAAAATTTTTTGCTCAGCGAATTTCCTGTAATTGTGCAAGGCTATATCTGAGTTCAACCAGTATTTTATCCATCCATCAATCCATACATCTTCATCTGCTTATTTGGAGCTGGGTTGTGAAGGCAGCGTCTGTTTACTATCAAACTTACAGGCTTTCCTCTCTGGACTCTTCCTCCAGCTTCTTTGGTGGAATACTGAAGCGTTCCGAGGACAGTCAAGAGACTTAGTTCCTCCAGCATACAGATGTGCTCATAAGTTTTTCATACTCAGGCAGAATTTGTGATTGGCCATTTTTTAGAGAATTTTTTATGATAACACAAAAACTTTTCTTCCACTCATAGTTAGTGGTTGGGGATAAGCCATTTATTGTCAAATAACTGTGTTTACTCTTTTTAAAACATAATGACAATAGAAACTGTCCAAATGACCCTGATCAAAACTTTACATACCCCAGTTCTTAATACTGTGTAAACTTTATACTGTTGTAAACTTTAACTTTATACTGTTGTAAACTTTAACATCGATGATTGATTTGAAGTCTTTTGTGGTAGTTGTGGATGAGGCTCTTTATTTTCTCAGATGGTGAAGCTGTCCATTCTTCTTACAGTTCCTGTAAATTCTTGGACTGTCTTGCATGAACTGCACGTTTGAGATCTCCTCAGAGTGGCTCAATGATACTGAGGTCAGGAGACTGAGATATGCAGCTGTAACAAATGACAGGTCGACTTGGCCTTGGGCTTTGGATTGTTCAAGTCCAAGTACGTCCCGTGTGCAGCTTCAGGGCTGATGAGTGCAAATTTTCCTCCAGTATTTTCTAATAACATGCTGCATTCATCTTTTCCTGTGTCTTTGTAGCTCACACATCCCCAAAACTTCAACGATCCATCTCCATATTTCACAGAAGGAATGGAAATCTTTCATCATAGACCTTGTTGACTCTTCTCTAAATTTAACGTTTATGGTTGTAGCCAAAAAGTTCAATTTTGGTCTCATCACTCCAAATGACTTTGTTCCAGAGGTTTTGAGGCTTGTCTCTGTGCTGTTTGGCGTATTGTAAGCACGATTTTTTTTATCGCATTTGTGTATTACTGGCTTTATTCTGGCGATTCAACCATGCAGCAAATTTTTCTACAAGTAAAAAATTCCTCCTTATTGTGCATCTTGAAACAGTCACACCAGAGACTTTTTCAGAGACTCATTTTCAATTTCTTTATTAGAGTTTAAACACAGCATTCTCAATTCCTTGGATATCATTTTTATATCTCTTTCCTGTTTTATACAGTTCAATTACCTTTTCCCACAGATCCTTTGACAATTCTTTTGCTTTCCCATGACTCAGAATACAGATGCCCCTTGGCATCCAAAACGGATGCTCAACCGGCTCCTCTCAGTGTGGTGGATCGGCACCAACAGCTCATGACTAAAGGTAAGAGTAAGAACCTAGATTCAGTAAATTAAGGGCTTTGCCTTGCTGCTACAGGTTTCTTCTTCATTAGAACCTTCTGCCATTCTTCAAGACCTCAAAATAATGTAACTCCTCCACAACCTGGAGCGGGAAAGCTACCCTTTTCCGACTGGGAACCTTGGTCTTAGGCTTGAAGGTGCTGATTCTTATCCCACTCGCTTTACATTTGACTGCAAACTGTCCTGGTACACTCACTTTACAAAATAGAAGTTGCTTGTTTAATTAATTTACAGCAGCAGGGTTCACAGTACCTCACCTGTAGGACTTCACGCTAACTTTTTTGCTCAAAGGCCACTGTGGCTATTGGTTTTCTAAGGCTACCATCTGACAACCATTTTCACTTGCCATATTTTGATTGTATTTCTAGCTTTCTTTTTAATAGAAGCTTATTTAGACACTGAGAGAAATCTATAGTACACATTTTTTGGGGGGACAAAGAACAAGTAAGGGACGAGGCATATGTGCATTGAAGTTCGTGCTTTTTATCAAAGCTCAATTTAAGAATGTTGGAAGTTGGATGGATGATTGAGATAGGAGTGGTAAATGACTCATCCAAGTGGATATATAAATGTCTGAAAATTAAGACAAATGGTCATCTGCATATGGCCAGTGTCATGTGTCGCCATCATACTACTAAATGGAAAGAAGTTTCCAGTAAGAAACCCTTACAAAAAAACTGTACAGTATATATTTTAGTTCATTCAACTGAAAGTCTAATTCTCAAGTTTAAACCAATTACACCTGTGACATAAAGAAATGACTTCATTAAAACCTGCTCCACAACCCTCATTGGAACAATTCACAAGTCTTTAACATAACTCCTTATAAAACTACTGCTCCTTAATCGCACCAGATAATTCTCAAGTATTCTCTTCTCGGTTTTAGGAGCCGCCTGCACTTAAATTAACTAACCATATGTTCAAGAAAAAAATTGCAGCGCAAGAGCCGTTGAGCTGATTAAAACAGGATGCCAGCCTATCTGAAGATATTTCTAAAAATCACTGATAGTGCACCACCAAACTTTTCTCAGCTGCAGCTTTTAGTGAGTATATAGGAGTGTTGCACTCTTTTGGTGCCAGAGCTAAATTAATGGGAGCTGAGTACAAAGTAATTACTGTCTTTTTTAGAAATGTTGGCCTTTTTGCTGGAGGAGAAAAATAAAAAAAACCCCGAAGGCTACTTTAAAGCACAGATGGGTGATATTTGCATGCAGATAATTACAGATTGGAGCTGAATCTCTTGCTTGTTCCACTCCACGTTAAATATCAAGCACCTCTTTTCTCATTTGTATTTTAATACCGCTATGCACTCATCTGAAATTGGTATTATCTTCTCTAAACAAGTGTGATAAATGGAAAATGTATAGGCTTCTCTTTTTCACTGTGTAAATGTTTTTACCTTGATGTGTGATGGTGAGAAGAATATCCCAAGGTCCCTCTTGTTCAAAGGTCGCAGCATGTTGATTGTCACACAGGGGAGTTGATAGACAAAACATTGAGACGGGAGGTGTATTTTTCTCTAGCATCTACAAACTTTATGCTGAACTGTTAAGGTCAAGTAATTGTTCTGTTGACAGGAACCTAATATTAATTTCATAATAAAAATGTTCTTGTCATAGTCTTGAACTGATGTTTCCTTGGTGGCTCAGGAGGTAGAGCAGGTCGTCCAATAACTGGATGGTTGGTGGTACAGTTGTTGTGTCCTTGGGCAAGACACTTCTGCAAGCTTCTGTGATAAACAATTCTGACAAACTTATGTGATTCATTTTATTATATTAAATGATATCATTATGATTGTAATGATCAGTGATTAATAGTGTATCTCAGGAAACAGTGCTCTCATCATTTTATCACTTCACTTACAACACTAGAAGCTTTAAGCCCAGAAGTTCTTCGATGACTCAGCTGTTTTTAGCTGTGTGTCAGAGGAAGGCCATCATGGACTAGTGTGAGTGCAAACACCTGCGCATGAACACCTGTAAGACCAAGAAGATGGTGATCGACTTCTGGAGAAGGACATTTTCCTACACATCTGTAAAGATCCAGGCTTCAGGTGTTAGGTTGGTGGACAAAAAAAATTAATTAATTAACCTAATTAAACAAACCTCATTAATCAACAGTGATTAAAATCAAATTCAAAATAACTTTATTAAGGGGCAATTTAGTTTAGTGAGGTCTCTTCAAATAAGTTGATTTAGACTTCATTTGCTATTAATTGATGAATTGTGCCGTTCGGTAAAAAGGAGGTCTTGTGTGTTCTGTCTGGTTTGTTCTGTCCTGCAGCTCACTCAGACATCCACTGGCTGTTGTTTAGAAGCTGAATGCAGAGAATGGTTAGTGTTGTTCATGCTTAGAAAATATATCTGGATTTGGACTTCCTGCAAACTATGTCTGTATCTGTGGACCAGTCCAGTTTGTTGTCTAAATGCACTCCCAGGTATTTATATTTATACCAGTTTCTTCTCCACGGATGGTCAGAGTTTTTACTGCCTCTGCACTTACCAGTCCCGCTGAAATGTAGCTCTGGATTGCAAGTTCATATTCATCTTTAAAACATAGTTATTGCAGTTTTGAACACAAATTAACATGCAGAAAAGGTTGAATTGTTTTAGACCTTTTATAATAATGTTATGTGGTCACAGAACAATTGCAGGGGTCTGGCTAACAGCACCTAACACCAATTAGAAAGTTTTACAGTTGGGTATTGAGAAGTCAATACAGTATGCTTCAAGAAATGCTTTGAACATGTGCCTTTGAAGCTAGTAGCACACTGCAAGCAAAGACAAATGTTGAAGAATCAATAAATACTTATGAACACTTGAACTCATATAAGATTCAAAAACTGGAATTCTGGAATTGTTGTGGACGCATAATTGTATTAGGCTTACACTTTTACAGATATATATTTTTGTTTAACATCTAAGTATGACATCCCTATTTATTCATTGAGCTGCAGAAAAAACTAAGCAGCATTACGTGCTTTAGAAGCAAAGCCACCTCCTGCTCCAACACATCCTTCATGCCACGTTACAGATTACAGAGTTTGGTTATGTTCGTATTAGATTTGTGCCAAGACGGCTCCAGACACAATAAGCTTTGGCAGGATTTAACGTCCTGATGAAAAACCTCGACACAAATCAGAGATGACAGTGTTTTTTTATCACAGCGATCACCAAGCGTTCTGGGCCTTGAGCCATGACACACAATACGACCATCCCTCCACTGCGGGTGGAATGTAATCTGATTGGAGAGATTTCAACAAACATATTTTTATCCTCATCAGTCTTGTCAAAGTACCGTGAAGGCTTGTCATCTGTCGAGCTCGGGTCTTTTCCAGTTTTCCTGATGGATCTGTGGTTCACTTCTTTCACGGTGCCCTTCTTTTTGAAGTCAGGCGATAAGGTCAACTCAGCAGAGAGGTATGTGCCCGCGTTTTGAGATCATGAGGCGCAAAAATGAGTCTCCAAGGTATGCTCTTGCCCTGCAGGGTTACAAGATATACTCAAGACATAAGGGGTCCCAAGGCTGTCAAAACTGCAGCCATAAAAACTAAAATGAGAAAATCCTGTCAAGGAAGTCTCGCTGACCTAGACCTTCTGTGTAGTATCTATATTTCTCAGTCAAACAAGACTCTCAGCAGAATTGGGTTAATGGAAAACGTCTGAATGGAAGAAATACTGTATATTACATGTTGATGCACAAGTGTGACATTTCAGAAGAAAATCTGTTCTGGATGTAAAATAAAAAGTAAAACATTTAATAAAAAGTTAAAAATTAAAAAAAATGTTATGTAGTCAGAGATTTGCTTTTGTTCTAATCTAGAGAACCATTTCTTTAGCAATGTCTGAAAATGTTGAGGCCGAACGTGACACCAATCTCTCCACAAAGATTTTAACATATTTTCATATTTATACTTTTAAAAAAAAAAAAAAAGGTGGAATATTGTTTCTCTCTCTGTTTCTCTCTCTGACTTGACCAGCCACTCACGCCACGTTGTCCTTTTCTTTTTAGTTAGGGCCTATAGTTTTGGTTCAGAGTGGTGAGATTCAGATCCTCTGTTTGACTATTTCCTCCTCGGTTACTTTACCTCGGTTATTTTTGAGTACATATAAATAAAATAAATATATAAATTATTGTTATATAATTATATATATAGAATTAATAAATGTAGCACCCATGTTAAATCATTCTACCTAGCCTCCCTTTTTGGTGACATCTGATAATAAATTGCAGACTGTAATACCACATTGGTCCATTAAACACATGAATTCTAAGAGATGTCAATTATGATGAGGAAATGCAGAACATAAGAGTTGTACATCTAATGGGTTAAAAGTTTCCCTTCAGTGTAAGTGAGTGGAATTATCGATGTCCTCTGATCTCTAGACTCTAGGTTCACCTTTCAAGATCAATGTGCTTCAAAGGCGTTTTCAAAGGCCTCCTTCAGTTTGACGATTCTTTCAAAAGTTGCCTCGGTTACATTTTTTTATCCGACATGACAGCAGGCTACGAGGCGTAAAGCTTAAACCATTATATGTAAGTTCACTTCTCCCTTTGAGGGTAAATGTAGATAACCATTCTGAAGAATTAATCCATTATGGTAATAGTAAGGTTCGGAAATACTGAAATTTTAAATGAACAAGCGAGTTTTAAACTATTTAAGATCTTGAATAAGTGAGTCAAAGGCAATACTTTTCTAACCAACCCTGACTAATATAAGGCAGTGGACATTAAACAGCTTCGAGGGAAATGGTAGTGTCGTTCACAGACAACAGCCATTGGTCCCACTTCCATTTCCCTCTCATTGTATTGTGCCACCGTGACCTCTCCAGCTGTGTAATTATTTCTGCAGTGCTGCATGAAATGTCAAGGGCACAGAGATGGTAGCAGGTTTTACAAAGCACTGAAGTCACATACACACGAGTGCCAAACAACTCAAATGTGTATTTACATGTGCTGGTGTCATATTTATGGTTCAAACACTTGGATCAGAAGTGATGAGGACAGTATTTAATGTCTGCAGTCACATAATGTATGGAAATTAATCTTGCACCACTTTACAGATTCCACCAATCGTGGCAGTAATGCAAAGGAAAAATACAAATACAATGCAAACCAAACAGATTATTCCTTGTAAACTGCAATATATTCAAAAAAATAAATACCTGGACACAGACAACTACAACAAAAAGCTTAAATTTAATGTCAGCTTTTTAAATGCTGTCATCTAATTTCCCAAAATCGACAGAACTAGCACAGAGGGCTGGCACAAATTTATTGTGAGCATGCTATACAAACTCCAGTAACTTCTAGTGTTCTTCATATTGTATTTACCAATAAGCAACTTTATGCTAGGGGTATATTGGTCGTAGCTAGTTGCAGGTCAAACTCAATTCTGCAGGCCCAATGGGCACTACAACATATTCAGACCTCTGCGGTTTGGTAGTGGAACACATCTCTGCAGCTCAAAGGCAACAGTGAGCATGTTCTATGGACCATAAAATGTGCAAACCATAAAGCCAGTGTTTCTAGTGTTTTTCATCACATATTTAACACTAAATAAACTGTTTTCTAAATTGAAAAAAGTTCCCCACTGCAGGTTTAATGGCAGGCACCTAGTCATAGAATGTGGTATGCAGTCACAATTGCAATATGCTAAGCAATACAGTGGAAAATGAGGACCAGTCAGTTGGTCTTCCTCTGAACTTGCCATTTATTAGCAGGTCAGTAAACAGGTCAAAGCAAAAGAAACTATACTATGAGTATACTTACTAGTGTTTGCCTGACTAGTGTTAGCCATGCAGTCTCCATATCATCTATTTAACTGGATTTGTCTTTACCTGACAGCAGCTCTTTCACACCAGCCAAAAACAAGCCGACTGGACAAAATCTCTTCTCTACACGAACTTGGACAGCACCATCAGTAACTAATTGGCAGCTAAATGCAAAAGCGCCCTAAAAGCCCATCGCTCTTGTAGCCATGGCATAAGTTTCTGTGGTGTGACGGAAACTTTTCCTGATGAGCTTCTTATTGATTTGAAGCAACCATCACCCTTCTGGGTTCCATCTTAAAGTGGACCCCTCGTAGATTTATATGCTTTTCACAGAGGTTTATCTTTGCCTTAATGCCTCTTTGTTCAGCACTGTATTGGTGTTTCTGTCACGTTGTTAAAATCTATGGTGCAATATCACTTGCTTGGAATGGGCTCATGGAAACGTCAGCTCCGGTAGATCTATAGCCCAATATGGCATTGAGCGGGAAAAGGGGGGAGACGGTGAGGTAAACTAGTGGACCTATGTCTTTATTCTGATTAATGCTACTGTTCAGAATGCATAGAGAAGACACTTTGTTAAATATGTCTCCAACATGCTTCATAAATGGATTTTTTTATGTGTTTGAAGAGTTTTCCCATTTTGCCATGAACAATTTCCTCTGACATCCCAGCTCATGATTACACGTGAAAGCACTTGGACGTGATTGATATGTGGGTACCGTCTAGTGTCCTGGATCTTCTTGACGTAAATCCTCTCAGCTGCGGCATTCAGAGAAATGGCGGCCGCTCTGACCTGCTAAGCGTTTTGGTCAAGCTTGTGAGTCAGCTACTCTCGCTGATTGAAACACGTTCACTGTGATTATAGCAATCATCCGAGCACTCTTGCTATGTGGTTGTACTTCCTCCAGCTGGCCTGTTTGGTCACAATCCATGTTGCGGCGGAATTTTAATGAGGAATTAAGGAGACTTTGCCACCACATGACCAGTTGGGTTTTGTAAACGCTGAGATATGGCCAGAAAAAAATTGGATCTGAAGTGCTGGAATTTATTTCCTTTTCAGACATACTTGAAATGCTACAAGGCAAGGGTTAAAAGCATGTCAGTTGGTGATAACCACTTTTACTAACTCGCTAGACTAAAGTTCTGCCCCTAAAAATAGAGCCTGATCTTTATCATTACATTACAAAAATAGAATTAATTTGAAGAGAATACATTTTGATGGTTTGTTGAAAAAAAACAAAGAAACTAACACCTCTTTTTCAGAAAAAAAACACATTCACACAAATTTACATTACAACTATATTTACAGGGTATTCATGAAAAGTTAGCTCAGATTTTATCGCCTGAAATATTTAGTGGGTATAAAGGCTGAACTGTTGCATTGTAATGTAATGTCACAGTACATAGGGGGGATTATGTTTTTTCTTTATAATGTTTTTTCTTTAATGTAGTGGTACGTATGTGTGTAGTACATGTGATCATGCCCAACACTCAGACGGTAGTCCGTATCAAAAAGCCCTGATACTCTGAGCGTTCACATTAAACTGCGGACCACACAACAACAACAAAAAAAGTTACTCTCAAGAAACACATTAGGTGGTGCTGTTAGCAGAGGTTATGAATAAACCTGATGGTTATGACTCTTTTGTTGGCAACTCATCATTTAGACATCTGTGGGCAGCTTGGGGTTCACATTTTAAACAAACCAGACCCAAGATCAGTTGGAACGCATATTTGCTGTGCACTGAGATAATCCAAGCAAACTACACTTAGAGAGCAACTACACCAAACACTGTGTGAACACATCCTTATGCTCTGAAAGTCCCAATATCACCACTGTACTTTAGCTACTGATGCATAAATTACAAAAGTAAATTGATTTCTCAGTTTAGAACTTTACAAACATGTCAGGTTGTATATGCTCTCTTGTTAGTTGTAGACTAAATGCATGTTTAGTGCAGCAGTTAGTCCACTTGCAAAAAGGTCCAGGGTTTGAGTGAAAAACATGCTAGACACCCCCGGTGTGGCTGCCGACTAGGAATTTTCCCACAGAGATGATAAAAAGTAATAAAAAAATTATTAATAAATAAATGTTTGTACTTTAATGGTTAAATGCAGTTTGCAGCCTATTCTCCACATACCACATACTGTAAACTGAATGTGCAATGTATAGTTTTAGTTAAAAAACATTAACAAATTAAACTAATTTAAATTAAATTCAATAATAAAAAAAGACAAAATAGGCAAACCACTCGAACGACCCTTGAAAGGAACAGCTGAAATGTAGGAAAACAAATATTACTGCACCAGCTGACATAAACTTTGAAAAATCCTGTGGCTTTAAGAGTGACTTTATTTGTGGTCTGGTGTAAAAATAAAGGGTCACCACAAATGCAATGCTTTGGCATACTAATACCTTTCTGAGGGAACGTTTATTAGTTTGATCTCAAGGTCTAAAAGATCAACAGCAACCTATATATCAAAATATCCACATATATCCATATCTGAAGTAAAAGCAGCCAACTCTTAACCTGCCAATTCAAACCTTGCATCACCAAGATCCTTTTACTTTTTTGTCACCATCAACAACACAAATTGCCCCGCGGAATGCTCATTTTCCGACTTCAGAGTCAGAGCCAGACAATGTGTGTCCTTTTTAAAGGGTATCAGGCATTGGCAGGACCATGATCTTCTGGACTCACGGGTCTTTTGTGATTCCCTGGAGGGGCCAAGGCCAGGCAAGCTCTCTGGCGCCAATCTGCTCTTTTACCCAGTCAGCCTTCATTAGCCTCCACCATGACATTCTTCTTTCGGGAGATTTACAATTAAGATGGACTGATTTGGTGCAACAAACACTACAATGGGCTACACAGAGCTTAACAGCTTTGACACAGGTTGCTCTAAAGCCATAAAGTAAAGTAATCACTAAGATCCTTAAAATTTGTGTGGGATTAGGCAGACACTATATTGCTGTAAGAAATAGCAGGTGCAACTGTGGGGAAATTTGTACTGAGCCTTTAATGTGTGTCAATGTGTTTAGGAACAGCATGAACAGAATAAACTTTAATAAACAGGTGAGAGGAGATGTTTTGAAATGGTGTAATTGTTGGTGCAAGACTGGCTGGAAGTGGGTTTCATTTTTTTGGATCATAATGAGAAAATGCAGCTTCACCGGGTTTGGACTGAACACAAGGTACGACAAGGAGACCAGCTGCTGAAGAACGGAGAGCTTGTGTTGGCTAATGTAATGGGGAGCATGCCCATTTAAGGCTTTGTAGACAATTAAAGAATTCAAAAAAATCAATTCTGACATGAATTGGAGCCAGTGCAGAGATGGTAAAATATGTTGAGAGAGCCCAGAGAATTGTAATAGTCCAGTTTACTTGTAATACAAGCGTGAACTGATTTATTTGACATCGGACAGCCTCTGATTTTAGAAATGTTTTTAAAATGAAAGAATGGCCTTGTTACACTGTTAAATGTGATGATGATAACTGAAATCTGCCTTTTATCGGTGTGTGGTCGAGAGCATACGGTCAACGTATGGTATGGAAACTGCCAACTTTTAAATCTGCTCTGAAAATACTCTTTCCTGGAAGACATTTACATCAGGGGCAGGAGCAGAGCCACCTTCATTATGAAGGACCCATGTGATGTAGCACACAAACCGTTCACATTCCTTCCCTCAGGCGGAACCCTGCGCCTGCCTCAAATCCAGGACAAGGCCAAAACCTCTCCAAGACGCTGTAAAAAGGAAGTACGTACGCAGCTTAACCTGAGAAACACAGATTGTTCAATCATGTCTTTACAAGTTAAAAGGCAATAAATTAACCTTGTGGCTTGTAAACAACCAATGCACAGTTCCTCGCTGCTATAAAGCTGTATTCACATCGAATATGCCCCAGTGCAAATTTTCATATAAAAAAATGAAAAAAATTTGGGTTCATCTAAATACATTTTTATATAAAAAAGAAAAAGAAGAATGGCCTATTAAAAATGTCTTTCTCTACATTTGAAGAGACAGCTCAGTGACAGCTCTTTAAGTAAACTGATGAATGCAGCATGTTCGAGTGGAGCCCCTCAGGACATTTACAACGACCTGTTCTCTCAACTTCCAACTTCTACCACATCAGGTAGAACGTATAGCCCATAACTGTTGTCACTATTTGTTGGAACAGCACATGCTCAAATTTGCACATCATTTACACAAGTGTTACTCTAGATCAAAACTAACCATACAGAGAAGTTAACAAATTGATTTTTTAGAAAAAGTTTTCATTTTGATGTCCATATTAAACCCATGACTGTAGTTTGTTCAAAAGACTTAAACAGGGATTACCCATTTGTTTGCCTGTTTAAACCTAAAAGTATATTGTAATCATTGATTGTTTATATAGTGAATGTAATCCGCCCCATTGGTCTGATTCACTGATATTGTCGTTACGATTCGGCAATTAAATGGCCGTACATCCGGGATTTTTGTTTTTACTCCATAGTAAAACAATAGTTTTTACTCCATAGTAAAACAATAGTTTTTACTCCATAGTAAAACAATAGTTTTTACTCTATAGTAAAACAATAGTTTTACTATGGAATAAGAGTTGTCTTACTCCCCCAAAGTTGTCACATAGTAAAAACTTATCTCTACTGACCGGAGCCATCTTTTGTACCAGGCTGTAAACATGATTTTTACACTTGTAAAGTCGCCATTGGGTTTCTCATATTTCTGCTTTTGGAGCCTGCCTTCTGGTGGACAGAGGTATATCGCCATATTTCGGCGTATGGCGGTGCCCTTACACAACGACCATTTAGGAGGTTCGATGGGAGACGCTTGATTGTAACAAGACCCTAAAGCTCCACTACCTGATTTTCTTTTTGCCTGGAACGTTATATGACTGGTTATAAGCCGGTGTCGACCAATGGGAACGCTCCTTTTTTAAGCAAGTGGTCTTAAAAGCATGTGATAGGCCAAGAGTATAGGTTCTCATTTATTAAAATGATCTGTAATAAACACTAGATGGCATCTCAATGTTTGTTTTTTCACAAATTATTGTCATGGCCGAGGGCTCAGGAACCGGGGAAAGACTCCAATGCAGACCACAGAATCCAATAACACGTAGAACAGAAATTTATTTAAGAAGCTTAACAGATGCATATAAACAAATCCCAAAAACCAAAACTCTCCCAGAACGGAACACGCAGACAAAAAATCCAGAGAAAACAAAGAATACAAAAAACCACGAACTAGGAATTTACACAAGCCACAAAAGGAACAGCGACAAGACTTACGGGTGAGATGGACTAAGACAAAGACAATGACCTGGTCCTGAGGGGAAGGACAAACAGGTATAAATAGACACAGACAACAAGGGACAGGTGAAACACATTAGGGCGGAGCAGGTAATCACACAGGAGGGAAAGACACCAGGAAGTCAAGCAGAGACACAGACAAGGGCACGACATTTCAAAATAAAGTCCATGAAATACAATACAAACTGGAAACAATATAAAACAGTCATAAAACCTGACAATTATTGCTTTTACAATTTACTATTTTATCAAGTATTTGATTGCTTTCAGAAAAAAGGTTCGCTCCCATTGGTCAATACCAATGTCAAGGAGGTAAGGGCTATTCTTGCTAGACATTCACTGCTAAATGTCATTTATATAAAGCAAAAAATAAATAAATGCAGAAAATAGGAAAGCAAAGTGAAATGTGGCAAGGTGGGTTAAGTGTCTTGCCCAAGGACAAAACAACAGTATGAACTGTGGGGAGAGTGGAATTATTTGTTTTGTAACAAACAACAAATAAATTCAAGCAGAGCCATTTTTGTAGAGTTTTGGGACGGAAGAAAGGGTTTTGTCATGATAGTTGTATAAGTGTTTAAGATGTATACTGTAAAGTCTTGCTAATGTTATTCAGCCTTTGCCTTGTGAGCATTAACCTGAATCTAGCTTTTATGTATGTTATGGTGGAGCATTCATTTGACCTCTTCACTGTACCAAATTAATACACAATAAGATCACAACTCTTTACAGTAAACAATGCATTTCTTCATGACTACAGCTCAATGAAAATGGCAACCTGTATTGGTAAACAGACAGGCCAAATCTTCCATCCACCTTCGGCCTTATCTTACGTCTGATAACAGTAATCACCAACTGCAACAGAGCGGAACAATCTGAAAGATGCAGCATGTCAAGTTCTCTTCGAGACGTCGTATCAGCTGAGAGCAGATCAATCCCACTCGATGCAATCCGTCAGCTGCATGTGCTGGTTCAGCAGACAATCAGGTAATCACTCACACTTCGAGAAAGGACCTCTGAACTTTATATTCCATGTTGTTCAGCAGACAACGCATTTATTTTCAAAAAGGCTGTGACACCAAATGAAATGACGACCCTGTTGCAATGTTTCTTGGACATCCAAACTGTGAGGTCACATTTAAAAGGCACTCAACATCTGCTTTTTAACACTTCAACACTATGAAATATGAACTACTGCTCATTTTGGATGAAACCCAATAATAATAGCAGTTTCTCATACAACAACAGAACAGCAGTCACAGCTACAGGAACCAAGCTGAGGGTGTGTGATACAATATTTTATTGTGTTGACAAATTGGAAAGATTGCTGTATTGTGCTATAGTGCCTTTTCTATTTGGAGCAGTTCTTTGGTGAAATACAGACTCTGACAGTTTGCTTTTTTCCTCTCCCACTCTCACTATTGGTTAGCCAACATCACTACTGAGTGACAGACAGAATAAACCAATCACAGTCAAGTGTGGGAGGGGTTGTGCACAGTGCAGCTCTGTCAAAGCCAAGACAGGAGTTGACTGAAGTGTTAAGTGCTACAGTTTCTTCTCAAGTTGTCTACATATTTGGTTCATGCAAAGAGTAAACAACAACACAAATGAAAGTCTTTACTGAGAGCGTGACATTATTGCATTATTGATTCACTCATTAATGACAATGATATAAAAGCCGTCAGTCGCTCACAATATGTTTTTGTTGTGACACTCTTAGATCAATCTCTACTCTACTCTGTCGCTAAAAAACTAAACTGAGCTTGAAAACATCCTCTAAACCAGGACTAAATCAGAGTGAAACTTTTTTACTGTTCTGATTTAGGGTGAATTTCGGCTGAATCTAAATTTGAAAAGTCACATGCACAAGTGGAATCGTGGAATATAAAAATGGTGATGAATATTGTTGACATATCACCAAGCCCTAGACAAAGCTACTGTTTAAACCAAATAATTCACCATTAATGCACACCCTTGAGGATCATGACACACTATGACCAACAATCGTTTTGCTAATGTCACTGATGAACTGGAGGGAAGTAAAGGAGAACTGGCTAAAAATGAGGACCGAATGAATACGATGTCAATGAAGTACGGGAGAGAGACCAGTGTAGTGAAAAAACAAAATAACAGGTGACTCTATTCAACCCATCAGAAAGAACATCACAAATAGGGGTCCATCCAAAAAGGTGGGTCGGACTCATTTATGCTCCCATTATTTATGCAATTAAGAAGGTTGTAACCCCCCCAACTCGAACATCCAACTCCACCATTATTCTCACACCATTTATCTAGAAAAAGATCTATTTAGATTAACGGTCTCTTTTTCATGGATGTCCTGGCCAAGATGAGCCGCAGTACAGACTGTGAAGGGTATGAGCAGGCAACTGAACATTAAACAGATGTGCAACATAATCACTATTATGTACAATCACCAGAGTAGATTAAACTGTTAAAAAATGTTGAAAAATGTACGATAAGGTCATGCTCTGGAAAGTACGTGCAGGCTTTTGACAACTTGTTCTGCCAGTGAAGTCGAGTCGCAAGGAAGGCTATAACTTCTGACCAACTGGCAGACTCTGCTGTCTACTGATTTTAATTAAAGCTATTGACTGCCCTCTAAGCCAATGAATGGACTCTATTGTTCAATATATGCAATCTTTGGAAAAACGCATTTTAAGTACAGATAAAAATCAACGCTCTTTATCTGATTGCAAAAGCTCAATCCGTAGCAGAATGCTTATCTATGTTAAAAGGTTTAATTTCACTTCCAATTGAAATCACATGACCATGAGGAGGGAAATATGGGATTGTTGTCATGTCAAACAAAGTGAGACACTTTGACAACTTGTATTTTCCACATAATAAAATATCTCATATCAGCCGTGATAGACATCAAAAAGTGCATTTGATGGAATAAATAGCAGTTGTCTGTTGAACCTCAAATAAATAATTAAAGATATTCCAAAATGTGCATTTAGAAAGCTGTCTGCTTATAAATCTGTGCAATACAACCAAAAATACTGAAAATGTAAAATGAGGCCAGCAGCAATTATATTATTTTCAATGCCAAATAAGTGCTCAACCCCTTCAAGCATGAATCAAAATAAAATGCATTGGAAATATGACTAGTAAGACTAAAAGCACTTATGACAGGCCCAGATAAAAAAAAAAAACATACAAAAACAGACTGAAATTGTCTGTAAGTGGAGGTTACAGAAGAATGTGGAGTCCACTTTTACTCTCTTCAGACTGAAGTGTCATTATTGTATGATAGGATTTGGAGTGGAAAGGAGATAAAACACTTTCCGTAGTCATTTCTGAAAACAAAGCTCATGCTGTTGCTTTCTTTTTAATCCAATACTTGAGTGTTTTAATATACTCTCTGAATAACAGCATTCATTTATGTCTTTCCATTGAAATTTGAGGATATTTTATAAGACAATATTGGCTTTAAAAAATAGATTAGAATACAGTGTTGAACAAACTAGTCAAAATGTAAACCAAAAAATAACTAAACTCTTGTAAAGGAATAGAATAATAATATGTATATTTTACATATTTAATTGTACATTTTCAGATATGTAAACTCGAGGACCTTTTAAGAGGTTCCATGAGAGAGGCTTGGTCCAGACACATGCATGTATTGGTCAATTGGCAAATTTAAAAGCGTCCCTAGTGAATAAATGTGAGAGTGAATCAAATCTGTCAGAGTGTCCAAGTGTTAACCCAGCGACAAGCTGGCCACTGTCCAGGGTGTACCCCGCCTAAGGGCCAAAGTTGCTGAGAAAAGGGCCCATGTCCTGAGAAAAAAAATAAAGTTTTTGAGGGCAATAAAGCCTTTAGTCTTTAATGGTGTGTCACTTACAATGAAACAGAATAAAAAAGTCATATCTTATACACATCAGCTAGGTTTGTGTTAGCCATTTGAGGATTCCTACTCCATAGCACAGTAAACGCTGACTTGAAAGTTTGAAGAAAATTGACTCCAAAGCAAAAAAGATTACTTTGGCTTTTTTATCAGTCAACAACTATACCTTTACAAAATTCTCAGGATGATTCCCTAATTCACGAGAGTATTCTTTGTAATCTAAATGTAACACTACACCAAAGCAGCGGCCGGTCGCCTCGAATACCTCTCCCTTGCAAAGAAGTTATTGATCCATTTGGTATGAAGAATCTGTCGGTGTGGGCATAAGTACTGGCTTCCCCTTAATTCACTCTCTGGGGAGGTATTTTCATGCTTTATCTGAAAGAACGTTTGTCAGCCGGGGCTCATACACAACCGGACTCCTCACGCGGTCAAGATACGACTGTCTCCACCGAGGGGAAAAAATACATTCAATACTAATCAAATGAATCAGTTAAAGTGCATTTGTGGCCTCGTATTTATCAGCTGCCTGGGTCTAAACAGCTGCTGATAATGCTGCTCAGTGCACACTGGGGCCAGGGTTAGCATCGACACACTGTGGGCCCATTTCACGCCTGCCCGGCTACAGGGCTTAATGAGCTCAGTTAGCATCTCACAAGTGGTCTAGCGAGCTAATCGAAGGACATTAATTCCCAACGAGATATTCATTTTATAACCAAATCACTGATCAAAGTCAGTTTGAGGCGCGCTCTAATGGCTCCGAGGAAATAGATGCGTTGATGATAAGCTGCTGCATCTCAGTAAACACATTAGGTGTATTCCATATGTGTTTCCGTCTTGATAAAATGCTACAATTAGATTGTCATGACACTTTCTATTGTAGCTAAACTGAGCATTTATTTACATGCACACACACCATTTATTTGTGTCCCAAGATGTTCATAATTGCCCGATGTGTGAATATGAATTGTCCTATAAATTCTGTGATGATTTGCTAAAGAGAATATAGTCCAAGATTTATTTGTATACCTGCTCTACCAGTACTAGTCCACTTGGGAAAAGGACCTGGGGTTTTCAAATACATGAAAGAAAACGGGATATAAGCAGTACAAAATCTGTTTGGAACTTGTAAGCACCCTGTCAGCTATGCACCTGAGAGCTGTTTTTACATTGTGGCTTATAAATTAAAGTCCACATAACCACATTTTTTTATCACACTCGGCAAAATTAACTAAAATTCTACTATTGGTGGACAGACCAAGCTTTTACTTTGGGGAAAAGTCATGCAGAACTCTTTAAATGGAGCCTTTATTCAGCGCAAAAAGATCTGGTCTGCAATAACACATTTCACTGCCATATTCTTAACCATAGTTTAATGCAGGGTATTATTTGGCCGTTTAAATATATGACTTTGAAGATTGAATTGTAAAGTAAAAGATTATCTCTTAGTATTAACATTAAAACTTGAAGCATGTAAGCTTTTGACAAAATGAGAAGATATGTGTGGAATTTAAGTAAAGTCATCAGCTGCTTCCAAATGTTTCTATCTTTAAAACTGTAAATTGAGAAATAGTTAAAGCAAAAGCATCTGGACTCAGTTTTTAAGGTGAAGACTTTTCGTCTCTAATTCTAAGGGATTTTATAAAATCTGAGATTAGCAGCTAAGAGAGCTGAGCTTATATCTCTAGAGGGAGGAGTTTAACTGAAACTAAACCTGATGGGACCAGGCTGTTGTGGTCTCATAGTTGTTAGCTCTGAAAGGACAGTGTGACGGTGATGTGAGAGTCGTTAAAGGATCAAGAGTGTCTCATTCAGGTGTTGTTGTTGTTCTAGAGTGAAACTGTTTTAGTTTAGGTTTCAAAACACTGTTGAAAATACTTGGAAACATAAATCTGATGCCACCTCCTTTGTTTTAAGAGGTCTTCTCCATTTTAACAAAAATGGTTTCCTTCACACCTCTCTCAAACCATCTGGCCTCTCTGGCCAAAATTCAAATTGCACAAGCCCTTTCTGAACAGAGGAGGTGGCCTCAAATTAATGTTGCCAAGTGTTTATAACAGTGTTATAAATACTAGGCAAAAAACATGTATTTTAAAACGGGCATTACAATGCACTTAGTGCAGACATTCAAAATTGTTGAGATGTTTAAAGCTTACTCTGAGTGAATAGAAATAAAAGAAATTATAAAATACGAGATATTGGAACATGGTAATTGGCACAGACAATGAAGGCTGTCAGTCTTTCTTCAGTTATAACAAGTTTATTTAACTTAATGTTGCTTTTGGTATCAATGAAAAAAAATACACTTCTTTTACTTTATTGGGACATATTCCTTGTTAAATAAACTAAAAAAGGATTTTTGTAAATATAACCAATAAATTGATCACATTAGTTTATGTGAGATAAAGTTGCATTTGCACAGTCCTTTAATTTTGAAAAATCTTGAGGTAAAGAATGTATACATTTTAACATTATAATGTATGCTGGAGTCGGAAAAACATTTTTTTCAATTTGTTGCCCGTCTTGTTACATACATTGTCATAATAAACATAGATTGAAATAGTTGTTTTTATTAACTTATCAATTGCACATTGCCTTTTTGCCAACTTGCACTTTATAATGTTGCATTACCATAATGATTACTGTAATAACATAAATGTTGGTTAGAAAAGTTAGTACAGTATTAAACCCTAAACAGTGAGCTATGTATTAGCAAACTCACATGTAAGATTTGTAAACACTAACAAATCCTTTTACTAATAATCGAGTCTGTAAACAGTAGAGTGTGTTTTTAAACTTTCTAAATTGAAAGCGGTTGAACATAAAATCAAGTTCAAAGACTATGTGTATTTCATCAATAGTTATAAATGTTTATAAACTATGGTTGTTGTCAAAACAGTAAAAGGCACATTCAAATATTATGTTAATGTAGCCTTTCAAAGTCTACGAGAAAAATAATGAAGAATTTATGCCAAAGTTTGAAATCAGTATGGCATCCACATGAGGCAGCACTGGCTTTAATTCATGTAAAACAGTGTTGATACATCATCACAAACCTAAGAAGCAGATGGAAAGGCAGACAACTCCATAAATATCCTTCCCAATTCAACAACAAAAACAAATAAGAAACACACGTCAATGCTAATACTGACGAGTAGTGATCTTCAGCCCAAACGTGAGATGGATCCAGCAGCAAAGCAGCGAGACGGTGGCATTAACATTCTTTGGGTCTCGTACAATAGCAGCATGTGTTCATCTTCTCTCCTTGTACGTTTCCAAGTTGCCCGCTTGAGATGACAGAGATGGCAGCGGGCCCGAAAGACCCCGCACCGCATTCCAACGGCCATTAATCGAGTACCTGCCCGTCATCTCGTCCCTGATTGATGACATAATTAGAGACGGGGCCCGTTTGATGGAGACGTCTGGCGAGCTGCTCTGTCTGTTGCCCTTTGTGCGGACGTGGGGCCCGGGTCCCTGGAGCTTTTGGTTATGTGTTGTGGAGGCGTGTACCTTCATGTGTGGACGGAGCCAGGCAGACCTTAACAAACGCTTCAAGCTCGGGGGGGGGCTGATTAAATTAAAGTGGCTCACAGGCAATCATGCCAAGGTCAAAGAGATGCTGTGTGAAACCACTTTTGGCACCAACTTTCCTCGCTGTGTGGAGACGCTTATCAGCAGATGTGTGCGGTTTAGGGGCTGGCGGTGGCTGAGCAGTCACACAACATCGAAAATTGAATTGTCACTGTTGATTTTGCTGCTTGCATATCAGCGGGAAAATGAACTTTCAACAATAGCACAATATGAGGTCCTGGTCTGGGGCTTGTACAACAAAGACCCCCAGTCGTCTTTGAGAATGGGATCAGCTGGTGACTTCTATCACTGGCAGCAAATTCTGTAGATTACAGCCTCTATTTATAGTTTATGGAAATTGGACTGTCTATAGGGAAACTGACAAGTCTAAGATTCTGTAAATCTGATAAAACCATATGGGAATTAACAATGTATGAGAAATGCACATGTCAATGAACAGAACCAGATGTGACAAAAGTCTGTGTGATTCGATAATCTGACATTTAAGTTTATGTGAACTGACATCAGTTTGCAATGACAGAGAATTTGTCATTTTTGTTCAGTGTCTGTGTGTTTAACGTCATCTGCTCAGAATCTAAGTCCTCTTTAAAGCAGGGACATGGTAACCCTCTCATCAGTTAAAAGGAAGGACCAGGACAGCGGCTGATGAAAGCTTTGGTCAAGAGCTGCAACGAGCGTGCTACCTTTGCACACTGCCCTGAATAAGCCTGTGTGCATATGATAAAGCTCCAGGTTCTTTACAAACTTGTGCTACATAATGGGAGAGGAGCGGCTATCAGCTGTGCCACAGCCCCACCAACAAAGACTCAATACACCAGGATCAACAATCAGATGAACCATATAATCTTGGCACTACAGTTTTATGTCTCAGGACAAACTGTATGGTATTCCACTGGCCTAATACAATCCTCCATAAAGATTGTTTAATAAGTGAGCATGTATCTGAAAATGCTTTAAAAGAGATCATTCAACTGTTTGTAGAGTTTCAGAAACAATAATGTATTTGGTGATTGGCTGAGAAACTCAGATGTCTTTATCCTGACATTGATATGGCAGTTTTTAAAGAAGTCAGTGTAGTGACTGACACTAACATGTTTTTGAAACAAACATCTGCTTTAGGTTCACTTTCAACATCCGACAGGAGACAATCTTTCATGGCAAACATGTTCCAGTTGTTGAACCTGTGGAGTTTATCGTTAAAATGTTGTTTACATTCCTAACAACAATATAACAGCATGTTGCCTAAGATGCTTCAGGCATTGTTGAACAAAAATGATGTTTTGGACAAGGCTCTGTCTCTCCCCACAAGCTCTACAAGTAAATATAGTAGCTTTAGAGATGGTTCTTGCTTTCATAAAAAAAACATTTTGTCAACAGATGAATTCAGAATTTAGGCTTGTATATCGATGATTTTGAGGTTTGCAAATCCCTTCGAAAGATCTAAAAAAAGAACAAGTAGCCAATCTAGGCTTTAAGTACCACTCATCTCTCCAGGCAATACAGTTAACTGTTTTATGCAAGGTAAGCACGTTTCAAGAGAATGGAAATCACAAAGTCTTGAATTCACTCGTTTGTGACCTACTGACACTTGAAGAGATTGGAGTGTATATGAAGAAGCTGGGGGCTCGTATTAAAAGCACTGTTGCTCGAGATAATTTGGCAGCCTATGCACTGCCTGGACTGTGGGGAAAATTTGCAGGTTTTGTATGACTAGTCAAAAAGAAATTCAAACAAATTCAAACAATGTCAAGTTCAGACACATCTAGGAACCAAATCAGTGCATAAAGAACCCAAAAATTCTTCACAATATTTTGGAAAGATTAATCCCCTTTGAACCCTTTGACTGTGCCTTCAAGATCTGATAAAGTACTTTTAATATACTTGAGATATTAAATCGGGCAATTAAACTATTTACATATTCTTTTTCAGGGGTGTGTCTCTAACTAAGGATTTTAATAGTCGACTGAGAATTATAAAGCCTTGCCTATAGTCGACTAATAGTCAAATCATTTGTGGAAGGAAGCCAGACAGTCAACAAATTTTATTTTTGTTAAACACAAAGCACACAGATACAGCAACCAAAACTGCCCATCAAGTGATCAATGAATAAAATAAAAATAAAGAAATTATTAAAATAACAAAAGTATTGAATCAGGCTCCTCAAATCAAAGCATCATATCTCCAACTAATTGGGGTCACCCTTAATTAAAACAAGCATAGCAAAGACAAAGAAGACAACTGAACAACCATATTATCATTTCAGTCAAACGAGAGTGAGGAATACTTAAGTGAAAGGAGTCCTAATGTAAAAAATGAACTCACAAGTGAATGCAGGTACAGAACAAAAACAGAAACCTCTTATATTATATCATGTCTTATACTACTACACTTGAAACTGTTGTAAGCCGGCAGCAAAGAAAAGTGCCTGCTGCATGTGTCACTGTGGTGCTGCAAACTGACTGTGACTGACGCTGTCACTCCTCCGTCGTAATCACCTCCAGGGGCAAAACATTACAAATTTTGGTGCAATATTTTTTTAAATAAACTACAGTCATGACTACTGTATGCTTTTTATTCAATATAAAAAAATCTTTATTTTCAATGATTTCTGGAAATCTATTGAGGCCATACTTGACAAATGTCTTTGGGTCTCTAATAGACATGTGGTCAGTAATGTTTAAAGGGAAGCACCAGTTCTTCAAAAAGATTATCCATGAAACTCAATAATGTTCCCCTCACGTTGGCCCAGCGACACTAAAACATGATGGTCTATAACATCTACTGTTTATTATAGAGGATTGTACTAGACGAGCACCTTTACTCAGGAACAGAAAACCATGGCCAATCACATGCTCCCAAAAGGAGCGCTCCCATTGGTCTACACCGGCTTGTCATGTGACATTCCAGGAAGTTTAATAGCTGCCAATAAAGTGTACTTTAAGCGCTGAATCTTTCTTTTAATGGAGAAAAACAGCTCAACAGAGCTGGCGTAAAACGCTGATAAATACAAGTCAATTCAATCAGGTAACGTTTAACAAGACGGAGATAACGGCTATCCTTGCAGCTAAGCCAGCGCTAGGTAATGCTAAACTCTGATCTTCAGTTTGGTGCAGTGTATTAGTATTTTGTGGAGGAGAACAATTAGTCAGTTTTTTAGTCAGGGACAGCAAAAATAAATTGAAAAATGCTTTACTATGCAATATGGAAATAGGAAAATAGTATTACATATTGTCCTGTACATATACATCAATTCAGGCAACAATTTGTAACCTAAGTTCTAGAGAGTTGGTAAAGACCACACAAATGCAGCTTAAATTTTTACTTTATTAGAATTAACCATCGACATATAAAGAATTAAAAAATGCAAGCATGGAAGAAGATGGCGGTTGAACTTTAAGCAATTACATAATAGTAATAAAAATAAGTAGAACTCTAAATATCTGACAAATGTCAAAGCCTGACAAAGTATTTGGAATCAGAAAAGCTCTTGTTGGATGACGTAGCCCTGCCAACGTGCCATAGTCCTGTAATTCAAGCAAACCTTTCATCTCACAAGGTTAGAAGAAAAAAAAATCCAGGCTCCACCCCTTTTATGGATCTGCTCCAAACTTTAATGGATTTGTCCTTGGTCAGTGTCCTAATCATTTACCAAGTTTCAAATAGAGTTTTTCAGTCGACAGACAAACAGACACCGTTGCATAAAAACACAGATGATACAGGCAAGTATTGCATTTATATCCTGACTTTTGACCATAAATCTAGATCTAGATAGTAATTGCTACCTGTTTGCCCTCAAGTCCTCCATAGGTTAATTACATTTGACTTAAAATGAGCCAATGAAAGTGGCTAGTCAGTAAACTGTATGCATTTAAAAAACAGAAAACCAAAGAGAAAGATTCCCCAAAAAATCCATAAAAGCATTTCTCGGAAAAGGTCAGTCATAAATAACAACATGAAAAACAGCACAGTTGTAAAGCTGTCAGGAGAAGGCCATCCCCATCAACTAAACAGAACAATAGTGACGAAGGCCAAGCGCACGTCTGCGGGCACGACATGGTGAAGTGCTGAGGTAAGAGCAGATGTGCAGGTGCCTCATCAGCTGCAGCGAAGGGGCTAAAAGATACAAGAAGTCTATTAACATAGAACAGAATGAGGGAAAAAAAATGTTTGATGTGTTTGAATAGAGCCAGTGTAGCTTAAAGTAAAGGAGTTCAACACATATAAAAAAGAAAGAGGAGTGCTGTGGTGAGCAAGCTCCGTCATGGTTTTAACACCAGTCTTCAAACTTTCAGAGGCAGTTTATTCTGTGGTATTGCCCCCTGGAAATCCAACAAGAGTCCACAGAGACCACACTAACTTTTTTTTATTGAACTGAGAAAGAATTACAATAGTAGGCCAAGCTATGTCAGTCCGCCTTGGACTTGGTTTTGATTCTGTCTAAATCCGTGAAAGTACACTTGGTCTTGGTCATGACTTCATTAATGCATAAAAATGTAGCCTTGCAGCCAATAAATTCCAGGCCCAATGCCATTCAGAAACTTCAGCCTGAACAGTAAGTGGAATGGTGTCCAAAACCTCATCCAATCCCCCATTTTGTGGCACAACTTGAAAGACTTAACAAAGACTGAGCCAAATCTTCATTGTCCAGACATGCTAAGCCTAGACAGAGCTGTCCACAGAAACTCCAGTCTGCTAGCACTGGCAAAGAGGTCTGCTCTAAATATTGACTCAGACTGGTTGATTTATTCAATCAATTGTGTTTTCTTTTATCCACGCTCTTAATTTAAATCGATTGAGATTTTGCTTTTTCTGTTGCCAGAGCGGCTTAATTAAACCCACTGTCGATGTTGTAAAATCTGGGATGAGTATTTTAATGAGATCCGTATATACACTACCAATAAAACCAAAGGCATTTTAATAACGCTTGAATTCTTTCCACATCAGTAAGAACACTTTACAAAGCTAATATGACTTTAATGAGCCATTCCTCAGCTGCGCGGTATTCTCACAAAATCACTGGAGTGCTAAAGCGCCGGAGCGCAGTTTATTTGTTCACTGACAAACAAAAAGTCTTAGACTAAACAGCAGTGAGACACAGAGCCATCGGTGAGGTGCAACAAAGGAGCAGAGGATGTTGAGAGTGAGTTTGTTTATGCAGACTTGTGTATCCAGGTTTTGATCGGGTTTGTGTACATGCATCTCCTTTTGTCAGAAACCAGGGAAGGACCTCGATTCTTAAAGTTATATTTGCTTTATGATCTGAAGCTGCAAAAATAGACTATTGAAGTGGTCAGTATTTTTAACCCAGCTTTTTATTTTCTAACTAGAGCTTCCTGGTTTTTAAGAATAATGAATAGTAGAAATAATGGCACAGAGCTCGGAGAAGGCCTTTAAACAATCTACCTGTTTTAGATTCTGGTCAACGTAGCCACTGTTTGGAGAGCAACTCTTGTTTTTCTTTAATTATGCTTATAAGAACAGTGTTTCACTATCAAAAAAATAATATTGCACACAGTCAATATGCAGCAGGCTCCAGGAAATCATTTTATATTAAACCGACATTATTTTGGGGACTGTTTTGCAGCAATCGTATTCATGGACACTCAGTTTGAGGTGATACATGAGAAAATCTAAACATTATAAGTATATCATGGCACACACTGTAATGTACTTTGGTGTGTATAGGACTAACTGGAGTTGCAGTCTCAGCGTTAATATTAAACATTATTACATCAAACTTGTTGCTCTAAATAAGGTTTCTGCAATTCATATGACGGAGCCAAAAGACAGAAAGGTACAATTTTGTATTGTGAAACTGGAATACAAATGTGAACAAATGTGAATCCATCTTTAACAGATCTATCTGAATTTATGCAATATTCAGCTGTATCTTAAAAAGTATAATCAAACAAGACTGAGGATAGTACCAGGCAATCTTTAAAAAGATGAACTATCTTCAATATGAATTAAAACATTCTATGCATTTCCAAAATAAGATTGGTTCATATTGTGGATTTTTATAGCTCTAGCAAAGAATATTGACCAATAATTTATCACTGATTGTAGTGAATTTAGTCCAGAGAAACAAATATGGCCTTCCTGTAAACACAAGAGTTTGCATTATTGTTCATTCACACTACAACTCAACTCAGACTCAGACTACATTCAAATCCAAAGCAATGTCAAAAGTCTATTTCTGTTTTCTGGTGTGTATGGTAGATACAAATTGAAGCCGTTATACATTTTAAATTGAAGCAGTATTAGGCTGGACGTGGCCCCAGTCATATCCAGTCTTCAGCTGCCTCTGTTGCTCTATGGTTCTCAGGGATGTCTGTGGCTAATCACTAACTGTTGGAGTGCCTCCACGTCCCACCGAGACGTTCAGATCCACGGGCCAAGCTTGAGCGCTATCAGATGCTCGCGTCTGGACACCAGTGGCGTCGGCAGCATATGCTTAATTGGCAGTTTGAGCCTCTGCTCTGCTGTCTGCGTTCCAAGTCATTAACATGTAACGTGTACTCAGGGCCCGTCGCTCCTAAGAACCCTTCCTACTCGCCATAACATTTAAACAGCTCTGAGACACGCTCTCCGCAGCTGTGAGACGAAAGACTTCTGCTCAGCGTCTCTGGGCGGACTTCCTATCCATTCCTGGCGTGTGAACTGTCACCACTTCGACGCCATTTTCTCGCTGTTCTCTCCTGGGATGTGGCCCCCGTTTTAGGCCACGGCTGGTTTGTGTCTCGACTACTTATGAAAAAGGGACGCTGTGAAATGTTAACAGCTTGTTAAACACGTCTGTTTAATTCAACACCATGCTCGTCCCTCTGCTGATCTCAAATGCAGTGCTCATCCTCTCCAATGCTAATGCACTCTGCTGTTATGGTCCAAATATAGAAAAATCAATTCATAATGTCTCACTTTTCTGTTCCGCGGTGGAAGTGTACAACTCTAATGAGCTACCAATTTGGATTGAGATGTTTGTTTGGACCTGAAAGAATTACTCATAAACTGGGTTCAGTAGAAAACATGGAGCCGTAAACATGAGACAGGTGCTTTGGACCCCCCCACCCACCCACCCACCCATAAAAAAAAAAAAAAAAAAGCAAAAGCACATTTTCCTGTTAGTTACTTTCCAAAGACACAAAATCACGAGTTTCTGTGTTCTATAAAGTACTTGCTATAGCTAGAACAAACCCACACATTGCTGCTTCACTGGATCTCTTTGAATTATGTTTGCACTTTTGAGCTCATTAGGGACAATTGAAGACTTCCTTGGCGAATGGAAAAACTATAATTACTGTAATGTGGCTAATAAATTTGAATGCAATACATCGTACAAAATGTGTGCTCAGATTTCGGTCCACAACAGTCGGACTCAAACATATAATTTATTTTGGCTTTGAGTGAGGATACCCCAATAATCCTGTAATCTCCATTAACACTGCAGCTAATTGCAATTTCACAAGATTGGACCATTTGCAGAAACACCAGTTAGGAAATGTCCAACTTTGAGTGCTAGTGCTGCTGAGGGCGATTGTCCAGTATAAGGCAATCGTTTGACAGTGATTCTGATCTTAGTTATCAAGACAACACATAAGCTAGTGAAACAATGCACACATTAGACATTAGACTAACAGGTCAAGCGCCTACTTAAACAACAAAGTATCATTGACTATGCATGTAATACATGCAAGAACCAAATGACCACGTCCATATGTGTTGGGTCACTCATTTGACTAGTGGCCACTTTTGGTATTGTAGCAAAAAAAAAAAAAAAAAAATCCCATTCCTGCACAGAAAGAAATAATTAACCCCATAGACCTCAATAGTACACAGCTAACCACTACAGTAAAAAAGATTAAAGGACTTGGATCATCTGTCATCTTGTCTTTGATCATCTGTTTATTTTCTGCAGTGTTAGCCCATTGTTTAGAATGGATGAGGTGTAACATAACAGGAAGCAGGTAAAACACAAGACCACATGCACAAAGACGTACTGAGTATTTTATGGGCTGTATTACATAGAAAATATATCAGAAGCCACATTCCTTTTAGCATAAGCCTGGAGGATATCCTGCCAGCAAGCTCGTACAACCTCTAGATGGGTGTCATGCATGAACAATGTCTGAAGATGATCCAGGGCAACACCAAGAGTGGCTGCAGTTTTTATTTAATTTTCTTTTAGTATTACTGTTATCCCCATGGGGAATTTTGTTTATTTATATAACCTTTATTTAGGGAAGTCCTGGCTGTGTGTATGTGTGTGTGTGTGTGTGTTGGGGGGAAGGGGGGGAGGGGGGAATGTTTTTGGTGGTATGGGAAACTGGAGCACCCGGAGGAAAACGGAGCACACATGGGGAGAACATGCATACTCCACACATAAAGGTCCCGTCCAGCCCGGGGCTCGAACCCTGGACCCTGGACCCTGAAACCCTGTTTCACAGCTCAACCTTTTTCATGCAACCTCAAAGTTCACACATACTGTACAAAAGACTGTTGAGTCATGAATAAATAAGACTAGTGGAAAACACATTTATAACATGTGAGCACACCCTTGCTATCACAACATCAAAACTATTGACTTTTTCTGTATCACGTTTTTTTTAATTCCATTTTTGATTAATTAATTGAACACTAATATTGAGTCACAGTCATATTTTAGTTGCAAAGTGTCTCAATATAAAATAATTTATATTCCCATCTGCTTTCCCCAAGACATACAAACCTGTTAGAAAATACAATATGCAGGCCAAAACGGGCAAATATTAGCAAACTATGTTTAAAGTTCAAAAACGTTACTCCCCAATTTCATCAGGGCAACAGAAATTATAACATATTTTTCACATTAAATCTTTTAGTCTTTTAGAGTACCACTTTTATTTTTTTTTTATAAGTAGATATTTGTGACATACAGCCCTAAGAATGCAGAGTCGTCCGTTTCAACTCAAGGAGACTTTATGACTCAGGACATTCCTCGCTTTGTTTTCCTCAGGTTACAGCAACGAGCATTCTCATATCATTAAGGACGTACTGAAGCCGGATCGTAAAACAATAGAACAATGTTCAATCTGGTGCCAAAAGCATACTCAAACCTATCTGTCACCGGAGCGCAGATACTGTGTCTGCAGTTAAGGCTTCTCATCTTTCATCTGGAGAAAACCTGACCTCAAAAGAACGAGTCACTGTCACTGTCGTAAATACAGCACAAGACTTGTCACAGACGGGATGGGAGTGTTTCAATGACATTAAAAAAATGTGGTAGAGGTGATTTGGATTTCAGTGACATTCTCAGAAGTGTGAGAAAGAGCTGCTTGAGTGACTTTCATAAGATAAGGAGAGACAGTTGACACCACGCACTTTACGCAATCATTCTGACTAATTCACCCACTAATAAGCAGTATTTGTCTGGATAGGCCCTGTCTTCACTTTAGACAATAAGAGAGCAAATACAACACAAACTTTACAAGAATAATTTGCAATGTTATTTATTATATATTCTGTTATATATTGTTATTGTTATTATATATTGCACTTAAAATTGAGCTTTAGAACAGTGTTTCTTTTTTTCAGGGAACCCATATTTTCCTACATATTAAAATAGCAGTAGAACCGTGGTTATTTGTAACTTTATTTCTCTTTTTTTTGTTGCCCTTTAACGTCTTTAAATGTAATTTTTCACCATGGTTTTGTCACGTGATTGTGAACTAGTTTAAAAAAAAATATTTAGATCGCAAGTTAATGCTTAACAACAATTCAACCTCACTACTTGTCTAGACAAATCTGGGTTTACACACACTTGCTATGCTTCACATGGCTAGAACAAACTGTTGTGTTTGCGGCCATACACACTTTAGTGAGCACCAAACACGCCCCAAAACCCCTAACAATACAGGTCATAGTTCACGTCACACAAAACTGGTTGTGTAAAATGGCAATGTCCCAAGAAAACAGGAAAGTTGTGACAAGACAGGATGCTTATATCACATGAGTTCCGAGGTTAAACATGGAAGAATGACAAGGTGAAAGCATCATGGTAATGCAGGCACATGCCAAATTCACAGGAAAAATAAAGGCATTTTTAGCACTGCTGCCCTGATTGTGTTGATTCTGACACAAAGCTAACATCTTGTCCATTTAGACTCAGTCTTTATCAACAGACTCATTGTCATCTAGTTTGTTGTGTCATTCGATCTGGTTTTTAAAATGCTACTGTAAACACTAACACAATTGTTGATTTCTGGTAATGGAGTATTCTTTAATGTCATCTAGTCTGGTGGACTTTTGACAGAATTTAAGGAATCAGTTTATTCATAAAAATATCCATGCATGAGCAGCCAAGACCTTCGTTCTTTCCAACATAAAAGAGAAGCCATTTTGAGAATCTTCTCCTGGTCATTTCTAGAAGCCGTGGGCCTTTTGCCTTCACTATTCATTAGAGTCTTTATTCATCTTTGGCCCCTAAGCAAACACCACATGCTGCTGAAGGTCACAGCTGCTCGGCCCCACCTGGAATAGTGCCTCCTCTGACCCGCAGCTCAACATACGGAGGTGCTACTACACTCCACGTGGTATGGAAAAATCTTTATTCTGTGAGCTTCTGGGGAATTTGCCTTAAGTTTTCCTGCCAGGTGGCGTTTTAATTATTGAATATATTCTTGGTTCATATTCAGTTTAACCATAAATAACTTTTTCATGACCAGAAGCCTCAAAACTATTATTACAAGTGTGAACTGATTGCAAGTATTTCAGCTTCTCTTTCCATTGTGCCGTTATCTTCTGTGCATGCATAAACAGCCGTGGTATTAAGAATCCCATCTCGATTGCCTTTCAACAACATTAATATTTTATACTTGCATAATTCGAGAGAGCGCTGGTCAAAAAGCAACTTCTTTTAATCAAGTAACCCTGACAAAGAGGATGTGTTGTTTAGCTCTGTACCAATTATTTTCATATATACCGCTGTGTTTGGAGAATGCATCCCTCGATACAGGATTCTTCTCTAAGGCAACCAACACTCCAGTATACATTATGTTTGAAAGAACACTCCAATTAGCAGAGAAATATGTTTAATCTGTACAGCTTCACATACGGAACATCTACTGAGGGATTCGTGCCCTGGAAATGTACAGAGGTTCTATATGCATTGTTTGAAACTGTCTTGATTCTGTTTATGGAGTGAATGAACTAGTTCTGGATGTGCATAATTCAGAACTACACAACGGAAACCGAAAATCCTGCAATACTACGTCAGAGCTACATTGATGGTTTGATGTCAATTTGTACCTAGCACCTCACAAACATATGGTTTCTCTTTGTGTTGCAGCTTAGTGTGCACCATCTTGATAAGCACAAGTAGAATTACAATCGGCTGGTTGGAAAAATTAGGACGAAACAGGGCACATTTCTCCATTTTCACAGTCGTTGCTTTTGAATTTTGTGTAAGTACAAAATAATAGGGGTATTTTTCTGCAGAGTAGTTATTCAACTTCTCTTTTCAGCCTATTAAAATTGTACTTCCACTCATGTAAAAGGCCCAATTACTCGGCCAACCTCCTCTCACCCCTCGGCTGTGTCCCAAGCTGCAGGAAGTTGTGAGTGTAACAAAAGCACAGCGGCCTTCACTCTCAAAGCACTTCTAAATCCCGGGCAGGTTTGGGCAGAATAATCAATGGCTGTACATCTCCATTCTTCTTTAAAACAATGGCGTAATGTGGCCGTGTCAGTCAAATAGGAGATGGCCGTTAAGTGAGGGCGTGGACGCATTAAACTCAAAGTGTAATGCGGTTTAGGACAACGGCAGTACAATAAATGCGCTGTACAAACGTGAGCCAGAGAGCTGATGAATTAAGGCTTTTTGACATCGAGATGAAGGATGAAGTAATCCAACCTAAATACAATGACGTGACAGATTACAAGTGTAATGTTAAATTCTTAAGCCATTTTTCATATTAGAGTGTGCATAAATCAAGTGTTTTTTGTTCATTTAAATTTTGTATTTGTAGTCTGTATAAGACGAGCAGTTGTTTGTGTAAACCAGCATTACAAAACCGAGTGAGCGCTGGCTTTACCACAGACGTTATAAGCACTCACCAGAGCTGCCTTCTTCAGATGCTTAGGACTTCTCGCAGTCTAAAGCATCTTAACAGTGGCTGTGAATCAAACGCTGATTGCTTATATTCCCCTCAGTCCCCCCAGGAACACAGTTGCACTGGATTCATTTTGGAACTGAAGGCTTAACCAATGAGAGCAGCTCTTAACTCTCCTACCCACAAAACCACTAAATATGACTGTTCAGGACATTAATCCTTACTTTGAAACAATTTTAACAGAGGCCTATAGTAATGTCATAAAAAATACAAGAGTAAAACAGTATATGAAATATAAAATATATACAGTATGCAAGTATGCATATATAAGGATTTATAACATTTAATAAGTAGAAGGTCTCTACCTTGACTCCCTCTTGTGTGTAATGACTGTAAGTGTAATGAAGGGGAGGGTTCACAGGGCCCCCACTGGCCCCGAAAGCCCTAAAGGTTCCTAGCTATTTTTACATCTTGTAAAAAATGGCATATGTTATGATCCTCAGGAAAGGTCTTGAGCCCCTAAAGCTATGAAACAATTGGCAAGCTCTAATAGCTCTTTGGCAGGAGCACTCATCCCTCTTGCACATGAAGTCATTTCCCATGTCACTTCTCGCAATTGTTTTTGTGACATTACATTGTTTTGGAGACCTTACAAAAAAAAAGGGCATTTTCAGACAGTTGTGTAGTTGCAAGTGAATTGTAACGAAATATCCTGTCTGAACCTAAAACCTAAAATGAAATTAGAACACAAAAATCTGCTGCAATATAAAGCAAATATAAGCATGTTTGACTTAAAAAAAATAACTATATTAACAGAAAATTGAAAGTAACAGGAAATGTTAGTAGAGCTAACTTGAAAATGATAGATGTGAGTGTTTTAGGTCAAAGTAAAAGTAGCTAGGACATTTAAATTTAAACCAGAAAAAAACGAAGTAGATCAAACACACAGCACTTGTAAACTCTTACATAAACTTAGCCTAAACAAAAGCGACCTTGCTTGAACTTCCCAATGGTTTAATGGTTAAAAACTAACAAGGCGATGCATCAGTGTAAAGTGAACTCTCTTGCTGACAGAAAAACTACACACTAGCAGTGTTAGTTGCAGGGCTCAGTGAGTGGGTTGCATCACGCTGTTTACAGCAGCGCTTGCTTTTATTGTGTTGACACCTGTAAATGCCTTTTGGGCCTGGGAGTATTTCAGCCAAGCAGACAGCACTTTTCATTGGAAAACTCATTTTGTCAGCAATTAGGACTCACTACAGCTGGGAGTCACTTTTTATGAAAGTTGTAAACAGGACCAAACAATGATTGTGTGGATATTGGGAGGAAAGTATGGTACTTTTCTGAAAGGTACACACTGCAGAGCTGTCAAGTAAGATTTAAAGTGTTCATTCTGGCAGTGAGAAAATCACAGTTTTTTACCTTAAGTCCCCTTTTAGTCGCAGAATATTTTCGGGATTTTTATGCCCATCCCACACTGAAGAAATATAATTCTGGTGCGGGGATAGAACAACTGGGTGAGGTGTGGTTATGCATTGCTGAAAATGACATTTTAGATAAGAATTTAGTCATTCCTGCGTGCCATGCCATAATTATATGGATGGCTTGGTTCATTACGTTGTACTGCCTTTAGCTTTCTTTGAAAACAAACTGTACATTTTGGTTCAGCTTTTTTCAGCACTGTTTGAAATGATACTTTTAGAAGGTCGCATATATTTTGGCCGGAAATATACTTGCTTGTGTAGTCATATAAAGTTATTTTGTATTTTTAATATGAAAGCATGTGACACTAGGTTTGCAGTAATGTTGATGGGTTCATCTGAGCAAACATTATAAGAACAACGTTTACCTGACACTTTTATCCAAAGCGACTTACATTGTTCTACAGTATTTACCAGTGTTACAGCCACTGGAGGCAAGTGTTTTACCCAAGGACACAACGACAGTATGAACTGTGGGGAGAGTGGGAATCAAACCACCAACCTTCAGGTTGAAGGACGACCGCTCTATCCACTGAGCTACTGTCGCCCCGTTCACAGTTATACCTTTAAGTTTAGTTAAGTTTGGTTTATTTTTGTCATGCACCAGAAGGTGCCCAGCTCGCATGGGCTCATAAGACCCTAAAAATGACAGAGACAGATTGATACCACATCACATCGATCAAATATACAAAGTCCTCTTCCTCAGATGCCAAGCATTTAACACAAACTTAAAAACAAAACACTTCAAAATCACTTCACAAAACCTGCAGTCTGTTTTCATTAGACATAAAGAACAAATCTGGACAATATCGGCTCCATTAGAAAACAACTGACTCCTCAGGTCGTGGTACAGGGGACAGTAAAAACAAGAAGGGCATCTCAATCTTCATATAATTATCTCACAGAGACAACATGTGCGCTCCTCCTGTGGGACTGAGTGGAATTGTTAAGAAAAAGGACAAAATAAGAAGGTTAATGAGGCACTGTGCAATAGTCACAAAATAACCAAATGCAGAGTTTAATATTTACTGTTATTGTAAGCATAAATTGTAAATAAACCTGGATGTTGTGTGCCCATTGCCCGCTCCATTCACCGATATTGGTTTTACCACAGGGCAATAAAATGGTGGTTACATCCGGGCTTTTCTGCCGTCACTGCAGAGTAAAACAATAGCTTTCAGACAGCACAAATGGATGTATTAATAAAAGATAACAATGAAGAACATGCGACTACAAACAAACTCACAAGCTTTGTTTGAGGGAAGGTTGTTTTGTTTTTGTTTGTGTTTTCCCCGATTTATTTCTGTTGTTGCAGAATGGCGCGTTACAATTCTCAATCGAGTGTAGCTCCATTTTTAATATAAGGCTGCCAAAACTGGTAAGGCACAGACTGCTTATTTGGCTAGCTTTTTCTAAATTTTTAATGCCAAGCAATTACATGCATAGCCTGCCGCCTTGAACTATACTTGACGTGCTGAGGTAGAAATGAAGCTTCAAAATTTCAAAGAAACCTGGAGTTCTGTTTGCATTTTACTTTAGAAAAACAATCGGAGATAAACAGAGGATATCGCATTTGCATCTCAAAACAATCCACAGCTTGATGAATGCTTAAAAGTTCCCCCGTGCTCTGTGTATAAACGTTGTTTGAGGAATACCTATAGAGCCTCGGCTATGTTTGTGGTCCTTTCAACTTTGGACATACAATTTTAATGACCAGCATCAAATAGACACCTTCAGAAAAACAGCGGTGCTTCCAGTAAACAGTAAACGCAAGCTGGAATTTTAACTGACTTCTTCTTTTTCACATTTGCAGGATAATAAATGCAAAACCATCCGCCACGTTTCAACTAATTTTCCGTTCATTTAGTCTCGATATAATTCCAAAGCAGACAAGGTGACCCCAAATCGATTTAGTCTGTCTTGACATAATGACCACTGCTTTTCAGTGTTGGCGGGAAATGGGAAGGGATCCAGTGACCCGTCCCGACACGCATTAGCCCGGCGCACTGTGAAGAAACCAGAGGCATGACCCACTCGCAAGCTTTAATTAAAGGCTGCTAAGGCCAATGAAAAATGGGAATAACGGTTTTAAACGAGCCAGTTTAATGTTAAGTCTACCAGATGTCGGTGTTTGTAATACCTGAAATGAGATTGCTTCCTTTAATGACTTTGCCTCTCTACACAGCAGCTGATTAGAAGACACATAAAAACGCGGATCACAAAGTGGAGCCGTTAAAGCCCTTGTACTAAGCGGAAAATTGAATGTTCTTTTGGCAGGGAAAGATTAAAACACAGCTACTCAGAGCCAACACCTGCTCGCGGAACAATTCAAAGACAAAAGACGCACATTTCATTAGTGTAGCCATATGGACTCTGACGAACATAACCGCGCCGTTTTAAACCCAATGACTACACCAAATGTTCGGGCAGCCATTTGCCAGAACACGGCTGTGATACTGTTTTTTGCTGTTACTGTAAGAAAGTTGACACGGTTGATCACAGGGAATACAATAAACTTATTTTTTTTGTTTGAATTAAAGTTATTCAAAACTAGTTGGCTACTACATTTTCCTTTTCTCAGCATATCGTAACCGCTTTAAAACAGAAGGATTGAGCCAGCGCCTAATTTTTTTGGACTGAAAAATAGGGATTGCATCCCTACTTCAGTGCGATGTGTCTCTCTTTACACAGACTCAAGAAGGCTTCATGTGTCATCCTCAAAATTGGAAATTCCAAAATTTAATAACTAAAAGAGCTGTTTTACCTTTTAAATGTTGTCCGTCTATTGTGCAATTGTTAGTCCCAAGTAGTTATTGGACCATGAAGGTTTCGTCTAGACCAGGGGGGTATAAACATTTTTAAAACACAACACATTTTTTTTTCTTTTTTCTCAATCTGTAGAGTTAGAAAATGTTAAAGCAGAACTAAGTAAGATGGGCGCAGCTCCCCCTACAGCCTGCTTCAGTGAATCACACTGTTTATTTTGCCGTATAATTTATTGTAGGTTTTATTGTCATATTAATTGGGAAGCCTTGACCTTGTGAAATCTTGCACTGGGTCTAAAAGTGACGCCAGTCGCTGTCGTATGTTAATATTTGGGGCATTTAGCATAATCTTAAAACTATGTTTTGAACTACCGTTGTTTCACATAAAGCCCGTAAATGAAACAAACACTCACAGTAGCTAAATCTCAAAGGACATAAAATAGCAACAGATTTAATGGAAATAGGAAGAATATAAAGTATCTTACACATTTAACAACATTAAAGCCATGTTGGAATCAATTTTGAGTATATAGCTGTATATCGCTGTATGGTGGCGCCTTTACTTGAGGACCTTTTAAGAAGTTCCATGAGAGAGGCTTGCCCGAGACTTGCGTCTGGTCAGTGGCAGCTCTACTTAAGTGCTGTTTTTGGCTTAAATGCACCAAACACACCACTACAACTCAATTAACCATTTTGAGGACTTAGGAAAATATTTATGAAGGTTACTTAGTTCTGCTTTAAGAACAAACTCTATGTAATACTTTAAACTTTTTAACATTATAGACTTGTTTTACAAAAGAGGTTGAAAGAAGTTAAAATCTTAACTCAGAATTATTCTACTCAGACCAGCCCAACCCAGAGTTTACTATTTCACAAAACAGGTTTGGAGTTAGTTGAGGCAACTTGGAGTTCATTCCTCGTCCTTATCAATGGAGGCAAGAAAAGAGCATTTAACAGGGTATGGGTAATTAAATGGAAGCTGCCATATTAGAGGAGAGTAAAGTCATGTGACTATGAAGAGAATACTAATAAAACAGTTAATAAAATATTTTTAAAGGTGTATAAATTTGTAGATACACAGGCTAAAGCTTAAAACCTAAGAAAACAGTGTAACTCAGTTGAATTTTTAATAACCTGACATTAAAATGTCTCCAAAAGTAAAGATTTCTTAAAAGTCTGGATGTAATAGGGACGTATAGAAGGACAAAATGGAGATATAAGTATATCGTATGCATTTAACGACCAGATGTGAACCAAGTCTATTAAAACTTATTAGTGAAGGCACATTACAAGTGAACTTAGTGTTATTAGATCACTTGAGTCTGGAGCACTCATTAGCTTAAGTAAGTAAGTAAGTAATCCATTCTTCTGTTTTTATTGTAAAGAATCATTTAACACTTCCACCTTGACGTCTGTGAAACAAATCAATCACTTTTTGCTTCAAACTCTGCATTGTTGATTTACTCTGTGGTTTCTTGTGGCGTTTTAAGCATTTACAATAGAGCCATATGGACGGCAATATTTTTCAAAACGCTCTTGACTGGACAGAGATATTTTTTATAAACAGAGACACGTACGTGTAGCCAAGGCCTTAGACTGAGTGATTGTCACCAAATGCAAGAGTCGGAATTTTTTATTTAATAGTTGTTATGAAGTGAATTTGTAAATGTGGTATATAAATATATTAAAGTTTAAGTGAATATTCTCGGTTTTGCGGTGAATGAGGGAAATGGATCATCTAATCAGAGAGCTCCTTCAGACGCAGCAAAGGAGGATACATCTCTGGATTAGAGAATAAAACTTGCCATAAACCAGGTTAGGTTCAGAGTAAGTTACCGTGGTAACTGACTCAGTGTTTAGATTAACTCTTTCCGTGAAACTGAAAACCCTGAGTTTTCCTCTTTCCGGAGGTAACGTGCATGTTTGTACGAAACCTGCTTTCTAAAACAGGGCCTACTTCTTTTGAGAAATAATGATATATTATATATAATCTATAATGTTTGCAATAACATAGGCTACAAGCTCTGCTGCCATGTGCATTTTCTACCAGAACCACATATTAATGATGTCTGGCGTTACTGGTGGGCCATAAACAATACATATTACCAAAGCAAATGTGGGTCATATCAAATCTCATCTGACATCATTGTCTAAACCAGGGTTACGTAATATATCTCTAGCTATAATTGTTTATTATTAATCTATCTTATGCCTGTTTGTCATTACAAATCAACTCTGTTTAAATTGCCTCTATTATTGAGTACAAGTTGTTTCTCTGCTCTGAGACAACCTGACAGTAGCATATAATAAATATATATATACCCACACACAGGTAGATCACTTTGACTTTTTGACTTGGTCATTTTATAAGTAGCTCATAAGCTACACTTCTCTTACATTTGAGGAATATAAAAAGTAAACCTTAACCCTGCAGACACTGTTTTAGTTAGGACTTGCCAGGGCTGTGTCGCAGTATGAACCAGAACTTTTAAAACTACCAAAAAGACACAACGTTAATGTCAATTGAACCTGTGACCATATAGTCATGAATCCACCCAATAGAAATGGCTTTCTTAATATAATTACAGATTAAATACCGCTATGTACTCTTCAATTAAAATTCTGCAGCATTTTCAGCTGTTATCTTTACACAACTGCATTTTAGGACAATAAAACAAGCCTTTGTTTTATTTTTATGAATGAATGAATTTATAAATATTCCCCTTGATCCAAATGTATTGGAACACCACTTTGTTTCTCATGAATGCGCAAAACAATGGCTAAAGGGTAAGGGCTTAGGGTCAAGGGTAGAATTGGGCTTGGGCCTTAGTGTGGACGCAGTCACAGCACATTACTGGATAAACCCTGTTTTGAATAACTGTGTTCAAAAGTTGGGATCCAAGAATGTATCACATATCTTCTGATAAACATACCAAAACCCTAAGTTGCTTTTACCCATTCCCAAAAACATTTCATGATGGAGATATTTATGGATTGTGAGAAAAACACTGGTTTCTCCCTCAACATACCAGACGCCACACCATATATGTGTCTGTGATTATTTGTCAAAGTGAATTAGATTAGGTGAATGTGGGATTTATATGGGCTGGATGTTTTAAGGCGATGCAGTGGGATGTGGTCAGTGGGAGGGAAAAAAATTGGACCTCGGTAAAACACAAGGATTTGCAGAAAGAGCCCATTCTGGCTTTAGTTTAGCCTTACAAGTAGAATGAGAGAGTATCCTGGATTTTCCCCAACAGAACGCTAAGCTGCGGTGGCTACACTAAGATGTCTCCAGCTTCCAGTCTCCAAATAAGAGGATAACTTAGCATGGTGTGCTACAGCACAAATCCGTGACCCAGAATTACTAGCGTCTGACCCAAAATAGATTTAGCAAGGCCATGTTTCTGTAGAAACTCTCCCCCTTAGACAGCAGAACAGCTCAGGCTAGCACATAGATGGAAAGATCACACAACAGAGAGCTTGAAATCAAGAAGTTTGGTCAAATAAAAAAAAAGTGATCGCTGAAATCCAATGGCTCTTTTATTGTCAAAAAGCTTCACTTAAGTATTTACAGTTTGTGCAAAAACATTTAAAGGTTTCAAGGACTTTACATTGTAAGTTCAACCTCAAGGCACATACATGGAACAACATCAACATTTCATCATGAGAACAGAAATTTAACTTTGGTTCCTAAGAAAGGTCTCGGTGCGGATGGCTAACACTGCGGCGCATGGGTGAAGATGACAGCCAACGTAGCCATTTTACATGCACTGTAAATTCTCCAGCCTACTTATTTCTGGAAAACCTTTTGAATGATTAGCAGAGAACACAATGGCTTGAAAAAGATTAGAACCCAGTTCATGAGGAAGAATGATTGGCTATGAAGCTAAATACAGTACATGCAAAAATCCTTTGCTTACTGGCTAATAGATATTCGCAGTGAAGGATTCGCTCTACAGGAAGAAATGAGTGGCATTAAAAGGCAAATATGAAGACTCAAACATAATTTTAAACCACTTATACGTTTAGCCTGAACTGACCTCTGTGATTAAACATAATCATTTGAAAGAGAATCAATGAGCTTTACTGGAATTACGCCTCTGCACCCCTCTAGCAGTGTATCTGTCACTGGTTACGGCTTGGAAAGTCACGTTCTCATCAAGCAAAACTTAAGAGTAACATACACTGCAAAACAACCACCGAAGCTCCTTTTCTGATGCTTGAACATTAGCTATGTGCCGCTGAAGGTCTGGCACCGCGGATGAACAGTCTCGTTAGCTACTGTGTGTCACGCTTGTTTTGTTTGACCCCCTTGCTAATACCGATATTGTTGCTGAAGTGCGCTTCCTGTGCAGCAGTCTTGTTTCCATCTCTTTACTTCAATGCTACTTCTGTCTCTGATCATACCCCTTCATAAAAGATAAGGCAAGTATCTGTCTCTGTTACACATTCACTGAAAGGGGGGGAGCTAGTATGTGTTGCAATCATATTGACTTGACTTGTTTGCTCAGCTTGCAACTTCAAAAGGGGATCTCAGATGTAGCAATGCTGAACAATATCAAATGTTCATATATATATATATATATATTGCGGGGCCATAGTCAGCTGGTGCAGTACAGAGTATGAAGTGGACCCCTACGTGATGAACCGTTGTTAGGCGCACTGTGATTGCTAAGCAGGGCAGATCAAAGCGTAGGTCACAGAGACCCGCAGTGCCTCCATGGACAGTGTTGGTGAGTAAGGTAAGCTGATATGTGGATATTAGTAGAAAAGGTCAAATGAAAAGTGGAGATGCTTTGATAACCACAGAAGTTATTATAATAAGCCCAAGATAATGATGATTTATTAAGAATGATTTCAGTGATTACAATAAAATAGATTTGTGCAGTGCAAATTTAACTTGGCCTCTAGGTACTAGTCTATTAACAGTCTTTATGGTATGCCAGTGATGTTAATGTCTGTCAATTTGCATTAAAACAGAACAAATTAAAACAAGAGACAAATAGTCTTTTTTGAGTGATGGATGACCATCTAGTTTTTAGCACCTCACTCTGCCCCATTGCAGGCTGCACTGTTTTCTGCTTTTTCATGAATAAAACAGAATAACAGTTTGATTGAAAATGTTTTTTAACTCTTTAAAAAGATTCTAAAAGATATTTCTAAATATTATAATAAATCTTATAAATATACAGAATGAGTTCATTCGGCCTGCCAAATATGTACCAGTAATGTATATATTCTATATACCAAATTCTATATATCTATATATCAAATTTGTATATATCTGTACTTTCTCCTGTCGCACTTTTCTAACTTGCTTAAGTGAGCAACACAAAATACATTGAAAGGATTCTAATGATAGAAAAAAATGGTAGAAATTCTTCTGCTCCAAACTCAGTTGAGTGAGCAATAGACACGTCTGGAGAAGAACGTGAACATTAGAACAACACATTTGGCCATTTGGTTTTGTCTAATGGACTCTTCGGCTTGATGATTAACAAAAAGCAACTGTTAATAATTAAGTACTTTGCTTAGTTTAAAGACTTTCAATTTGGCACAAAAATAAAACAGTAATTTTGGTGCTTTTTGAACAATTTGCTTAATTTTTTTATCATCAAAATTGTACAAGGTTTAAGGTAATTAAAAGCTTTTAAACTAAGACAGTTAAAAAAGACAAAAAACTAATGGATGTAAAAGTGTTCAAGGCCTGAACTGTAGCAGTAGAGCCGACAGCATGATTGTGATCTAATCAAATATTGTAATTATATAATTGCAGCCACTTGAGATACTACTGCTGGAAAAACTTGAGTCCCCCCCCTTTTTTACTTTTTTTACACTTTTGCAGTTTGTCCTAGTTTTACACTAATAAGGTGTTCTTAGAAGCAAATGTTTAAGCAGCTGACTACCACAAACAGTTAACACGCTCACTCCCCCAGTGTGAGTTTCATGCAGCCAAGTGAAATTAGGGTCTACATATTTTTTTCTCCCTTTTTTGGTTAAGGATTATAAGAAGGGGACGAGGGGGTGGGCGTTTATGGTGGTGGGAATTCTTTAAGCAAGGCCCCTCAAAATAAAATCTTGTCAAATCACATAAAGTCTTCTTAAGAGCTGCATAATGAAGACCTCTAACCGGCACCTCACATGCAAAAGCAGCACCACAGCCAAAACTGAAAGGCCAGAAAAACGGTTTTAATTGAGCCCATGCAGGGATAAGTGGCAGGCATAGATAAAAGACCCAGACTAAGGTGAGACAGAGCTAGGAGCATCCATGCAGAAACTAACACGTGTAGCTGTGAAGTGAGCAGGTGCACTGTTCAGGTGAGCCAGGCGTAATCGGACGTGACATTCTCATAAACGGAGACAAAGGGATAAATGATGAGACATTAGATGAGCTACTCAGTCACAACTGTGCTCTGTGCATTGTAAGGATCAGGGGCGGAGTGTAATCTCTTTGTTGTAATTTGCTAATTTATCAAAAAGCTTGATGAATGCCGGGACAAGGTTGAAAGAAGTGGGTGTGTAATTAGCAGTTTGTGTGAGTCCTCATTGCATTCTTACGTCCCTGCCTCTGCGTACACACACACGCTTCTCTCTTATGATAGTCAATGAAAATCCAAAAGCTCTAACCAGCAAACACAGGAAACACTAGTTACTTTTTAATGATTCCACGTCATTGCAAGTTGCAGGATGAGCTCTAAACAGTTCTGTTTACGCATGAGTAATGTCGCCTGGGTCATGTACTCAGGGGAAAAAGTGGAGGTAAAGTGATCTATGCAGCTTTTTTTCTCTCTGTCCATCTTGCCCTCTGTTCCTCAGTCCCACACAAGAAGCAAGGCTGAGGCAAACTGCCCCCTTGTGGCCTCACTTGTCAAAACCAGGAGAAAATAAGGTAGCAGAACAAATTAGAGAATTTCTTCAAAAGGATTTGCGAGCCTCAGCACATCCACGCAGCTCATTACAGACAAAAAGCCTTTGTCGCTTTTTAGGCTCATGTTAATAACTGAACCTAGTCATGTTACTGCTCATTAAACTAAAAGTGAATGTGCAGAAAATGACACACCCAAAGCCCAGCTCGTGCTTTTTTTCCCCCCAAAAGTGTCTCAACTAAGCCCACCTTTATGCTGCAAATTAGTGGGACAAAGATGCTTTTAGTGTTAAAGCACTTCTGGGAAATCTCAGTACGGGCTTTTTCACCAGCGCTGATGACACTACCTCCCACATGTGTGTACCGCTGTTCATTTCCTGTCTTGCTTCCATTAATAAGAAAGTGCACTTCAATACTCTCCTTTTACAACTTGACACCAACAGAACCAGTGCTATATTTCCACTACGCTCCAATCAGCAGTGTTTTGATTTCCCCTGTGCTGTCGCTGTACTACTGGGCTGTATCATGGAGGGATTGCAGTGTTTCTAAAAGCACAAAAAGGCCATATTTTTGTTTCTGTGGTTAGCAAAGTACCCCAGCCCTCTCTGCGCCTAACACAACCGAGGCTGACAGAGTTATTAAGAAGCTACACCCAGGGTGTTGTGATTGTACAAATCCATGTTCATGTACAGTTCTGACCATTAAAACAACTTTCAAAACCCTGCTGGTTATAAAAAAGAAACACTTTCTCTTTTTCTAAGAATAAAAAAGATAGCAGAGAATCCCACATTATTATCCACAGTATAAATTACATTGTAGACAGAACTTGGAAATATATATAGTACAGTTAGATTTCACTAGATTTTATGCTTTTTGTCTACACAAATAGTGTGCATGTGTAATTATGCAAGTGTCTCTGGGTATGTGTGTGTGTAAATGCTGCTGTACTATTCGCTGCATCACGTGTGGCAGAACTCTGTACTGGGCACGTTGCTGCTCTTGCAGTAGGCTATGCTGTTGTTACTGAGGTGACAGTCTCTAAATCCAATGCCCCCGTTGGGTGTGTAGATGGGCTGGATGCGGAAATCTCCCTTCAACAGCTGTTCATTGTTCAGTGCCACTATCTGAAAACTGGTCTCAGTCATCTCCAAAATGGAGTTATCCTTCTTGGTCCCAGCCTCACAGTAGTCGTCTTTTCTCCTGCCACGGTTGTATTTCCATTTGGTGGAAGATGCCCGGCTCTTCCTGTGCATGTGCCAGCAGAACAAGCTGAGCAGTGTTATCAGGATGATAAGTACCGCCCCACCAATGATCCCAGCCAAAAGCAGCGTGGAATTTAGGCTCTCCTGTGGAGACTGCTCTGAGCCGGGCGACTTAGTCAAGGCAGACTTAGTCCTGGCCTCAGAGCATATAGTATCCTCTCCAGGCCTGTAGGAGTTTAGGGAGTCCAGAACGTGAACACAGATCCGATATATTGAGCGAGGCTCCAGGTTAGTGAGGCTGATATGCCGGCGGTCCCCACTCACGGTCCGTTCCTGCATTCCTTCACTTATTTGGCTTTGGCCCCTTTTGACCCAGGTGACCTTGTAAGCTGTAACTGTGAAGTAGGAAGACCAGCTGACCTCAATGTTAGTGGAGTTGACCACATGGAAGGAGATCTGAAGGGGGTCCTCATAGGGGGGCAATGGCCCAGAGGGGGGGTTGAGATAGATGGGAGGGGGAGGAGGGGAGGGGGACTCAAAGTAGTACGGGTTGGAGGTGGTGATGAGGTTGGAGATTATGGTGGTGACAGGGGCAGTGGTGGGAGGTGGAGGGGGAGTAGAGCGCAGAGTGGGCCATGCCGACTGTTCATTATCAACAGGGCACTCGATAATATCCAGCGTCAGCTCTCTGATGGCCATGCCACGCACTTTATCTGGACTCTGGCACACAAAGCCTCGGGCGTTAACAGAGGATGGCAGCGATTTGAGCCACACCACCACCCACTTCACAGAACAGTCACAGCGCCAAGGGTTATTGCGCACCATGAGCTGCCTGAGGCGGGACAGCCCGTCAAACACACCCTGCGTCAGAGTCTGTAGTTGGTTGCTGGAGATGTCCAGTTTTTCCAGTCTGTTGAAGCCAGCAAAGGCTGCCACAGGGATCTGGTCAATTTGGTTCTCCTGTAGGCTAAGTTTGACCAGGGACTGACTGGGTAAAAGGGGAGGGGGGAATGTGAGGGAGTTACGGGCCAGGGCCAGCTCCCGGAGATTTGTCAGGTCACGGAAGGTCCCTGGTGCAATGCCCTCATCAGTTAGCAGGTTCCCGTCCAGCAGGAGGCGCTGCAACCGCGTCACATTCTGAAATGCCTCCTCAGCAATGATGGCGATGCGGTTCTCGTCCAACCGCAGCTCTTTTAGGTCCTCTGGAAGTCCAATGGGAACACTGCTTAAGTGGTTCTTAGTGAGGAAGAGGAGTTTCAGACTGAGTGCCTCCCTAAATGCTCCTTCCTCCACCCCCACAGTGGAGATAGAGTTATCATCAAGGTGTAACTCCTCTAAACGGGTCAACTGAGCCAGGGCTGCTCTGGAAATAGTCTGGATATTGTTCTCCTGAAGATGCAGTACCCTAGTGTTTTTGGGCAGGTTCACAGGGAACTCATCCAGCTGGTTGCCGTACAAATAAACCGTATCCACTGAGGCTAGATTGTGAAGTTCCAGAGGAAAGCCAGCATTGTTGATCTGGTTGTTGTGTAGGAAGAGGATTTTGTAGCCCTCTTCCATCCCCAGAGGCACTGATGTCAAACTGCGTTCATTGCAGTACACAAACTGTTTGTCACAACGACACTCTTCTGGGCAAGAGGCACCTGGACTGAACTGCATTTGGAGGCTTATTATAACAGTCAACCAAAAATGCAAGACTGAAGCCCATCCTTTAATCCAGGGTCCAGCAAGAATCTCCATAGTGAAAAAACACAACAGCAGAAGTAAAACCAGTAAAAAGAAACTTGGATGTAATAATACAAATAAATTTCAATATGGAAATTATGTATATATCCACACAAAAAAACAGGAGCCAAAAATGTCCAAGAATTTGGTAATGATTCAGTTAGCTGGGAAAGGAGCAGGAAACAGTGGGAGTAATCCTGTAAATGCTAGTCCTCAGCTGAAGAGCGATGGTCTCATTAGTGGTGGCCAGCCCGCGGACTGACTCCATCCATGCTGAGACATCAGACCATAGCAGGACTCTTCACTCGCTGCTCCATGCAGAGCTCAGCCAGGGCCAATTTGGAGCCACGCTGTAGAGGGCCACTATAGACTCCACTTGCCTGTTCGTCACACACTGCTGGCCCCTGACCAGGGCAAGGTCCGAGGGGGGTGACATTTGGATCCAAAGACCTGTGGTGAAAAAAAGAAAAGCTAGATTAGGATTTCCAAGGGTGGCATGTTTCTCAGCAGAAAGAGGCCCCTCTTTTCTTCTTCTGTGCCTTGTTATTCCTCATACAAACATCCACACATACTTTTCTTCTCTTCACTTCATCTTTCTTTCTAAAACACGCAGAAAGTAAGTCACAAAACACAGCGTTCACAACTCAAGTAAAATTATGCACTAGCTATTAAAAAACAGAGTCAAAACCATCTGATAAATATTCAGAACAGCTCTTGCACATCCGGTTTCACAGACATAAAGAAGGCTTTTATCCTTTTCGCTCAACCAAAGGGGATAGAGCACTGCAAGGGCACACGCTCACGGATTCAGCAACACCAGTAGAGCCCTGTGGAAAATATTCTAAAAGACCAAAGATTAATAAAGACATTAACTGCACTCAACAATGAAATAATAGCACTTTTTAACACTTTTTGGTCCCCGGTAACTGAAGTGAGATGCCTTTTTATAAAACTCTACATTTATTTGTTAAATTTTCAATTAGTGAGCACTTCCCTTTTGCTAAAATCTCTGTGTCTGTGAGTCTCTGTGGAAGGCTTGAACTGGATTTTATAAAAACGTTTTTATTCAAGGTTGATGATTATTCACCCACCCTCTTCAAAATCTATTGGGTACTAGTTCAAATTTAGAGCATTAGACAAATTAGTGAAACAAAGTAAAGAGAAACAGAACATTAGTTTGTATATAGAAAATCTTACTCCAAAGTGGGACTAAAAAAGTTGTGTTTCTGGTCTACATAAAACAAAACAGACCAAAACTTGCAGTCAACTTTTTTTTCAGACTGCTCCAGTGAATGTTGTGGGCCGAGGGACATAAGTAAACACGTAAGTGCTAACAGTAAACAAAGGTTACATTTTTTTCCTGGTGGCCCAGGAAGGAGCTGGTTATTACATACAGCCACCGTCATCAAACTCAAGATTTAAGGCTGCCAGGGTTGGAATTACAGGTGGAAAGCAAACACACAAAAGAGAGGGATGACAAAGCGGCAAAGCAACTCCTGTCTGTGGAGTGACATACACAAGCTGTCAAATGAAATGGGATTGAAAAATAATTTAGCTCTGTCACCTACCGTAAATGATCGATACAGGCTATTTCTCAGCACATGGAGGTTTGTACTCGAGCACAAGGCCACTAGATTAGAGTAGACCTAGATCCATTATTTCAAGTTTTATGACCCATCAGATTTTTTTTCCCTCAAGCACATATATGATAGAAAGATACTGGTTTGTCATCTGCACTGAAACTCCACCCTGAGTTGACGCTAGATGACACACATTAACAAGAACGGTGGGCTGAATGTTAAGCACAGTAACAGCCATGAGTGGTGTCCTGGAAGATTTGTCAAGACAGGACTTCAAGAACTGTGAATTCTTGATGCTTTGCCTAATTTTAAATGCATTTTTAAACATCAGTGTTAAATAATGCACAACGGCAAGCGAGCAAACTCCTGCAAATGCATGTATTTGCCTTAACCCCGCTTCTTAAAATTCCCTGTGTAGTTTGTTGACAAGACGGAGCTTGCCTGTACAAGCTCTTTGTGGCCGTGACGGAGAAAACAATCCTTTGACACACATCTGTGATCTACTTTTCTAAATTGAAAGAGCTAAATTTAATCAAATAAGCTCAAGGGCGGAATGAGCAGAGCACATGAAGCAATGAAATGTGCAGCTATGGCAGCAGGATCAACAGCAGAAGGCAGTAGCATCAAGATTATTACAGCCCGGGTAAATAAATGCCACTAAGAACCAAATAAAAACCTTTGGCAAAAAAGAACAAGGCATTTTTACAGAGTGGGTCTTAACATGACTGTACAGATTTGCAATAAATGGCAGGGACAGATCAAAAGCACTTTTTTCTCTCTTCCTTTTCTTTTGGATTTCCAGTCGAGGGAGCACAGTTCCTTGGCGAGGAGATGAACGCTGTGATGTGGCCAGGACAATCGGATTAGAAGTGGATTTAGCGTCAGAAAAACGCAATTAAAAGTTTCAAATGGATAGGGTATTTAAGAGGCGATAAGAGGCGGATCAGGTGTAGACTTCAAAGGCTGCCCAGTGAGTGGTGTGTTCATTTGAATGAATCATTTCAAAGGAGGATTTAAGACCGTGCAGTGCATTCACAACATAAGCCACTGAAAAGTGCTTTTTTTCCCCAACACTGGTTCGGTTATTTTCCTCTCGAAAATTGCTCCTTAATTTAACTGCTCTGTAGGCTATATTCAACGTCGCTTTATAATTAAAATACATTCAATTGCGATGTATCTTTAACGTGGCTTTCTAATCAGGTACATTTACTTACAATGTTTGACTAACCCGTAGCTTCTTATAGGCACACTCAAAGCATTCACAAAATTTCACCCCCAGTTCAATTGAAAAATGCCTCCACTGTAACCTTTAACTTATCTATAGCCAGGGCAGCTATTTTGTCTTTATTTTTGCATCATAAAATATACTTAAAACGTCGGATTTACCTTAAGGGAGCCTTTATCCATTCCAAACCCTGCGACCGCGTTCAACTTTTCCCTCCTTGCCCGTGTCCTTCATGCGGTCTCTCGGTGTAAAGCAACGTAAAGGTCCGCTCGGAAAAACGCAGCTGCTTCAAGTCGAACAGGAGCAAAAACCCAGTGAGTCCACAAAAAGACATATTTCCCAGTCATAAATCCCCAGGTTGTGGCATTTCCCCGTACTTTTATGTCCCCTTTTTTGAGCAGTTTTCTCAGCTCCGTAGACGTGTCCCTCGGCTTGAACTTTGGGCTACTTAAGCCCGTCCGCAGTAGGCGAGCAGCGGGGAGAAGCAGCGCGGTGGCAGCAGGGAGATCAAAGCGCCCGCTTCTCGGCCACTCTGCCCGGACACGGAGCTAGCAGCAGCGGCAGCCAGGGAAGAAGAGCCCGCCGCCCGCTCCATACTGCTGTGAAACGCCGAGTGCTAAACTTGTCTCTCTCTTTTTTTTTTATTTTTTTAACGGTGTTACGCCGTGGAGTTGTTTTCTCAGATGGGTCCAGTTGATAGTGCGACGTGTGTGCTCCGCTCACCTCTTTCCCTCTCTGGCTTTCTCTCCAGCCCCCTCCCTCGTCCCCTCCCTCCGCAGAGTAACCCACTCAGTCTCCTCCAGCAGCTTCTGACGGCTCGAACCACACATCCTCACTCCGCACTAAATTGTTCGTCTCTCACCAACACTTTATCCCTTCGTGCCATTTGCCTGCCCCTATACTTTACCCCGCGACGCCTCCCACCATTTGCATTTTAATCACAAAATCCGCCAATCGGTTTTGAAGTCACATTCTCAAATAATATCACGGGCGTCTCTTTTTATTATTCCACAAAGCCGTCCTTCAGTCTGTCATTTCAGTAACCTACATATCCTGGGGAGTGTAGCATCACTTCTCATTTAACATTGAGGTAATTACAGCGGGATAATTAGAGCTAGGCTATTCTCCACTCCCCTACTTTTTACTCGTGTAGTGGAGCGTTTGGACGCACGCTGACAGCCAGCGTCACTTCATCTATCTGGCTCCGCAGCCGCGTGCGACTGATTCAGCAGACGCACTCGCGCACACTTCCACGCGCACACCCACGCCTTTGATTACTTTTACTTTTCTCGCGCATGTGAAAACAGACAACTTTTTTTTGTTTAGGCCTACTGTTTTTCAGAAAGCAATGGTTTAGCTTATTTCAACTGTATTCTTAAAAAAATTATAAAAATATAGCTAGAAGTAGGCCGAGTAGCAGGTCTCAAGTTTGTTTCAAAATAGAAGCCCCAATTGGATTAACATAACATGGTAATAAAAATCATTGATAATTCATCAACTGTAAGATAGTTAAACCAGACCAAGGTCAAAAACAAATAAAAACAATAAAAAAAACAGTTTATTCTCACTTAAGGGTTAGTGGCTGTAGACCATTTTTATTTATTTATATACACCCAGACATTAAGTAAATTAGCCACAGAGTCAAGGACAAAAATGAATATTAATTGTAAATAAGCACTTTACATATTTTTACATAGTCCTTAAGCTGTATGTGAGTGTAATTTTACTTAATATGTGCATTTCTATAAATTGTCTATAATTGTGTCATGTATGTTACCTTGTAGGATTTACTTTGATGAGGAAGAACAGAGCCTAAAATAATCCCTGTACATCTTTGGGCAGGTCATGTAGCATTATTTAGCATTTTGTAAATGTTAAACATAAAAGTGCTATGCATCCAGTGACTTGAAACGTATGACCTTTAGCTGCTGTAGCCTTAACGGTCATATAAATAAAGTAGCAAAATATTAACCCACTCACCAATGTTATCTACCTACTCAAGGACTCCACACACATGGGCAGACAGTTAACATTTTGTAGTCCACTTAACTTTCAGGGCCAAAAAGGATTTCAGCTCATTTTGATTAGAGCTACTGCTAAAAGCTATAGTTAAAATGAAAAGAATAGAAAAATATGTCAAAAATTTTATTGCGGTCATAATTTACACTCAAGACACCTCTAATATATTTTACGTAGGCTACTTGTGGAACGTGTTTTTTTTCCCCCTTGTCTTGTTGCAACAAGCATAAGTGTGTGCTACCTTTATAACTCGATTTTGATTTTGCACAGTTGGGTGGTACAGTTATCCATCATTTTGACTAAAAAAACTATACCCTTTTTAAGAAGAAGTTTAATATAGACTCTTGTGAAAGTTATACCAGGTCACCTAGAAACCAAACTTTTCTCAGGACGTGTTGATAACCAAAATTGTATAATGCTTCTACATAAAGCTTTGTGCTTTCATCTCTCAAATAACTGGGGAAAAAATAACTAACTGTAACTAAAAAAACAATCCAATTGGAATTTCAGACAGGCTTGTGCTTTACATCTTTTCACTAGTAACTTACATTTCAATGACGTTCATGTTTTCCATGTTCGTTTACAGCCAAAGCAACAAAGACAATCCCAGACATAAGTCACAAGATTCCACAGGTCAACAGGTGCACTTCTGCCTTTGATCTCTGCTTTCCAAAGTCAAATAGTATTATAGCTGCTCTCTGACACCTGGCGACCCCCATCAATATGGATATGTCTTGGTCATCCGGTGTTTGCGCCATTAACCATCCCTTAATAAGTTATCTCCACATTTTGCTGATTTAGTTGTTCCCTTTGTTTGCTTTTAATGTCTCCACGTATCGGAGATGGCCGCTTATCCGAGGGCCAGTCTACAATGTTTAATTTCTTCATGAGTCAAGCGTCTGTGCCCGGCATGAATTATTGATTGAGTGAATTTGGAGGAAACGGCCTATTTTATTTTCTCCTTGATGGACATGTTTTGCTGCAGCCCTGTTCCTGGTTGTTAGTGCATTGTGGGATGTCGGACAAGCTGATGGGGATACAGTGACAGACATTTAAATGGGGCATATGAGGATAAATACTTAAGCCATCGCGCGGTGTGTTTATTTGATTTGGTCAATGTTGTCAAGTGAAATAACAGTTTAAGAAATATTATATATTTCACCCTGCAAAGTTTAGTTCACGCATTAGAGCATAAAATATCTGTTAACACCAAAATGAAACTGACAAAGTGTCTAGCCTTTCCCAGCTATACTTGTGAGTTTAGAATGTGTTCTTAACATAAGTCTACAAAGTATTTGTTCTTGCATTATGTAACCAGTGTTGGCACAAATATATATGCATATTATTTAGATTAATCAGGCAGGACTTTCTTGTAATATTTTCTTAAACCTAAATGTATTAAAAAATATTTTAGGTGGGAAAAATGTTAACATGTAATACTGACAACATGAGATCATGTCTATGTTCCTGCAGCCGTGTGTTCCCACAGACTAACCCTACCTTAACCCAGCTATGTTCCCTCACCCGCAAATCAGAGCAGGAGTCTGTGTAATCATGCTTCCAGACACACACACAGACAAAACAACTGCTTAGAAATGTGTGAACATAGGGTCTAATTTTGAAAAATAAAAATGAAATCTTAGGAATGTGGGAACATAGAGCTGTGGGAACATAGGAGTGACCCCAAAAAATTGAGCTTAGAACCTTAACCTAAAGTTAAAGGTACTTAGATTTACTGAGGTACTTTCAGTCAAGGTCTATAAAACTAAATAACACAATATGAATGCAAAATTATATGACATTTTACTTTTCTATTTTTCAGTTAGTCAGTATTTTGTTGGAATAATTTATCTCCAGATGTAAACATTAACATACACAGATTGTAGACATATTTTAAAGTAGATGTGATAGTGTATCATGCTTTAAAAAAAAGAAACATGGTTGGAATTCAGTGTATATTTGCTAAATCAGTTACATAAAAGTAGGGAGTACAGTAGATTCCCGGGAAATTCCCCTCCCCTGTTCTACCCAGAGACCTTCCCAGATTTTTGGTGTGGCATATTTACTCTGCTTGCTTCTGCATCGTGATAACACTATAGATACACATGACCCCTGCACATCAAAGCCTGTCCATCTGCTGCTTTTTCAAACCTATAACTATCACTCTAATAAGAAGGTAGAAAAAAGAAGAAGAGTGGTTGGTCCATCACTTAGATATACAGATATGTTTATCCCTTGGTTATACTTTCTCCTGTCTCTGGAGACATCATTAGCTTATCACATTTTTCTGCATGAATTTACATCTGGACACTGTAAGGCACTTCAAAAGGTGGCAGCTACATTATAATTGAAAAAAAAAAAACCTTCCCACTAATATTGGCAGAATCTTTGAGGAATGGCAACCCGTTGCTAAAATCAACTTCCAGGTTTGAGTGGCCTGGAGAAAAAAAAATGCTTTATTATTTTTAGAATGGCAGATAAATGCATCTATTAATACACAAGGTGATAGAATTATGTTTTTTTTTACAATCTAACATTGTAACATGGTTGTTTCATGTTACCAGCCTAATGTGCATTCCTGGTTGTTTCGCATTACCACTCTAACGTACATTCACGGTTGTTTTACAGCAGCTTCTAATGCACTTTCACAGGCCATAACACACAGTATGTTTTACACCACGGGAGTAAGCTGAGAAGAGTCGCGAGTAGGAGGATTCCTGAGACTCTCTACACCTCACTTCATTTCTTTTTCTCCTCGACAGTTGGGTGTTTTTTTTATTGCTTTGCCTCGGTAGAGTGCAAACATATCATTCTTGACAGACCCTGAAAAATACAGTGGTTCATATAGGGATACTCAGGAGGACCGGTACTAGAAAAAACAAAAAAGCATGTTTGTGAAAGAGGGGTAGCTGCGGAATAAAGGGAAGTGAACCGCATGAACGTAGCCCTCTAATTAGATGGTACAGTTAGTGTTCCCTTCCCCCTACATACTCTGTTAAAGTCAAACAAATCAACCTCTGACTGTCCTAAAAGTACATATCTGCCTCTGTGCCAATATCAGAAGTGTTATATATGGTGTTTAAAATGTATAAAAAGGATTTTTATGTTAAGCCACTTTTATAAGAAGAGCAAAATGGCCCTGTCAAGCCTTCAGAGTGGCAGCCAGAGCTCAATCAGGGCGGTTTCATCAGCAGTAGTCGAGCATGTGAATTATAGGGGAGGGAAAGTGAATGCAGGGTCCTGACTGAATGCTGCCCTGTGCTAATGCCAGGCTGTAAAAACACTGACTTGACAACAAGCAAGCCCCTGTAGTTCTGCCGAGGGAGGGGCTGCGCAGCCAGGAAAGGGGTTTGTATAGCTTCAAATTCACTAAGTAAAAGAAAAAGACGAGGCCTGAGAGGGATTGTGGATTACTGCTGCTTTTTTACTTGTGGCTGCCATGTCATCCCTGTCTTCCTGAGATTTAATCCTATAGCTTACCAATGTGAAATTGTGGAGATGTGTGGTGGCTATTTTGTGCTGACATGCCCCACTCTTCGCTAGGTAAAAAGAATTTACCTTAATATTTCAATTCATATAAAGATGATTTGAATTTATTAGACCCATATCTTATATTCAGCACACTTAATCCTGCATATTCAAGTGCTGTAGTTGCACTTTTAGCTCATTTTTACAACTGAATGTAAATGACTAGTCACACTGAGCAAATGGTACTATGCTGTGTCACGCAACATTGCTCAAACATTTATTAAAAACACAAATGCAGCTTATTAAAACCAAATAACTAAAGTGTTTTTTCTCAGCCTAACCTTCACTGTACTGTTTCCTAGAAATAACAGTGTGTCATCATGTTGTCTGCTTGGGCTTAGTCATCCATTAAAATTGCATTTGTTCATTACGGGGCAGAAATAAAATAAGACTCTCCATTTGTGGATGTAAGCTGCATTTAATTAAAAAAAGTAAGGCCTTTACCCTTGAAATGGATGAGTGTGGCAGACAGGAAAACACATTTTCAACTTGTTTTATTTGCTTAAACTGTTTAATGTAACATATTTGAAAATTCATGTCTAGAAATCTACCAATGACAGACTTAAAGCAACACTTACTTTTTTAACATAGCCTTAAAATCATTCAAATATATGAGCAGCATGAAACAGAAAGGATAACCCCATTGTTTATGTACTTACCTGCTGGATGCCCCAGTAAAATATTACAATTTGACTGTCACTGAAACATAGTCTTTTTATAACCAGGAAAAAGGGTAAAAGGAAAAAATAGAACACAACAGTGAAAAGTATTTTTTAAAATACTGCCTGACACTATTATATTCTAACAATTAGTCTGATCCCTGTCAATTTGATTTTGATTTCCAGTGGACTTAATGGGCAAAAATAATAAAAATAATACTGAAGACATTCAACCAATCAAAATTAAGGGGTCAGTACCAACATGCACAGAATAATGTTTCAACTGAAGCAATGTGAAATACAGTACATCCAACCAATCAGAAAAAAAATGATTTGAATGAGAGGGGTTCCAGAACAACTTTAATTTGCTAAAAAAGTGAATGGGTCTGGATGGCCAGACAGTCAAAATTACACGTGATGTGTAATTTTGTTTTGAGTCTTATAACCACTTCAATAGAAGCCAGCAATTAAATTAATTTTCCTGTACTTCCTGTTTCTGTTGCTACCGGTGACCGGAGAAGGCACACAGCAAAGCATTTTCAACACAATACTGACTTTGAAGTGAACTTGTCATTTGGCGTCTTCTTTCTGGATGTGTTCACACAACAGCATGTCCCTGCAGGGCTACCATAGGTGAGGAAATTGGCAAGAAAAGAAAGTGTGAGGTGTAGCCAAAAACTACACACTGCACATTTAAAAGAACCTTAGATTATTTACCATTATACGTCTTAAATTCTGACAAATGCATACAAGAGTTTGTAGATTGCAAACAAGGGCCTGGACTCCCCAACTGAAAAATACTTTATTCATTTTCTACCTCATAAAAGCCTATTGGTTCATACTAATATGACTACATACTAATTCATATAATGGATGTGACAAATGATACCAAGCACTTTGGGTGATATTGACAGTGCAATACAAACAGGACAGAATAAATTCTAAGTCCTTTGAGCACAGTGACTTAGCCTTTTTAGAACAGCACCACAAAAGCAGGAGTATTGCTTGAGAGTAAAACGAGCCACAGGAGAGCTACTTACAAGAGATGATCAGACGGGAAAGAGAGCAACAGGGGAAAAATAGACAGATGCCAGGAAGGAGCAGGTCTCGAGGTCATCCAAAAAGATGGGCCTGATCCCACCTCAATCCCTGCAGCTTTTCTTCTGTTTGAAGTCACATCTGGGCTACATTTCCCCTCCTGACTTGTGCAGAGAGGAAGTTGAGTGTGTGGGTGCAAGGGGGCTTAAAGCTGCTCCTGCCTCCCAGGCTAAACTGTACAAATACTCAACATCTATGAGTCACTGCACGCAGACGTTGAACAGAGCTAATGTGCAGAGAGCACTCGTCATGGATCCACCGTGACGGACACATATGTCCCATAAGCCAGAGGGATGTTTGGACTGGGAGCAGATAAGTCTAATCTGTGGTTCCAGACTCTTTAACGGGCTCAGGAGGGAGACAGACAAGGGAAATAAATAAATGGGATGAGGCAAATATAGATAAATACATTTGATGACATAAAGTTTAAGCATTTATGAAATGTTGTAGGGTAGGTTCTGATTTCTCTGACTTCAGACCACAAGACAATCAGCCAAGTAGTATCAAAATTCTATGGACGCAAACCAAGCCAATATGGTTCAACTGTTTATATAATTAAAACTATATTTAGATTCAAACAGCATATACAATATAATCCATGGGACACATTTTATAACTTTAGGGTAAGGTCTTGGTCACTAATCCAGTCAATCCAGTTTTTGTACAAATGTAGAAATAAACATTTATTTCCCTTAGTACAGGGAGGTAGACCTGATCCAGGCTGTGCCATTTTGGAAGCATTTATAATTTGATTTAGATAAACTTAAAGGATATAATAAGTGATTTTTTTATTAAATATTTACAATGCAATAATATACAAGCAAAAATGTTACAAATTTACACATCTAGAATGCATCAAACTAAGGAAACCTGGTTTCTTAACATTGAACACAAAAGGCCTTTATTAGTGTTAGTATGGGTCTCCAAACAAAACGCCTTTAAATGGGAACTGGTTGGCTTACTAAACTCAAATATACTAATGTAAAAGAATAAATAAATTCATATTTATTATGTACATTATAAAATAAGAGAATTTAAAATTGGGGGTGCAGTAAACAGGAGAAAGTGTTTTTTATATTAGTTTGTTATTGTCAGTTTAACAATTCAAATGCATTTTTGTCAGGTATGTTTCAGTTAGCATGCTCTTTTCCAGCATCTCATGATATTTGTTACCATCACCCCTCTTCTCGTTTCCTGTTTAGTCTGTCAAGCAAAGGGAACAGCTCTCCAGTAATGTTTCAAGTTTAACCAGTCCGTCTTAACAAATCTCTCAAAGTGAGAACTCTCTGAAATGTTTTCAGTTCAGTACATGTCTGTGCGTCTGATGTGCGTATGTTCTCCCTTTGACCCCCACCTGGTTTTGATCACTTCCTTGCAGCTGCGGACAGCTGTTTAAACGCTCTGCCCGTGCTTAAATGACAATCTGTGTTTATCTTCGGCTTTCCCCTCCGACTAATTAACTAAGCCCTGAAACACCAAACGGCTCGGTCCCATGAACCCGAGCTCCCTGACAGCTTCTGCCGTCAGCTGATTTATTATTGGAGGATTTCAAATTAGTGCTGAGCGCCGGACGTCTCGCAACAATTTACACTCGCACGACCTGAGACACCTATTAATTATGATATTTTAATTAGAGATGATTACAGTCTTGAACGTATAACGTAGTTTTATTCACACAGCTTCTTAATACGTATTTACGTTACAGTGAATAGAGCAAGAGTAGATTATTCCTGCCAGCCCCAGTTTGATTATCTAAAACAGACGCACATGGGAGTTGTTTTCATTTTAGCTCTTGTCTCTTCATTTCCAGATTAACACTGCCTATTGTATTTGCCAGTCTTTATTCCTCATGGCATATTTTAATTGCCTTGAGTCATCTGGGAGGCACAGACTGTACAGCCAAATTCATACAATGCTGCCATGTATATTTTTTAACTGACGTGAAAAAATTAAAATTGCACAAAGCATGAAACTTTAAGTTGTGGATGAGCAATTCTGCCTTGTATCTATATATCTTTGCTAGAACTATGTGGACAGTCACATAGAGAAAAGCTATGTATCTCATTTACATTCCATATTCTAAGTTCATATTCCAGATATGTGCATTCTATATTTTTGTCATTTTTGTGGTCAGCAAACTTTGTGACAGTTGGTTGCAGTGATTGACACCTAGCTAATTAGCTTCTTTTTTGTAAGATGGACAGGAAGAAGAATAAAGGAGCCTCATAAAGCGCTTATGCAGATGGAGCCAAGAAAACGGTCTTATTTACCTCCAAAACTAAAAGGATGGGGGTGTATTGTTTAGGCACAATACGCTACTAATTCAACTGTGACCATCATTGGAGAAGATATTAAAATAGTGTTCACTTGGTCCATGTACTTTCTGGCCAACAGATTTCTGCCTTGATACAAGAAAAGCAAAATTGTAAAACAAGCCATTTCCCAATTACAGATTGGAACAAGCAAAAAATGTCCAGAAATGACCCCCTTTTTGTTTTTAAGTTTGAAAATGAATGTTGAAAAAGAAGAAGAAGGTTTTCTCATTAATATAAAATAACATGGAAAAATGAAATATGTGCCTGTGGGTCTAAGGGACCAACACAGGAGTAGCTGCCCCAGACCCGCGGTGTTCTTCACGGCTACAGTTTACTCTAGTCTCGGTGTAGCCAGTATGCTAATGGTAACATGCTGGACTGGTCCGTAAATGCAGATGTACTTTATAGGAAAAGACAAAGCCAGCTATATTTTCTAAGAAAGCAAAGGTATTTTACTGTAAACAAAAAACTACAGCAGATGTTTTATCAGGCGGTTAAGGCTAATGCTGCAGTCTGTTGCAGGCACTCTCAGGAAACGAGAAAAACTTGAAACTTGAAAAACTAATAGAGAGGGCTGGTTCAACTATAGGTGTTAGTTTGGAGACACAGGTTGGAATTGTGGCACAACAGACACACAGCAGTGTGGATACTACACTGAACAAGGACCATCCCCTGCACTGGGATTTTGAACAACAGAGAGCAACAAGTGGACGTCTGAGATCAGTGAGCTGTCATAAGACTGTACAATCAATCAGTCTGTGGCTGACAAAGTCTAAATCATACTTTAGTATCTGTAAACTGAAGTTCATATTTTGCATAGCATTGTGATGATGAGACTGTACATGTGTTAAATAGATACCTGTTGTTGTATGTTGTGCAGCCCTTACTTCCTGTAATGAAGCAGTAATTACAGTAAAATACAATATCCAGTTTGTGTGTATACTAAGCAACACTGATTTTGGATAGGTTATATAAAGGAAACCAATCTTTCTCCGGTCTGCTTCCACAAGTCTAACCCTTTCAGAATCAGCTGGTAAGAGAGGGGAGCTTATATCTCTTGGAATTAGAGACGAAATGTCTTCACCTTGAAAACTGAGTCCAGATGCTTTTGCATTAAACTCTTTCTTCAAGAGGACCTGGATGACCGAGAACCTTCACAGAAACCTTTACAGAAGTCAAAAATAAACTTTGTGCCCCCACAGCCTTACCCATATTTTTATTACTAGCTTATGAACTAATTAAAAATAGACTAATGACATTTATAATTGATTATTAAACTTCCACTTACAAAACATAAGAGCTAATTAATGACAAACAAACATAAAAACAACAGATTGTAACTTGTTTTATAAACCCTATATAAAAGACACTTTAATTTTGCTGTGGAACAAAAACTTGGGTCTTCAGCACAAAGTCCTCCTGACAACCAAACACTGCCTATTGTCAATACTAGATCAGACAAAACAAGTCAAATGTGGCATGTCACACAATTACAGCTGCAATTGTATAAGTCAGTCTTTATTCCTCAAGGCATATTTTAATTGCCTCGCTCTTGGAAGTTTAACGAATGCATGCACTGCTGCTGTTCCATCTTTCTATGCCCTTCTCTAGTTAATTTGTGAAAATAAATAAATAAAAAAACTCACATACACAGCATGAATTTGGATAACTCCAGATTACATCAGAAGCCAGGTGAAACAGCTTGAAAAAACAGACAGTGACAAATGTAATTACACTGTGAGAAGCCGGTAAGCGGCAGCCTTTAATCCGTTGTCGTTCTGGTGCCATTGCTTGTCTTTTCCTATCAAGTGTTGTAATGTAATATTTTTATCCCCAGCTCTAATATGCATTTCTTTCCTCTGGTTAATTCATCAGCATCAACAGAATTTTTTTTTTCAGCTTAAATATTCTTGTAACAATTATCCGCTCAGTATTAGCCTTGGCCAGCCTCACTGTAACTTAATGCTTTATGGTATTAGGGTTTGGCATGTGTGCGTTTGCTGTAATTTTGGAATATTGCTCATAAGTTGAAATGAAACTCCTTGCAACAGTGTGGCCCCAGACAGTCCCAATATCTTTTGTTTTTATGTGCCATATTTTTTTTTGTTTCATTAGACATAAAGCAATTTTTGGATCGAGTTGGGTTGAGGCGGTGAATGGCCAAACAATCTCTTCACAGACCCGAGCTTTCATCTTTGAATAAAGAAGATATTTATGGTAACACTTTATTTTACACTACACTACCTCCTATAGTACAATGTAACATACTGTTACACAGTTTGTAACATAACCCTAACCCTAACCCAGGTTAGGATACGTACCCTAATCTTAACCCTAACCCGAGCCCTACCTACAACATGTACGTACACATAATTCCATTATGTATGTATTATGTAGTTACATGTTAATACAGTTTGTTACAGTGTGTTACATTGCATTTAATGAGGGAGATACAATGCATCAAGTGTAGTGTCAAATAAAGTGTGACCATATTTACTTGTGTGTTTGAATTTCTTGGGGCAAAAGTGGTCTTGGTTCAATAATTTTGATTTAGCATAAATGGGATACTAAAACAATTATGCAAATATAATTTGTCTTTTTTCAGTACTTAACTTATCTATGTGGTCTTTCACTTTGATTATAAAATGTGCTAAATATGGCTGTTACTTTATAAAGCTACACCATTGAAAAAGTGTTATTTGCTATGTGGCTTTGAACTGCCTCTAAGGGTCATAGGAATCCATAGTGAAAACATGCATATCTCCAATTTGAATGAACACTATGTAGCTTTTAAAGGTGCAGTGTGTAAGTTTGTGCATAGATTTTGTTTGCTGCAGAACGCTTTAAATATGACACAAACAAACATTTGGACATACATAAAATATCAATAATTTCTCTAGTTTCCAAACTAAAAAGTCTACAAGTTTTTTTATTATTATTTTTTTTATTAATTTTCATCCGCATATTCAAAGGGTTGTGGGTGACTGGAGCTTATCCCAGCAGCTTTGGGCCTTAGGTGGGGTTAGGACAGTATTGGTAAAAAACTTGAAATCCTATTACTTTCCAGGTAAATTGGGAATAGGTAGTAGTCAATTATACAAACAATTATTATTATAGTACATAATTATAAATATTCCATTTTATGATTCTAAATAAATGACTGCATTGTCTTTAAGGCAGGACTGTAGTTGCTCTGTTCATTTGGAAACTTCAACATGTGACATTAAGTCTCAGTTCTCATCTGCAGAACAGCAGCAGCACTTAAGTCCTTTGTTTTTGAATTGCATATACAGCCTTTTTAATGCTGCTTGAATTTGTTTTCATAAACAGTCTGTTCTAATTATTCAGTAAATGGCACAGTCACTGTGCATCGCTTCACATTACACACTTCTACTGTGCATTGAAAGCATTTATCACCGTGTGTTGTTTCTTTGAGTGGTTTTCTTTTATTCATATTAAATGCAACGAGCCAATACTCACAGTCACAACCTACTTCACTATCTCTGCGTGTCGGGCACATGGCGCAGAGGTGCGCAACAGAGAGGACATAGCCACTCGTTCCTTCTGCTACAGTTAAACCGTATACTCGGGTTTCATCAAACGCCACAGAACTTAAACACGCTTCAATGTAGTTCTCCGTAAACCTCATCAAACAAACACCAGCACATATACAGCACTCTTCAGACTGAGCCTACCTGCTCTTTGTCCTGCCCCAGTCTTTAAAAATGTCCTGTTCCTCACATCATAAACAGTATGTGAGGCACTTCTCCAATAGAAATGAAATCCAAACTAATGCACTATAGGTTTATTCCACTTGAAATTAATCCAACAACAGTTCTGATACCGTGGCAGTTTAATACCATGATATACCGTCAAACCGGTTATCGTCCCATCCTTAGGCGGGCTACACCATGGACAATGGCCAGTTAGTCACAGGGCTGACACTCAGACAGACACTGACAGACAACCATTCACTCTCACATTCATTCACCAGGGATACTTAAGATTTGCCAATAGACCTGAACATGCATGTCTTTGGATGGAAACAAAGGGGAGGACTTGCAGACTCCTCAAGGAAAAGCCTGAGTTTGGTGGCCAAGTAAGCTATCAAGGGATCAAACTCACAACCTTCTTGCTGTGAGGCAGGAGTGCTAACCACTGTTTATGTATTTAAATTTTATACTAAATTTAAAATGTAACTTTTATCTGAACATATTAATAACACGACCTTGGTACATTAGATATGGGAGACTCCGTATTTGCAGTATAGTCGATAGCTAACTGACAGAAAATGAAATGGGCTATAAAGATGTTAGTAAAATAGTTAATACAGACTTTAAAAACAATTTAATGTAAAATGCAATGGAGGAAATCTAATCCTGCCTATGTATAAGAATTGAAAAGTAAGAGATGATTAATGTCGAGTGCAGTTGGAATAACATGCAGCAAATGGTGCAGCCGAACATGCGTTAAATTGGAGATAGGTTACTGTGGTATGTACGTGGTATGTGCTCAATGCATCCAGCTATGGCCCACCCTTGAGAAGTCCACTTCAGTACAAGGCCACAACACATGAATGTATTAACACTTACAAGGACAGACCCTACTGCAAAGACTGAAATGTTCAGTCTCTTCAGAAACATGAGGGTGTTTGACATGAACACAGCGACAATGATAGACAGGGCTTAAGTTTGCTGCTAAATTAAACGCGTCGTCATGCTTCAAGCGTTTGATGTGCAATTGCACGAGCTGATTTACTACTCAGAGTTGAGCCCCCAAACACAGGATGTTCTGTGGAAATTCAAGAAACTGCTTGTCAGGACCAAGAACATGCTCCTCAAGACGGGCTTCAATTTCCCAGATGTCTTTGATATAGAACATAGCAGTGTCACCACCAAAGTATGCTTTCCATTATGACGATTGTTTAACAGCATTACCCGTTAAAGAAAATGCAAAGTGACAAATCCAAAGAGGTTCACCCATGCTTCAGACAAAAAACAGCTAAGACTTACAAATGAAATTGTCCCCTTGGGCAAACCACATAATATTCATATCAAACCTGATACATCTACCACTTGAATTTCTAACCATGCAATCAGGGGCTTGGCCAAGTTGGAGAATACGCTGCGATCAGTCTGGTAGATAAAAGGGGACTAAGGGGGCACTGGGGCTTTGAGAAAGGCCTTCCTCTTGTCAGTGATCAGATGTCTGGAGTCGAGACCGAATATTTGCTCAGGGCCAATAAATGCCTCTTGTGTTTCAAAGATCTGAAATCTCATTTAACTGAAATAGAATATCCTTAAGAGTGACGTCTACTTTACCCTCAGGCTGAGGTGGGTAGCACACTAACTATGTTTCATTTAGAATAAACTGTACCTAAGATTGATTCTGAACATGTGAAAATTTGTAAACTGGAAGGTCCATTTTACAGCTTTTAAGCCACAACTAAAACCTATTTAAGTACAATTAATGTGAAAAAATATATATATATATATATATATTTTTTTTCTTTTTTTGTTTTTCTATACAACCTTGAGTCTGAGGTTTTAAAACCTATTTTTTTTTTTTTTGGGGCGGAGTAAAAATATTTGATCACATAAAATTCACTTAATTGGCAATATTGGCATAAAATAATACCTTTTTTTACTTAGCAACCCGATAAGGCACTGCAAAAAATGACATCCACGGGCTCCAAACTAATGAGGATAAAACGATGGATCAAATAGAAATGAATTTGGCCGATAAAGTGGTAACAAGGAAAAAGTTAAGATCACAAAACGTCCTTCACTTTTGCCACTGTGTTTTTTTATTTATTTATTTATTTTTTTACTATTTGACTGCTTGAACATAACATGCCTTCCATAACTTATCCACTGCCATGTCTTGCAATAGAGACTGACCTTTCAGAACACAGGGCAGAAAAGATCATCACGAATCAAGACTCAACATTTCTGAGTTATTTAACATAGGCCTACACTTTATTTTTGCTAGTGATTGAGCTAATCTTTTCACTGAATACTAATAAAAATTTAGCTTACGCTTTTAATTTAATGTCAGTAATCACACTTCTGCCCACAAGCCACAACACATGATGTCGACATGACAACACTGTCAAAACAGTTGGCAGGACGTTGTTATTGATGCTACTCATTTGTCACTCTCATTATTCTCTTTGAGCAGCAGCCTTGAAAACCTCTTTAGCGTCCATTCCATTCTTTCCGTGCTGTTATTCTGGGCAGCGACACTTATAAATAACTGATAAAGACCATAGCTATGACGAATTCATCTTAATGCTCGGTGGCACTGGGGACAGGTGTGCTGGCTTTGTCCCTACCTTGGCGAAGACAGTGCAATTAATCTGTACGGCTCCAGGTTAAGAGTACAGTGGACTGTGCACAAGACAAATGAAAAACCAAAAAGGAAAGTCATGAATTTTACACTGAACTTAAAGCAGAAAGCACAAGACCTTGGATACCTTTCTAAGCTCATTAATTAACCACAGATAAGTTAAATTAATATGAGCGATCGGTCCAGTTAAAAATGTCTTAAGTGACCTATCTTAATGATAAACGTGGAACAGAATTAGTAAGAGAAAAAATATTTAAGTAGATGCCATTTTTTTCTAAAAGGCAGGTTAATTACAGTTTTGTTTTGTTTTGTATAGTGTCATACAGAAGCTTTCAAGCCCTTTTGTATTCTACTGGACGCCAGAATGGAAACGACAATGCATTCAAATTTTAAAATGTATTTTCTACAATTTCCTACAGCCAAATTCAAGACCTTTTGGAAACTTAGACGCGGCAAGTACGCCACGTCACCCTCTCACATGATTATTTTCATATCAAACAACAAATCATATACCTTTTACGTATATGTTTTTAGAATAAAAAACTATTTGTGTGGAGATTGCCTTATATTGACTGCGAGTGCAGTGTAAGACTGATCTGTATTTATAGTTTTGAATGTTTATGGGGAAACAAAGTTCTGGTGATTTTTTTTTTCTTGTAAAGTGTGATTCATAAGTGCAAACTGTAACAGCTGTTTTATGGAGCAAAGAAAGGCAAAAAAGAAATTTCTCCAAATAGGAAAAAAAAAACACTGATAGGTGATGCTCGAGCGCTCTGGAGAGGAAAGGTGGGGTGGATATTAGCCATATGTGATTCATTTGCAGCAGCATGCCTCAATTAATCTGGGCAGTGTGGCAGGCACCGGGCTGGGCCAATGCCACCAGGAGGAGGGAGAGTGATCTGATGCAATAAAGGATGAGCAATGAAAACACAACGCTCCAAATCAACAAGTCTCACCGAACTCTCACCACCATAAAGTTACTCTGAGCCTTGTTCTTCTTCTCAACCTAGTACATTTTTTAATATATATGAATATATATCTGTGGTGTTTATAAATCTGCATACATAGTAAAAGTTTTATTGTAGAAAGTTTTTTTTTTTGCACTGAAAGGGGATTGCATCCGATTTGCTTGAACAGATATGACAATAACAATTCTGATTCTGATAAATTTATCCAAATATGTTTATGGTATTTCTATAGAATAGCTGCATTTGGGAAAAAACATGATATACTGTTTCAGATCTGGTGAGAACAAACTTTGGGTTCTAAAAAAAAAATTGGATTTAACAGGATTTTCACCAAGTGGAAATGGTTGTAATGGGAGGCGATTATCTCACATAAAACAGAAACATTTTCAAACGTCACCATAGTTGATAGTATGCTGGCGTTTTTACATGTTTTTTGTAGATTAAAATAAAGTCTTATGTCTTAGAGCCAGTCCAGAACAGGTTGGAGTCATTATTCGTCTGAGGCATGTTTTTCTTGACCCTAGGCCATTAAAGAGAGGCGAGCAAAAAGATAATTTTTCCTCTTCAGTTTCTCATAAACGTAGATGTTTGATGTCTTTGATGAGTAGGCATGGATTTGCCTACTCTTTGGATGAGTAGGCATTGGATGAGAGACCAATTGGTAACAAATAGTTGGCTTGGTAAAAAGGAAGTGTGTCAAATACAAGGTGCCAAACAACAACCTCGAGACTTTTGCTAGCACAGCTTGGGTAACAGTCGACTTGATGGCAGTGGTTGAGTGGTTGGATGAATAATTAACATTGAAACTAGCATTGCCCTGGCATAAAACAGACTAGATAGAAGACAGTCCACTATAAAAAACAAAACTTAAACCAGTTAAAATGACATGTTTTAGGCACATCTTACAACAATGGTACACTGAGGGCTGACAGATGCACATCTCAGGTGACTGGGAAATAGTTTGCTGCATATCTCTGACTGAAGAAAAACTTTAGATTTTCACAGCAGTGCTTGTTTCTGAAATATAAACAAAATATAAACATGGTACATACATTTTCTTTTGTAACACGCTACACATCCATATTTCTGAAAAAGAGTGCCCTCAATACATAGATTTAGGAGCTATGATTGCTCATTGCCACCTGAAAATCTCTTTTTCTGTGAGTCTTGTACTCCTTCATGGAATGTAAACATTAGCCTACTTAAGAACAAGGAACAAGGCGCTCTGATTCATCCCCAGTAGGAGCTGTGATTCTCAAGTAGGCGTCCTCCTTGGTACACCCTCAGGACGTTGTAGAAGCCCGTTTAAAGTGAGGCTGCACGTTGTGGCAGTGAGGGAAAGGAAAGCTGGGGGACAAAACCGGCGAGGGGGCAAAACCACCGTGACCAGATGGAACCGCAGATTGTTTTAAAGAGGGCTACTGCCTCAGCAAAACCATATGGGGCTAAAATGCTATTTTGCAAAATCTCATTTATGTTCCCTGTGACATGACAAACTGTGCCAGAGGATCTTGTAAACTTAAGATGAATGTTGTCTGTCACAATTATGTACATGCTCTCTTCTGAATTAAATATATATATATAATGTGTTAAAAAATATATAATAATTTTTATTTTTTTTCACCTTTAAAACTCAAGAAGACAGCATGCGCCAAAACATTCACCAACAATTTTGCAGGTCTGATTTTCCAAGACAAGCAGGAACCTTGATGTATGATCACATACACACTATTTAGACCCGAACCAAACCTGGTTAAGTTAGGAAATAGTCCTAAAGGAGTTTTTTGTAAATGTAGGTAAATTGGCAAAGAATCATACAGAGTTCAATTCATAGTTTATTATAAGTTCATTATTATTATACTGTATGACAGTGGCGCAAAAACACAGTATGCCATATTTATGATATGGCATACTTGTTCAGGCATATGGTGGGGTGCCTGAACAAGGGAGGGACAAAAAATGTATCATGGACATCTACTTTTTAAAACTGCTCTTGTGCTTTTAACCATAGATTGCAAACTAACATGGATGTTGTGAGCTCATTCTTCCCCTAATCACTGATATTGGCCTTACCACAGAGCAATAAAATGGCGGTTACATCCAGGCTTTTCTGCTGTTACTGCAATAGTAAAACTATAGTCAGATAGCGTAAACTATCTCCCCCCTTCCAGAGTTGTCATGTAGTAAAAACTTAGCTCAAGAGACCAGAGAGGCTGTAAACATGATTTTTACAATTATATTTCCGCTTTTGTAGTCTGCCCTCTGGTGGACGGAGGTTTATTGCTGTATGGTGACACCCTTACTTGAGGCCCTTTAGAAGTGGCGCCATGAGAGGGTTTGCTTTTAAGTCTTGACACTAAATATGCTGCTTAAAATATTTAAGAAACGTAAAGCCTGGCCACTGGCAGCAGATGTTAAGACCAGGCTAGCAATGTTACTACCGAGGGCACCCTCTCCTTTCCACATGCTTGTTCACCCCAGTAGAGGGGGAGAACCATCTCTGAGTCATAAGTTAATATTTCATAACTCAGTCAGATCTTAAACTAAGTGTTCATCTGTTTGAGGCTTTTGTCAGAGAGATGTTGGAATGTTCTGGTGGGTCATGTGCTGCCTTCTGTATTTTTGCTGCAGCCACTGAGAGTAAAGACCAGGGAGGTCCAAATTAAGGTCTGCGGACCAAATCCGGTCCTTTGTGAAGTACTCACATTAAGTATTAATGTTTATACATTCTTGCCATCATTAATAAATAACAGGTGAAAATGCATAAAAAAGGTAACAGTTAAACTAATGAGAAATGTTTTGATAAAGTTCTGCTTTGAGACCAACCTTTATTTATTGGGTTTGATCTAAAGAGGTTTTAGGTCTCAGCTAAATATAATAATAATTCTAACTTATAACTAATTATTAAACACAATAAATAACCAGGTCTAAATCCATCAGAGGCCGATTTATTTGGGATTTTAACTTTGTTCATTTTGACAAATTCAAAGTACCTAGACTTAAAGGTGAATTAAACTGTATTTAAATATGGATATATGGAATTTGATTATTTTTTATGTTTATTTATAAACTTACAAATGGACGAACAAAAAATATTTTGCTTATCTGGCATCTGTCAGATCCTTTGACAAAATAATTGTTAAAGGATCTGCAGGAAAAGGTAATTAAACTGTATAAAACAGGAAAGGGATATAAAAAAAGATGAGAATGCAGTGCAATCATCAGTGTTCAAAAGGAGGGATTCTGTTAAAACCAAACTAAGGTCAGGTGGACAAAAATGGTTAGCCACAACTGCCAGGAAAATGGTTCTGAATGCAAAGAAAAACGTGAAAATAACTTCAAATTCTGGACTCTCTTAAAAAAAGTGCTGTGGCTGTTTTATGATGCACAATAAGGAGGCACATGAAGAAAAATGGGCTGCATGGTTGAGAAAGCCATTAATACGCAAATGCCACAAAGCTTTGCGCTTACAATACGCCAAAGAGCACAGAGACAAGCCTCAAAACTTCTGGAACAAAGTTGTTTGGAGTGATGAGACCAAAACTGAAGTTTTACAACCATAAACGTTACATTTGGAAAGGAGTCAACAAGGTACGATATGATGAAAGATTCAACATTCCTACAGTGAAACATTGAGGTGGATTGCTGATGTTCTGGGGATGTGTGAGCTACAAAGTCACAGGAAAAGATGAATGCAGCATGTTATCAGTAAATACTGGCGGAAAATTTGCACTCATCAGCCCGATCCAAAGCACAAGGCCAAGTCGACCTGTCATTGGCTACAGCAGCTTAAAGTAAAGGTTCTGGACTGACCATCTCAGTCTCCTGACCTCTATATCATTGAGACCATTGAGATCTCAAATGTGCAGTTCATGCAAGACAGCCCAAGAATTTACAGGAACTGTAAGAAGAATGGGCAGCTTCACCATCTGAGAAAATAAAGAGCCTCATCCACAACTACCACAAGAGAACTGGGGTATGTAAACTTTTTACGAGGGTCATTCGGGTAGTTTCTGTTGTCATCATGATTTAAAAAGAGTAAAAACAATTGTTTGAGAAAACATGACTTCCCCCAAACACTAACTCTGAGTAAAAGAAACGTTTTTGTGTTACCATTTATATTGTGTGGAAAATGGCCTAAACAAAAATTACAAATTCTGCCAGGGTATGTATGAGCATAATTGTATATATATATATATATATATATATATTACTGCTTTATTATGTTTAAGGGTAAATGATGGTTGTAATTTATGTCACAAATGTATTTTAAAGCTACAATAGCTATAAAACATGCTTGTACTGATTTTCTTATAGGTATGTTTTTATGCCTGAAACTGATTAAAATAAATATGCACTATTTATGAATCATCCTGGCACTACAACTACTAACTAGGCCTACCTACATTTCTATGGTACAATGTTTTTAGTTTTTCTACATCGTGTAGTGATCCCAGTGAACTAATGTACATTGCGTTATGTTAAAATTAAATTCAGTAAGTGAACTGTAAAACGTGCATGTTTTTTTTTTTTTTTTTTATATATACACTTGGGCAGAAGTGGGGGCACCAAAATTGTTGTTGCATACCAACCAAGAAGTGAATAGTTAATGATTTTCTAACCAAAAATACTCTCATTACTTGAAATTGACCAAATGTAATGGCATGGTGTCATGAAGGAAGTTCTTGTTTTTGGTGATGACATTTGGAGACACCTAAAGTCATGCTGTATATTTTTTTATGTAGATACTCATTTTAATGGGTGTCCTTGAACCCTATAATTCTGAATATGTATTTCATTATTTATCTTTATTTGATTACCAAATACGTTTTTCAAGGACATTTAAGCAGTAAATATTTATTTTTGTTTGTGGTGGAGAGGTTAGTAAACCCGGTTTGGGTGTCTAAGATTGGGGGTTTGAATTCCAGCCGAGGTCCCAACGCCAGGAAAAATGGATACAGTGTAAAAACATTGCCATTTACTCACCTTGCCATGGTGAGAAGCCACTTAATAATCATGACTTTTTAACCAAACTAACTTAACTTTACCAAAGTGTTCGTTATGTCAGAAATTTATCAAATGTTGATGTCGGGTAAGTGAGCTTTTGTTTTAGCGGCGACAGCACAGCCCTTCTTAAAATGATTCACATCTGAAAAAACTTAGTCCAATTGGTCTGGCGTCAGGTAGGAACTGTGGTGGGTGGGCTTCCTTTGATTACAGACCCAAGCATTTAATGTCAGCATAGAACATTTCAGGATAAATTTACTGTAAGAAGCTTTTAATTTATTGCAATATGCTTGATTTTTATAAACGTTTCCTCTTCCATATGTATTTTACCACAGTTGGGTTATTTTGTTTAGTTCTTCTGCATTTAATTCCTGAGTAAATGCTGTGTTTTCCTTCCTGTGTGCACTGCCCACACGCATTTGTCATGCCGAGCCACTTGTTTGACCGGGCGCTGTTATAAATCATGTGGCCCTGCACAGATTTACAGCGATAGTCCCTGCTGTCAGAGAGCACTAGGCTGGCTCTGCAGTTCACACCAAAAATCCACCGCAACCTGCAATGGTTAAACAAACAGTGAGGCTGAGCATCTGCGTTCGGCCGGTATTAACCTGCCTCAACTCAGTGCTCTGTCCCACACACTGCAGCTCTTTGTTCTCCCACCGACCTTCATCTGGACACTTTTATTTGACAATGAGGTGTGCCCTAAAACAGCCGATTGGAGCTGATGTCGCCAGTGCTTGTGATTATGACCATCGTAAAACAGCCTTGGCTTCTCTTGCCTGCTGTAAAAAACAATCTAATTTCCCAAATCAATATATCTGTGTAACGTTCTCAGAAACATGGACAAATAGTAGACAAAAAAACATTGTGTTTATATTAGAAATAAATACAATTTTCTTTCCATTATTTTTGCAATAAATACCATTTTATGAGAAAAAAAAGTTGGACAATTTCAAACCCTGATAGTAAAAGGAGTGTACTTAAAGTCTTAAAGTATCATCCATGTCATAACTTTTTGGAAAGAGTCTGCCAGAAGTAAGGTTCAGAATAAGATCAGAGTAACTGTAAAGTGCAAACCATAGACAGTCAGTTATTGCTACTATTGTTACTAATGTAAATACAAAATAACAATAGCAGCCTGTATTAATTAAAATGACTGTTATGTTTTTAAAGTGAACCTAGCAACTATGCTAAGGGCAACCGGCAAAACACATCACACTGTCATGCTACCTATTAGGTAATATAACACTCATTTGGTCTAGTTAATCCAGTTTAACATGTTTTCTATGTAGCAATTACTAGCAGCATTCAATCCAAACCAAAAAATAGTAATCTGTTCACTACAGGGCTAACAGTTGAGAGACAAATGCTGACTAGTCACTTTTACAACCATTTATTTTGAGCAAGTTTAGATTCATGTCAGGAGAAACGCACACAGAAAAAAGGCCCTCACTGGCCGGCCAGGGAATTGAACTCATGACCTTCTTGCTGCGAGGCAAGACTGGAGAGTTGCTAGTTTCAAAGAGATTGAGTGGATATTAAATATTGTTGGGGCTGTACCAAAGATGACAACCATCTGCACGGAGCTCCTTCTGATGCAAACTATTACTTCTAATCCAAACAGGGTCCACTCAAATACAAGAGAAGCAAATGTTACTGCTGTGTTTAGCCAAGACTCATAGGAGCCATTTTACAAAATAGAATGCCTGTTTGCATGATTCCCTAAAAAAAGCTAAATAGACTAAAATGTCTCAGGACATCTCGGGTCAGACAAAACAAGAAAATATAGTTTTTATTAACATTGTGTTTTTTTTGGAACCATGCATTCTGTTTTGATACTGAAAAACAGTGAAAAAAATACTCTGAGCCTGGGTTGTCTTATGACGACACTTAAACAGACTTGTCTCCTCATCCCTTGTGAATAAGTGGAAGCAAATAATAGCTGGCACATGTGCAAAAGAAAAACCTAGACAAGGGAATGGCAAAAATTCCCCGTCCTGTTATTTAAAACTGTTATGGCAACTTAGAGCTAGCAGGTATTTCTCATGACTATCTGCTTTCCCCTGGGTATCGGGTATCTTCAGAGGAGAGTCTTGAAATGCCTCCGAAAGGTAGGAGGAATGTGCAGACTACACATGGTAGCATTTTAGCCCGAGCAGAGCAGGCAGCCGCTGGAGAGATGTAGGACCAAACATTGCTCAATGTCCTCTTCAATGTATCTCTTGGATAGAGAGTGTTAACACATGTTCTGTCCTCTGGCTACACGCTGGTGTGTGTGTGTGTGTCAGAAAAGTAAGGTCGGGGGTTGTGTGGAAGTACGCCCTTGGGACTTCGGTGCTGGCTTTAGTCCAACTCTACTGATACGCTAACAAGAAGAACTTGTTCTTATCAATGGGCTGCTTTATTCCATCGAACGGGACCGACACAAATCCAAACATGGCACATTCCAATAAATTCCCTGACACACACCTGCACACAAGTACAAACCGACTCGAATGCAAATGTGGATACACTTGGCGGCCAATGGGCTTACAGACAAACAGACACCCAAGCTGATCTCCAATAAACATAGACAGATGGACTGAGACGAATACACACACGCAGCCTAAAGGTACAAAAACACTGCTGACATCAGGAATGTCCCCCCAGATCCCCATCGTAGCACTTCACACACACTGCCCGCTTGTTATTATTCCTAGTAAGAGGAAACTGAACCTTTCAACCGAAGGAATTATGCAAAAAATAAAAAAAAATCCAAAGTGAAAAGCCAGAGCTCAGAGGGACGGAAAAGGAGAGTGAGGGGTTTTCGGGGAGTGTTTGTGTTTGCTCTGAGTGTGTGTGCATGGGAATAATAAGACTGCTAACATCTTCAAGTCGTTACCTTCGGCTTCTTCAGCACATGACAGAGAATTGCTGGAAGTTGGAAAATGCAGGAGAAGTAGCTCTGTAGGTTTTAAGTAATGTATGGTAGCTTGCTGCTGCTTGTGCAGTAAAGAACACAGTTGTAGCCAAGACCAAATCATGACACCATTGTAGGGGTGTATAGATATTTAGAGGACTCAAGTGTCATGCCCTCAAAGTATCTCACAAGACAGGCAGAAAAGCCCATCATGCTTACTATGATTCTATTGAAGGTTAACAGTACAACATGTCTTTTAACTGTACATGTTTGTATGTGCCAAACGCCAACGCTTTCTCAGGACACATCTCGGGGTGACAAAGCAAGACAAATATAGAGTGCTGTATTCAAACATGTTGTATTTCTATTGTTGAAAACATAACGTCTCTTAAACTTTACATTTGTGATGAAACAAGTTCAAAGCAAAAGGAAAATTGCTAACGTTAGCTTAAGTTAGTTTGTATAGACATAATAGCATTCCTCTTTTTAAGGCAACATAAAGGGGTGAAGAGCCCCGCGACCCCCTCCCTTCAGTGTCCCCAGAGATGGTTGAAACACAAACGCTGCACACAGCTGCGCACAGGGCACAAGGTTTATGTAAAAACAGGCATAGCAAACACAAAGAACACAGTTGAACAACCAATCTATAATTTTAGTAATACAACTGTGGTGAACACATCAGTTAAAGGAGTCCTAATGTAAAAACTGAACTCACAAGTGAATGCAAGTACACCATCGTCATCACCTCCAGGGGCAAAACATTACAAAACTTTTGATTTGCATGCTTTATTTTTAAATAAACTACAGTTATAACAAACATATGCTTTGGGAACCATTGAGATAGAGTAGCAAAATCTAGTACTTTGAAAAAATCTGCTGATAACACATTCTTTAATAGCTTTTTACTTACTACAGTTTTGTGTGACGACTATAGAAGACCAGTATCAACAGAATCCACAAACTATGTTTTGTTTTTTGTTAATGTAATTTAACAGCAACAAAAGTAGGTGCATAGTTAGGGACTGAGGAAGCACGGCCTTTGTCTCGGGACACAAACTCTAGTCAGACATACAAAACTATAGTGTGCTATTTTCAAGAATTTGTAAATGTTGATGTTGAATGAGACGGCAAAACAATATTTCAATGAATTTTGCACTGCTAAAATCCCAGGAGCTGCAAAAACGGGTTCCTTTCAAACAAGGAAGGAACAAACTTCTAAAAAAATCAACCTGACACCACCTGTACCCACAAAACCCACCCGTTATCTGGGGGATTTGGGTACCCAAATACTCACACACATTCTAAAAAAGAAATATATTATATTTTAAAAATATTGTCTCATACACACTGAGAATAGTTAATTTTGAGCTTGTGCTCCACTTGCAATATTTATTCTGCCTCTAGCTTTGTTTTGATCTTCACGATTTTGATCTTTCTTTTTAGCTGCTAAATTTTTAAAGTATTAAAGTGCTGGAGGTGCACAGTAGTTTAAAAAATAAAATATAAAAATTGTCATTTCTAACAATTGCTTGCTTCAGACAAGGTTGCATTGCATATGCTCGAGATCTACAGTAGATTCAGTTTCTGCAGCTATATCCTGCACATTATTTTATGATTGATTGCTAAAGGGAATGTACACAAATGATTCTGAGCCCAAAAACTCTAACAATTCAATTTTTATCTGATTACTGGAGTTATCAGATTATTCAAGTGATCATGTAAACATCATAAAGTGGTTTATTTTATCTGACGGCAGTTATCAGATTATAAAAAATCGGATTAACACACCTAGATTTCTCTCCAATACTATGATTACTTTGTGCATGTATACACGTTATTATGATTTATTTTGTTCTTGTACATCTGCGCATGTGTAAAATAAATAAATAAATAAAATATAAGCAGAGGACCGAAGAGAACAAACAATGTATGTAAGCCAACCGTCGGGACAGCAGCAGGTTGTAGCTTATTGTGCTAGATGCTGCTGCCATTAGATCCCACATGAGTACAGCAGCTAACGCTAAAACCTTAGGGGTTGCCATGTTCAACAAGACAAGACCGGAGGTTTTGAAAATACCAGGAAGTTTGAGTTTTGCGTCAATTGTAGGTACATACTCCAAAAATAAATCTGATAATGGACTGAAACATGTAAATCCGGGTTTTTTGAATATTCCATTTCTGAAGTGCATGTAAAGGCATCAGATCAGATTTTTACAATTATCTGATTACTACCAGTTATTAGATTATTATAGCCATGTAAATTGGCTCATTTTGAACCTATGCTATACGGCTTTCTTTCTGAAAAGGAAAATTGTTGTGAAAATGTTGCCTTAGGGACACATGCTGTGAGCATCTTTGGAGTGGCAGCGCACACAACAGCTTCTTGGTCTTTACAGCTGTCAATAATCTATTTACACAACTGGCTAAACACCTTGTTTAAAATATCTTGTCAAAAGCTAGATTTTCAAGATGTTTTATTTTTATTACCACTTTAGTATCTCTGTGAGTAAATTCAGTGTCGGCAGCCGCCAACAGCGGGACATCCAGCATGTTGTTGGTGGGAGAAACTGGAGTACCCAGAGGAAACGCACTCAAGCACAGGGACAACATGCAAACTCCACACAGAAAGGCACCATTCGGCCCGGGAGTCGAACCCTGGACCTTCTTGCTGTAAGGTGACAGTGTTGACAAATTGTGAAAAACATTACCCCCAAAAAATTATATGTTATTGGCCTAATAGGTCACTACCAACCTATTTTAAATGGCTGGATAACAATTGAAGGATGTAAAACACTGTACCGTAGACTGTATAAATAATGGACCAAAGGATCATTGAGAAAAGAACAGACACTCATTCAAAAGTGATGGCTGACTCCCAAAATGACATGACAGTATTTTCAGAATGTTCTAATTCTGACTTTATTTGATGTTCCCAAACAATTAAAACCACTTTTTGATGTTATCATTTTTTTTTATTTTAGACCTGTCTATTAGCATCTATGATATACTTTTTTTTAAGAACTAAAGATAGTAATTCTCAACTTAGATTCTTTCCAGTGTGGTTCACAGATGCTTTTTTTTTTGTGTTTGTTTTGTTTTAAAGGATGTACCTTCCAGAAAAGTTGCAAATGTTACAAAATTTTACTTTCCAAATTCATTGTTCATTTAGATAATTTAATGCTAGATTTGTTGGAGATTTTGAAACATTTTTTTAGGATAATACAATTAATATAATAATTAGTTTGGAGACTGGTTAAAGTAGTGGAGCAACAGACACACAACAGGACTGATGTTATACTGAATAACATGGATCATCCCCTGCACTCAGCTTTTGAACAGAGCAGCCAGTGGACTTCTGAGGTCAGTGAGCTGCAGGACGGATCACCACAGGAACTCCTTCTTCCTGACTGCCATAATACTTTACAATCAATCAGTCTGTGAAAGACGTTTGAATCAATTAATGTAAAGAGATTTACCAATTAAACTTTCCTTTGGGGATTAATAAAGTTGAATTATATGACTACCTTAAACACAAGTATCTAATTAGGCTGTTTTTTTCCACTTTGTTTTTCTGAACTCATTATTGGGAATTGGTATGAGTTATAGTTTTATGCTACAATATACTACTGCATACAGTGCAAACATTAACTAACAATCCTTCAAAGTATAAGTAAATTGGATGCAAACTTTTTGAATTGTGGTCAGAATAAATATGCTAAATATGTTTTCTCTGAACAGCCGAGAAGCAACTAAACTGCAAGTGCAGTTGTAAACCTTCCACGTTCTATTCTTAACCTGACCTACAGACTGTTCTAGTATAGAATTAAGTATCTCTGCTGCAAAAAAAAAGTTCATGAGGGTCAACAGCCTTTAAGAAAAAAACACTAATGACCCTGTGCTGCAGATTAAATCCCACATCAAGGCTTCTCAGAGTTTTAGACCCTCTAAGAGAGTGCTTGAGTCAGGCCTTCACGCTCCAACAGCTATGAAGAAGTCATTACTGAGGGACACCAATAAGAGGAGAGACTAAGACAAACATAGAGTGGGAAATGTATCGTGATGATATTTTATCATTTTTCACAATAGAATGAGCACAACAAAGACATCCGAGAAACATGAAAGTGAGTATTCAAAGTTCCGGCTGGTGCTGTAGCCACGATAAAAGAGAGTGAAGAGGGCAGGAATCAAAAATGTATGACACCGCCACCATGCCACGGTTTAACAGTGGAGAGGGTATGCCACGTTTTTTTTCTGTTATAATCTCGCTAAAAAAAACTTACCCCACTTTTGAGCAGAACATGATGGCGTATACAACCATAATGCAAAAATAAACTAAAAGGTTTTGCTTTATGCGCCAAAAGGCTACTTGTGTTGAAATTCAGTTAATTATTTCTGAGTAATGAAATAATAGCTATAAACAAACTCAAATAGCATTGATGCAGTTTGAGTCTAAACAGCTCCACAATATTTCACTTCTATTTTTTCAGAATATTGACTATATTATCATTATAAAGCCTCACACTGAGTTAAATTGCAACATAAAAGACTATTCAGTGCAAACTGTTGGTGGCATTGTGGCATTGAATGACATGCACAATGCCTAGAAATAATTTGCCCTATTTTGTTGGACAACAAAAAACTGGAGCTGGGATTATTCAATGGGACAGTTTTAGAATCATGGCCTCTTATATATTTTATCTTTTATTGAGGGCAGATATTTATTTATCCACTAGTAACACAATTATTGACTACCATTCATGGTTGAATAAAGGTCATGAGCAGCTGTAAAATATTAACTTGAGAAGTTTTAACACTTATTTTATCCCAGAAAGCAGTCTGTTTCATTAGCACAAACAAGGTGGCTAAACTCCTAGGGGCTGTTCTACTTGGCACAAGTAGAGCTAGCTTTTACATTTTGCAAAATTTTTCCGAGAGACCCTCTTTTCTAAAGCATAGACAAGGCCATTTATTTATTAAGCACAATTCATACACTTAGTTATTCAAAGTGTTTTACAGGAATAAAAGACAATTATAAAATACATAGACAAGATTTAGAATAAGAAACAAAAGAAAAATATTTTAACTTTCAGTTGCCTTTACTGAAAGTAGGCGGAGCTAAAGCGGAAGGTTTTTTAACTTCCCCTTGAACTTTGTTAAAGCATACCCCAACTTTAGTCACGACTAAAGCCAAAGTGTTTCCATCATAAAAGACACAAACAAAAACTGTTGCTCTATCAAAACAGAGTATGGTGCATTTAATAGGGAACAATTTAATTTAGCCTTTAATCTCACAAAAAGTCATTCTAATATTGAAAGTCATTGTTATCATATAAAAAATCTTCAAAGTCTCTTTTTTAGTAAAACAAATTTTTTTAGTGAAATATTCTTTAACTAAAACATCCCATGAAGCATTATTATGTAAGTCCTGTTTCTTTAGTTACACTCAAATTCTTAATCAATGCAGTAAACACATTGTTGATGGGTTTTCTGCCAGAATATTTGTGCAGGATTCTTAATATCATCTAACCACAGTGCAAACAAAAAAACTAACTTCTCTGTAACCTGTGAGTTACTAGCCAAGTTCTGAAAACAAGTAATGCTGTGAGCTGAAATAAGTCAATATACAGCTTGATAAAAGCTACTTTCCAGAATGATGTATTAGTATTAAACACCTGTTCAGTGCACTCAAGAAGTGAATTGCTTGGTTAAACCACTTTAGCACACATTGTCACGTCTAAAAGCTTGAGCATGTGTTCACCACACAGCCAGAAGCCAGTGCTGTCCGTTCCTTTTGCCTTCCATCTCCGAAGTCACAAGATGCTGTTATTTCCGAAGTTCCGTTAAAAAAGAGCTCACAGGAACAAAGAGACATACTGCTGCCTGGAGAACTCTCCGTCATTTTAAACAGCACATGCATTGTATCCTTTCACTTAATCACACGGCTTATCGGGTTGAATGTTGACTTCAACTTTTACAGCATTTTATTTTATTATTATTATTATTTTTTTTTTACAAGTGACAGTTTCAGTAGTTCTCGATGAGAGGGGAAGCATAAAGAGGGAGGTCATTATATCGTTTCTGCAATCCCACTTTCAGTTCTATTGTTGAGGCGCTTAAGTGGGTGTGATGCGAAAGCGTGGTAATTGTGGTATTGTAAAGTGGGATATGGACAGCATGTGTTTCTGCAAATGGTGGGTTAAAATTATAACAGTAATGTGGGAAAAAAAGTCTGGCTAAGAGATTGTTTCAGGGGAACTCTACTGAAAACGACTGATGTTAGTGCACTAAGCAGCTGTTCACAGCCTTGTCGCCGGCACATCCAGCCACCACTTTGTCCGGCATGAAAAGATCAGCTTGTAGAGCAACTGTAAGTGTTTTCCCTGACAGCTCCAATGAGCCAACACTTGTGCAGCAGTGTGCCTTGGCTTGTTTTTTTTTTTGCTTAAATTAAACATGGCCTGAATTTCTGACGTCTACCATTTAAAGTGTTGTTCCTGCCATTGCAGTGATTGAAAGATGGAGTACGTAAGAGTCAAGCATACCTTTGAGAAAATGTTTGGAGCTATTCAGGAATCTTGACAAAAGATCATTTTCTAGTACGTGACTTCAATGTTCTTGTATTGCTGGGTGACAAGAAAAGAAAACAGACATCTGTAAGTGGACAAGGTATATAAATAGCCTCATTGAATAAAAGTAATCAATAGCAAAAGCATGTACAACATTTTTTTAATAATACTTTCATACAGCCTTTTTGTCAAATCGGAAAAAATTGTTGGTAGAACATAAAAGCTAAGCTATTAACTTTCCATAAGCTATATCATTTAATAGAGTAAATGTTGGTCATCAAACATCTACGCAGACTGGTGGATTTCTTTTTTATTTTCTTTTGGTTTTGATAGGATTTTTAATTGTACAGGTATATTAACCAAGACAAACTCAAAATACTCATTTACACCTGTAGTTCCAAATTAATAAAACAAATAATAGTAATTGTTGTAGTGTTTTTTTTTTTTTTTGTTTTTACTATTAACGCCTAAAATGGCTTGTTCAAAGAATTATGAAGATTTTGTGAGGTCACAAAGGACCTGCTCAGGTGGTAGACCGATCGTCCTATAACCGTAAAGTAACCCACCTTGCCTCCAGGACCACAGCACTGCTGTATGAATGTGTGAGAAGGCTGCCACATCTCTATCAGTCTGCCCCATGGCAGCTGTAGCTACAAAGCTTACCACCACCAGTGTGTGACTGTGGAGTGAATGAATAATGGCCTGTGAGAGTTTTAAGTCCCTTGAAAGAAAAACATGATTTAAAGCTAATCCATTATTATTTAAAATTGGTTAATTTGTTAATGGACCTAACCAAAAGAAAACAAAAAGAAATGTACATAATCTACGAACCAATCAGAGCACACAGGTTTTGCAGGAGGGGCCTTAGTCTTATATAAACATAACATAAACTTAGTCCTTAATATACATTAAACAGAACAGTGAACACAAAAAAGTGCAAAAAACAATTAGCACAAATGCTAATGATGCATCCGTGGTAAAGGGAGGCAAAATCTCACCGCTATGATTGTGATTGAGATGATGGGTTTATGGCGACAGCCAAGCCCATTCATAGGTACAAGTTTTAAACAAATCTTCAGCAGGTATATGCACTTTTACACCTTTGTTTATTGTGGCATTGGATGGTGACAGTCACAAGATAATTATTGGTGTAAATTGCAACGTTCACTGTAGTTGAGTGTTGACACCAACTCGTAAGTGGTATGTATTAAACTAATACTTAGCCTTTTAGCTTGTTGTGGTGCTAGCTGAAGGCAGTGGGTTAAAATGACAAACCCTGTAAATTCTATAAATTTTCAATATGTTGAGAGAGCCTTGATATTTACCATATACTGTACGTTGACAATTTAACATAAAGAAAATGGGAAAAGAAATGAGCTTAATAGTTATTGAGAAAAAGAATGAAGAACCCAGTCGTAGCTGTTATATACATTATTTCATTTAATAAAGTCATGTTAGTACTACTTAAACACTATTATATATGCCCCTCTAATTCCTCAGAGTTTACTTTTACTTCAGAGTTAATTCACTTTATATTTAGCAGCAAAACTCCACATTCCATATAACGCCACCTCAAGAGGTCCTGCTGTTTTGTCTGTCTTCCGTCAGCATTAAGTACCATATTTTCTCTCCTGGAAACGTATGCAAATTCAATCAACAACAATCAAGAGGCAGAAACGATGTCGGAAGAGAATGATGATGGAAAACACGTTACTGCAGCTCAGAGTGAGTTGTTATTGGCAATAGTGCCGATAGAATGTACGGCCAGCGTGGGCTCATCTGTGCTTCCCATAGACTAGATTCTATTTGGAAATCCAGCGTGTTCCCTTTCATCTGTGGTTTTATACTATAAGTGAGGCGACGTTTTTTACATTTCATTCAGTTGATTGAGTTCATTTAGTGTAATAAGTCAGATAAAGGTAAACATTAGCATATGTAAAAAAAGCTTTGCTACAAGTCAAAGGCTATACTTTCATCAACAGAAAATGGCGCTACATTGTTTTCATCTGGAGAAGACCACCCCTCTAATTTGGCCTCCCAGAAATGGTGTGACAGCTTTGCTAATGAGTATAAATAACACGGCTAATGTAATGTAATTACATGTCAAAGATGATACGAGTGTAATATGTCACAAGGTCAAAGTGCACCTTGTGTGGGTTCCACTGTTAATTTTCTGTTTCTTTTTTTTTTTTTCCTTTGGGCTAAATATTCTGTGTCAGGCATATACAGAGAGCATGTGTAGTATTGTTACGACGGTTTATGAACTGAAAGTATCAGAAAAAAAATGGTGTGAGTGCAAGAACAGTTCTAGAACAAAAGGTTGCTTCTAAAGTTTTGCTTATGATTAATCAGCTTCCAGTGCACTTCTAAATTCAGTTTTATAATTTATAATTTCATATGTTGCATGAGTATGCATGAGTCTTCAGGTCATCAGACCAGTTATTGTTAATTGTTCCTAGAACTATCACTTACTCATTATTATACTCTTCACTCACACTTTTAATACACTTTTTTCCCCTTCTTGCCTTTTAACTGAGAACAAGATGTTGACTTGCATTTGCAGTGCTTTCTGATTCCATTCAATTTCTAATACAGTATTTTTAAGATTCAAAATGAGAAACGTGAGAAATCCATTTGAAATTTTACCTTTGCTAAGAGTCAAAATTTGGAGCAAATAAAAGAAAAATTAGATTTTTTTCTACTTTTATCTTGAAAAACAAAGCTTGGCAGAAACCCCCAAATGTTTTATCCAGTTCTTTTCTCCATAAGTTCTTACTAGCTTTATGAATCCAACTTAATGCCTGCTGTGCTTTTGGGAAAACCTCCCCGAAGCTGTCCTCTCCCTCGATACAGTTTAGTGCACTCCACAGCCGAGTCAATAAATAGGAACACATAACTTCTCTTCTCCCTCTCTGCCATCTCTCCCAGAGCTCCCAGGCTCTGGCAGCGCGATCCAATTTCATCCGGGCGGAGGTGATCCTTCCTCGCGGCTCATTCGGATGGAGGCCGCTGGGTCGTTTACACAACGCGGCGAGAATGAGGATTTCTAACGACTCTGCACTACGATAGTGTTCCACTGGTGCCCAAGGCCTCCCGCCAAGTACCTTCCGACTCAACACAACTACTCATCAAGCAGTCACATAATTCTAGAGTAAAAGCAGAGCGTGGGGGGCCCGACTGGATCCAGGAAACCCAAATACGCTGAGTGTTAGCAGATGGATGAGTCCTTAAGCTCCTTTTTAGTCCTTGTCCTTCAAAATGATCACCAGGTCTCCCATACGTCTCTAAAGACCTTTTTTTCCAAAACGTCAAGTGTGTGCATTTGGTAACACCCTATAATTGATTTTTAATGGGCATCAGTTACTAAACATTGCAATTGTTCCCCCATATTAATCCTTCCAAAGTGCAAGAAAAATATTTTACATTGCAACAAAATAAATCCATGACATTTTGCAAGCCAAAAACTGGCCTACCCCTGTATATTTAATGATTTCTGTTTATATGTGGCAGCCCCAAATCACTTGTATTAAATTAATTTTCCATGTGTTAAAATTATGAAGCATTTAAATTTTCATGAATGTCAGTTTAAGTGCAAATTTTGGAATCGAACACCCTCGGGGAAACATTTTGTCCTATAGCAGGGTTTTGTCTTGTTCATGCAAATGTATAAAGAGAACATGAATAATCAGTGGTGAAATTTTCATGAATATTGAGAAATGACGGCCTTAGCTAACCCAAAGCATCACGAGGCTATGCTTTTTTTAGTCTATGTGGTTCAACCAGATGTTTATGGATTCAACACAAATTATTTTACTTTACATTTATGAAAAAGTGCTGTTTTCAAAAAGGTCAAAAGAGCAAGATAACTTTAAGAGTGACTGAGCAAGTTTTCCAATTCGGTCCCCTATCCAGGAAGCAGTAGATCAACTTACGCTAATAGAAATTGACGTGCTAGTTGTTGTTTGATGAGTTTTCAGATAATGATCCTGATTGAAACAGTTATATTTGTTGCATCTTTGAAGATATACTATTTTAGCACCGTAATACCCTTGAGATTATCTGTCACTCACTCACTGGATCAAGATTGTGACATCTCCAACACAAGGTTATTTATTTATTTTTTATTATTATTTAGCATCCAACAAATGAGACTGAAGATTATTCTTTTTCCTTCTAAACATAACAACAAAGTTTACAGAAAATGTCACAGATTATGACATTATTAATTATTGGCTGCGAGGCACAGAGGGTGAGTTAATGGCCCACTGAGTAGAGAGTCTAATGGCAGCAGTGGACCCGAAGCAACAGAATAATGAGAGATTAACAGAAAGGTCAGAGCTCCATTTGTTTCCCTTAACCTGCGTCGACTGGTTACACTTCAGGCTTATTACTGCTTCGAAAAAAGGGAAGAAGCACCGCGGGACACTCCTCCTTATCTGGAAATCTTGGCACAAAGAAATGATTAAGATGCAGGCCGTGAGTTTAGTACTTGACCTAAAGAAAGGATTCTGTTATTTTTGTTATTATCTTCCCTTGCTTTTTAATACAATTTATATATTTTTTCTCACTCATACAAATTTCACAACAGAGACCATTTTGGATGCACTTTTTAGGGACATGCAGTTTTGATCAGTACCACCACACTTTGGACACTAGGATATAGCTGTGGATAAAGATTACGTTCCCTAGGAGCTAGGAGGTGGAGAAGGAGATAAGGAGGCTGTCTGGGATCAAATGACAGGAAGACTTTTGTGACCTTTAACTCGTCTATTGAAGGCAGCTTCATGATGTTAATGGGGAAGTGGATAAAAATTGTTACAAAAAAGGGTAGATGCTAGCATTTTACTGGACCCACATGATGAAGAGTGCAAGAAGGTGAGACTGCAGTTAGACCTGTAACATTGTTGTTTATCTTTGTGAAAATGTTTTTAGGTCATTATATGATAAACTCATCATTGTGAAAATCGAATTGATTTATTTTTATTTTATATTTAACCCTAATATATCAACAACTTGTTACTGACTTGATATTGTTATTTGTCATTGGATTTATATTACCAAAATGAATGAATACTATTAGTTTGGAAGACTAACCTTTGGCAGAAAAATGACACATTCAGTATTTACTGCTCAGGTGTTTAGTTTAGCACAGGTGATTTTTAACTGGGTTCCTCCCTTCATGTTTATTGCCAGGTAAAGGTTATAAGGTCGACACAGTACAAGGCAATTGTTTTGGCATAGTGAGAACAGAAAACCAAAACTAGTTATACAATATATTAAAAACAACTTGGATAAATACTATAAGCTCTATAAAAAAAAAATACAAAAAAATATACACAATAAAGGTATGTAAGGCGCATCAACATGATGTGTAACCAGAATAGTGCAAATGAGATGTAAGGCACATACGGTATTATCCATCTTTCACTGACACATTTATGAGCTCACTGTCAGCCCCGCCCCCAAACCGTGTGTAACTTTAGTAAATAAATAGGCCACTCCCTGCAACACAACTGCAATTGAGCTTCTTACGCAAAACTGTGCAGCAGTAGTAGAGCTAGCCCTTTGTGTGTAAAAGTGATTTTCAACTGCTGAGTAACAAAACCTTAAACCCTTGTTAAGTTAAATTTTCCTTTCACTTATTTTTTGGGTTATGTTCTTTACTGATGAATCTTTGTTATTTTTCTTGCTGTGAAATGAATACCATATACCTTATCTTATCTAAATGAATCAGTGTCATAGACAAAATACCACACCACAGGAACGCAGAAACTCACTCCTACGGCATGCCATTGTCACTCGGGTTCATCACCTCTGTCAGGAATGCTGCAGCTCATCCTTTTCCGTAAGACTACCACCCCAGATACACTCGCACAGTTCTCATCTCAGTATCAGAGATGTGCATGTTTTCCCACCGCTCTCCTCTAGACAGTTGACATTTAACCAACAGAAAACAAATTCCTCTCATGAGTGCATTTTTGCTACACACACAGCATAAATCTCCTGGAACCAAATACAGCAAGTAAATGAATCCATTTTGTTCTAAATTATGATGCGGTTTTACACGGTTTATTGGCTAATTTAAAAGAACAGTGTCAGGCAATGTGACCCGGGAAGAAGTGAGAGCTTTTATTCAGCATCTGCTTTAAAGAAATGCTTTTACACGTCTGGGCCTATTTATGGAAGCAGTCCCTGTTGTATCGTCGCTCCCTCGTGTTAGCAGTGATCCTAGGCTTGCTTTTCACCAGTTACACAGTAAATTTACCTCCACAGCTTAGTTGGACTATGCTCGAAGCTGAATTAAATCATCCAGTGTGATTCTCTTTGTCTGTAGGGCATCTTAAGTTCTTTTTCCTATTACAATACGCTGCTGTAATTAAACAAGTTTTCTCATAAAACGAATTGCACACCCTCGGTTTGATGGTCTTTGTCAAAAAGAAGAATCTAACTTGATAGATAAATAAATAGATAAATAAAGCTAATCATAGTGTGGCGCCCTTTGATGGGCTTGCTAACACACCAAACCGACCCAAATGAAGAAAAATGCAACAAAAGATCAACTTTGGTCCAGATTTTAGGTGTAAAGATGAATTCATTGCCATTACAGTCACACTGAGAGTTTTTTTCGGGCATTTAAAAAGTCTGAATAGAGTTAGACTAAGGCAATAATTGAATTTCTCTACTTGCATTATGTAACCCTATTGTTTTCCCCCTTCGCCTTCTGCCCCCCATGTTTCTAACCTCCCCCTTTTCCAAAAACACCATATGTGAGACACAGATGCCACATGTTGGGGAATGGAAAATTGATTATAAATAGACAAAGTGAAGGGGAATCCGCAGTAATGTCGGCGGAGAGTGCTCTGTCCCACAGCACAATGTCACCACAAGCCATCAGCTGCCCTCGTGCTGTGCTTTGATGCTGCACCGTGCATATTCTTATGCTTTGACGCTGGTAAGGCTATATGCCTCCAGGGAGCTCACCCGGGGGTGAACTAATGGGACCACTGCCATCTTCCTCTTTGCTTTGGAAAGGCAGCTCCTGCTCTTTCATTCTGTGTTTCCCTTTCCTGGAGACATGGTTACAATAACTACAGCGAACACAAACCCAGATGGGGACAGAGCAGAGAACTCTGGCCTTGATGGCGGTTGTAAGTAACCGGCTCGGCATTTTAGAGCCAACACAAACTCACTCACACCTTGGAATCTTTCAATTTGCCTGGAATAAATTGCAAAAGGAAGCAATTGGCCATGTGCTGAGGGGGTGAAATTGAAACCCACGCAGAGACAGTGGCACGCTCTCAAAAGGAGAACAGAGACATATACTCAGTCTCTTCAGACTTCATTAAATATGTTTAAGGAGAGCCCACTAATTCCACTAATCGGCGGAATAATCAGCCATTTAGAATAACCACATTCAATCACGAGAGATTCGCCTAATCTGACTTAATTTGAGGAAAAAAAAATAAAAATCAGGCTGTGACAACCAACCTTTGATAATCTCATTCAAAATGGCATCTTTAATGCCTTTGTCTTATTATTAAATTCAGACTTTTTATTGCACACAATATATGTTAAAACGATATTACAGTCTTAGACATGAGGTAATGTGACATGTGTCTAGGATTCGTGAAAGCAAAGCTACCTTTAACTATAACAAAATTGGCACCTCTGGTTGAAATTGCAACTCTAGTGCACTCAACTGATTCATTTTTTATTCCAATATGTAAAATCTTGTTTAATCTGGTTGGTCAGTGGCCTATATTAACTTTTGCTGACAGTCATGTTGCCCTATGGCACCTGTCAAGAATTTGACTCTACTGTTAATTAAGTGTATAGCTCAAAATAGGGCCTTGCCACTGGAGACTAAAGTTTGTGTTCAGCAAAAGTTGAGTTCAGGTTTATTGTAGGATTGCATTTTCCTACAATAAGAGTGATGCTAATCTTTATTGATGGACAAAAATAGACCTGTTGTGATTGGTTAGAACAAAAGAGAAGGAAACGACTGCTAGCTTTCCAGAGCACTGCTAAAAAAGACATGACATCCCTGCCGATCTTGGGAGGAGGAGGAGGGGCTGCAGACTTGGAGCAAAACATTGAATAGTATCTTCTATAGCGGCTTATGAAGGCTCCAGGTAGTCATTTGGCTTTAAGAGTCTACAACAACCCTGAGTTCTGCTGTGACAAGAGATTTTACTCTTTGGAGATAAAGAAGAGCCTATCTTCTCTTATCTTAAGTATCTTCATGTTTAAAGTTGGATAATGGTTGCATTTTTTGGACCAAGCATTAATAAATGAGGTCACTGTTCCATTCAAGATTTTCTATTGCAATTCATATTTTTTATTCATATTTATAGTATGTTATATTAAGGTAGAAGTCCTCAATTTTCTTGCTTTTGTTGGGAATCTTATCTAAGGTTATACGGAGAACATTTCTCACAAGCTTTTTCAAAAATGAACAAAATAAACCGGTACAAATAGTTTCTCGGAAACCTGAAACATTTACAGTGAACGCTCAAGGGTACCACCTATGTCAACAACTTTGTTAAGAAATAAGTGTTGGAAGTACGGTTGTGGAATAATAAACCTAGCTGCTGAAATGTTTACATAAAAATATTGACAGCTTCAATTGCCGTGAGGGTAATACGTCAAAGATAAGTGCGGAAAAGAAAAGTGACTTATTGACAAATTAATTATCCCGTCGCTTTATTTTGTCTAAGTGTAAAAAGGCCTGTTGTATTCTAATCTGAGTTATTTCACTCTGGAGAAACCACAACTCTACAGTCAGCCCTTTGTTTTGTGTGAAAAGTAACAAAAGTGAGACATCTCTGAGTCGCTCACACAACCCCAGGGCTTAAGTGTTGAAACATGCCCTTTGTCTCCGTTCACATACCTTTTTCACAATACGTAAAATAGAATTGACAGCGGCAGAAATGTCAGCGTCTCCTTCACAATTACCAAGCTAACACACCAGCTTTAAGAGTGGGGTTAGAAGCCACATAAAACAGCCCGAGGAAGTACTTAAAATGTTGAAATATATATGTGCACATGCATGTCCTACAGCTTAGTGACCCGGGTCAGTTGTTGTAGTAATCCAGTCCTAATGTCGGTCCGTTCTTTTTTTTTTTTTTTTCTTCAGCAGTAGTGCCCAGCTGTGCAGCGGTCAGCTGTGTTTGTTCTAACCGCGGGTGGCACCGGTGACATGCATTAGTCTTCCCAATGCCCCCTCAAAACTGACGCGCAAACGTGGGTTCCCCCTAAAGCGCTGGGCCTCAAATGTTAACTGGATAAAGGTTTTTCAGAGGAATGGAAACACAGGCGGAATCTAATAAGAGACCTGTGTGAGCTCAAGAATATAGACCTTTTCTCTCCAGTAACTCGGTCTCAACTGGGTTTAAAGTTGTGTTATTCTGTTACATTCCCTCGTAGTCTGTTTTGTGTTCTGCCTCGCTTCGGTTCAGCGCTTTTACAAGAGAAGAAGCAGACATGTGCTGACCCTAACAAATGATAATCCCTTCCAGTCGTTAGGTTTTTATTTTTGAAAATTCTTGTAACAGTCAAATCCACCAAGTGCTGGTGGTGACGGTGCATGGAAATAGGCCTTGTGTTCTCCTCATTATAAAAAACGGAAATGACTTATTTGAACCAAGGTTTGGAGGCTTTTTTAAACACCAAACCAAAACTTGCAATATCTGGCTACTAAGACAGGTAGGCATTCAGTTTTTGTTGAAGAAAATGTGAATGAGAAAAGAAGATGGAATGAACATAATCTGGTGATTATGGATGGATGAATAGATGGATGTAAGCCCTGAGAAACTGTGCTCTAAATGCTCCAAATGATCATAGAAAATGGCAAAGGACCACCAGACACAAAGTGAAGATTAGACTATAATATATATATATATATATAATATATTATGAATAATATATAAATATAACATGAACAATATTTTGTTTCATAACTAATAATCAATCAATCAATATTTATTTATTTATATAGTGCCTTCCAACAACCACAGATTGAACCAAGGTGCTTAACAACATTAATAAAAAAATAAACATATTCACAAATAGATTTAAAAACACATTTACACAATAAAAACAGAGCAGTGCCACAGAGCCATTAAGTGCAAAAAGCCATTTTAAATAAATAGGTTTTAAGTTTGGCTTTAAACAGAGATAATCAATCATAAAGGTTTATTTAGCTTTTGGTTTGTCTGTTTAAATGTTTGCAAATTAAAGTCCTACCAATCTGGTAAGGTGGTGTTGGCCTGCCAGCACACTGCAGGTAGAGTTATCATCATAGTGCAAGAAGGTTACAGGTTTGATGTCTGGATTGCTTGTTCTGTCCATGTCTGGTGGGTTATCTCTAGAAAAACTTGTTTACCCTACCTCCGAAAATGGTAAATGACAAGGCTAACAATAAAGAAGGTATCAACAAAACAAGAAGATGGCAAATGCTGTAGCAATAACAAAACATGTTTTATTTACTCAACACACTACTTTCAAGCAAGCCCCCCCCCAAAACAAGACAAATGCCACTGTAGTCCCCATTCACTTACAGAAGTGCAAGCTAGAAGGAAAAATTGACTAAAATAAAATAAACTTAGATTGATATTTAGCAGTGTCGTTATTCCACTGATGGAAGCAAGTTTCTATTTACTACAAGCAAATGGAACAAAAAAGCTCAATATCTACAACTTGGCATATTTTTGCATATCCTTGTAACCATACGTGTGCACTAATTGAACTAAATATTTTTTTTGTATCATGCCTATGTCTATCATAGTGGAGTGCATTTTACCTTTATGCAGATTTTGCGATCTTCAGTGATGCGCAGGCTAATCTTGTTGGGCAGATTTTAATTTAACAGTCTTTGATGTTGAAGCACATGCCTGAAAACAATTTGTGTATCTCAGAGGGCTTAATGTGGTGTTTATTGTTTTGTTCAACCAAACAGATACCTAGGTATCCCAAAGGTTTTTTTGGGGTGTAGCCTCATAAGTTGATTTCAATTGCATTTACATTTACTTAGCATTTCACATGCCTTCCAGTCCGCAAAACATCTGATGCCAAAAATATACAGACACTAAAAAGACAATTTTACATCAATTACTTGTCGAAGACATCTTGTTCAGTGAGCCTTCAATCTCATTTTTAGATGATAAAAATAAATGCCAATATATTGCTGTTTGGAAATGAGAAGTGGAGTGAGATTGGCAGAGGCCCGTTCGCTTGGCCAGCGAGCAGGTATCAGATAACACTGTGCGTGTTTTATTGGGTGACGGACAAATAAGGAATAGCAGAGCGACGTGTGGGAAGACAAACAGCGATCTAAAAGCCCCCATTCATCCCCAAGTCATGTTCCGCGTGGCTTCTTCAACGTCAGGCCGGACTCTAATCACCTCCAGATGCCCTCACACAAAAACAAACTCTGCTGCCTTCCCCGTGGAACTCCAAAGCACAACAATCTCCCTGATAAGATAATTGATTCTCAGGTTTTTGGCCTTTTCTGTTTTGTCTGTCTCCATTTAGCTATAATGTGTATATCTTCTGTTTGGCTTTCCCCATTCTCACTTTTTGGATCAAAACCATACCTCCTTCCACTCAACAGCTCGGTACTTTTCTTTCAGATGTACAAGGGAAATATATGCGTAACCCCATGCTGACACTAGGACTTGTTTGAAGTGGGATTCTCAAACACACGCCCCGTCTCTCAGAGGTTATTGGATATATTAAAGTTGTGCTCCGGCTCTGGCTCCTTAATAAAAACTCACAAAACATCATTTGCAAAAGCCATTTCGATTTCCTGTTTTAGAAGCTGGTTGAGCGGCTCTCCCCTGTTATTTAGAAAATAAATAAGGTCGGAGTCCAGGAAGTTTGAGAATACGCAGAGCTGAGCCAGTAATGTCAAGCTTTAATTATAAAACTGAAAATATTAATTTTCACTATTTACACAATCCCCCGGTTCAGTGATTAATCTGGTTTTATGTGAAATCCTACAGGAAACAGTTGAATTAAATATTATTGTAATGATAACAGCAAAATTGTGCAGAAGTAGGTACTTTAGCTTACAAATGGAGTTTGCACCAAACCATAAGCTTCCATTAGCGTAATACTTTAAAAAGATAGCTCCTCAGCCCACTGTTTTCCACTGTTTCTTGCCGACAAAAAAAAGGTTGTAGGTTCTTTGGGAAGTTAGGAAAAGCGAGTTCAGGAAAGCTCAAAACAAAAATACATAAAAAAATAATAAGTGGCTCCAAATCAGTGAAATTCACTTTTCTTTTTCTCTTGATTTTTGAAAATAAAGAGCGCTCCATGACACAAAAAACACTAAAGTTTTCATTCAGAGGTTTAAACAAGAAACAAACAATAACACCACACTAGAGACATGTATGTTTGAACAGCAAGCAACAGCTCTGTGATCCAACCATAGGCTTTGGGCTGATTCTGGTCTAATCCAGATCTGGACAAATAATCCAAAAACAGATTATTCATTTTAGTGGACATTTATGACACAAGGAGGTTAGTTTATTCAGCAAATGCCATTTTGCAACTTGGCCATGTGTTGGGTGACAATATGTCCCGATTTAAACCCAGTCTTAACTGGTCTGGCTTCAGGGCCCACCATACAAGATTCCATTTTAACTCAATTAGCTTCATATTAGTTAAAAGTAAAAAGTGCATTTTAGGGACTCATTGTTTCAAGAATGTTCTATCACTCTAGCTGTGATAACCATGCATTAGTGGAAACATACTGAACATCCCTATACTATTAATATTCATTAATAATCCATTGACCATGAGGCTGTTACAACAAACAGAACACTCCAGTAACTTCAGCCTTTTCAACAGACTCAACAGTGCTTTTATCCACAAACATGACATAAACATCCAACTAGTGAGAAGTAGTTTTACCCACTCACTGAATATAACAAACTCTGTATTAAACCTATTTATTTACATTTAGTCATTTAGCAGACGCTTTTATTCAAAGTGACTTACATTATTAAGCTTCCATTCACCAGTGTTACAGCTGGAACACTACTTGGGGTAAGGTGGGTTAAGTTTCTTGCCAAAGGACACAACAACAGTGTAAACTGTGGGGAGAGCGGGAATCGAACCACCAACCTTCCAGTTACGGGACGACCGCTCTACCACTCAGACAACTTTTTTTTTTCCAAGCCAGGGCCCGCGAGCCACTCAAAACGGGTCTGCAACCCACTTTAGTGTTACAAAGTTGAGAACCACTGCTGTAGACTGTGTCAATCACAGAGTTACCATGGCGATGGAAATGTCAACCAAGGGTATTGCATGGATGTATTATTAGAACCCTTTCCCTGATTCCAATTAGATTTGTGGCCACTTGAGGTATTGCAGCACAAAAACTTCTTATGACCCAAAAATAATTTTTGCATAGAGTGCAATGTAAAAACTATCTGTTATTCAGCTGACAGGCTACCTACAGCTTATTATTATTTATTTATAAAAACAGCTGTACAACACAGAAATAATGCGGTTTGGCTTCCTGCGCCAATGAGCAACTTCATTTACTCTTTCACTATACAGTTCTCATAATGCATCCATGGGATATTGGCAACATCTATCAATGCAATCAGTTATTGTTTTTCAATTGTTTACTGATGATTTTCAGTATGAATAACAGCTGAAGTATGTTTATATTGGTATTTATATATATATATATATATATATATATATATATATATATATATATATACATATATATATATATATATATATATATATATATATATATATATATATATATATATATATATATATATATATATATATATTTATATATATATATATATATATATATATATATATATATATATATATATATATATATATATACATATATATATATATATATATATATATATATATATATATATATATATATATATATATATATATATATATATATGTATATATTGGTTAACAGTCATTCATCAGTTCAATGTGGTTTTTCAGAAAAACAGACTTAAAGCCACATGGCTAGGGTGACCATATTTTCAAACCTTCGGACACAATTTTTACTGCAAATTGCAACGACATCATCATAACAAGTGGAAGATTAAGTCCATAATAAAGGCTACCATTGTCCTGACAATGAATCAGTGTGGTAAGTGCGATTGTCTCGTCAATCTAACTTATTGCGATTGTCTTAAAGTTTCAACTGTTGTCTTGTTTTCAGTTGGTATGGTTAAAGGTCATATCAAACAGTAGCCAATCAGAGCATTTAGCAAGACAATAGTAATAAAAAAGTGTTTTATCAGCTATAGCTAACTTTATATGACCTTTTCAAAATATAATTTGTTTAATTGGCTAAAGGTGCATTTTGATACATTTTGTCAAGCTAGCTAGGTTATTTTTTTCTCATTTTTTTTGTGTGCTACACCATGTTATCATCTGTGTAGTTTTGCAGTGGGATAAATTAAGAACACAAAAGTAGAAATAGGAGAAGTCTATGTCTGGCAACAAAACTAAAACGCCACCATCCAGACCTGGCTACTGACAATGCCCTGGCTAATTCAAGAGATGTGACCTCGACGTCAAGATAAACTTCAAAAGGCTTTCAGTGTTTGACGGCCAATGTTGGCTATCTGTTCTTGTTAAAAGAAAACCAGGGGTACACATAAATTACATTTACAAGCCAGCTGCATCCCCAGTGGAGTTAAGGCAGACTTGTAAACACTGAGGAGATAGTAGAAGAACAGATAAGCAGGCTCTAAATTATGTAGGCTAGGCCAGTGGAGGTGTGGAGGGAGCCAGTGTGGGTCTTGCTGCAGGTCACGTCTGAGGGAAGGTCATGTGAAAGGGAAATGTGGCTGGGCTGGATGCCTATGTTTGGTTGTTTATAGACTCTTCCACCACGTCAACAATGTGTGCTGGGGCATTTCCCAATCATTTATGACTGTGCAAGTTAAAATCACCCAATCAAGACACTTTAGAGGCAACTTAAAGTTTGTCATTTCATGTAATTTTCAAAGAGTAAATATTTCACTGATGAACTTATAGTTATATAAAGAAAAAAATTGAAGTATGTCCCCATTCCTGTATGATCCTTTTCGGGCTTTATTTATTTGTATGTTTATCTCGTTAAGCTAACAGTTTAACAGTCCTTTGAAGAGGAAGCACAGGTCTTATTCTTAAGTGCACTGTAAAACATCACTTGTATCATTAAACTTGTGTAGCCTAAAAGGCTTATAAGAATACAGCAGCTAATTGCCGAGCTGTCCTAGATAATGTTCCCTACCCACTCACTCACACATGTAGTCAGTTAATTTTTATTCATCCAAATCATCTTGCGTACGCAGAATTTGTCATTTTTTGGTGCCTTTTAAATAAAATTTCAGTTTGACGTACTTCCATTGCCAGAATTTGCATGCAACTCATCTTCAACTCATCAAAAAAGTAAAAAATAAAAAAACACTTTGCACCTCAGTGACATTCCTTCTTTTTGAATAATAGCTTTTACATGTGACAGTTTTCTTCCAAAAGGTGGAGATCGCTGGTGTTTTCAGTGTCCGTTATTCCTCTAACAGACATAATGAGACCAGGCTTTTGCATTCTGCATTACTGGACAAACAATTACCCAGCAATTACTGTGAAGCTTTTGAGATCGAGGGGAATGCATCACTCAGCAGGCAGCTGACAGCGTGCGCTAACTCAGCAAGCGACATGCAAAATAGGAAAATAATGGTTTGGAGTGCCAGAAGTGCGTCCCAACAACACATAGACGTACAAGACATAAACAGGGAAAAAAAGCAATTTAATGTCGACAGGCGAGGCGGACTTGTATAAACAAAGAGACATGAGCGGACAAAGCATATGTAGTGTTTAGTGAGTGCTGTCAAAGCTGGGCAAATATGAAATAAAGCAGAAGCCCTATACATGTTCCGAAGGATATCACAGATATGTCCATCACCAAACATTATTATTGCATTTTTTTCCCTTAAGAAAGCCCTTCATTTCTTTATATTATGCAGAGCGTATTACAGGTCAGAGAGTTTAATAATGCCAAAGTTGATGGTGAGCAATAACAGGAAGTCTGGGGAGTTTCATAACGTCAGTGTGGCGTACAGTAGGGTTGAATTAAATTGAGCTAACCCGCATGAAGGTGGTGAGTCACAAGTTTGGGGTAATTCCCCAGCCAAAACTCATCACAGCGATGATGTCAGACGTCCAGAAAGGAGAAGGAGTGAAAAGGTTGAAGGCAAAGGAGGAAGGATGAATAAGACGTGCCGAGACTAGTGCGCCATATCAGCTGTGTGTCATGGCCACGTTGCAATTGCGTTGCTTGTAAAGCAAATGTGGAAAGTAAGAAGCAAGTACGAGTTGTAGATAGTTAGAAATCTGATTCTAATCAAGTTAAAATGTCTTGCCAGTGGTGCTGGTTAAGCCACTCATATCAGATTTGTTAACGGCTTTAACAGTGAGCGTAACACAGAACACATGAGGATGACATCACATCTGGCCCTGTCGAGTCAAATGAAATGTGGAGGCACAAACTGAACCATCTCCACAAGGCAGACTGCACTAAAGCAATAGCAAGGGTGTCAGAAGTTTTATAGGCATGATCAAGGGGTAATACTCAGGGCTACTTCTAAAAATTTTAAATTACAGTAGTTCTTTTTCACACTTTTTATTAGACACACTTTTTTTTATTAGCAACAAATTGTTTAAAGGCTGCAAAGTTTTTCCCACACATCATGAAGTGGCAGGTAGTAAGCTAAAAGTAAAAGATGAATCTCAGTGATGATGGCCCCTTCTCAGTTTTGTCAAAATGTCAGAATATTCTGTGTTGGTAACATAGAAAATGTATTAAATATAGTTTAAGACCCTTTCATAAATTTTTGACCAATCACTGTAGACTAAAGTTAAACCCCTCCATCTGAGGGATATAAAACTCAGCACTCTCATCAGAACTTGCCCCTTGGATGACGGACGAAATGTCTTCAACTCTAAACCTACGTCCAGATGCCTTCTTTAAGACCTTTTTGGATATACGTCTATGATGACTAAGAACCTCCTCAGAAAAGTGATATGATATCATGCTTCTACATTTTTCTTCCCAAATCTGAATTAATGTGACAGTAAATAATGAAATACCATTGAAATGACTATTGCATGAATGGGTCTCAGCAAAATTCTCTGTGCATTTCTTTCCGTCTTTGTGGCTTGAAATACACATACCATTAAAAATTTAAACTTTTGTGAAAAACTGCTAATGGTTTTCAGGCTATAAAAGGTTCTGCCTTTTAGCTTTAAATCCATGTTCTCCGGCTTTGACCATTGGACTACACTCAACTACATCTGTGCATGTGCTAATTACAGTAAAGGCTTATTTATTATTAATTAGATCCCTCCGTTACAAACATTGTTGTCTCAGCTTTTATACTTTCAAACAGTCACCGTCATGTTAAACAATGTGTAGGGTCGCAAATAAGTGAAGCAAATAAAAAAAAGAAGAACAAGACAAACTACAACAACAAACATGGCAACACTGGAGAAGGTTTTTAATAATGTATATCTTAAGAAAGAGGTGGAGTTGGTCTTTGAATGCATCTTAAGGAGGGGAATTGGTTTCTTCCATTCTGCCGATGCTAGAAAGTGACAACCATCATTTTCAACTCTTTTGAAATGTATGCAGAGTACGGACTGAAGGCTCCAGCCATTTCCGAATGCTTATCTAACGTAGAGTAGAAATGTGCCTTACAAATAGAGTCTGCAATAAACCATTAGCTCAGCTAAGGTACATCCAGGACTTAGGCAAACAGTTGGAGACATACCCTGACAGACAAGCCTACACTTTCACAATTAAGATTCACCAATTCAATGATACATGCATGTCTTTGACAGCAGGAGGAAGTAGTAACAAGGGAAATACATGCAAACGCCGCACAGAGAGCAGTGGATCAGTTGGCCTTAGGGTCCAACCCACAACCCTGACCACTCTGCCACTGTGCAGCCCAAATGTGTCAAATGTCACTTATAATTAATGCATTCTCATCCATTGCTGTCGTCGCATGATTTTTATGAGGCACTAGCTGTTTCAAGTAAGCATGGAACTTTGAGGATCTCTGTTCTCAAGGCTTTCACACGCACCGCTCCTCATAACAAATCTTTGACTTGACTTGAAACTCCAAAACAACAATACATGCTCTTTCATCAGCTTAATTCCAACAATCTCCGATGCTGACACACAATGTCACAACACTCGTAAATGACAACGGGGATTTCTGCCCTAAATAAAATTGAGGTTCAAATTGACTTTTTATGAGGTGTGAACATTAAATGGAAGATAAAAAGGGAAAGAGATGGAAGGAGGAGGCGATGCACAACGTAGCCTGCTTTAAAAGTTCACTGCGGTTGGAACCGAAATACCAAGCTGCGTTCTGTACAGCTGCTGGCAGACGCTCAGCCTGGCATTCACCGGAGCTTTTTGGCTGCTCTGCCCTGGGCTCCAAAGCAAACAAGAGTGGTCCTGCTTTACCGGCAGTAAAACCTGTGTGTCAGCTATCATACACAAGAGCGTCCTTCACAAAGTGATAGTGTTGAAAACCCCAAACGAACGTTCATTTAATAGAATTTGCTCCGGATGTAATTCAATTGGAAGTCACATTGAATGGCGTGTTGTCAATGCTAATTCTTGCCCAATTACATTGTTTCCGAATGTAATAATGTGATTTGTTATTTACAGTCTGGCAGTTTCCCGACCTTTAAGTATAAAAAAGCACTCACTAGTCAAGTTTAAATGGCTGTTTGGAATGTTTACAAGAGTCCTTTGTCTGTAACCGGTTGGAGTTACAAGGCATTTTCAGGACATTGTCACCACAGCAATCTGGCAAATGTTAAATGACCTTATTAGCAAATTGGTCATATGTAATTCCGGTGCTACAGACAGTCAATGTTGGCTCTTGAAGCTTTTTTAAGAACAACTTTTTCCACAGACAGTATGGCGACCTCATTAGGGCAATATTTTATGACAGCCATTTCCTGGTAACACCCATGCCATCCATAAGGATAGAAAAAAAAGCTTGTCCACTGGCAATGTTTAGAGGTGAGCTGAGGGCAGAGCTTGACAGTTGTGCCCAAACTAAAAATAAAAAAATGTATGCAATGTATGTTTGCTTTTGGCCACTTTGTTAAATAAAATGTCACAATGTCTTTAACTAGTCTAGATATACTTAGCTTTAAGTTTATAGGAAAATTGAGGCAACAACAAATTTCCCAAACATCATAGACCATAGAACCCATTTCTTAAAAATAGTGTAATTGTTTCTTTCTGATGCTCCAGACCAGCGGTTCTCAAACTGGTGGTACTCTGACATTCTTGAGTGGAACTTAGAGAGTTTCTGAGATTTTCTTTTAAATACAGATATTTTAAAATATAATTCTAAAATAAGAAAAAATGAAATTTGACCAGTAATATAACAAAGAAGAGTGGGTGGTACTCAAAGAGCCAAACATTTCTTTAAAGGCCAACACCTTACTTAGTGAGAATAGTTTGAGGATCACTGCTCCAGATCATTGTCAGTTCCACTAAAGCAGGGGTTCAATCCCCACTCTCCCCAGTACATTCTGTTGTTGTGTCCTTTGGCAAGACACTTCACCGTCAATGCCTCCAGTGTCTGTAGCTCTGATGTATGAATGTGTGACTGAGTGTGTGGTGGTGGTCAAATTTTAGGCCCCAAATCAATGTTGGTTTGAAGACTTTTTTTTCTTTGATACAATCTTGTAAAAATGTTTATTCTGGATAGGTGTAGTTGTAACACCCAAAGATGTATTGTTAATGCATTATTCAACAATATCCTAATGCCCTGGCTCTGATCCAGCGAGTGGCTATCTTGGCCAACATTTGTTGCTCATTCTAAAAAATTTAACTACAGTATTCAACCTTTTTAAATTATGTTCTCTTTGAACATTCTTGTTTATGGAAAATCCTTGGTATTTTTATTGCTGCCATACCATGTGTGGAAATAAAAAAGCCATATTAAAACAGAGTAGTGTTTTTTACATTAAGTCTTATATTATCCCTCTCACATATCCTATGACTCTAATCCTATGATTGGATTCATACGCAGGTATTAGACTTAAAAATATACTCCTGGAGATTTAGTTAGATATGTGTTTATTTTAAAAGACAGCCTAAGAATCTGGGCTCTATTTCCAGAATGTATATATATGTTTTTTTTTTTCAAATACTTAACTCCAATTAACCTTCATTCTCCGATTTGCCTTTAATGACATTATCCTCTGGTATTCAACTGTGTTTTTCTTTCATCACGTAGAGGCCTCGTCCCGGCACTGCATGCCCACAGATCGGCCGTGGCGCTGGAACAAGCTTCTCCTTGTATGTGTATCCCAGTTGCCCACACAATCCCACTTTCTTTCCCTTCTCCTCCTCCTCCTATTCCTTCACATTTTTCTTCCCAAAATCTTCGGTCTGTGTTTGCCGTCCACTCGCATATCACAGCCGTGCCCCCGGGCCATGTCCAGCGCTACACAACGTCTGATTCATAACCCCCTTAATTAGCTGCAGTCAGCTGACTGTGGCGTACTGGGCTCTCGGGGTATGTTGGGGTATTGATTTTTGGTGCTGCTTGAGGCTTAATTAATTCTATTGTACTGTAAGTGCACCCAAAAGCTAATCGAATTGAGCAGCACTCGGGATAAAAAAAAATACCTATTATCTTAAGTCTGGTGAGTTGTTCTTTCTGTCAAAACATTCCCAAGACCCGCTACCAATGGCATCAAATGGATGGACAGAAGAGAAGACTTGAATCTGTGCCTTTTTCTTGTGCAAAAACACATTCCAGCTGTCAAATGTGTTCATTCTTGTACTTTTATGACAAAAAAGGCATCCTGACTACCTGCCTATCCCCTAAAGCAATTATACATCGTTGCAAGCTGACTCCATGCTCTTGAACCCCATACTCTCCACGGTAAGAGCATGTCGAGCTGTCACCCACGCTGACATATTAGTGACACATTTCCAAATCTGGAGTGAGAAATGTGTTGCATGCAATTTCAGTGATTTTTAAAAGACCGGAAAAGGGTACCTAAGTAATGAGACAGTTCTGAAAAACTGGCAACGCAACAGTCTAGACTCAAGAGACAAAGATGGTGGCTTTGTTTTGGATGGAGAGTTGCCAACTGGTGCAGATGCTAAACAGTTTCCTGGCTTCTGGGTTTGTTTTAAAGCTATTCGAGTGTACTCACTTTGGCCTTTGCATCTGCAGAGGCGTGTTTCACCACCAACAGTGTCACCTATTGCATTAGGCAATTCTTCAGATGAATATATGTTTATATATATAAAAGAGAAAGATTTTTGTTTTTGTCCAGGTAGATAATGCTATGATGTATCCTGATGCTGATATTGTATTATACCTACATCAGGGGTGTTGTCTACAGTCTGTTAATTTGCTGGTTTATGTGTCTGTAAAGCCCTATGAGGCAATTAATGTTGTGATGTTGGGCTATAAATATCAAATTCAAAATTAAATAAATTCACTCAAATGTTGTCATATTCGGTCACATGACCCGACAACACACCTGCAATCCTAATGGTGATATACATATTTCAATTTAGTTAATTCTTGCAGCCCTGTAACATGAATATGTGAAGATTGTCTAGCCACGCTTGCTGACGTTGTACAAAGAAAAAGCATATTACAGTTTCCAGTTATTTAATCTTTTTTTTTTCTTGAAAATTTGTGGAAAGATTAGCAAATTGCAAAAAAACAGACCAACTAAAAACTAATTTGTTTCAGCTGTACTTTTGATCCATATGGACAAAGAAAATAAAAATTAAATAGCGTCAGCATGATCCCACAGAGTGCATTCCCAGAAGCAGGGTTGTAATGAAGCTACTGTAGTTTGGCAGCTAAGCATTTTTATTAGTAGACTGAGTTTATGCTAATTGTATATGTATTTTGTGTACAAATTCAACAAACTGCGTATCTCCCAACAAACACATTAATGTGCAGAACACATCTATTAAGATAATGAACTCTTAGAGGTTATATATCTCACTGTTGAGGTTTGTGCCATTACCGCTTTTAAATGGTTATGTTTATTTAATTGAATCCCATTCATCTGGAGTCATGGAGTGGGATTTGGCGTGCTGGCAGCGCATTATGTAAGAAGCGTGAATAAAACAGCTTTGTAAATTGAGTGCATGCGGGGCAGCTTTCCCGAGAAAAAAGAAAAAAAACAAAAACCCAAACAGCTTTTGATCATGGAGTTGTCATTATTTCCCAGCAGCGTCGTGTGTGTTTACCTGCAGAGGAGCAACGGAGCACTTCACACACATTTTCATAATGAGACCATTACTGAGATTTTAAGATAATTGTTACTGTTTATTGCAGGAATTGCACACAATTATTTTAAATAGTGCGGGTAGAAAGGAAAGGTTGGAGACGCAAACGTGCCCTGAGTCTGTTCCAAAATTTTAAAGTTTGCAGTCGGGTGCAATTTTAAAATAGCACAAAAAGAAGAGAAAAGAATTATGTGAGCTTAACTTCTTCATGCCTCTCCAGTAGGCCAACCATTTCAAATCTTCAGGCCTGTATAAACTTCACCTCCGAGGGATTTGTCACCCATAAGGTTGACAAGATGAGTGCACGAGGTCACGGAGAGACATGGCCAGCAAACAGCCAGTGAACTAGAAACGAACATGGCAGCTATGAATAATGCATGGATCAAACGTTTATCTAATGGAACTCGTAAAAGTTTAAAAAGTTCAGCTGGTTTTCTGCAAAAGCTTGGAGAGCTTGCAGAGTCACTGAGAACTTTTCCACAAGGTCAGCGTATTTGTAATTCTGAATTTTTAATTTTTTTGTTGTTGTTGGTTTGGGTTTGTGACATAAAAGTCCAGGACAGCAACAGTATAGTCATCATGAGCAAAGACAGTATATTTTATAGTTGAGGTTGTTTATCAAACTTCATTGTCTTGATGTGCTTTTATCTTTGAGAGCTGGATGTTGTAGTTGACTTGCTGAACCAATTTTTATTTATTTTATTTTGTATTTATTAGTGTGTATTCTGTATTTAGCGCGGCTAACGTGTCAGATTTAACGTTCACTTAGTTGATACTGTTTACATGCTAATCAGTAGTTTTTTGTCCCTCGTATTTAGGCCACAGCTAATGGTAACCAGAGGCATAGCATCAGTGCTGCTCTGTGGCCCTCGAGGTGGAGTGTGTGTATACATATATGTATATAAATGTATTTATGTATATAAATGTATGTATGTATATGTACACAATATTTATAAAATTCGTAGTAAACTCACCTCCATTAAAACCCAGTTTTAGTCAAATCTATCGAACTGAAACTTATTATAACTAGGAGTATTTGAAATCAGGAATAGCTGGACTGTAATGCAAGCTGAAAACATGTATTATATTGTGACTAAGGCCTGTGAGTCCAATAAACTGCAAACTGTCTCCACTTAACCACTTTACTCCACAATTTACTACATTTTGTCAATAATAAATTTAATTCTTTTTTATGTCAAATGAATGTAAGAAGTCAGTGCCCTCCACAACTTTAGGGCCCTTTATAAAAGCCTCCTCTGGGACCCCGCATTACTACCATAGGCCACTAATGGTTACCACATAGTAAAAACTATTTAAACAGTCCACACCATAAACAAAGCCTTATGGTTGTGAAATCTTAGAAATAAAAAAATAAAAAAGATGCAAAGACACTTTAACAGAGACAAATGTACAATTCAAAAAATTTTGACAGCAACATTTTTTCATATGCAATGCAGCGCTGGTGTCTTTCCTCTAACTATTTACAGCTGCTTGAATACGACCATAAAACATTGAATAGCTTTTTGGTAAAATGCAGAATCTTAGTATGCTACATATTTTCACTTTTAAACTGTAGGGATCCCATGTATCAATAGTGTCACTATTTGTACTATTCAGACTTAAGATTTTCAATAGCAGTTTTTTGTATTTATGTTTTTTTACAGCAATTCACATCAGGTTTCCTAAAAAATAAAAAAGTAAACACTAGTTATAGTTCATTCAGATTGCTTGAGTCAGTCACCAAATGGTTTCCAATGAAGCATCTCAATGGTACTCCTTACTATTTAATAATTGGATGTGACTTAGAAGTAATAAAATTTTCTCATAAAAAAAAAAAAAGAGAGACAAACAAGAAACCCAATCCCCAAAAGACACCCTCACAGAAAGTTACTTTAAAGCAGTCCACTTACCGTCTTTGGACACTCTCTGGTCACTGTGGGGTCAGACGAGAGCGGCGCGACCTTACGACATCCCACCCACCAGACGCCAACAGGGCTCGTTAACTTGAAAGCACGGATGAAGTGCGCCAGGCAGCTCCTGCCGCTGACAGAGTGTGTCAGGAGGAAACTGCCGGCACCAGTCGGTCGGTAGCACAAAGACAAAAAGACAATGGCAGGAAAAATTCAAAGAAGACAGCACTTTCTTTCTTTCTTCCTCCTTCCTTCAGTGTAACTTAACCCTTTGAGAAGTCGAGGCAAACAGACAGACCGAACCAGCTCTAGACTTGTCCTACATCATGCCTCTCCCCTTCTCTCGCTCTCAACCGTTTTTTCCTCCCGTCTTGTTTTTTGGTATCATTTAACTCTTGATTCGGTGGCCCAGCCGATGAGCTCACCGCTGGCTCGGGTTTCAAGCTGCTTTACAGGAATGTGAGGGCAGCCCGAGATGAGGCAGAGGTGCCGGCGAGGTCAAAGGCTACTAGGCTACGGTGTAGGGCTGTCAGGAGTGTGATCTTAGGGAGTTCCAGCCTTGAAGGGGGCTTGGAGTGGAGAGCCGAGGACATAACAGAAGTTACAAGGGTCACAGGTTACGGATGTCGCAGTGACCGGAGAACATTTGGCAGCGCTGGGGGCTATGGACTTGAGGACTCTGAGTGCATTTACACGCTCAAATACACACACAGACAACAGATGAACCTTCCTAAGGGCAAGATTTATTGCTCACTTAAAGACAGGGGTGTTTTCCTCTGGGGGAATAAGCCTGTTTTTTTTTTAAATTCTTGTTTGGAGACAGCTCTCACATGGTTACAGGCTTAGGTCACGGATAAGCATCATTTAAAACACAGCCTACGGTAGGATGCACAGCTAAAGACGGGAAGTAGACTACAGTCTTGCAAGTTAGAAAGTTAGAAAGTTGGAAAGATATAATGTAATGTAGGGATGCTGCAAAAAATATATATATATTTTTAGAAAATTTGAAATTTATAACTCAGGATGATTTGTTTTACTGAAAACCTGTTATTTTTTATATTTTCTTTTTATATCTACCACATAAAAAAATAAATAAATAAAAAAAACTCGTAATTCTGTGTGAGCTCGGCACTCCTTCGAGTGGCATAGGTACACTAAGAATATGGAAGCGTCAATGAGCAGGGAAGAGCCACTCCCAAGAAAATAATTCATGCTTCATTAAGCCTATGCAGCACAAACAACGCCTCGCTGCATCGATAGCACCTGCGCTATGTTTTCCATCTACAGACCTTGATTACCGTATCTCTGTCATAGTTTGTTTAATCAGAAATAATTAAACTGTGCTTTCAACATATTTGTGGCTTATGACGGTAGTTACAAGAATATGACGTAGCCCCGCAGAGGAAAACTAAACAAAGGAAGCAACAGCAACACAATAGCGCTGCACGGCTTCTCAACACCGGAAAAAATCAAAAGCCGTATCTAAAAGTCATTAATGTTTCACAGTAACACTCGCGATCACACTTTCAAAGGAGGAAAAAGGACGGTGCAAGTGTGGGAAAGTGATCTGTGATCAAACATTCAATTTGTGATGTCTGCAAGACCACCAAGAGCCAGAAAGCTACAATACGTCCTGGTTTAGTCCTGGCTTAGTCCTGGCTTAGTCCTGGTTTAGTCCTGGTTTAGTCCTGGCTTAGTCCTGGTTTAGTCCTGGTTTAGTCCTGGCTTAGTCCTGGCTTAGTCCTGGCTTAGTCCTGGTTTAGTCCTGGCTTAGTCCTGGCTTAGTCCTGGCTTAGTCCTGGTTTAGTCCTGGTTTAGTCCTGGTTTAGTCCTGGCTTAGTCCTGGCTTAGTCCTGGCTTAGTCCTGGTTTAGTCCTGGCTTAGTCCTGGCTTAGTCCTGGTTTAGTCCTGGCTTAGTCCTGGTTTAGTCCAGCGTCAGTCCTGGTTTAGTCCTGGCTTAGTCCTGGCTTAGTCCTGGCTTAGTCCTGGTTTAGTCCAGCGTCAGTCCTGGTTTAGTGCTGGCTTAGTCCTGGTTTAGTCCTGGTTTAGTCCTGGCTTAGTCCTGGTTTAGTGCTGGCTTAGTCCTGGTTTAGTCCTGGCTTAGTCCTGGTTTTGTCCAGCGTCAGTCCTGGTTTAGTCCTGGTTTAGTCCTGGCTTAGTCCTGGTTTAGTCCAGCGTCAGTCCTGGTTCAGTCCTGGCTTAGTCCTGGTTTAGTCCTGGTTTAGTCCTGGTTTAGTCCTGGTTTAGTCCTGGTTTAGTGCTGGCTTAGTCCTGGTTTAGTCCTGGTTTAGTCCTGGTTTAGTGCTGGCTTAGTCCTGGTTTAGTGCTGGCTTAGTCCTGGTTTAGTCCTGGCTTAGTCCTGGTTTAGTCCAGCGTCAGTCCTGGTTTAGTCCTGGTTTAGTGCTGGCTTAGTCCTGGTTTAGTCCAGCGTCAGTCCTGGTTTAGTCCTGTCCTAGTCCTGGTTTAGTCCTGATAAGTTGTTCACATGTAGTGAACTGTACATGTTTATCAAGAACAGATTCAAGTAAAAAAAGCCTTTAAATTTTTTCATTTGTGATTGAACATGAAGCCTGGGAGAAGTTGTCTACTTAGTTTACAATAACAGAGCCTGTTTCCAGACACTTTTGGCTTGTTTGTTTGCACTTTAATGCCAAAACATAATCATGTAGTCTACAGTTTATTTGTAAGTGGGGGCAAAAGTGTGAGCTGAAAGACAATTCAATTAAAATGTTTGTGGTGTATGTATGTGTGAGTATGTTTAAAGGTTAGTAAGTCATAATGGTAAACTTTTACCATGCTGTACATGCTGTATTCTTATTCTAATTGTGAAGGTAAACTTGGAAACCTCTGCTGCTCCTTCCTTACATTTCCAGTCAGAGTAGGGCCACACTGTAAAGACGTTGAGCATGAAAATCTAGCAGGTAATGCGCTAATTATGCATCTGCTGTGCCACCTGCAGCGGCGAGGCAGAGGTTTGAGTGCCAGCGCTAATTCCCACTGAAGGCTAACCTGACAACACAAGTCTGTCACATGAAAAGCTATGGAAGCAAAGCTGTGCCTTTAAAGATGCCATTGCCGCAGTGACCAAGCCCCCCGCCCCCCCACCGTACTTTGCAGACCAACAGTAATGAGAGATCCCGACTGAAGTGGCCTGCCTTCTATTTGTTTATTGTTTAGCCAGCCGACTTTCTGCTGCTTATTTGCTTCCCTCCCTTTCCTTCGTGCAGTCTGGCTTTGAACTGCGCTGTTGCTGGCCCGGCGCTGCTCCAGCCGCTGGGAATGTGTGGTCTTTATTAAGGAAAGGAAGTGTGCGAATGAGCACTGCGGGCCCTACATCTCAGGAATCTTGATCCGTTTTCCCCTCGTGGCACTTTTCACAAGCGGAGCCTGCTAATCGCTTTCACTGATAGCCGTCCTGGATGAGGCCCTGGTTCATGGACAAGAGGGCGGGGGCCGGGGGGTGCACAGTGCCCCCTCTGCCTGTGAGGTGTGTGTTGTGTGCTACACACTGTTTGAGCAGAGCGGGCACACCCTCTGTAGATCTGTTCCCATGGGAACAGCAGTGATAGCGAACAGCATGTTTTTGTGTTTTTTGGCGATGTTGATGCTGCTGGAATTCGGACAGGGACTGGGGAGGTCTGATATGCAAGAATGTTGCCAGGTAGGCCTTATCCCAAATGAATGTTTCCCTTAGACTTTGCTCTGTGTTTTTACATCCATGCTGAGTTATTTGGGCACACAGCCTCAGTGGGAATCAGTGTTTTTCACCTATCATTGATCAAATGGAGTTTATGTTTCACAAACTCTGCGTGCCACAAGCTGACAGGCTGAACTTGTTCTGGAGGTTCACAATTCTCAGGTGGTATATGCGATCTGTTTTAGCCAAATGACTTCAGGTTAGTGTTTCACGTCTCCACACGCTTGGCCGCCAGACACTTGGCTTTGGTTTTAACCCCTGTGGGTCCCACGGGGGATTCTACTCTACATAAACAGAAAAACAAGTTTTCAGTTCAATCTAGCGTCCTCCAAACCACTGAGCGATAACATTGTTGTACATGAAAGTTGTCTTCATTAGCATGTGTTCAAAATAAAAAAGATTCAGTGTGCAGGGCATTAGCAGTAGGTTAGCCCATCCCTCCCAGTAATAACCACATACTTTTTAAACCTAGCATTTGTTGGAACAGCACAGATACATTTGTAAGCTACAGTATGGATTCATACAGTACATCTAATACTAATTATATATTAACAGTCATTTATTTTGTGATTGTTGTCTGTCTGCAGCAGCAGAAAACAAAGGACACACTAGCAGTTACAGTGAATTAGGATTTTGAAATCTAACTCCAATAAATAGCCCCTGCACTTACCAATCCTTACTTCCTGTACTTTTTTTGCATCAGGCTAATGCTAAAGCTACTAGCAACACGTTGAAAATGCCGAAATGGGATGTAAACATTGGGATACTGGCAGAGGGCTGGAGACATTGAAAAAGGTCACGGGTGAACATGTTTTGACGTGCTAGATCTGCACTAAACAACACACAGCTTTTATCTGAACAAGTCATTTTTTTGATTGGTGTTGCACTTTGACAAACTCAAGCCTTTCTATAATGCAGACCATGATTAGAGAGGATCCTCAAGCCCACATTAGCATTAGCCACAGCGTTGGCAAGCCTCTTGGCCCGAGCTGTTTATTGTAGCAAAGCACTTAATATGTTTTTTATGGGAACTTGAATGTGAGAATGTTTTGCATGTAAAACAGGCTAACAAGTACCGCTTAGCTGATTATGTCGAGTTTTTAAAAACACTAAAACACTGAGAAAAACATTTAACACATATAAAGACATGACGTCTTCTTAAAACTGATGTACGTTTACGTTCCAACCCAATAAAAGATTAACGCTGGATAAACAAAACAAACCACCATCTGTGCTCACGAACAAAGAACATATGCACCTCCCTGATCTTGACACATCAAAGAGTACCCAACTTAGATTTTCATTTTTCTTTCCAAATATTAGGCCCACACAGAGCAGAGGTTTTCGGAGCAAAATTAAAGTGAACGTTTATTGTGAAAACGTGGGGCTCACTTTATGGTGTTTGGACTCCTAAATGAAAACATACCGGAGGAAAGCCTGCAGCAGGATTCTTGCTGCGAGCGAGCCTCAGTGAGAGCGAGCAGCACTCCCTTTTTTGTGCCGCCCTCGCGCCCGCGACGCCAGGGTAATTACATCATTTGGAGATGGAATGAAAGCACTTTACAAGGCAGAATAAGTGAATTGCTTTATTGCTCACAAAATTGCCAATTAAAAGGCAACACCTGGAACGAGGAGACCGGACTAAACAGGCCTCTCCAAAAATCACCCCCCTGCTCCACACAGGCCCCTGGAGAATGTTTTCTTTCCATCAGTCCCTCTGTTTCACCACGTCTTTATTTGTGAAAAGTTGCCGACAATGCACCTTCGTGTCGGTAAGTCACCCAAAGCCTGACATGCTCTTAAATGTATTAATAAAGGCCATACCCTGGGTAGAGCGCATGGCACGACGACAATGTAAACTCAGCTCAGGGCACGCTAGGGAAAAAGAAAATAGTGGTGATTCTCTCCAGCACCCAGTTGATCCGAGGTACCCTCTTTCCCCCGAGCCAACAACCACAATTCAGTCAGTCCCAGATGTGTTCCATTCTTTGCTCTGTCCACCAAGACGGAGAATCACACCATTCTGAATAAACACAACGGTGAAGAAAAGAAAAATGTCTCATGCATTTTACTTCAACAACCCCACTTATGACTGACCATGTTTTACAAGAGACACTTGTCCAATAACCCTCTGACCCTTTATGAGCCCTGTAAAGCATTCTCTTTAACCTTATGTGCTTCTTGGAAAGGTTGGAAGTTTTCATTTTTCTTCCTGAATGAAAGACTTTGATTTGAATTGGTTTATGTGCTTAGGTTTGCTTTGAGATACAGACAACTTCTGGGCCTGACAGTCAGGGCTGTTATTACAGTAAAGAAAATTTATTGATCCTACTTTGTATGACTGTTTCGTAGGCAACTTTTGCAACACATACTATAACTAAAAAAAAAAAGGCTGTTAAGGCAACAAAAAAAGTTATTTTAATAGATTTATTTACTATTTTACTCGGTACTTTACTTTGGTACTTTAGAGAAAGTTCTAAAGCTGTAAAAGCACTACATTGTAAAATTTGGATGTCGAAAAAAAAAAATCTATATATTCTGCCAAACTCTCGTCCATGCAGTGACACCCCTTTGTGAAATCTTAAAACAACATCACATCAACTTGTAGACTTGCAACTCGGCCCAGGCCAGCAACTGTCAGACTTGGAGACTAGATTGTGATCAGCGCACAGTGTCACAATGAAGCTACTGACAACGATGCTGACAGTGGCTGCCATGGCGACGGCAGTCATTTGTGGTGTCGGAAATGAGGCTGTATTTACTTGGCAAATGTCTCTAGCAGCAGCTCTAAGTTATTACTTTTGAGCCTGACTGACAAGGACTTATGGAAAATACATTTGCAGAACCACACTTGAAGCATGGCTCATGATATGGGTTCAGCTCCACATGAAAGGAGATGGATACCCAAAGATAAGATGCATTGTCATGACTGAGCAACTTTAATGCATTAAAGTCAGAACAGGACTCTGATTCTTTGTAGCTGCATTCAAAGTGCCTTTAGCATTTTCAAAACTTGCAGCCAAGTATAATGTGCCTCTTGTGTCTAAATAATGACTCTTCTGCTTTGCACATACTTCGAAGATCCTGGCTACACTATTTACCGAGTCCAATGTTATCACTTGTTAAGCCCTGCATTGATTCTGAGGTTTATATAAAAGCGCCGTGTCACGTTTCTTCTTCTTTCATTAAATACCGCTGGAGGAAGAAGTAAGCTCTTTCATGCATGGTCTACGTCAAAGTATTTGTACAGTGACTGGTTAAAGGCAATTTCAAGGTTTGGATTTATAATTGTGGGAAGTGAAGTCTCAGCTGAAATACAAGAAATGTAAGAGGAGCTTATCTTTTGATGAGCCATAAGAAGAGTCTATTGCCTTAAACCTTCTGGGGCACTCAAAAAGCGGCTCTCAGGCTTCAAGTTAATGTAAGAATGTGTGTATACAGTAGAGTGATTACACATTAAATAGAAAAATGACAGATGGAGTTCCCCAGGGCTTCATTTTGGGACCATTATTGTTCAATATTTACATGCTGCGATTACAACAGAATATCAGATTCATGCTGATGATGCAAAACTACATAACCACCAGTTACATAACACATAACATAATTACCAGGAAAATATTCCCACACAGGTGCAGATCAACAAACAATTTTCTTCAAGTAAACTAATGGAAAACTAAACTTGGGGCAAGAAAGAAAAAACGAGTTTGTGCTCAGCTTTATAATAGGGTCCATACTTTTTTGCCAAGGCCAGAATCAAGAACTGAAGTCAAGTCTCATTTTTAAGCTCCTTGCAGTGGAGGATATTTATATAAATACATAAAGGCCTACAACAGCTTGTATACATAATAATACTCTCAAAGAGCATTTAAACCAATTTACTTTTGTTTTAAGGAACAAACACTCATTATTATGGCTGTTTTGATGCTTACAAAAACAAATACAGCAGATCCAAAATTCAACATACCAGAATTGAAATTACAACCAAAAAATCCACTTTTTTCCAACTGCAGCCAATTTTATGTTGAACCTAACTGGATAGTCATTTAAGAAAAAGCTTATCCAAATTTCAGATTTTAGAGTGTTTTTAATAATTGTAAGTCACCACAGAGTTGCTACTAAACACATATCCCATTAACTTCACATGCATACCCTCTATACAAAATTTGCTCAGATGATACTAAAACCGGGATGAGTTTAGACTGAAGTGTTCCATAATAAACATATTAAGATTAATGTCACAAGACAATCTGGAGAAACTCATCCACTGACCTGAGGTTTTGTGAGTGTGTTTTTATTTGCACATACTGAACTGCATTTTGTCACCAAAGAATTTGATACCTGTTCAGATCTTTTACTGTATTTTCTATAGCAAACACTTAATTTGTGATAATAATATATATAATTATGCAATACATTTTACTGCAAGTAATGTGCAAGTAAAATGTGCATTTTAACGGGTGTTTAATTTTTTAGAGTGTATCCAAAATAAATACATTTGTAACTGTTTTATACTGAAGGTAATTCATTATAGTTACAATAGTGATATTTTGGCAATCTGACAATATTTCAGTATTTCATGCAGGGAACTATAGAAACCTGCTGGTTTTGTTTGGTACCACGACAGCTTCCAGGTTCTTCAATGCCATCACCTACTGCAGGTGAATGCCTCAATGCCATTTAGACAAATGAGAAAATAATCAATATTAACATACAGTAATTTGGCATGCACACTTGTTAATTAATGGAAAAGGATGTGTTATGCTAAGGTTAACAGACGTGACAGTGTGATCTCATAACATTCACGCTTCTGCCTCCATCCATTAATGGCAAATCTAGGCATGTAGGGCAGGTGTAATTAAAGTCAAGCTTTTGCACGTATCCCACGTGACCTTTTTGTCTGAGCAGGGGGGAAATAAACTGACCTCAGTCCATAACGTCTCGAAACATTAGCTGTGCACCGCGAGCGTGGCTGGCGCTAATGCCCCACCTGTAGCACTGCAGCCACCGCCAGCACATCTGACTCAGGAATAATATTCATTTTGACTCGCTGAAATATTCATTGGCACACCTTGGGCGCAGCGGAGGAAGTGTGGACGGTGTCAAATGAGGATATAGCTGTGGGCGCCATCTGTGCCAAGGGAATGTGGCTTTCTGACTGACCTTTACATATGATATATAATACATGTTTAGACCAAAAGCTTTTAGAACATTCAAGTTCACAAGTTTTGTTCCAGGGTTGGCAATGGTTTATGTGACCAATAGACTTAAAACAACACCAGTCTTTATTCTAAGATAGATTTAACCTTCTTTTACCTTATGTCTATATACAGTTTATTCAAGCAGCTTAGAAAAGCTACATTTTAGAAAAGTGACATGGCGAGTTGGAGTTGCTCAGGGATCCATTATCCATTCTACTTCATTAAAGATGATTTGGCCTCTTTAAGGGGTTAAACCAACTCTAGTTTTGTTGTTCTTACAGTGTCATCCACTTGATGGGTGAATGCTGTCATACAAACCTCACAGCATATTAAATGTGGACTAACACTCCTTGAAAAGGCAGATCTTAGTCAACTTCCAACTGAACTCTGGCACAGTTCCATTGAAATGTGGACATCTTGACAGGACAAAACAAGTTGAAGATGTCAAAGATGCAAAATAAAATCACATTACTTTGCAACTGCAACTTTATTTATTTAAAGAATGTTTAAAAACATCCAGGTTAACCAAAGGGCTGCTTAATAAAGTTCAGTAAATAAGCTTAACTCACCAACGTTCAGCAAAGCTTCAGACACAAATAGGAAATCCAGGTTCTTAGAGGATATCAAGTCCTTGTGCATCTCATTTGCCAATGATCTATTGTTGATCAGGGAACACCTGCTTGAGTGATGGGCCATCTGGCTAACTCAGGTTTTGGTGGTTGATGCCACAGTGGTGGCGCGGTGAGCAGGGGCCTTGAATCGATTTACAGCATCTGTACTGACAATGCCAGGTTTCCACATGATACAGAAAGCTTATGGAAATGCATTGATCATTTTGGGGGCTTCAAGTTGATGTTAGAATGAACTCTTAAAGCTACATTTTAATAATAGCATATATTGAAAAAAAGGTTTGAGTAAAAGCATCTGGACTTTGTTTTCAAGGTGAAGATGTTTCGTCTCTAATTCCAAGAGACTTTATCAATTCTGAGATCAACTGGTAAGAGAGCTGAGCTTATATCTCTAAAGGGAGAAGTTTCCCCTGAAACCAAACCTGATGGACCAGGTTATTCTTTTCGTTATGTGAGAGTTGTTAAGGCTCAAAAGAGTCGTTGGTGACATTGTTCCATTCAGGCGCAAGGTGGTAAGTGTCACTGATCCATACATATGCAGAGTCATTAATGATCCTGCTCCATTCAGGTGCAGGGTTGTTAGTGTCATACTTCTATTCAGGTGTTATGTTTGTTGTTCTAAGGTGAGGCTCTTTTGTTTTAGGTTTAAAAACACTGTTGTAAATACTAGGCAACATGAATCTGAGGCCACCTCCTCTGTTCAACGAAGGCTTTTCTATTTTCACAAAAATGGCTTCCTTCACCCCTCTCTCAAACCATCTGGCCAAAAATTGGACATTGCTGTCCTCAAAGGAATGTCCTTTCTCTTTGAGGTGGAGGTGGACTGCAGACTCAGGTCCTCCAGGATTGGTTCTTCTGTGCTGATACATCCTCTTGTGAAGCTGTTGTTTAGTTTCACCGACATAACTGTCACTGCACTCTTCACTGAACTGCATAAACTACATTACTTTGTTTGTGTGATGGGATCTTGTCTTTAGGATGGACCAGTTTTTGACGCAGCATGTTCCCTGGTTTAGAGTGGACTGGAATGTTGTGTTTGTAGAAAATCCTTTTAAGTTTTTCAGATAAACCGGACACATAAGGGATAACTACACCCTTCCCTTTTGTCCCTGGTTCCTGTCTGTTTGGTTTCTGTGTCCTCTTGGTTTTGTTGAAAGTCCATTTGGGGTATCCACAGTCTCTCAGAGCTTTACAGATGTGTTGTTCTTCTTTCCATTTCCCTTCTGAGGTTGTGGGCACCTCTTGTGCTGAAGAGTCCTGATGACTCCCAGCTTGTGCTGCAGTGGGTGGTGGGAATTAAACGGCAAATATTGATCTGTGTGTGTAGGCTTCCTATAAACTTCTACTTGGAGAGTACTGTCTTCGCAAATAACCTCTGCACAGTCTAAGAAAGCCAGGCGGTTATCTATGGCATCTTCACCGTTGAACTTGATGTTCTTGTCCACTGCGTTGATGTGTTCTGTGAAGGCTTCTACTTCCTGGGTTCTGATTTTGACCCACGTGTCATCAACATATCTGAACCAGTGACTGGGCACTGCAGCTGGGAAAGAGACCAGAGCTCTGTTCTCTACTTCCTCCATGTACAGGTTAGCTACAATCCAGGAGACAGGTGATCCCATACCTCTGAACTGGAAATAAGTAGTGTTCAAGCATATCTCCAGTAAACTGCAAATATGGTCCGAGGTGAGGTTGGGCTTGTCCTGTAAAGATGTGTCCTGTAGTATTCTCTTTCTTACAACCACAGCTTCATTGGTGGTTATGCAGGGAAAGAGTGATGTGGTATCAAAAGAGACAATCGTCTCGTCTGTGTCTAGTTGTAGGTGTTTGATTTTGTTGGTAAAGTCCTGTGAGTTGATGATATAGTGTTGTGAGTGGCCTACAAATGGAGCCAAAATGGTGGCCAGGTGTTTGGGAACACCACTCCATGTATATATCACTTAACCAAAATACACAAAGAAGAAATTCCACTACGACCCATAGACCCACACCTGGCTGTGCCCAGTCACTGGTTCAGATATGTTGATGACACGTGGGTCAAAATCAGAACCCAGGAAGTAGAAGCCTTCACAGAACACATCAACACAGTGGACAAGAACATCAAGTTCACCTGTGAAGATGCCATAGATAACCGCCTGGCTTTCTTAGACTGTGCAGTGGTTATTTGTGAGGATAAGACTCTCCAAGTTGAAGTTTATAGGAAGCCAACACACACAGATCAATATTTGCTGTTAGATTTCCACAATCCACTGCAGCACAAGCTGGAGTCATCAGGACTCTTCAGCACAAGAGGTACCCACAACCTCAGAAGGTAAACGGAAAGAAGAACAACACATCTGTAAAGCTCTGAGAGACTGTGAATACCCAAGATGGACTTTCAACAAAACCAAGAGGACACAGACACCAAACAGACAGGAACCAGGGACAAAAGGGAAGGGTGTAGTTATCCCTTATGTGTTTGGTTTATCTGAAAAACTTAAAAGGATTTTCTACAAACACAACATTCCAGTCCACTCTAAACCAGGGAACACTCAGCGTCAAAAACTGGTCCATCCTAAAGACAAGATCCTCACAAACAGAGTAATGTAGTTTATGCAGTTCAGTGAAGAGTGCAGTTACAGTTATGTCGGTGAAACAAAACAACAGCTTCACGAGAGGATGTATCAGCACAGAAGAACCAATCCTGGAGGACCTGAGAAAGGACATTCCTGTGATAACAGCTGGGCGGCAGTAGCTCAGTGGGTAGAGCAGTCGTCCTTCACCTGGAAGGTAGGTGGTTCGATTCCCACCTTCCCCACAGTTCATACTGTTGTTGTGTCCTTGGGCAAGACACTTAACCCACCTTTCCTCCAGTGGCTGTAACACTGGTAATTACTGTAGAACAATGTAAGTTGATTTGGATAAAAGCATCTGCTAAATGAATAAATGTAACAGTTATGTCCAAATTTTGGCCATAGAGGTCAGATGGTTTGAGAGAGGGGTGAAGGACGCAATTTTTGTGAAAATGGAAAAGCCTTCGTTGAACAGAGGAGGTGGCCTCAGATTCATGTTGCCTAGTAAAGTAGTAGTATAACAGTGTTCTTAAACCTAAAACAAAAGAGCGTCACCTTAGAACAACAAACATAACACCTGAATGGAACTATGACACTAACAACCCTGCACCTGAATGGAGCAGGATTACTAACGACTCTTTTGAGCCTTAACGACTCTCACATTTGGAGTCACTCCTCCCTTTCATGACCAACAACGGTGAGAACAGAACAGCCTGGTCCATCAGGTTTGGTTTCAGGGGAAACTCCTCCCTCTAGAGATATAATCTCTTACCAGTTAAACTCAAAATTGATAAAGTCTCTTGGAATTAGAGACAAAATGTCTTCACCTTGAATACAAAGTTCAGATGCTTTTACTCAAACCTTTTCTTCAAGATGTCCTGGATGACTGAGAACCTTCACAGACAATAGCATATATTAACTTACAGGATAGGATTCACAACCTAAGAGAAAAAACAAATGGAGTTCATCAGGGCTCTACATCTGGACCACAGTTGTTACATGCTCCTATTACATCAGAATAACTTACCAGATGATCCAAACATACAGTACATAACTGTATCACAGGGACACTATAATTCCACACAAACACAAATTAACTAAGATTCTACAAGTAAACAATGCAAATATAAAATGCAACATATTTTACAGCAATTACGCTAATGATTAAAAACTACACATTCTTACTAGATGGTGCTATTAAGGGCTATTAGATGTAAAAGGCAGTTATTAATTAACAACATTATAACATTATGCATTATGTTGTAACAGGCTTGATAATCCATCCTATGTTTAGTATATTTCATTGCAAAAAAACACAGAAACTGTTATACTGACAAAAATATTGGTAAATTATAATGAGGAGATTTTCAAGATACGTATTTATTTATTTTGAAATTATTTATTTTGTAATATTTAAAATAAATAATAAAAAATAGAGAAAGAAATATTTTAATTTTTAAACAAAACTCATAGTATCGAAAGTGTGTATTCCAAAGTCAAAGACTTTTACATAGCACTTTTGTCAATGAAATCAAATCAACATTCATATGACTAAACAAACAAAGCAGAGGAAACACAAAACAACAAATTACAAATAATAGGAAAACAGAACTAAAATAGTGATTTCCACAGATTTTTTGAAAAGGTGGTATTTTATTGACCACTTCATGTGTTTGCTACTTTGAAAAGGATTTATGTGCTATACTGTTGTGACATGTGCAGACTAAACTGTTGATAGATTATTTTAACAGTGGATTGTATGACCAGAGAATTTACAAATTGCTGTGTTATCATAAATGCTGATGTGCTGACACTCATCAAGAGATTTAGATCTTCAGACGAAAACCACAGCCATGTCGTCCCACATCTCAACAAATCACTTGACAACAGTTGAGGTCCAAAATGAATGACTAAACAGATTCCAACCAGTGTAATCATTTGACTCTTGTCATGACCTTATTGTCATCATCACAAGATACTGTAGTTATGAGGACATATTGCACAAGCAGCCTTTTGTACTGTACATTTACTATACAATATTAGAATCTGATGACATGTGCCAGTTTTTACATTCAGAGAGTAGGCAACATGTGTAAAATCAGACCATCTCAAATCAGATATTTTAGAAATTGTGGTATGTGAAATTATGTTTTTGCAAAAAAGAATATAATTTCAAACAAAGTTGATCTAGTATTTTGTACAAGGGGGTCTATAAGATATTCATAGAACAACATTTAAAAATACTTAACAATCCCTTCAACCATTGCCTGAATGTAAAACACACCTTTGTAAAATGACTGATGAATGCAGGCGCCCTCAGAAACCTACTGCCTAGGTTGCAAAATCTCTAGAGTAATGTCAAACTTTAGTTGCTGTGAAGGAATGCAATGCATGTATACGTAAAGAGTCTGTATTCATGTGGGGTTTTTTTGTGTGTGTTTTACTCTCAGAAATAAATTACCTTGCTTTTCACAGACCAACTCAATTTCTGGTTAGTAATTTTTTTAGCATTGGACTAGTCAGGTGTTACCAACTGAAGACTGGACTATTAAACTCTCAAATATATCTTTAACCAATGTTCCTGACTGCCGACGGTATTGGACTTTGAATAAGTACTGCTGCTATGTCTTTGATGCACATGTCAAGCTGGAGTTTTGTTTTGTTTTTTCGAGTCGAGCAGGCAACTTTTTTGGGGGAAAAGAAGGTTTTTCCAAGTTTCCGAAGACCGCATGAATGCAGCAATAGACTAAGCCATGACAATATGCTGCATGAATAACTACTGTTACAAGAAGAAAGGTTTGGTTTTAGTAAGAAATGCCATCCCATAATGTATACACCATCACATTTGTTAGTTAGGCCATTAGGCATTTTTAATTAGGCTTTTAATGATATGCTCAAAAGGCCTTAATCACAGTGGAACACAGTTAAACTTATAAACTGACATATTAGGTTAATAGAAACATCAGTATTGACAGTCTAATAAGGGTCAGTGTGTTAATACTGGAAGTTATGGACTTATTTGATGAGAAAGAAATCCAGTAGGTCACAGTATCTCTTGGACACCTGGTGTGTCCTGTCTAAACGTCTCCCATTCATTTGTGCAGCTGTCTGTGGATCCTTTCAGAGCCGCATCACAGTAAAAACAGGACAGAGATGGGCCCAGAAACTAGAGCCGTTCATCTGTGTTTCAGCTCATGATTCTCTTCTGAACTGAAACTTCCAGTTCACTTTGACCGAGACTCTGCTCATGTGACTGTCACAGTTCCAGACTAAACCCACAAGTGAAACCTGGCTGGGAACTGGGAGCTTGAGTCCAGTCCGCAGAGAGGAGCTGCCATGAGGTGCAGCTGGGTTTGGAGATATTTGGAGACAAAGGTCATTGGCTTAAGGCCTCCCTCCCTCAGATCCTCCGCTGTCTGTAAACACTGAAAGCACACACATTTTTCCACCACCTGACACCGCTGAAGCTGATTTAATGTAAACACTTTCTGGGGAATGGAGAAAACAAAGATACACACAGAAACAGGTGGGAAGTAAGTTCACACATTTACCCAAGTAGATTTATTTTAGTAACTTTTTTAATCAAAAACAGTACTTTGAGTACATTTCCCAAAATATTTTTTTTTCTGGGTAGTACTGTTATCTCAACAGGCCTTGGCCTGTGACTTTGATCCCAGGCCAAGGCTTTCTTGTAGTAATTCTCCTTTAACATAAGCAGCAGTAGTATAGTAGGAGTGGCAGTAGTGTACATGCATGTTTCATAAGACCTGGATATAGTGCTGCCCTGTAAATTCCTCCAGTGGTCAATTGCGCTATTACAGCAAAAAAGAACTCTTACAAAAAAGAAATCTTACATGGATTTTTAGGCTTATGTTAAGACAACATTATAAAAAGAGAGAAGAAAAACACTTGGTGAACAGCTGAAAGAGCACTGATAACTTCCAGATTTGACAGATATTATTCTCTATTTTCACATCTGAGTTTAAAAAATTATTATTAATATTTTTATGTATTTTATTTTTATGACGATTCCTCCTTTAAGCCCATTTGTTCAGAACGGGTCCCATGGAACAAAACGACAGGTAAAACATGAGACTGCATGCATGAGGGCTGTAGTATGCACACTATATGGACAGCAGAACACAGAAATAAACCCCGAGACGAAAAACACTCTCAATGGCCTGAATAACTCGGGATGTGGGTCTGAATACAACAAGGTTTAAAGCTGTACTAGTTAGCAGGTAGGATGTTAGCGTTAGCATTAGTAGTAATAAGTACTTAAAAGTAGCTTTGGAAGCATAGATAGACAAATATTTAGGCAATACAACTGCACGACTGTCATGTTCTGGATGTCAAGCCTTTCCTGTAAACAAATACATTATACATAAACCACTCAGGAGTTTATCTGAGAGAGCCCATTTAAATGGCAAACAATGAATGATGAAAATGACAATAAATAAGCTAAATGTAAGTCAGCTTATCTTGCGTTGGTTTTAAGGTACACTAAATCTGGAACAAACTGTGGGTTTGTTATTATATATTTACTAACCTGTAGAAATTGTACCGCGTTGGCAATGAGAAGACATTTTCAGTTGCCATTGTACCTTCCAAAATGGCAGCCTAAAATAGTCTTGTTCATAGACTTCATGTTGGATTGTGTCTTTCCACACCCTGACGCTGGTGCACATTCCCAAAGCCAATGCAGCGTCTACATTTATATGTCTCAGATTGTATGATTTAGATTTTGCCAAGTAACAGTACATTTACCAGAGTGCAGTCTTGCACACTTTTTTTTATCCCAGTTGAAAGAGGAACCTATATGTGGGGGTTTCTTTGCGCATATACCTGGCAACGCAGCACTCTGCTTCTAAAACATTCTGCATATTGCTTCTGTCGTGTGCTGCTATTCTCATGGCATGCATTACATAGTGGTCTGATGCATGTAGCTTCAATTTAAACCTAATTCTAGGTCAGCTCTAGATCTGGGAAGAGCGGCGAGAGTGAAGTGCTTTCTCCCAAACATTGTTAAGCCATTTGGCCCTGCGCCTGGCGTCCGACATGCTCTGCGTCCCATGTTTCCACGGCTGAGCAGACGGTGACCTGCCGCTCCCCTCGTGCTCCCTCCCTCCTCCCTCCTCCTTCTATGAACGCCCAGCCCAGGCTTGGCACCGCCAGCTGCTCAATGCATCAGGCCTCAAAATGGCTCCTCAGCTGCTGCAGTGGCAAACACACCGAGATAGAAAACTGAAAGACCGAGCAGCTGCTTGACTGAAGGCAAGGTCACTCACTTGAAACTGAACTTCCATTAGCTGCTGGAACATGACAGACAGTACCCGTGTTGTCATCGTGCACACTGCATTTACGTCAACTTAACACCATTCTCTCGTCGTCCCGGAGGCCTTGAGTTTGTCAGCAGAAGTTTTATTGACAAATGAACTCAAATGAGGACCAAACAAGCTGAAGACATTGTAAACTGTGAAACCCTAAAACAAATGAAAACCCAACTAAATCCTGTCATCACCAGTTTAAGTTAAACTTAAACACATCTAAAATCTCTAATAATATTGTCAAGTGTAAACCATCCACCAAGTCTGAGTTAAATCACCTAAAACCTGAACCTTTAACAGAAATCCATTTGAAACAAGTTACATGTTAGTCTTATCTTGTAGCCTCCAAAAACTGAAAATTATATTGAATAAGGTGTTAATAATATTGCTGTGGGATGCTGGATTAATGTAAGGTGTATTTATGATCAAAAGAATCAATACATACAATTTTATTTTGCCGAAAAGGGTTACCTTCAAACTTTCTTATTCTTATTCTTTTCTTTTTAATTACTTTGGTGTGCTGTGTGAATAAACAACGTCCATTGAAAGTCAACAATGATCATGTATAATTCAGGATCCTGTTCCAATCATTCCTCCAAGAGCTGGCTGTACAGTAAATGGTTGCATGTTTAACTGATTTTCAGTTAGAACACTACCAGGTAAGCTCCCAATGCTGCATTTTAGAGTCACTAAACTGCACCTTGGTTTTGGTACACTTTACTTGTGTAAATAACTTGGTAATAGTTAGTAAGATGTTTGTACTCGTTGAATAAAACTCTTTTAAAAGGCTATTGCATTTGTCACTCACATTTCTGACAAAACAATCCAATATTTTATATCAATACTGCGACTGTGAAACATTACAATCAATACCCGCTGTTTACCCCTTCAAATGTGTCGACCAATCATTATAAACTATCTCAATTACCACTCTTTCCAATAGGATTAGCATAATTACTAATCACTTTGATATAATAATGCCACATGGAATTTCTCACAATCCTGTTAAGTTCTGAAGCGGTGCGGAGATAAAAAGCGGCAAGCTGATTTACTGGAGCTGTTCACACGGTTAACAGCTCTACGTATATGACCGGGCCACTCCCACAGCAGCCTCTTAAAGACGCCGGTGTCTAATAAACCAATCAGGGGTGTCAAGTTCATTGAACATGTGGCGCAAAGATATTTGATGCCTTTTGTTGTTCTACAGATCTCCCCACAGGGATTGGGTCAGATTCAGCTGTGGATACATTAACCAAAGCGGACACAGGGAAAAGAGCTGTGCAACTTGTGTTCTCCTGGAGAAAAGAGGCACAGCGTAATGAGATGCTTTAAGATAGAACTGGCCATTATGTACAATCAATCGGATCATGTTCACATTTACTGAGATTATGTTAGAGAGGCTGATGTTTGTTGAGTTAACAGCTGATGGATTTGCAAACCTATAGGGCTGTACAATAAAAATAAAACATTCATACTGTAATATAGTTGTAAAGTGTTGTGAAATTGCAATTAATATTAATTTTTTAATATGTATTGTAGCAAAACTATATATACACAAGGGCTATAGAGAATCAGCAGCCGAACACAAGCCAAAAAACTAACAGCTAGCACAACATGTTACTGCCAGCTAACATTCATTTTGCAGTTAGAAACAGTTACTCAAAAATTTTGTGAATTACAGCCATTAATCAGCAAAGTCTAATACTTTTGGCAGTGGGACTAAGACTGTATTCCAAAAAGGTCTTCATCAAATTGGTGTATACTGAACAATGTGGACCATCCCCTGCATTGGGTTTCTGAACAACAGACAGCAGCCAGTGGACGTCTGAGATCAGTGAGCTGCAGGACAGAATGCCACAAGAACTCCATCGTCCCGTCTGTAACAAGACTGTACAATCAATCAGTCTGTGGAAGAAGAAGACTGGGGCAATTATTTGAAGAAAAGGGGGTTAACAAAGTTGATTTGAATTGAAAGTTACAGATGCAACGTGTCAGACGTAACAAACGGCACTCATTGCAATGCGCAGTTGTGTTGCAAGATTTGATCGTTGTGTAGTAAACTGTAAATACTATCTGGTGGCTATAAAAATCCTGTAATCTGAACTTTTCTTTGTTCAACTTTTCTGTGGATCTAAAATTAATTTTCTTCAGCATTTAATCAACAGTGTCTGTAAGCCCTTGTGAATACTATAGCTTGTTAAGCTAAATGTAAAGACAAATTTGACGGTGCAGTTGGGCATAAAGAAAATTTGAAAAAATCTACAAAAAGTTTTATTAGTCGGCATTAGTTTTTGGCATCTGTACTTTACCTTCTAAACATTCTCAAAACAAATGCCAGTATAATCAGTTCCCAGTATAATCTAAATCCCTCAAGTAAATACATACGTTTTGGCTTGTCTTTATGAGCAGATAGTTGTGCCAATCTGAATCAAATGGCACATGCACAGCTGTCGACTGACTGATTGTCCCATAAATGCACAGTAAGTGTTTTAGCCCTCAACCCTAATATCTCAAGGCGTTCCTTTGGCAAAGCGTTTGATTGACTCCAACAAGCCTTTCCCACCCAGCCATTCATCCCCCCGGTGCTAAAAGGGTGTTTCCTGACAAGCGAGCTCGTCTTACATTTATGCGTTAAGGTTTTAAGGCCGAGGCTTAGGTTGAGAATTTATTGGCAATTGTATAATGTTTCATGCAGGAGCTGGGCGACTGTGCCTTGTGTTTAGCCATTGGCCTGCGCTCAGGAAAAAGCTGATGTATTTTGATAGCAGTGAGAGTTGAAGCTGTCAAAGACTCGGCCCGAGGGAAGCTCACCTTCTGCATTTCTGACTGATTGCGTAAACTCCTGTCACACAACAAAAGCGCCTCTGTGAGCTCGTCTGCACTGTAATTAACTCTGACTTTGTCCCGTAAGATGTGTTTTTATTATTATTTTTTTTATGCCGCCTCCAAGGTTGAGCTTTATTGAATATTAAGGTCCTCCTGGTTCATATTAGTAATTAATAGGAGTCGGATTTATGCATTTGAAGCATAATGGAGGACATCCAACAAATGAAGTGGGTGAAAGGTTCTCGGTATAGTTTGGAAAGTTTAGAGAAATATAGCAGAACCCGTATTTCCCTGCTATTTTCTGTCAATTTTGTTTGTATACCTCTCTTATGTTCCTACCTGTGTTACCAGAAACTGGAAACAGCCAATGTTGGCTAGAGCTGTTTATTAAATTTCTTTTAAGCAAACTTTACTGTTTTTATAAGTCAGTTAATGCAAACTCAGATTAACACCACATTATGGACACATTGTCAGTATTAGGATCTGTGGTTCCTTATCATACATTCATTCATTTTCTACCGCTTTGTCCCGTTAGGGGTCGCGGGTGACTGGAGCCTATCCCAGCAGCTTTTGGCCTAAGGCGGGGTACACCCTGGACAGTGGCCAGTTAGCCGCAGGTCTGACATTTAGAAACAGACAGTGACAGACAACCATTCACTTTCACATTCATTCACTAGGGACACTTTAGAGTTGCCGATTAACCTGTACATGCATGTCTTTGGACGGTGGGAGGAAGCCGGAGTACCCGGAGAGAACCCACGGTAACACGTGGAGGACATGCAGACTCCTCACGGAATATGACTCCTTAGCCAGAATGACAACTTTTAATCCTCTTTACAGAAATTTACATCTGCTAATCAGCTTTGCCTACTTAGTGGTTAGACACTGAGTTGTCAGATTGACTAATTGGTTGTTCTCTCTTTGTCACATGACAAAACATCATCAAACGTCAAAATGTGTTTATTTGGTAAAGTGATACGCATACAACTTGAGGCCAAAGCTAAAATAAGTGAAGGCTATAGATTCTTGCTACGTCTGCTAAAGGTAATCAACACAGCAGCCAACTAACCTTAGAAGAACAGTTCACACATCAGTAAAATATTCACCCCTTTAAACCTCTAATATAGTGTCACAGACACTATACACAATACCGCTGCTTATGTTGCTGTAGTGTGGTAATTGTTGAAAGGTCTGTTGTCCCAATGGCTGCTTCAAAGCAATCTAGATTTGATTTTGAAGCAAGGATGAGTGAGTATGAGCTGTAATGTCACTCACTGTGTTCTCACTGAAAAGGCCCATTACCACAAGCGTCTGTAGTGCACCAGTATGCTCTGTTTGCGTTTCCTTGGCCCGTTCATCCGGTTCACTCTTGATAAGTTTCTCTCATGCCTGTTTTCTATCTGCACTCCTATCTCCTCCGCACAATATTTCCTTTCACTCCGGCTCTTGACAACTTTCCCTCCGTTGTTCCCATCGGTCTCCTTCACCTTTCTCACAGCCAGACAAGAAAAATGCCCTAAAGGTTTTCCTGTCCACACATTCACGCAATAATTCCTGAGTGTCTGCGTTTAAACTGACAGGCCGAGGCTCATTTCCTCAAACAGGTCTAGAGCGTGACCCCTGACCCACAGTGACACAATCCTGAGTCACAGGACTGGCCGCGGGCGTTGCAACAGATTGTAAAAGGATAGTGGACCATGTGATAAGTTGCTGACTATGAAAGTTCTGCAGAAGTGAGAATTGACTGACAGTGATTCCTGTTAAAATACCTATAAATCTGTCACAATGCACTGACTATAGTTTAAAGTAATCATGTGGTTTTTTTCACATAACTCCTTAAAAACAGCACTAAACTATACGTTTTGTGTAATAGCAATTACATATTAGTATAAATGAATGTCATGAAAACTATAAAATTTGTTAAAGTCACATGAAATATGAAATAACATCCTCTCCATCTATACTTGATAAACAGGAAATATATATATATATATATTTTTTTTTTGTGCGGTTGTGAAACCAGGCCAAGCTGATCTCTAATTTGCTTTATGGCAGCGCTGCATTAGCCTCTCCACAAGCCACTTATTTGGCCTAAAGCGCTGCTTTTTCAGCCTCTGTTTTATCTCTCCACATACTTTTCTTGCAGACGCCCTCGCAGTGTTAACACGCTTCATTGGCTCGTTGCATTGTCAACAGGCAATAGCGTTTTTTTATGCCCTGATTAGCAGTTTACGGCGCTCTCATCAGACCCACTCATAAGGTTTGTAGGTGCAACAGCCAAAATGTTCATTATAAACTAAAACTATGCAAATATATTGATAGATACCACTTCAGAGATTTGAGGGAGTTTTTAGTTTATTCAAAAAGAGTGAACCTTGTCATTTTATATCATCATGCAAATTGAGAGAACAGAGATTGGATTAATTTGTCTCCAATGATAAATATGCACTGTAAGCATAATGAGATAATAAGAAACTGCAAAACAAGGCAAACAGTAAATTAAAGGAAATGGCCTCGTAGAATGAGGTTTAAAAAATCTTCTGCTTGTATTTCAGATGTAACCATTAGTGGAACGGATAAAACACAAGTCGTTCTTCCTGTCTTCTCCAGGGACCTGTACATTACAAGAGGGAAGAGCCCTTTGAGGCCCTATCCGTAGTGCGGAGCGGGCTTTAAAAGTTCTGCTGAAAAAAAGGAAACAAGCCGGGACTTTGAAAGCTGTCAGGCCACGTCTACAACAACACTGTGGCTCCTATAGTTTCTCTCTGCAGCCCATACATAATTGACAAATGCACCGTGTTCAAACTACTTCACTACAAACTGGAGTCAAGTTTTAACGGAAATCCAGTAGGGATCTGACTTTACAGAGGAAGTGAAAGAGCCAGCTGGTTCACCTGACACTACTTTCAAGACAAAATATTTCCAGACTTAGTCACCTTTTAAGAGAAAATATTATATAGATCAAATTAAGAAAACAGATATATCTCCTGGTGAATTCCAAAGCTAAGCATGTTTATATTTTACTTCAATTTGACCCAATAAGTTTTCTTGTGACTTTTTCAAGGGAGAGTACAATAGGTAGACTCAACGGTTTTTTGGGGAAATGAACATGACGTGCCCTGATCAGGGATTAGCCCAGCGTCTTTGTGCTGTAAGGGGGAGCGTTAACCACTCTCCTACCATGACACCCAGGTAAGTGACATAATTTAGACTAAATGCTAAATTTACTCTTCTACATTTAACTATAGGTTTGTATGGAAATTATCATCATGTGACCTATTTGATTTTGAATTTACACATCGAGCTAAACCTTGCTGGGTTACATTGGATGACATATGGCCATTACCAGGGCAGAGAGAGCGTGCAATTATGGAAAAACTTGTGGAAACAATTAAGTATTTTGCATAATTGCAATGCTAACTTCTGCAAACACTGATCCAAGTCCACTGGTGTTGCCAACTCCTCAGAAAAGAAAGTAGGTATTGGCTGGTTCTAAATGACATTTTTGCCTAAATTGCATAACTTGCCATGTGCATGAAATTGTTATGGAGAGAAAAATAACTATGTTTTTTTTTACATTTTTTTTATCCATAAATTGCAACTTTTGAGTATGATTTTGGGTTTCCATGTGTTTTTACATCACTAAGTTTTACATAGAAAAATTTATACTTTGCCCATGTATCATCTCCAATAAACAGCTTCTACCAACTTTTTCAGGGTTTTTGAGACATAATGAGCTAGCCAGCTAGATATTTACCTTATGCCTTATGTAACAGAAAGCCACCCACACACAGTGGACGAGGTGAGTAAGTGACTGAGGCTGTGAGTGGCCGGTGTCATAAAACATCCATACTCTGGACACGGAGGGGTAAACATCTCCTGCCCTGACCACAGCTGGGAGAAACTGCTGCGCGTGGATTGGGCCGTCTGTGAGGGCTTTGGGACGGAGACGAGGCCCACGGCAGCACCCGCTACTAATTGAGAAAAGTAAAAGCTAATCTCTTAAAGTCTCCAATAACACCAGGACAAGTCACAAGATTTGTCGCTAGTTGCTTTTTTTGAAAAAGAGTAGTTAATGTGGCCTGAATAGTCGCAATATATAGTGACAAAGTTGGCAACACTGCTTGAAAGAGTGAGAGACTTGGGCTTTCTGGGATGTTAAACTCGAGAAAACTCAATTAAACAATTCCATAATCCTTTATTTTCCTTTAGTACAAACGGGCCACAGCAACATGATTAGCCTAGCTGCTAATTAGCTGACAGCCCAGGTAATTCCATACGTGGGCTTAACTAAAGCTAACATTAGCTAATGAATGTGAAAGCCACAATCCTGTGCTAAAACTTTAGCATAACACCTGAACAAATAAAAGCGAATCAGAGCAGTTCCGTTTGTAGTGAATAAACGTTTGCCTTCAGATAATAATTTAAGACCTTCAACAGACTTCCACAAAAAATGCATCCCTCCAGTTTTCATGAATGCTAAACCCTTTCCTGTAAATATGTTCTTGTGAGATATAAGATCATTTGAATAGAAGTGAGTGTGAACGCTGTTGTTTTGTACGGGTGTTAAAGGCAGCTGGTTCTGTATTTTGTAATTAACACTAAAATAATCCTTTTACAAAGGACTCATGTGTTTAGGGCTTCACAGAAATAAAGCAAACACACAAGTAATAAATAATAATTGCTGTTTTGTGGTGAAACTGTTACTAAACTGGTTCTGCCTGTCTTTACTGCTTTCAACAACTACAAATTAGCTTTCTAGTCAGAGGCAAAAAAGAATATTTTACTTTCTAGTCAAAAAGTTGGACAGCTAGAACTCCACTGTGCAACCGTGATATTTCTTTCTCACTAAATGCTTGTCCGTTGACCTTCTTCTTTAACTCCTGGCAGCCGGCTCCAATCCCACTGCAGGCTGTACATCTCCCACAGACGCAGTGGAAGTGCAGAGCGCGGCTGCAGCTGCCGGGGGGGCATTTCTGCACACAGAGCGCCGGGCAGAGCAGCATCATTACGACCGCTCACCCGCCGCTTAGCCGACACAACCCACGTCTCCGGACCCACCGACAGACACTGCACAGAGACTTGCTCGCTCTGCTTGATGCCACAGAGCAATGTGGGGAGGACTCACCCGCCGCCGCAGAATGTGAGTGACACGAGATGAAGGGCCAACAGCTCGACTGTGAGGGGCAGTCCTGCTGGTGTTCAGTACTCCGGACAGACATGTCATGTTTGTGTAGCCTTTTGGCAGCTCAGGCTTCAGTTAATGCAGTAGGAAGGCTGTGGGAAAGAAGAGAACCCACTGTGGTACAGCTATTAAGATCAAATTAAAAGATTTTTGTTATGTTTTTTTGTTTTGAGCCATATCCATGGGGTCAGCTATTGTGACACTAGATAATGAATGACCTAATTTGAATTTAAAAAGTTAGGTTAAGTGCAGTAATGTTATGTTTTGTTATGTTAAGTAAACCTAGGTTAAAAATTCAAATAATACTTGAATATTGGTTTATTTAAATTAGGTTTAAAGAGTGAAGCGTTAATCTATGAAATTTATTTCTGAACATAATTTCAGAACAAGCGTATTTGGAATACAGTAATGTGTTTTGTAGCTGAAAATTATACATTGTTTGCTATTGTGATAACTTAGTAACTAAGCCATTATTTTTGTTCAAACAGATCCTTTGCTGCTCCGCTGAGTGGACAGGTCTGTGTCACCTCCTTCTCCTTCGCTCTGTGTGTGACTGTGTCATCTACGCAGCAGAAGTAAATGCCCAGGAACAGGACAGGACTTATTTTACTGCAGTTAACCAAAACACTGCCAGTTGTGATCTGTGTAAAAAAAAGTCTGTTTGCTAATTATGGATTTATTTCATTTATGGCTAGCAAAAACAATAAAAACATAGAAAATAAATTGATGAACTTAATCAGCAAAATTTGAATAATGTTTTTATTTTTTGAACAATGAGCAAAAAACTACAATTTGGCCAGGGTATTTAAACTTATGAGCACAACTGTAGGTTATGTTAAAGTAGGGCTGCTTATCTTAACTTTGTGTAAGTTAAGTTAAGGTAGCTTTAGTTAGTAATGAATAGGTTAGGCTGAGTTCCCGTGTGTTACATGAGAGTGCGTTACAGGTCAGGGGAAGGTAGCTTAATTTAGGTTAGGTTCATATGTGGTTCAAATCATTTGTGAACCAGCCAGGTGAACTGGACCTGTTTGTGCGCAAGGAAGACCTGTATGACATCGCAAATGACGGTGGCCTGAAAACTATATTAATTCAAGATGACTTCAAACGTCACAACATTCTGGATAAAAGTCAAGGCAGAATATCCCCCCCTCCCATCTAAATGGTGCGTGAAAACATTGCAGAGTTTGAAAGTGGTCCGTGGTGTTAAAAAGGTTGGTGACCTTGATGATAGTGATGATAGTGAATGGTGATATGATATAGATAGTATAATTTTATCCTCAATTTGCAATTACTCAATAATTTGTCATTTCTATTTATACAAAACACAAATCTAACAAATTTGAAATCTTTCTGTTGTTCCAAAGCTCCATGGCTCTATACAGCACAGTACCTTTCATGGCATTCGTATTGGCTCTTGAATGCAAAAGTTGCCCTCCACTGCATTGCATTTGAGATTATCAGGTTGCTCTGAACTAAAAAAAATTCTTCATATAAAATAGTTCATTTTTAATGGATAATATATTATTGAATATAATATAATATAATATTATGTTGAATATTTTACAAGTAACCAATCAACCATAAAACAATATGCATTTTATTTACTTTTGTTCTATATTGACATTTTAGCACATTGCGAGCAGCTCTGTTTTGTACTATTTGTGTTAATTAGGTTGTGTTAGAATATATTAACTGAAGGTTGGTTAAATTAATTTCGTTAATTGCTAATTTAGGTTAGGTAATGTTAGGTTAACTTATGATATAAGTTCAGCTAAGTTAAATAAGGGTAGGTTAGGTTGAATTAAGTTGGGTTAATTTGTAGTGGTATCTAAACATTAATATGGATCTTCTGTGTTTAAACGACTCAATTTATCTCTTCAAATGCAAATGAATACAAAACTGCAATAAGGAAATCTATAAAACCATCAGGACTTGGAACATTAGAGGCTTTTCAGATTTTGTTGTTTATTCATCATAGTTTTTACTTTATAAAAAAATATAACGTAACATTATAAAACAGTGCAAGTATTTAAAAAGACAGACTGGGCCCAAACCAAACCAGTGTCACATGTGTTTCACTGTGTGTTACTGGGTTACTGGGAGGTGGTGTAAAAACAATACAATAATGATTTATCTCTGGACATGTGGGTTATGTACCCTAACCCTGAGTCACGTCTCAAGTATTCTCTTATCTAACTGTTAATTGAACAGCTGCTAAAGCTCGCAGCATGAGGCTCAAAAACATCCGACCCTGACTTCGCCTGCAGGAGTTACATTTACCACACAACTCTTACCAGTCATGTTTTGGCTAAGAAAAGAAACCTGCTTCAAGCAAATATTACACTCTGAAGCAAGAATGATAATTTTATGATGTCACGAATTGCTTTTGTGAACAATCCAAACTTAATGCATTATTTTGAGTCGAATCTTAAATGGGACAATATACTACTTCAGTGTGAAATTTAAAAAGCAAGTGTTTTCGACAAAGTGCTCCAATGCTGACTCCTCCAAACTTAAGCCCCTGCCACATTGAGGGATCATTTGCACAATGACGCATTTTGCCAAAACCACATTCTGCTGTGGATTGGCCTCTTATTTACTCTAGTTCGGCATTCTCATTCAACAAAAACACAGACTTTTGAATCCAGCCGTGTGGCTTTTAATGTGGCTGCCACTCCAAAAACGGTGATGTCATAGATGCGATGTCCATGAGCAAGCATAGGCTCTACAGAAGAAGGGGTAACAGAAAAAAAAAATACCCACCCCCTACAGGTCTGGCATGTGTACTACATCATTTTGGGCATCTCCCAATGAATGTATAAATATGGACAACTTCCGCCCATTCGCTCCGTATTCCTCATTATTGCCGTTACGACAGGGCAATAAAATGGTGGTTACATCTGGGCTTTGTGGCTTTTACTGCATAGTAAAACATTAGTTTTCAGATAGCATAAATGGACATAAATGGTGTGTATGATTTTTATACTTGCCATAGTTGCCATTGGATTTCTCCTTATATTTCCGCTTTTGGAGCCTGCCCTCCGGTGGACAGCGGTATATCGCTGTATGCATTTGCTATTTTACAAGATTACTACATGTCAACCTACATTGTTTACGACCAGGCGTATGATGCATATGACGCTGTAAGATTAAAGATGCTAAGTGCGTCCTAAACTAAGATTCAACTTTTTGTCAAAAACAAACTTTAGTGCTGTTTGTGTGCTTAAAATAAAAGATCTAATCTAAAGAATTAAGTCTGGTCAAGTTTTGATTGCAAAGAAAGAAAAAATTAGATAATTAAGTTAAAGCAGTGTTCCGACCTCTAGTGTTGAATAAAGGTATGTTAGGTGGGGCGGGATATACATTAATGTGAGGCTGGTCGGCCTGTTTTTATTAATCTTAAAATTAATCTTAAAATTTACTCTTGCAACTGGCCCAAATTCAACATTCAAGGTGATTTGTGCTTCATATTTAATGCTTCCTTTGGATTTGAGCTGCTGTGGCTCCTCTGCTCTCTCAGAGCTGCTCTCTTGGAGCTGACGCTGTGTCATGTTAAGACACATTGTGCTACTCTGTGTAAAGCCCCTGCCTTGTGCTTTAGCTGATGTGTGTTCGTCTTCCTGTTTATATCAGGAAACCTTAGGCGCTCGGGTCTTTGTTGGCACACAGTGGTACAATCAGTGGCACGTGGGGGAAGAGCAGTACTGTCTCAAAATCACATGAGAAACAAGACACTTGTCTTGTGTGTGTCCCTTGTGTGTGTCCTTTGTCAACATTTTGTGTTTTGATTTAGTGGCTTCATGTAAAAATTAACCTCATTCTTTGAATTGTGCAGTCTCTTTTAACATAACAACAACAACAAAGCACAACAACTTAACACTAAGAAGAGCATCTAAACAGTCCCATGCATAGTATCCAACTCACCCTCACAGATTTGTTCTTTTACAGTGTTGAAACGGCTACACTGTGGAGATTTCTATGTGATGATCAAATAAGTACCAAATAAGTAGAATGTCTTTATACACACTGAAAGCAATATTTTCACAGTTTCATGCATTGGGCAGTTTGTGCGTAAACACAATCTTCAGTCCCGTTTGTGAGAGACGCTTCGTGTTCAGACACAGTGCTGCATTTACGCAGCTGCTGATGGTTGTAGGCTACTCAATACAGTACAGTTCAAAATAACAGTTTTTACTATTCTCTCTATCATTATGAACTGTAATTTAGATATACAGTATATCACATTTATTCAGTCCAAAGAATTAAATAATTTCCTTTTAGAACGTTTCACATTTTGGCTATCTTCTTTACTGTTCCTCCACTTATTGTTGATATTCATCTTAAAATATTTCTGTGTATTTCTTTCTTGAAAAGTTTGAAAAGCTTAAAAGTTCAAACCCTTCCAAAGAGGGGAATGGCAGAAAAGGTTTGAAAACCACTGAGTTAAAGTTACAAACCTGTGGGTAAGCTTTGGCATAACACATGAACCAACACTAGAGAGGAGCCTGTAATCAGACAAATTCCACCTTTAATCATGAATACACTTAATCTTATCAGTCAGGTATGTATCAGGCTGTATTCTTACTTTACTTTGTATTTGGTGTTATAAACAACACTTTACCAAAGTATTCTGCAAATGGTAAGTGTTACAAATTGCACATTTAAATACTTCCTTTTTTTTCTCCCAGGGATAAGTCCCATTATTGCATACCTTAAAGCTCCCACGCCTGCCACATGTAATGTGTATACGGACCGAATGTGGGCCAAGCCCAAATGCATCTCATCAAGTATGCTTAAGTAAGCCCATGGCATTAGAATCTCTCTCCAGCCAGCTACAAAAACTTGGCAAACCGGGCTCTACCGTGCAGGGCCGCTGCAAGACATCTGGATGCCCTAAGCAGAATTTCTATGTGATGCCCCCATCCAGATTTTATTTATATTTATGTTTCATTTCATGAGATTTAATCAGTATAATTAAAACAGAAGATTTCACATTGACAGTCTTTTACTCATTGTCCTTGGACTTTTTCTCTACTCTGTCGTTTTTTTTTTCCTAATGTTTGTTTGCTCTGTTGAACAGCAGGAGAGCCTATGTTAGAGATTTAGGAGCTGAGCACCTCATGAGGCGAGCAACAAAAGCAGATTCATCCAACTTAACAGTCGGGGGGTCGGGAAGTCCTCCCTCAGAAAGTTTTTTAACAAAATAGGTGTACTTTCCTGTGTCTTGGGCCATTTTAGATGATGTTAAAATAATACTATTTGGTGTACATTGTGGGATCATTCATTTCTGACTCAGTTTCCGCTCCATTGACCTTTCACACTCACATTTGTGTTTAAAACATTGACTACAGAGATCTCAGCTCTGAAAAAAGCTATGATTATTTGAAAAGGAGCCTAGCTCATGTTTGAGTCAGATTTACACAGACTGTGGATGTAACCTGCTCATTTGGCTCTAACAGGTGAGAGAGCTCGTCTCTCCTCCTCTGTCTGCTCTCAGTTTCTGATTCTGTTTTTTATCAAAGCTGTAGAAAAAGATTTACCCGTATTAGCTTTATTGTTAGCACTGTTTAGCAACATACCTTACTTTTTGCTGTAGGATGGAGCTAAATCCCTTTTGAGTTTCTTTGTTAAGGCTGACATCAGTCCACACTTAGACTCCAAGAACGTTTCTGTCCAACACATGTCTTCACTCTGTGCTGTGCATTTATATGTGAAACAGTTACAGCTGCGCAACATTCCTTCATGTCATTCAATCACAGCAGGATCAATGCGGTGCCCCCGGAGCACTTGGTGCCCTACGCACAGTGTGTGATGATGTAAAGCGCTATAAATGCATGGCAAATACTATTTAAACAAGGGTACATTTTGTTTAAATATGTTTATGTATTATTCACAGATATTCCTAGGAAAAAAATTATTTGATTGACACTCCAATCAAGACAAAATATTACCAATTGTACAACATTTGAATGGCATAAAAGGGGCTAAAAAAGGTTTTTTTGGGATGCTAAGCTCCCAAGAAAGCCAGCATCCCACAAATGATGCAGGGTACCACACTACAACTATAAAACACATTTTATGTTGTAGGTGTTTGAAAACACTCAAGCCAATATTAAATGAATTAAATATCTAAAAAGACAGAGACCTTGAGCCATCCACTTTGAACACACGGCTGCTATTGCTAATTCACCTCTACATCAGACTGAAAACACTTCAGGATTCATCTGCCGTCTCGAGCAGGTGATTAATGATTGAGGAGAGGTCCACTGCAACGTCCCGTGTGGTGGAAAGGAAAATGAACCAGTGGCAGACTGGCTTCAGATCTCTGACATCAAAGCCGTTCTGATAGAGCCATAAGACAATATCAGAAAAGGTGCAGACAAGTGCGTCGACATCTCTCGGGCCGCAGTATATACTAGAGCGTCTCTGACAATGGGGCAAGATCAAATCTGGTTACACAACGCTCCGAGCTGATCCCGACTCTGTGATGGTTGCTTTTGTCTGCCCTGAAAAGGTTTCGGAGCTGGAGAGGCAAGTGATACAGAAGCACAAAGAGACTTGAGGCAAAAAGAAGAGCAAGAGGTTTCAACATATGCATTAAAGCTATTCAGAGGAAGATTCAACTCTTGGTTTTGGCAGGCGCATACTAAACATGAAGAAACGCTGGGTCTGTCTACTATCATACTGGAGGAAAAAAGCTGGTGTTAAGGGTAAAGGGCAAAAAAGGCTCAAATTAGTTTCCTCAAAAAGTCTGGTTTGTTTTGGGAGGTTTGAATGGACCAAACAAACAAACTGTGGTGAATCTCGGTCAGCTTCAAAGTTAACCCTGGTGCTGTTCAACTGAGGTTGGAATGGAAAGGCAGGAAGAAACCAAAGCATTGTTCAGTGATGGCAAAAAAACACAAATGCAAATGTAATTCCAAAATGTGGAAAAATGTTGAAATATGGTTAATGCAATGAACACTACCAAGAGCAACAAAGAGTTCAAACTAATCAGCAGAGACTAGCCACAATCACAAATATATCTGCAAAAATGTTACATTCTCTACATTAGTCCCCAACTGAATCAACTCAGATACTCAAATTTCAATATCTCTTTTTGCTATCCAAAAACTAGTTCCCCCCTGGGTTACCAGGAGTACGGTTCTCATGTTCACGTCTTAAAGTATACAAAATGTGTTTACATTGTGTTGGGTAGGGCTAGGGCAAAAAGGGGGCAAGATTACATTTAGTGTGAACCATTCCAGCCACCTCAGATAGAACTGCTCAATACAAGTACCATCTGGGAGGGCTCCTTTTGTCGGGCAAAAGGGCAGACACTTTTTATACCTGGTCGGAGGATTTATTGCCCCAATTGTTTTCAATCACAGCAGTGCCATCTTGTTTACATTCTTAACAGTAAAACGGCTGTAACACTATCACACTTAAAATATACCCAGACCTTTCAGTACGGCCACACCACACACAGCAAATGTTTGGAGTTTGTAAAATCCCAAAACGTGCGAGAATCCAGCTGCAGTGCAGGGGGAGAGGTGGGGTACACCCTGGACAATGGCAAGACGTGCAGGTTCCTTACAGAAAGGGCAGTGGAGGTCGGCCCTGGGATTGAAGCCACAACTGCCTTGTGACGAGCCAGGTGACCCAGTGCACACAGTGTAAATGAAACTGTATGGACTATCTCTCTACTAATATAACTGCGTCTTTAATTTTCACTTTATAAAAATACGGTCCCAACAACCTACACATGAAAAAACATTAGCGTTTTATTAGAGATGACACGGACTAAAGACAGAACGTAAGCAAGTAAGTACTGTATGTCATGGTGGATAAAAATGTATGATTAAATAGATAAACAACTGTAAAATCTTTCAGAAGTGGAGTATTTACAATAAAATACTAGTTTTTCTTTACAGCTCAATCCCTGCCATTTTGATTTTCAATACAACAACTTTGTCTCTTGCTATATTAATACATTAATGTCAATACATAGTTCTATAATTTCATAGATCTTGAAATAAAAGCTTGATTTGTCCATTGAATTGTTTTTATTTGAAAGGTTTTGTGTGTATAGATTATAACTGGATTATAATAAAAAAACACTCTTCTCTTTTGAAGTACGAAGGGCATAGTGGAATTCAACTTCAAAAAAACATTTTAAGTACATTTATGATAATATTTAGCATGTATATGATATAAACTTGCGCACAAGAACTGATTTTTTTTCTTTTCTGGAGGCAATCCAAGAGGGTACGCTCCTCATATACAGGCAGCACACAGCCCGCTTCAGTCAATCGACCCGACACTTTGTAGACAAAAGACAAAGCAAGACCTTTTGAAGGTCGTAGTGTAACAGGTGAGAGATATTGGGGCCTTGCTGATGTGCCAGTGTTGTTTTGGTGTCTGTGAGGCCTTTTATCTCAAACGATGGGATCTTTTCATCCTGCTCAGCCCCTATGTTAGTAAATCTCCACCTGCGCTTTGATCTCCCCGCTCCGTCTTGGTGGTTCAGTGTTGGGCCAAAGCTGTAGGAATTTGTCTGTATATTTAAGTTACTTTTCCCCCTGAAACAGTATTTTCTGACCCAAAAAAATCATTTTTTTTCTGTAAAATTTGTCCAGAATCCCTTTCCTTCACATTTATTTTCAACCTGTCAGACCAATCTCTGTCTGAAATAGGCTGGGCTTGGCTTTTCTTTTACTGTTTTGTTTAAAGCAGTTATCTTGAGGTTTATCCTTTTTCTATTGGTACTGGTTTCCCAAACATTGAATTAATTGGCCCTACATACTCCAAATGAACTCAAATATTCATTCATTCATTCGGAGTTTACGACGGTAAATACGGCGCTGTGAACAGCTCAGTGCAGCCTCTTTAAGTTGACTGACAGTTATGAGTGAGAGCAGAGGGTTTTGTTTGGTGCAAATTGAGTGTTACTTGAACAAATTCTAGATAAGTTGTCAATCTCTCACTGGAATCACTTGCCACCTACTGATTCTGGGTAAATGTTTGTAGTCATGTCATGTGGATGGAAATGTCACAAATATATATATATATATTTTAAATTCTTTGCCTAGGCATAGACACCTGCTTAGGGTAAGACACTTCTGTTGCAATCCAAGTAAAACAATACATCTCATACAGAATTTTTGACAAATATCTTCCTTACTAATAATTCTAAAGCATTTCCATCAGCCCACCTGAAGTGTCTGTCAGAAACTGTCAGAAACCTAGATGACATGCTGGGCTTTGTCTTGCTACAAGTATAGACTGGAACTCTGCTCCTTATTTCAGCCCCCAAGTATGTGTTTTGAAATGTTAAAGTGCCAGTCAGATAGAGTTACTGTAACCTACATGTCCGAACTGAAGACGCTCTGTACCCATCCCTGACACCACATGATAACATTTCACCACAAGACGTTGTAGATCTGTTAAAACTTGACATTGCCCCGCGGAGTCACACTGCACTTTGAATCCTAACCCCCACTTGAACTGAGCAAAAGCCGTGGTGCAATGTTTCCTCACAGGTTTAAACCCCTGACAGTTTGGTGAGGTCTCGCAATTCTCAGGACCTCGGCAATTAGCGGTTGTCAAGTTGTCATGTTAGTTTTGGTGTTGCATACTTTTTTGAGTGAAAAACTTGGACAAGGTTTCTCCTGTTTTGAAACTTTAAGTGAAAGATAAAAGTCAGTAGTGTAAGCTTTCAGTCAAACCAACATTTTCCAGAGATCAGGTTGAGTTTTTTTTTTTTTTTTTTTTTTTTTTTTTTTTATGTTCAATAATAGTTTTTGAAAAGAGAAATAGGGAGCCTTTCTTTACAAAGGTTAAGCTGAAATTACAGTAAATTGCTTGGTACTGTACAGTTGTTTTATGCAAATGTGAGGCATTGTGTTAACATTTTATGGAGCTTTTTGTTTCTTGTATTACAGCTGCCCGTATTCTTAAATAACTCAAAAATTATTAAATATCCAAAAGCTGAAGTTCCAAATGAAATTAGATCAAGGTTTATACACATTTAGATTTGAATGAATAAATATTATATAATTTCTTAAAATGGCAATGTGATTAAATGCAATCCACTCAGTTATAAAGTGAAGATGAAGTAGGATTTCAACACAACACATTCACATTTTGGGGAGTTGAAAAATGTAATGAACAAGTTCTAGGTAATGTCTTTACCTCAAGTTTAGTATTGACAGTAAATAAAATAATAACTACTAACAATTAATGTTAAAACAAATCAAACTTGCTCCAGGTTTTCTCACAAGACTGTGAGTCATTTAAGCCCATTGTAAGTAAATACACTGCCACATTGGGCAGGTGCATGTCCACCAACAGGTGAAAGCATCATTAGATTCAAAGAGTTTGAAAATGCATGTATTATGTATTATTATAGGCAAAAAAAAGGAATAGCTATATTTAAAAATGTTTTAGGCGTATACCCTAAGAAATTATTAACAAATAAAAGTATATTTTCCAAATTATTTATCAAAGTAAAAGTTAAAGTTAAAAATACTGTGCTGCAGCCTGGACAGTGCATCATATGTAATGATCGATATAATATGCAGCTTAAACTGGAGACAGCGGGGCATTACAAGCAGAAACCAGGAAATTCACCGGAGACAAAGCCGGTGTTGGTCCTGAGCTTGAGCTGTGCCTTAAGAGCATTTCTGGTTCCTGTCCTACTGGAGATGAAAACAGAATACAGTCCCAATCTCATTTGTGCTGCTCTATCATCCACACCCCTCATCTCTCCCTGGGCCTGGACCACACTGACAGGTGCAACACCTGTTTGAGCGTAAAGTCTCCGCCTGGCACTGCAGGGATTACATTTACATTTACATTTATTCATTTAGCTGACGCTTTTATCCAAAGCGACTTACATTGTTCTACAGTAATTACCAGTGTTACAGCCACTGGAGGCAAGGTGGGTTAAGTGTCTTGCCCAAGGACACAATGGCAGTATGAACTGTGGGGAGAGTGGGAATCGAACCGCCTACCTTCCGGTTGAAAGACAACTGCGCTACCCACTGAGCTACTGGATTAACAGCTTGTTTTCTGGAATTATAGTGATCATGCAGTGTCCATGTGATTGATTAAGATGCATGCATCCACTAGGAAACGTGAAAAAGGACAGCGTCACATAATGTGAGTAAAAAAGAAATCCCTGTGTGGTTTGTTCTGTCTTTATTCTACTTCAAAACCAAATTAAATTGTTAGTATAAAATGCTTCACTTTTTCCCTTGCCTGTTCATATGGCACCTGCCCAGACATTATTAGGTTTTGTCACTTCACAAAGACATCATGGGGTGAGGATTTGCACAATTTAAATGATCACAAATAAAAGAATAAAATTCGGACATTGCTGTCCTCAAAGGAATGTCCTTTCTCTTTTAGGTGGAGGTGAACCACCTAGGTGTGCTGATACAGTTTAGTTTCACCAACTAAACTGTCGGTGAACAATAACTCCTCCCTTTAGAGATATAAACTCAGCTCTCTTACCAGTTGATCTCAGAATTGATGAAGTCTCTTGGAATTAGAGACGAAACATCTTCACCTTGAAAACAAAGATGCCCTGGATGACTGAGAACATTCACAGACAAGTAAATGCTTTATCATTCACAACCCCAGTCAATCTAAGTTTAAAAACTTTACATTTTGCGGTGACCTAAAAACATTTGCTGTGACCCACCCTTAAGTCCTGACCATTTATTTGAACATTTTCAGAACAAACTACTGCACAGTAAAGAGACCCATACATTTCTGCTTCATAAGAACAAACATTTCTCAATAACTTTAGTAATTAGTTACCTTAAGTCAGAATTATGTCATAAACTGTTGAAAAATACTGATCCATTGATATGACAATCTGTGAACTGTTGTTGTCTAGAGTCATTTGACTGTAATTTTAATAGAATTATGTATTTTATTATGTGGAAACCCTTAGGATTGGCAATCACAAATACTAATGGTCACCTTATTATATACATAAAGAAAAATAGTTGATCTATATTTTTGATATCTTCACACATAAATTAACATAATATGCATTTATTAATTTGACTTTTCAATTAATCTGGCTCCCATATTATACAACAGTAAGAGTATACACATCTGTATTCTAATGACTACTTCAGGAGGCTATCCACATCTGTTACAGCTTTACTTTGGTTAATTTCACGGCACTAAGCAACCAACGCTCATTAGACTTAAGCCACCATTGCTTTCCCACCACCAAATGTAACGCCTTCAAACGCCACAGATTCTATTACACGTCTAACGGTAATGAGCGGTTTACTGTACTTTAACCCACTTCCAAATGCAACTGTGAGATGTAAGATGAACTAATGTGCTTTGTCACAACAGGAGTCCGGCTACTGTATCTGTTACTGAGAAGAAGGTTTAAATTCATTTTGAGAGTATTTTAAAACAACCAAGGATTTGTTTGTTTAAATGGTGACTTTCTTATCGGAGAAGTTGAAGAAAAGACTAAAATAAAGATATTTGGACTTAGTTTTTAAGGTAAAGACATTTTGTCTCTTATTCCAAGAGACTTTTTCAATTCTGAGATCAACTGGAAAGATGGTTTGAGAGAGGGGTAAAGGAAGCCATTTTTGTTCAAATGGAAAAGCCCACTGAACAGAGAAGGAGGCCTCAGATTCATGTTGCCTGATATTTACAATAGTGTTCTGAAACCTACGCCAAAACAGTGTCACTAACGACTCTCAGGAGCCTTTAACAACTCTCACATCAGGAGTCACACTGTCCTTTCATGTCTAACGACTTTGAGCCAATCAGAGTCAGTTTCAGGTCAAACCCCTCCCTCTGGAGATATAAGCTCAGTCTCTTACTCAGTATTAAAAAAGTCTCTTGGAAGTAAGAGATAAAATGTCTTAACCTTGAAAACTGAGTCTAGATGCCTTTTCTTTTCTTATTTATTTTTTATATTTTTGTAAAGCATTAGTTTGTGTCCTAACGCAAATCATTGGACTTTTCGACAGGAGACTTAAGTTTAGGTCCCAGAACATGATCAATATTTAAGACTAGCCTAAAGGGGTTGAGATAGTGTTTGAGCTTAGAGCAAACAAAACAAAATGGTTAGAAAAACAACTTTTGGTTTAAAAACCGTGTCAGCTTTTTATTGTAAAGAAGAAGAAAAACAACACACACATCTAAAGTCAATGAGCCTTTGTGCCGAAACCAGAAAAGTTTTTGAGTAAAAAAGACAGAAAAAGCTCCGCACAACAATTCAAGCTCCCAGGCTTTTTTATTATTCTTTCTACCACATGTGCTGTTTCGGGCTGGTTCCCTTCATCAGACCTGTTAGTGAAAAAATAAAATAAAATAAAAAATAGTAAAATGCAAGTTGACGTTTACTCTTTATTTTTAGTTTAGACAAGTTACCGCTCATGTTTTGACAAACTTATCTTAAAAACATTTTTACTTCAAAAATGGTATGAATGGTGATTTGTATGAAAAAGTACACAAATCTGTAACAGAGCAGCAGACTTTCCTGTGGAAGACCAGAGTTTAACCACAAAATAGATTTTTTTAAGTGGTTAAGTTAGCATTTTACCGTAAGTGTTTAAGAAGACAAGCCTCCATTTTAAAATGCACTGCTTGTGTTGGTTTGGCAAGACCATTTGACAAGTCTATTACTCAAATACTTTCTCCTTTTTATTTGTTAAAAGGTGTAACATTTAAGTCAGCCATTTGCTATATTTTGCATTTCTGTCAAACCTGCAAAAAACTCCTTGATCTTAGCCAAGTGTACATCTTGCCTAAACATAACCATCAAAATAACTTTATATTGTTTTTCTACACTTTTATTTATGTTGCTAAGCATTAATATATGTGTTGCACAGATCAGCAAACTTTCTCATGGGCAACCAGAGTTTGTGTCAAAGGAAAATTGATGTCTGATTCCTAAAAAAGTTTGATATTTTGTTGTGGGCATAGAAACAAAGTGCTGTTCTGTCTTTAGATAATCTTACTTAGTTATAGTATGTAAACATAACCATAAAGTAGTTTTACCAAATTTTCAACATTTTCTCATAAAACACATTGAAACGTTGAAAGATTGATGGTAAATATGTCAAAAGTACATGATTTTCCACTGGAACGAAAATTTGGTTAAATATTTAAGATAGGGTGACCAGCTTTTTTTTTTTTTAAAAGCAAACAGTTGTATTGTTTTTTAAGCTCATTAGTAAATGTTGACGTTATTTTTGGCTGATGACAGACTGAAACGGTAAAAGCTGGAGAAGGGACACTTAGCAACGCTTAAGCACATAAACGGACCAATCAGAAGTGACTAACATACATGTGGAACACTTCTGATCTTTTCCAATGGGTTAATATTGTCCCCATGGCAACTCTGAGATTGACACAGAGTCTACAGACGAGTTACAAGCAAAGTGTGCTTCTTTGGCTTTATGATTGGCATTGACGGTAAAAAATCGGGACAGGAAGACGGGGGAAAACTGGGACATTTTAGTGTTTTTGCAGATATCCCCCGGGACAAGGGACAGGGGGCTTAAAAACAGAACTGACAGGTCTAAAACAGGACATATGTTAACCCTAATTTAAGATAATGTTGATCTGGATATTAGTAGTTTACAGCAGCGGTAAAATGCTACAAAGAGTAAGAAATACAATATTTTTTCTTCAAGCCAATTTGTCTATTTGTTTTGTGCTCTGTTTTCAGCACAGATCTCGGTCAGGTGGAACCTCGTAGCGCTCGCAGTAGCAGATGGCAGAACTTTGCTGTCTCCTGAACAACAGCAGTGATTAAAGAGCAGCCTCCAGTGCTTAATAAGTGACTAATCCTCGTGCCCTTTTGCACTGTCAGTCCAAACAGATGAGCCAGAGCGTCGGGCCGATTCATCAGTCCGAGGCGTCTGGTCATCAGCCTGGACTCGTGCACCACCATGTGCATCGTGTTTGTGTGTCATCGTCTTAATGGAAAAACCTCTTATGAGATTTATTCAATCTGAAGTGTTTGCACAACTCACTGAACATATTTCATCCTGCCAACTCTTCTTCACTGGAACCGTTTCATTACAGGAACTAGTTTTTTACTTTAGTAACAGTGTCAGGGTAATGTCAACAGTTTATATGAAAGACCACTTTGGTAGAATGAAGATGTGAGGTCTCTCATGATAAAATAAACTATTCATACTGCTCTTTGAGGAAGGGAATGAATGGTGTTCTCTAAGCTATCATTTTGCTGACTTTAGGTCAAAGCTAAAAATATAAAAAGTCCACATGGCTCAAAAGCACAGCTAGGCCTGTGTTAAATATTTACTTGAGTTGTATAACATTTAATGCTTTTAATTACTGCATTTACAAGGTTCCTGAATGGTGCATCCTGATGTTATGTAAAAATACCTTAATGTGGCTAATGTGATGTTAGCTCGACAGGACAAAATCAATAAATGTAAAAAAGGAAAAACAAACCTCAGATATGAAATAAAAAATCTTTATTTAATCATACATCTCAGTATCTCCCAGAATAACACACTTTTGTGAGACATGTTACTAAAAATGTACATGTTTTGATATTATATGTGATAATTAGGTACATTAAGTTAGAACTATGTCATAAACTGGTGATTTATATTGTTCCATTGTCCCCTGTATTCTACATCAGATTATCCACATCTGTTACAGCTTTACTTTGGTTAATTTCACGGCACTAAGCAACCAACGCTCATTAGACTTAAGCCACCATTGCTTTCCCACCACCAAATGTAACGCCTTCAAACGCCACAGATTCTATTACACGTCTAACGGTAATGAGCGGTTTACTGTACTTTAACCCACTTCCAGATGCAACTGTGAGATGTAAGATGAACTAATGTGCTTTGTCACAACAGGAGTCCGGCTACTGTATCTGTTACTGAGAAGAAGGTTTAAATTCATTTTGAGAATATTTTAAAACAAACATGTAGCTATTTCACATACAATAACCACTTTTTTGTGACACATCTCACCGAAATTTAATATTGACGTCCAACAACACCTTAGAGCAGTGATCGTCAACTGGCGGACTTAAAACTAACTCCGTGTGGGAAAACACACACCTCCTTCCTGTCGCTGTCACAAAGTCAGTTCTGGAGGTGGATGTGCACATTATCAAAATCAGATTTACTTTTATTCATCTTCAAGGGGATATTATTTTTGTTACAGACATGCAACCGGCCAGTGCAAGACAATAGAAATTTTCTAAAAACTATAAACTTTGTCTCTCGGTGGAGAATCAGCACAATTATAAACTTTGGACAATGGAAACAGTGATTTAAATCCACTTTAGTAAAAGGCGTCTGTGTCGTCCTGCTGCACAGACCGGTTCTGGGCTGAGTAGGCTCTGCATGGACTTAACGAGCGCGCAACAAAAGCAAGTCTGTATCTGAGACTGAGCTTTACTCTCTCAAGAACAGACCTACCATAAATGTCCCGTCACCAGCCGAGAACAGAGAGAATGTAGGCAGTATTCCGTGTTAGCAAAGAGGCTCAACTCAAAACAAAGGCTGCTGTAATCCTGAGTCTGAACCATCTCTGAGCCATTATTATTTCATAACACAGTGTTCACCTGTTTGAGGCCCTTGTCAGAGAGATGTAATAATGTTGTGGATCATGTGCTGCCTGGGGGGTGTCCAACTTAAGGTCCGCGGTCCAAATCCGCAGGCACGTGCAGACATAGACATCAAAGGGGGCTTGAGCACCTGCCCTTTTTATTCCTGGAGAGAAAGTGCCCTTTTTTCTGGGGTGCTTTTTATTTTATTTTATTTTTTTTTAAATAATATATATTCCAGTTTGCGCACAGCTTCCCTGTCAGACAAATATATTTATTGAAGAATAGTATATCTAATAATCAGGTCAGGAGTTCTGAAGCGCTCATTGACCATTCCCCCCTTCCCCACTTGCGCGCAGCGGCGCACATCAGCACACATCAGATACACAGACACACACCTGCAGGCAGCAGCAGCCCCTCCCAGCAGTGTTTTTTTGTCTTGTGCTGAGGTGAGTGGAGCTGGTGATGAACAAAAGATTAAAATACCAGTACCTCGAATAATGCTCGAATTTACTGCTGATTAGCCAGTAAAAACCTAGCAAAACCTGTGTTTTGCTAGCGTGCATGCCTCATGAGCTACTAGACTAGAGCTGTGTAAGGGATAATCGCTATACATTATCCTCCTGCTTATTACATGGCTACCTACCAAATAAATAAATAATTTGACACAAAATATTAAAAGGGAGTTTATTGATTTAAACCCGATTGTATTGCTTCCGCTAAAGAAAATAGTACGCTCCGTCTCTACGGTTAGAATCCTGTAAGTCCGTAGCAACGCTCTGTTTTTCATGGCAACGATCTGTTATACTCCGCACATTCTACATTGGAGATCAACCAAGCCATGTAATAAAATAAGTTAATAAAATAAGAACGTCCCCAGTTAGTTAATGACTTACATCAAGAGTCTTTTTTACTGAAATTTAGAAATCTAAATTGATGAATCTAGAAGAAATCTACAGATGCAAACAGATAGAGGATAGGCTACACTCTAAAAAATGTAGTAAAACTGCATCTGTACATTAATAAATAAAACTTTAAAAATAAATAAATAAAGTGCCCTTTATTTCACTTGAGCCCCTGCCCCTCAAAATGTCTGTGCACGTCCCTGCAAATCCGGTCCTCTCTGAAGTACTTCTGGTCCTCACAATAATTATGACTGTTAATACATTCTTGCCATCATTATTAAATAACAGGTGAAAATGCATTAAAAGTTTACTTTTGTGAAATTTTTTTACTGTTTCAGGAAAACACATGAGACACATGATCTAAAGTGGTTTTAGGTCTCTGTTAAAGTTAATAAGAACTAGTTATTGAACACAAAATAATTAACCAGGAATAAGTCCATCAGCGGCAGAGCTACTGTAGATTTTAAGTAAACTTTGTTAATATCCACTTATTCAAAGTACCTAACCTTTTATATATATATATATATATATATATATATATATATATATATATATATATATATATATATAGTGAACCCACTATAGTATATATTTATAGTACAGTATAGTGGGTTCACTATATGACTAAGAATATTGAGTTAAAATGGGTTATATGGTTATATGTCTATAAGAGAGCCTTGGTCGACCTTTACCACGCTGCCCTTTACTCTCCTGAGGATCAGTACAAGAGTGAAAGGACATAAATCACGTCAAGCTAAAAGCGCCCATTACTCCTCTTTGAGAAGATGACAGACAATAGCAATTGGTTGAAGAGGCAACTTAAGCAGGCCCCGATTGTCACGCAGATACTGTTTCGTTTCTTTTGTTGCAATGCCGTGTGTGACCTACTGACCCCTCGGAGCCCTGCACTAAATCAGCCGCTCTGATGTGGATCACATTCCTGTCTGTTTACATTTAGCCCCCATCCCACACTGTGCCACCAGCCCTTCACACCTGTCCTGTCACGTCCCAGCCGAGACAGTGTGATACATTTTCAACGATGAACAAAAAAACCCATTGTGTATTCGCACAAATTCATGAAAGCCTGCGTGCATCAACTCTGCTGGCAGCTGAGAGATGGCCCACACAAATGCACACAGACGTCCAGTGAGTCACACACACACTTTCAGGGAGTCATCAGTCTGTCAGAGCGGGCAGAAAAGTGAGTTATGGAGCGGCTGGATGTGTGTGAACACGCAGGCGAAGATTCTATTGCTGTAAAGGGTGATAAATGAGGGAGAAAGAACAAGTGGAGGCTCCTCACTCTGACAGAGACGCTGCCATCTCGCACTGAGAGGACACTCCAGCCACGGATGACTCTAAGCTTCTGCACTTCCAACACTAGAACACTCAGAAAAACGTATTTCATTACTGAGGGAATATATTGTAGAATAAAGTTAACATGACAACGTTGCCTAGCCACAAAATACCTAGATGGGTTTTTAATGCTTATTTAACTTCTATTTCAGATTTTTGCCACAGTTATATAGTATTAAACATCAGCACAAAGTTAAAAGCTCATTAAACATCTAGCTTTTAGTTCACTGTCACAATATGGTTTGGTAAAAGTTAAATTTACGTTTTTGGTTTTGATTTTCAGTATGGATTTTCACTGTAAACCTTCATTGGCAGCACTGAATAAGTGATTTTCATGTATGATTTTTTACCACTATTGTTCATTGTAGAGCATGTCATTAGTCAAAGCCCAATGTCGCTCCCTCACTTTTTTCTTTTGTCTCTATCCTAAAAGGAAGATGCATCTGTAAAAAAATGTCTTCATACTGTAACATATTATGTATATGCAAGCTCTTTTCACAATAGCCCTTATGTGAAATTGAAAAAACACATGGCCAATGACAAATTAACGTAAATGCATCCCTTTTTACACAGACATTTCTTTGTTGTTTTTTTCTGCAACGCAGAGCTGTGTCTTTTATACTCCAGCCATCTTGGCCCATCTCACCTTTGAGACACATCTGTTACTTCCTCCACTTGTGGGATGAAATGGGACCACTTCAACCCCTCATGCTGGCAGTACAGCTTTTAGGACGAGATAAGAAAGACAAGAATATACCACAACACAACGTCAGTATAAAGGTGGGTATACTAATTATATATTAGTACTCTGACCACAGTAATGACCAGGTGAGTCATTTAATGCACTCCATTCTTTGTCTCTCGGCTGGTCTGGGAACGTCTCGGTGTTCCTCTGGAGGAGCTGGGAAAAATGTTTAGGAAGAGGGAAATCCGTGCGTCTCTGCTTAGACTGCTGCCCCCTCGACCCGACCCCTGATAAACCCTGAAAGATGGATGGATATTCTGACAACACTGGTGTTAGTTTCAATGTAATAACCATGTAACAGTTATAACAGAGTTGAACTGTCACCTGTAACCTGATGCAAACATCAAACAAGTAAAGGGTCCAAACCTAGGTCTAAGACAGGGGTGCCCACACGTTTTTGGCTAGCGAGTTACTTTTGAAATGACCAAGTCAAAATGATCTACATTAAATTATCTATATTTATATTGCACAGATTTATGTTATTAACAACCTATAACATCAAAATACCTTAATAACTTCACCTACATCAAGTTTTTAAGACAAAAGCACCACAATAAAACACAGGTTTTGGGTAGAGGCCTACAATATGTGCTTAATTTTAATGACTAAAACTCTACAGTAGTAATACAACGACAACTTATTATCAAAGATCACTGGGTCTCTATGGTAACGCTCAGAGGGAGGAGTTTGTTAAACTCTGATAACCTGTAGGCTACATAAATTAGCTTTCCTTTAGCTTGCTAATAACAACCTACTTTTTAACCAACTTTTAAACAAGGCAAACAGCTGAAGATATCGTGCTATGTTCTCTTCTTTTATTTGAGCTGACTCTGCTCTGTGTCAGTCAGGCCGTGCGTGAGTGCGCAGCTCCTCGGCATGTGAGTGTGAGCACACTCCCTGCTCATCCCGGAGCAGAGTTGAAGAGAGCAGCACTCAACGTGTGACACTTTGTACTCAATAAATACCCATTTAAATGTAGATAAATAAACGTAAAATAGCTTAATGATAAAGACGTATGGAGGTTCAGCTTTGACTGGATGTTATGGGACTCACATTGATATAATTAAAACAATTTTCAAAATAATACAACGAACAATGAATGGCTTGTAATCTACCTGCTGCGATTGTCCGGTCAATGTATTGGGCACATTAAGAATAATTGTTGATAAACTTTTTTTCAGTTAGAAAAAGTCTTCATCATACTCATACATATACATATTTTTCCTTTCCTTCCTCTGTTGCACTCAACTCTGACACTCAGCAACAGTTAACGCAATGTCTTATCAGCTGGCATTAGTATCTCAACATCTACATCTAAACAAGTCCCGGAGTTAAATATAACGCCTGCCGGTATATAAGGACCTGTGACTCATCCCTCCACCCACCTGCACACATTCACCCTCCTGTCACTCCATATAACACTGCCATTAGCATATCTGCCCTCTCTTATCTAGTTTTCTTGCCGTGTGTCCGTTTTTCTTTTTCTTTTTTCTCCTGTACCACACACACTTCAGAGCCATCCATTAAACCACACTCTACCCACATGCACATCCATATCTCACAGCGAACCACGCAGCCCACATCAATCCATTTCTCATCGGCCCCCACTCAACGCCAGGATATTGTGCTAATGGGTCTAATAGCACGCCCACAGCGAGTGCAACAATCACCGGATGAACCAGGGAAAATGGACGAGAGACATGGAAAACATCACCAAAGTAGCAAAAAATGTTGAGAGAAGGTTAACTGATGAGAGAAAACTTGGTGAGAGATCAGAACTGAGGCCACACAAGCAGAGAGGTGAACACATCTGTTGTATGTGTCTGTCATGAGAACCAGTAGCTCTGGAGGGTCTAATGGCTCATGCACAGTGGCTCAGGTGGTAGAGCGGTCGCCTATAGGTTGGCGGATTGATTCCCACTCTTGTGTCCTACTTGTGTCCTTGGCCAAGACACTTGTCTCCAGTGACAGCACTGGTGTATGAATGTGTTACAATAATGGATGTTTTAAACAATAGATGGAAATTAGGCTACAATCTGGCAAGTTCACATTCGTGTGGCTGTGTCTCATGTATGTTCATCAACATGCACTGTCCCAATCAAATAAATCAATGAATTAAGAATAGGACACTCACCGGTTTCAGACGGCCCTTATGGGTGAATCCCTCACGTGAAGATGGAAATTGAGTGGAAGTGAGTAGGGCGTTGATTCGGAAAGGCCCCTGGTAACAAAAGGGCTGCAGGCAGACTGCCCATTCTCTGCTCTCCACGCTCCAGGCTACCTCTCATATTTAGACACACCAACAACATTGCAGTCACACTGATTTACATACTAATTATTTAACTTTACTTATTATAGTTAATGCTAACTTTTTAGCTTGTATTGTCTCCCCTTTCTTTGTTACATCCTAGCGTTTGTGACAAATAGGGGCTTATCCAGGAACTTAACCTGGGACCTCTCAGGTCCCATGCAAGAATTATCTAGACCCAGAAACACAAAAGACAGCTGTAGTTTCCTAAGCTCAAACGAGAACAGCAAAAACAAAATAACCCCAGATTCTTTAAGGTGTACTATTAAGTGTGACTATGAGATTGCAATAAGAATTTGAGCAGTCACTTTGTGACAGAAATATTGAGGGTGGATTAAAGATATATTAAGTGACTTATTTGCCTTTGCAGTGATTAATTAATTTGCTGTAACATCTACTTTAAATATGTACAATACAAGCTGCTGCCGACAACAAATCTACTCATCTAACAAACACCCACACGACAAACACAGCTCACCTCCTCCTAGTCCAAATGCTCTTCCATTGTGTGTTACCTAACTTGCACTTCTGCAATTACAAGAATCAGGAAAAATGCACAAGATTGTCAAAATAGCGGATGTTGAGAGAAGGTAGACTGTTGAGACAAACCTGATGAGAGATTTGAACTGAGGCCACACAAGTAAAAAAGGTGAATGCCAAAGTTCATCCAAGTACAGTCACACAGAGCTGTTTAGTTGTCAGCACCTGGAGTGAACAATCTAAACACAGGTTTCCTTTGATAGTGCCATTTTTGTTGCTTCGTTCCTTTTGTCTATCTTCAAAGTAAGTGATGCCGGATAAAATACAAACAGCAGGGAGAAAAAAAAATAGTCTCAACGGTTGTGTACAAATGAAAACAGTTGTCTGGTCCAGACTCAGTGTGTATTCGAGAAGCCGCAGCGACTTAAGTGTATTCCACCTGCATGCTGACATTACGAGTTGAAGTATTGCCTTGGAGATGGGAACATTTCACCTGAGTTTTTATTTGCCAAGGTGGGCTGATAAAACTACAGCCTCATTTCAACCAAGTAAAAGTTCAATTCAGGAAGAGCAAATTCTGGCTTCTACAGTTGGAATGGGTTCTGGGGTACGTTCCTGTCCATAAGATCAGTGGGAATTTCTACCACCGGTATCTTATCTTGGTCAGCCATGATTCCCATTAAGCTGAGGGGAGCACCAAAAAAAAAAGATAAGCCACAAAAAAAGACAGAAATGTGAGGTGCAATTCAGACACTACACACTTTATACTTAATCAGTAAAATACAAGTCGAAAATAGCTAGGTTAAACAGGTTTGTTTGGGTATTATTATTATTATTATTATTTTTTTTTTTTTTTTAACACACCAACTCCATCACTAATTTGTCTATAATGCTAAGTTGCATTTATGTTTGAACCATTATCTTGAACCATATAGATATCAATGTATACTGCAAAAAAGTATAAATAAATAAATTTACTACAATAAAAAAACAGCATTAAAGGCAACCTCATCATAACAATTGAGTATAACTTGCAAAGGAAGTCTATGAAGAATTTAATGCAAAGGGCAACAGTGTACATCCAATTATCACATTCTACTGGCATTATTGCAGCAAGATGAGCTTTGTTTAGAATAGGTTTGCTAATGTAGTGTATTGAATACCCTTTATTGAATATTTACAACTAAAAATGTACAAAGATTAAGATTGAGAGAGACATGGACAGACACAGATGTTCAGCAGGAGTCAGAAAGCAGTATCTGTCGGGGTTCACGTCGGTTTATATAGTCTGTCTGTTTAGTTAGTGCTTTCTGTGAATCCTGTCTGTCCATTGTCTGAATATGTTCGTCCCGGCACACCTGTGTCCCCCCCAGTGGCTGTCCCTGCACCACCCCCTTCCATTAGCGCTGCGTCCAGCCGACCAGTTCCAAGGGCCGGACGTGACGCATCTGTTCCCCGAGCGCCCCGTCTGGCCAATCAGTTTCCGAGGGCCAGACCCAACGTCCCGAAGTGTTTATATAATATTTTAAGGTTACCAACAAAAAGAATAATGCAGAGGCTACTACAAAATGCAGTGCCAAGTGCTGTAACTGTGGATTGCATAGTAACTACTAATTTAACATAAAAATATTCTAAACTATGAACTAAAACACAATTAAGCCATAAAACAAACTAAGTTAAAGAGACAATATAAAGATTATTTTTCATCTTAACTCAATTTTGACCAAACTTGGAGTTAGGGTTACGTCACTTTGCCTGTGTAGGGCAGAAAACTTGAGGCCGTATACTGTATGTCATGGTGATAATGGCCACTTTTGTCAATGTGTGCATCTCTCCTGGGCACAGACATTGCATGTTTCAGAGAATGTTTGATGTGCCATTTTACTTAAAAAGAGGAAACGTGTATATTTTATGTATATTTATTGTATTTGTTTATGTTTATTTATTGTATTATTATATGTATATTTTATTTAATTTAATTCACCTAAAAATAATACACAAAAAATGGGATATGATGTGGATTAAGTTGGTTTATTTTAGTATTGAAAAAACTTGCACAACAAAAATTTTAACGGAGTCGGCAATATTTATTGATGGCCCAATGGCAATATGCAAGTGTAAATGTGACCATGTTATATTATTATTGTGGCAAAAACAATTATCAGTTAAGATAGTGTAAACAGACTAATCCAACAGAATATCATAATTTCTTTAAGTTGTAAAACAAACATCGGCTTGTACTACCTGGGTTTCTGTCAGAAGACTCTGTTTGGCTTCTCCGTGAACATGTACAATCCCATCTGTTCCCACAGACTGTGTCCCGCGAAGCTGCTATTGGATTATTGGAAAATTGCATTTCTACAAATGCGCTCATTAGTGGGTTAATTAGGACAGCTACAATTTCCCTCTCTTTTCAATACTCCTGTTTTAATAAATTGTAATTATCTGGAGGCATGTGTAATGAGAAAGGAGGGAGAACAATCACACTGGTGGCTTTTCAAATGGGAATTTCAGGCTGAAGTGTAAAATAACAGAAAAGAGGTTGCACTTTAATGAATTTATTTTTGGTAAATACACATTCTGCTAATGGGAAATATTCTGTATCCACTCATGTATAACACAAAAGACTTTTGTTTATTTGGCAGGCCCAGGGCTGTTTCTTTTCCCTCCGCCTTTTTCTTCCTGCTATTTTTAAATGTGTCAGCGCAAACTTCACAATCTGTATGTAAATTGTCTCTTTCTGTCACCGGGTCCCATTCATTAAAGCTTATTTCGGTTAAATCCACCCGAATATGCAAACAGGATTGAAGCTAGCACAAACAGAGAACAGCTGCAGCGGCGTGTGATCTTTTTAACCGAGGCGCACACAGAAATACAACAGTTAAATGCCTTAAAAAGTACAAGCCGGTCCCAAACAAATGCATCTTTATGGATGAATTATTCATGTACGGCTGATTGCTACAGGGACCCTTTTTCCTCTGTATCTCATCTGCCCATGTTTACTGCTTTCTTTTTCTTTCTACCAGAGAAGTTTTAAGATAAGGTTTCAGCTTTCTCCTTAATCAGCTAATGTTAGATCCCTTTAATTAGCCAGGCCTTCTCCATTTGATTTCTATCACTTCCAAACTTTACGAGTCTATTTACCATTCCTCTATAATGAAGATATCAGCAGTTGGTGCAGCAAAGGGTCCAGGTTTATGGCAGTCATTAATTAACTGTAGCTAATTAAATACAATTTTTTGAGCTGCACTTTAATGTGATCTTGGAGGAGTCTGGGAATTGCAAAGTTATTAATGGATTTTATTACCAATGTGTGACTGGATCAAAGCATACACTATATTCTCCTCTGGGCAATTTTTTTGGAGACTAAAGAATACTATTAATTCTAGACCTATTGAGCCTCTCTGCCTTTTTACATTCCAATACAGCAGAAAGAGAGTGACTGCTGCTTTAAGTGGAACCGGTGGAAGGTCAGGAAAGCTTTAGACTTCTTCCATTTTTCTGCAGTCTAGGCCTCAGTCTTAGCAAGGATTCACAGACTTGCCACTCCCCAGACAATGTGTCAGGCCCTGGGCCTTTTTCAGGTGCGGATTTGCCTGCAAACCTCCATGACAGATGTCTCAACTTGCTCCTCTCAAGACGCCTGTATTCGAAGGGAGTACCCAGCAACCCTGCAGAGAAAACTCATTGTGGCCTGTGCTCTTTTGTGAGGACTCACAGCTCCTGACCACAGATGAGGGTAGGAACAAAGATGGACCAGTAAAGCAAGAGCTTTGGACTGAGCTCCATAGGCAGACTTTGAGATTTGAGGTGGGTGGGGTGGAGGCAAGCATTTTTGCAAACATTAGTAAACAGTTGAACTGTTGCGTGCACAGCTGTCACAGTCACAACCAGGACAGAAGCACATTTCTTACGATAAAAGCATGAGGCCTACCAGCAAATAAAACCACGTGATGTAATCCATCCATGTAAATGAAAAGCACATCAACACCACAGCTTCAGAACTAAACAATAAATCATAAGCACCACATTGTTATATCTGCCCAGGATCACGGTCCAAATTAGTGCCTTTAAAATACTGTAGGCCTACTGTGAAAATCCAGCTGTAGTCCCTTGACTGGTCTTTTGCAATTTAGTCTCAGATAATGTCAGTCTTCTCATGTGGGGAGGCTAAAGGGAATTACCAGAAGGAAATAAAACTAATTAAATAAACATGTGTATATGAGAGGGCTTTACAGATTGTTTTTCTTTTATTGCATTACTTTTCTGCATCCTTTTAAACTTATATTTTTCAGTCAATAAAGTTACACATTACAGCAGCCAGGGGGGTCGAGTGACACCCCTGCCCCCCTGAAATACCCGCCCATGCTCAGCTCCTTCTTCACCGCAACAGGCATCAACCGCATTGCTGTAGAAAGTGAATGAATGTAAAGTGTCCTTGGGTTTTATGAAAGGTACTCTATAAATCCAAGTTATTATTAATCACCTGTTTGAACCTTACTCGTGAACAACACCACAAGGTACTTCAACTCCTCCACTTGAGGCAGAAACATTCTTCCAACCTTGCAAGGGCAAGTGACCTTTTTCCAAACAGTTTTTGAATTTCATATAATTTCACAGAAGCACTTTTTTTTTTTTTCAGCTTTGCAGTATGCCTTAGTGAAGCCTAGCGCTTCTGCTTAAATATAACGACTGTGGTGACTAAACAGACACAAAAGATGACTCATGATTACCACAGAGCAATGTCATGTTACATCTGTAATGGTACGGTTGTCTCTAGCACGCTCTGTGGAGTCTGTTGATCTATGTTGATCTAAATTTGTCATGTGCATTTTGTTTTTTTAACAAATGTGTTATTTGTATTACACTAGACCCTGACTTTACAGTCAAACAGCAGCATCCTGTTCATTTAGCCATATGCCATAAATATGCAAGAAAAAAACTTTCAACAAATTGCAAGAAACATTAAAAAACAAGTTTTGTAATTTTGTATTTTACTGTATTTTTTTAACTGCTGTATAAAATGCTAAATTCAATAGTGTGCGCTCAGAAAACAGAAGATGCCTTGAACACCGACAACAACTATGGAAGGATTCCAGAAAGAGACTTGCAGCAAAGAGTAGTCTCATTAACTCCGCTTTGTTTTCCGTGGCAAACCATTAAAACAAAAAAAAATTGAGATGTATTTCACGTGATAGAATGGAATCAGTGTCCTTGCTTGAGAGCATGATCGCGTCTCATATAATTGGATTCTGGCGTATCTTCGAAAAACAACTTGAGTTTATTCCCACAATGCTTCACTAATTCTGTAGGTTTTTCTTCATTGCTTTCAGAAAATAGTCCTCTCTTGTCACATGGGTTCATTCAGTTTTAAGTCTGGGGAGAGTCGCTGCATAATAGACTGAAAGGTTAGCTGTTGGAGCAGTGAGAGGCATGTTCCACTTGAGTCTCTACTTTAAATTGCTGGTATTCATCAACTTAAGTGATGAGTCTGGGTGATGAATGGCTTCTCATTAATATCATTATGCTATTAGTCTGAGTCTCTCGCACTCGGCTCTACCTACAGTATGCATATGCAGGCTTCACTTGGCTGGCTGTTGTTTAAGGCAGTGTTTTCTTCCTGAAACCATGTCTTGTTTCTGTTTCTGCACATCACACTCAAAGTAATGGTGGAATGCACTGGTGAGTTTGAATGATATCAAGGGCCTCAGTCCTCATTTAGAAAGTAAAGGTGTAGGTGGGCCTTGTTAATAATGTTGGAGGAACAAAACCTATGACCTGTAAAGTATCAGTGGTGTTGTTTTTGTATTTTGTCATTTTTATTAAGGCTAACCACGCCACTAAGATGTTCAGCAAATACTGCTAAGATGAGGTGCAGCACATTTGCAACGCTAACAAGATTATTTTTAGCCGAGATAAAAAATTGCATTGGGATGGTTTTAGCCTATGGGCCCTAAATTTAACATGTACCTTACTTACATGCTTCCCTCTTGTCCATCACCAATACTGGTTTGTGTCCAAAGCAGATCTTTTGAACCCTCTTATGTGTGGCCAGGATGAGTCCTTATAATTTTAGATATAAACAGATTATGCACATGGTTTAACCTGCCATAGTTGACGAATAGCAGTTCAGTCCTGCTGTATAAACTGCCAGTGCCAGAGCAGTCGTCTAGTCCGCACAGGATCAACTGGGCGAGGAGGGTTTAATGATGGGGGGCATCCAAACAGCACTGGTTTCCATCCGTCTAGATTATCAGCATTTTAATGTCATACACTTGTACAGCAAGGTCTCAGTGATAGATTCTAAGGTGTGTTACTTAGAGAACACATTCCTTTGTGCACCAAATGTCAGATTTTTTTATGTTTAAGTGAAGACAGAAGCAACAGGAGTTCACAGTTTAACCGTCATTCAAACCTAAAAAGCACCATTTTTATCTTTGGTGCAAACCGTAACTGCACGTTTGTTTTTTGAACAATGATGACTAAGGTTTTGCTAACCTTACAAAAAGTCAAATTTCCATCCAAACCACCGGCTGAGGGTCAGGTATCATAACAGCCTTTGGACATGTGTCCCTGGAAATAATGGAGCAGTCATTAGTACGGATACTGTAGCCTTATGTGGATTCTGGGTCAGAGTTAAAACAATAAGCCTCAGCTGAATAGTGCGAGGAAGTACTCAGACACTCAAAATAATGTAGACCTGTGGTTCTTAAACATTAGGTCAAGACCCAAAAGTGGGTTACAGGAAAAATCTGATTTTGAACATTAGTAAAAGTTAAGCAGAAAAAATGCTAGAAAAAAAATAAAAATACAACAGAAATAAAAGAAAATATAAAATCTTTAAAAATGTATTTAAAATGAATTAAACAACACTAAGACCAAACCAAATGTAGAAACTGATGCTGAAAAACATAAAGAAATTACGTAACAAATGTTTTTTTTTTGTTTTTTTTTTAATAAAAAATTTGAAAACATTAACTACATATTTTCATTTCATTGCTTCTAATACGACATTTCGGGAGCAGTAGCTCAGTGGGAGAGCGGTTGTATTGTAACTGGAAGGTTAGAAGGTTTGATTCCTACTCTCCCCACAGTTCATACTGTTGTTGTGTCCTTGAGCAAGACACTTAACCCTCATTGCCTCCAGTGATACAGCACTGTGAGACTGGTGAGAATGTTTGCCTAAAGCTACAATCTGTCATGTTTACATTTATGTATCTCATGTATGTTTATTAACATGCCCTGTCCCAATCAAATAAATGAATTGATATAGATGTAGCAATTAAAATGTGGTATTTTGCATTATATTCATAAAAATGTTTTGTAGCAAGTTTTGAAGAAGAGTCACCAGTTTTTGAGTCAAAAACCAAGTTTGAGTCGAGTCACAAAAATGAGGCGGATGACTCAACTTGAGTTCAAAAACAATAAAAGTTTTATCTGTTTTGACGATTTCTAGTGTTTAACTCCATTATAAAATGACAAAATCTAACTATTATAAATGTTTTTGGTAACTATACATCAGGCACTTTTTAAATTCAAATAGACTTTAAAATCACTGTGTTAAAGAGAAAACCAGAAAAAAACAAGAGCCGTTAACCATAGATTTAGCCTTTAACAGGAATCCTTAGTTACTTAGTTTCTAAACCTCCAGACTGTGACCTTCTGAAATGAATAGCAAGGTTTAAAGGTGCCACCACCAAATTATATGCAGCTATTGTGGGCATTTTTAAGACAGCTAAATTGCAATTGTGCATGACAGTCTGACATTTTCTTCATTGTGCAAAGTGGCAGACTTTAGCAGAGCGCAGGTCAAACACATTGACACAAAAAGCAAAAGGCGGTGGGTGACTAGAAAAAGCTTTCAAATATTGTGTAGCGCTCTGTGTGCAGTCAAAAGCAAGTGCAGACACGGTAAAATGTATCACCTTTACTAAAGCTTAAGGCTTTTGGAAGAGTGGGTATTTATTAAATCAAGAGGTAACTGCTGTGTGAAAGAAAGTTCATATTCACACTCTAGGCAGGGATTAATCATCAGTAAAAGAACATTTAAAAACACCAGTGTTTGACACCACAGGAAAAATAGGTCAGCGAGAAAGAATCAAATAGAATTTCTATTTAAGCTGTGCCAAAGGTGCTTGAAATAAGTGTTTGCGACATTTGAGAATTGCTTAAAATTAAACAAGTATAAAAAAAATACAGTTTTCATTTGAGAATGCTATGAAAAATAAACATGCAAAAAAATATTTAAGGAATGTGTCTTTGTAATATATAATTTATCACAGCCTCAAGGTGCTACAAAAATGCATTCATCCAGAGACTACCAACTCCCAGACACTTCGTTCTGCTCTTCCAAGGCATTCCCTGGCCAGCCATGAGACATAGTCCCTCCAGCGTGTCCTAGCTCTTAGGCCACTTCACGATGGGACATGCCCGGAACACCTCCAGGAGGCCTCTGAAACAAACTGTATGCCTGAGCCACCTCAACTGTTCCTCTCGAAATATTATAAGTAACATATTCCAAAAGTATAGAAAATCACACACAAACAAGCTAAGAGTTCTCTGCGGACTACGCTTAAAAGCACCAGTGAGTAGAGCAGTTGTCTTTCAACCGAAGGTAGGCGGTTCGATTCTTACTCCCCCCACAGTTCATACTGTCGTTGTGTCCTTGGGCAAGACACTTAACCACCCTTTCCTCCAGTGACTGTAAGACTGGTAATTACTGTAGAACAATGTAAGTCGCTTTGGATAAAAGTGTCTGCTAAATGAATAAATGTAAATGTAAATATCTAAACATAACGCTGGTGCTCCCGGCGCTCCTCTACTTGTTCTCCAGCATTGTTCGTACATGACACCCACCCAGAGGAAATACTGTACTAGGTTACCAGGAGTATATTATTGTGATGTGACAATTAATTGGAGTGTGATCCCATGTATAAATAATAATTAAAAGAAGACGTAAGTGGTTGTTAAGCACACTTTAGTACTTTTGTTTGGTAACAATGTAAAGAGAACAATCAGTCAACTAACACAACTCTTTATTCTTTTCTTTTTTTTTTTTTTTGTCTGTGCACACTCATTTAAATGTTTAAATGTATTAGTCTGGACATAACGTCAAAGGGACTGAATGTGCTGTGACCCCTAAAATGTGAAAAACCTCCAAGAATAAAATATGTAGACTGCAGTAATACCACAGCAAACTCATGTAATGGCAAAATTGATCTGCGGCTTAAGCCTTCAAAACATAAATGTAAGTTGTTCATGATTTCAGGCTACTGTGGTTTGTCCGGCAATCCACTGGGCTATAATCTCCACTGGCAGTGCGCTGAAAACGTTGTTCGGAGCCGACCGCCGACAGCATTGTCTGGTCTTTATTAACAGGCTGAGGGTAGACCCATGCTTTTCTCCACGTCTAATATTCGGCCAGAGGTTGGATGACATTCCTCGAGGCATGTGCCTGACATTTGGAAGTAGACTGGTATAGAGACAGTAATAATGTCACAGGGGCCGTAGGTGTATTCTAGGCCGAAAAACACAACAGACAGTCAGGCATTGTCCCGTGTAAGAAGAGATTTAATCTGTTTTGACAGACAGAAATAACCTCAGAGAATATCAAGTTTTCTTTGACTGCAAAACATGCACAGCATAGTTCACTAACAGAATCATTCTTGGAATGTGCACATTATCCCAAAAAATAAAGTTTCTCAAGAACTGCTGTAGGGCTTTAGGAGTTTTCTGTTGGTCATTAGGACAAAGCCTAAACTAAAAAATTTTTTTAAATTATAAAAATTAGTCAAACTGCAATGCTATTGCTAATATTGTTTAAGATGAATGTTTATATATTTTCAAAGCCAATATGTAATAAATCAGTAGGATATCCATATTTGAAAATATGTATTTTAAAAAAATATATAAGAGCTAAAACATGGTAATAAAGAACAGAGGCCCAACCCAATGTTCTGCTATTTTTGTATCACTTTTTGGGTAAATGTCATTGAATTGTCATTTAGACTGTTTAAAGCAGCAAAACACATCTTTTAGCCAGTAGAGGCCTCAGACCCCTCTCTGTGCAACTGGACTGTCAGCAGCACAATTTTTGTTTATAAGTACAGATTTTCCAAGCGACACATTTTGAAGAAAGAACATGTCTTCTGAAACAGTAGGGTAATTTTATTGTTTTTTGTACAAATAATACTCTGCTAGAGTCCAGTGTATTTGCCTATTTTCTTTATTGTATGCGTAGTTTGGTAGAGCGTGTCAATCACAATTTCTCTATTAATATGTCCCCTGGAAAGGACAGGAAAGTTAGAGGTTTCTGTCCGCTGAGGGTACCGTGTAGGTGAAATAGGCATTGATAGCTTTTTGACAGTTTCATCAATATAATTTTGAGACTTAAAGTTACTACTAAAGTGCTACTTTAAATCCCACAATGAAATTAGACCATGGCCCGGCTGAAGATGGATGTATGAATGGATAATTTATTTATCGTTCATAAATTCATTATTATTATTATTATTATTATTATTATTATTATTATTATTATTATTATTATTATTATTATTATCAATCATAATAATAATAATAATTTATTTTTTAGACTTTAATTTGAAAGGTTGTGTTTTGATTCATTTGATTTTGCAAAGTGAAAGTCTTTGGTAATTCAGTTTCTCACAGTGTCTCACTTGCATATTCTATACATGTTCCTTCTTGATTTAATCAGTTAAGCAAAACTTTACACAAATATCCTGTACGAGCCTGTCTCCATTAATCACAATTACAAGACAGGGACTGAGACACTACCAGCAAACACAAATGCCTCCATCCGTAACTTAAAACTGTAAAAGCGTCGAAAAACCTATCTTCCACTTGCACAAACTCATTACCACCACAGACGTGCTTCTGTAAAGGTGTGCTGCTCCCTCTGTGCCAACACAATACGTGGAAAAGTCCTGTGTCTTCATGCTCGGCTGGTCCACAGTTATTTCGGTTTTATTTTCCCCACCTAAGTAACATTTCTGTTCTAAAGTGTGCGTACGGGGTGTGCACAGGGCTGTGTGGGTGTTCTTGGTACAGTAATTGAGGGTGTGTGTGTTCCAGAGGAGAGTGGCGGGTAAAAATGTGCACATGCTGCTGTCAGTGTGCTTGATGGATGGGCCGAAACATCGTTTATTGACACAACACCTTCATGTTTCACAAGGCCATCCGTCACAGCAAATGCCCATCTGCTGCAGCAGCCTTTCACACACTCGCACACTGTTTTCATACGCGTCCTCCCACTGGTCGTGATTTTCACCCCGATGCCCTCGTTCCTTCTTCTTTCTCTTCTGAAAGGGACAGCTTTGCACAATAGATGCCATTCAGCGCACAATAATATCTATTCATATTAGAAAAGGACACTCACTGTTAACATCTCTGTATCAGACACCGACAGGAGCCTCAAATGCCAAGAAAATAGTTTCCCATAGGAACCGTTCAGGGATATGGAGTGTAGTGATTGTGTCTACCTTTAGTTGTTCATTGGCCACATCAGAGGTAATGGAATGTTTTTTTTCTACTGTATTTTAACAATTACTAGATGAAATTGATTAAATACTGCACTTTAGCTTTTCTGATCTATGTTCTGTGGCTCAATTGTCCTTCAGATTAAAGGGTTTACACAACCTTTGTTGTTTTCACCATTACTAAGCTGCCCGTTGGCAAAGTCCGGTGTAATTTATTTTCTCGCCATTTTGTTGCCTTTCTGTGTGTGTTGCTCTGTCTGTTTATAATGCTCTTGGTTATTGTATTCTGTTTAATTTTATGCTGATGTTGTTCAGCACTTTTTAAACTTTGTTTTTAAAATGCTGTATAAATAAAGATAATTATTTATTTTTTTTTAAATGTACTCAAGTAAATGTAACTCATTACTACCCACTTCTGGCCTCATGGTATTTTTTTATGCAATACCACAAGTAGCCACTGGTGGAAGCAGCACAATGTCAAGGTCTAATAATACATCCCTGGTTAATGGCTAATAGAATTGACAATATTGTTGAATAAATAACACCCTACCTCGTTTTATAAATACTATATTTTACTTTTACTCTGATTCCAAATGTAGGTCATGTGACTATTTTCTTACAAAACAAGAACCTATATAATATGTATATTGCTCATATTCACAGGCATTTCAAGTGTTCATCCTGTAACTAATGCCAAACTATTCTTCTGTGCTCAGGTCTAAATTCCACAAAAAAATGGCAGCACAACACAATAAACTGGATAAACTTGTCTTTTCAGAGCAAGGTTAAATTCGGCTGTCATGCTTTAAATGTCTGACACTTGACAAAGAGAATTGTATTATTGCTGCGAGCTAGTTCCTTTGCACACATGGCCTCTGCACAGCAATGCTCCCCCGCTGCATCCTTCTTGCTTCAGTGGTTTGAACAAGTTACATTAAATCACCGGCTAGACTCGGAAAAATGAAAGTAAGACCTTGTAAAGACCTCAAACTTGAGACTTAGCAAACACTTCAACCTGTAACGTTCTGTTAGGTGTTCTTTTTTTGGTGGATGCAAACTGGGCCATTCTTTACAAACTTGCGTCAGTGGAGAGATAAGAAAATGTGAGTCTGTCAACCTTTGATCAGTCGTAGCCTTTCTCTCTGCAGCTGCACATTTACAATTGCATGGTTTGAATGTGGATGATGAAATATACTGCGAAGACACGCTTTTGGGAAACTACATCGACCTCAGACCAACAAATCTGTATTAAACAAACTTTAGATATTAATATATTTTTACTGGAACAAAATTTCAATTCACCAATAAATTGTATTTTTTGTTGATAATTTTATTATACTGGTGAAATTTGACTTGACAGTACTTTGCAACTCCATAAGGTGATGCATATAATATGAATGATAAAAAATGTCAATTAAATGACAATAAAATGACATAAATTAAATACCAGGGCCGACTGCCAATGGCTTTTCCTGTTACCGGAGTTCTTTCAGGGTCTGCTTTCTTTCTGCTTGTGAATTAGTGAAACCTTATTGCCCATTGGGAAAGAGTGAATGATTGTTTGTCAGTCTGTGTCTCTAAGTGTTAGCCTTGTTATTAACTGGCCTTTGCCAAAATGTACCCCACCAAAGGATATGCCCCATCTTAGTGTTTATACCACCTAACGCCTAAAGCAACTGAGACCACCCCCTGCCCCTGTGGCCCATAATGGGATAAAGTATATTATTAGAGATTATTCATAGAACAAAAGAAAAGGTAAGCATTCACACACTGTGTACATCTTTCAATTAACTGCATAACTCGGCTTACCTGTAAAAAAAAGGTTTACGTAAAAGCATCTGGACTCAGTTTTCAAGGGGAAGACATTTTGTCTTTAATTCCAAGAGACTTAATTAATTCTGAGTTCAACTGGTAAGAGAGCTGAGCTTATATATCTAAAAGGAGTTTAGATAAAGTTTCCCCTGAAACCAAACCTGATGGACCAGGTTGTTCTGTTCTCACAGTCGTTGTCCATGAAAGGGAGTCGTTAAGGCTCAGGAGAGTCGTTAGTGACACTGCTCCATTCAGGTTCTGTGTTTGTTCTAGGGTGAAGCTCAGAATTGATAAAGTCTCTTGGAATTAGAGACGAAATGTCTTCACCTTGAAAACTGAGTCCAGATGCTTTTACTTAAACCTTTTTTTCAAGATGTCTTGGATGACTGAGAACTTTCACAGACACATTGGTTTATCTGTGTTCTTTTTCCACAAAACCATCTAAAAGGGCTTCCATGGAAAGCGTTTGCTAAGATCTGGTACTTTAAATGAACGAGTAGTGGGTGATTTGATTTATTACATGTAAGAAACAACTATTTTATCTAGTCAGAGCAGCAGCATGTTTTTGGTCACTACATGGTCAAATGTCAAACACGCACAGAACTATTAGTACTGCTTCAACATTGGTCAGACCACCAGCACTGCAAGAGCAAAGGGTTTTCTGAGCAATACAAAATAGACCGTGCACTCATAAATCTTCTACAAGGAAAGGAACAAAAATATAGTCACCAAAAAAAAAGCATTTTTTTATGTGATTTTAAGGTTTTATCTGGATTTTGCAAAGGTCAGTAAATAAATAAAAAAAAATTGGGTGTGTTTTGTTTTATGTGGGTTTTGTGATTGAAAGACCACTGGCTGCTTATTATATTGTATATTTAAATAAACATTCTTTACTATCTATAGATGAAAAATATTCTTATTGTATTGTGTCAGCACTACATAAAGCAGTTGACTGACGCAACTATTTTCCCTTTTATTACATTTTGTTACATTTGTGTGCTTCAAATTCTCTAAATATTTAATTGGAAAAAAAACAACGCCATATCAATGTTGTTCTGCAATGAATGAAGACTATCTTTTCATGAGCTATATACTGCAATAATATCATAAATTACTTCATACCATCCCTCGTCATTCATTATATATTGAGACCTTCACTTTATCTAACTCATGCTATACTGGTACAACTGAAAGGTTCACAACTGGATTATACCTCCACCAGAACACTGTGTAGAGATTTCTGCCAAGTATATCTGTACACAGCACCGCCAGCACCACCATGTCCTGTAGATTCATCCTCTACAACATTAGGAAAATTAGACCTTTCCTAGGCTTTCCAAGGCTAGCGCTTTCCAAGGCTCTTGTCTTGTCCAAACTGGATTATTGCAATGCTCTTCTGGCTGGACTCCCTGCTGCACAACCAAACCTCTGCAGCTGATTCAGAATGCAGCGGCAAGAGTGGTCTTTAAAGAACCGAAGAGAGCGCACGTAACTCCTTTTTTCAGTAGGTTACACTGGCTCCCGGTTGATGCCCGCATTAAGTTCAAAGCTATGCTCTTGGCCTACAAGACCACCACTGGCTCCGCCCCCTCATATCTTCACTCACTGATTCAGACCTATGTTCCTACCAGATCCTGGGCTCTGCAAATGAACATCTGGTGGTACCATCCCAAAAAGGAAAAAAATCACTCTCACGTACTTTCTCTGGATCTGTTCCACATTGGTGGAATGATCCATCTTTAAAAAATGCTTGAAAACACATCTATTCCGTCAACACCTGACTGACAAACACTGAATTCTACTTCCTTTTTATCGATTCCTTTTCTTAAAAAAAAAATAAATAAAAAATAAAAAAAGTTCTTATCCTTAGCTTTGTATGCTGTGCTAGGTTTTTAACTGACTAGTTTTTTGTGCACTTATGCTTTTTGTTACCTTGTGTTGTTGAAACTGCTTCCATTATTTTCCTCACTTGTAAGTCGCTTTGGATAAAAGCGTCTGCTAAATGACTAAATGTAAAATGTATACAGTAAAGGATGTATCCACCTGTGGTTGCCAAGACAGGCAATTTTCAATAGACTTCAGAAGACCTACAACTGTGGATTTCACAGAGGTTATATGTTTTTGCTTATCGAATCAATGTATATACTGTAATTTTAAGAATTAACATATGTAGCTTTGTGGCTCAGGTTCATACTGTTGTTGTGTCCTTGGACGAGACACTTCAAGGGTGTAAGTGTGTTTGGTGGTGGTCGGAGAGGCTTTAGGCCCAATATGGCTGCACGTGTGGCTGTGGAGTGAATGAAAAATGAATTAAATCCCTTTAAGTCCCTCGGAAAAAAGTACTTTATATATATAATCCATTATTAACACCAGCTAAATCTTTTAAAGTTATAGCTTATTTTAGTAAATTTTACCGCAATCACTGGTACGTAAAATTATGGCAGTTTTCTATTCATTTTACTTTCAGAAAAAGGCTGCAATCAGCCCAGTCCAGTTTGGTCCGCTTTAATCAAACTCTAGTTTGTTCGCTCTGAAAGTATGGTTCGTTTGTAAATGTGTGAATGTGCAATCAAACCGTGGTGTTTGGTTGAGCTGAGAATGCAAAGCACACCCCACAATGAAAGATAAAAAAGACCAATGTGGGGCAAAAAAGTCTTCTCTTTTCCGCTGCTCCTTTCAGGGGTTGCAACACCTTCATCTTCTGCTACTCTTCTCTTACGCCAATTACTTTAATGTCTTCCTTCACTACATCCACAAATCTCTCACTTGGGTTTCCTCTAGGCCCCCATGCAGCTCTAACTTCACATTCCTCTAACTTTAACTCATTCCAATTCTTCCTTTTCATCAAACCTCAACATCTTCACCTCTGCCATCTCCAGCTCTTCTATCGGTCTTTTCCTCAGTGCCACTGTCTCTAAACCATACGTCACTAGTCTATGTGATGGTTGAAGGAGTTGACTGCGTTATTCAGTAGTTTTGGTTTATATGAGTGCAGTGTTAAAGAATCAGACAAGTTAAAACTGAAACACAGTTCTATTTGACTTTTTCTATGATTTGATTCAAGTTTGCCAATTTTTTCTGATAATATTTTGTTTAGCTTTTATGAGCAAAATGTTTCAATGAAGGCATCTGGCGGTAGTTTTGAAGTTGAAGAAGTTTTGTTTGCTCATCCAAGACCCTTTATCAATTCTAAGTTCAAATGGTGGGTTAAAAGCTGAGTTTTATATTCCTCAGAGGGAGTGGTTAAACCTGTGACCTGTCACTACTGTAATTGGACAAAAGCTGATGAAAGTATGGGTTGTGTTAGTACTGGTGGGGGAGCCGTTATGCTCCTGTGACTCATTAACATAACTACTCCCTTTTAGAGAAAAGCTGTTTTGGCTTTGGTTTCAGTAGACTGTTGGAGGAAAGAAATAAAGGAAAGGTTGTGTCTTTGTTCTTTGATTAAAGAAGGTTTAAAGCTGTTCTAATTTCACAAAAATGGCTTCCTTCACTTTACTTCCAAACCACATGGCCTCCCTGGCCAAGACATGGACAGTGCTGTCCTCAAAGCCTACATCCAGATGCCTTCTGCTGAATACGTCCTGGATGACTGAGAAACTCATACTTTTGATATTTCATAGTACTTTACATACTTTTAACAGCCCACCCAGCCTTGAAAAGCCTAGAAAATCTTGCCTGTGACTGATGCTATGGCAGCACCACAGACCCTACTGGCTGCTGACCGTGATGTTCTAGGAAAGTAGAAGGCTCAAACAGGAAAGTCTGCGAGAAATGGGGAACTGTCGAAGCTGGTGAGTGCACCCTTCCTCAACTGTGACACATAGCGCGCTCTCCCTCTTCTGCTCGCCGCGGTGTCCTCATTACGGCTAATGTGCGGCTGTTGGCAGGGGGCTGCGCAGCTGACTGGGGATCTCAAGGGAGTAATGATGGGGGCCAGTGGCCAGGGGCCTCAGGAGGGAGGTTTGTTGCTGGTGATTCCCTGCTACTTATGTCGAGGCCAGAAAGGTCAGCTTCTCGCTCGCACACACACCAGTTTTTACACTCAGGCACACACACCCCGAGTGCCAGACAGCTGCAGTTTGCACGATTCTCCATTTGCCCTTGGGAGAAATATGGGAATAGAGAAGCAAACAGCAGGGAGTGTTTGCCCAGGCGCACACCACACCTCATCCATCTCCCAGCTCCTCGCTTCCCATCCCTGCTCGTCGTCTCTCCCCGTCGAGGAGACACAATCATTTCTCCCTCAGTCCCTTTCCCAGCAGCCTTTGGGGTGTATTGGTCCGGTCTCGCTCCAATGCCGATATAATCCTATAATGCCTCTAAATGATCCAGAGGTTGAGTGCTCCTCCTGGATGCCAATGGGACCTGCTGGGTTCACACCTGCTGGAGCGGGTTAAGATAAATGCCAGTGGCCAGGCGGGCATCTGGCCCTGCATTAATATTTAACAGGCTTGCTCTCATCTACGGAACTCTAGAAGTGTGAAGGTGCCAAAGCTCAAAGACATACCTCAGACTTAATATGGATTTGTGAAAATGGACAAAGCGTAGATGGAGCAGCGATATGCAGACAGCATTTTTAGTTAGTACACACAGGGTAAACTTTATTTGTAGAGAAAACATTTAAGATAAATCTTGTAGCATTCAATCATCACAAACAGATTGTGTGGCAGAGTTCTTTTTATTTACTTGCATACTGGTATTTTTCTACAACCACTGAAGTGTAAAAACAGAGTAAAGATGTAAATATCCAAACAGAAGAGGAAAAAAAGTAAAACATGTAATTATGAAAAAAATGGCACCAAATAGCACAGGATAGAGGATTTTTTAATTTTTCTACTAAAAGCACAAAGTAGTTGGTTGTGTTCCTATCCGAGCCTATGGCATGAATGAGATAAGATTCAAGAAAAAAAGAGTCTGTCTGGGATTACAGGAGGACTTCTAGTTAGTTCACAAAGATGTTTGTAATTCCTTTAAAGACTGTTTAACTAGAAGAACATATCCTGAACTGAAATGAGGAAATCACTTTATGGCTGACCACGTTAGGATTTCCATTTCAACTTTCTGCCCTCTGTTAAGGCGTTACCCCACTAACGGACCTTCCTCAAAGGAAGAACCCATTGGGTATTGAACCCATCCATTAGGTATAGTTGCATTACCTGAAATGAACATTACACTGTCTAATATTTGCGCTTCCTTAACCTTGTGAACCTATTCCTCTTAGTGAAGTTAAGTGTTATCAGTGAATGGTCCTTACAGAATGTAGACCTAGTTAGGAATCTCAACAGTTTTGACTTTCGCTCTTGTTACAGAATGTACCTAATTGCCACTACAGCCAGGAAACATTTTGACCTCATGGAGGGTAAAAGGTTCAAATATTTTCTTTTGAAGATCCCTAAGTTGTAACGTGGATAAACCAAACCAAATCCTTGTTAAGGTAGAGTTGCTGCTTAATCACAGGAAACAAGTTGAACTTAAGGCAAGAGAAATGTTTGGTTATGTTACACGAGATGTAAGTGGAAACTTTGGTATGTGTCAATCAAAAGTGAACCTTTGTGTTAATCATTATTATGTTTAAACACTTTCAGAAAAATGTCAAACTAATGTTATTAAAGGCAGTGTCACATGTCTTTAGCAGTAATTGTCTGCAGACAAATTCTTATTAAATTATTGCTTTATCCAAATCATAATTTGTTTATTGTATTAATGGGGCAATAACCTCTTGTCCAGGGTCAAGTGTAGGACACAGTCATTTGTTCTGGTTCACATCACATGTTTCACGTAGCCATCTATAAGTCAGAACAGTCCCTGTTTGCCTTCTGCTTTAATGGTTTTGGGATTTTTGGTAATTCAGTTGTTTGGTCTTAGATAGGATGACTCAGTCTTCATCTGCAATGTACCAATTCAGACATCAACTGGCTGCTGTCTGTTGTTATAAAGCCCAATGCAGGGGATGGTCCAAGTTCAGTATAGCATCCATCCTGCTGTGTCCCTCTTGCTCTACTACCTTAACCAGAGTCTCAAAACTAACACCTATAGTTGAACCAGCCCTCTCTATTAGTTTTTCTAGTCGCCTACAATCTCTTTTTCTGAAAGTGCCCCCAACAGACTGCAGCATATAAACACGAGTTAGCCATTACAGCCTGATAAAACAACCGCAGCAATTTATTGTTTATTAAAAGACCTCAGCGTTCTTAGAAAACGGAGCCGGCTTTGGTCTTTCCTATAAACTACATCTGTATTTATGGACCAGTCCAGCTTGTTGTCCAGATGCACTCCCAGATATTTATAGGTGAACACTATTTTAATATCTTCTCCACTGATGGTCACAGTTTGAATTGGGGGTGTATTGCACCTAAAGTCAATGACTATTGCTTTAGTTTTGGAGGTCTTTAGAATGAGACAGTTCCTTGTACGGTTCCTGTTTTGAATCAAGACACTATTGCTGTGTCATCAGATTATTTTTCAATTTGGTTGGACTCAGAGTTATAATAAAAATCTGTAGTGTATGACGTGAAGAGGAATGAAGAACAGTTCCTTGAGGAGCCCCTGTGCTACATATGAGTCTCTGAGACACAGTTCCCCAGCCTGACATATGTGGTCTACCTGTAGGATAATCAGATAGAGCATGTTTAGTCTGTGATCTTAAGATTCTCCATTAGCTTTCATAGCTAATTTTCATAATTTGAGAGGTGAGTGCTCTATAAAGATTTGGTCCAACTGGGCACCCTAATTTAGGAACTGGTCCTATATAGATTTTTTTCCACAGAGTAGGAACCCTACCTAATTTAAGACTCAGGTTAAAGAGCTTCTGCTACAACACACACAGAGTTGACCAGCACATTCTTTTAAAAGTTGTGTCAGATGGTCTGGACCAGCCGCTTTTCCAGGGCGCAGATTTCTCAGTTCAGTACAGCTGGTTCACCTGGGCTTTATGCAATGCTTTGTTTTTCTGTTTGGCTGTATGTTTTGCAAATTGTTTTGGTTCAGAGGCAGTTTATTCTGTGTATGTTAGGAACTGACTCTAAAGACTAGACTAGGATTTCTTTGGATAGAACAGAAAAAGAATTGGGAAGGCTTCCCAAGCTAGTAGTTAGCTATTCTCCACACTTTTATGTAACAATAATTACCACTTTAGACTACAGCTAATAACTAAAACTACAAATATGCTTCAGGGCATTACCAATAAATTGCAGACCTTTCATGGTGGCAGTATTAGACTCATTTTCTAGGAGCGTTAATCTGGTATATAGACATAGTTCAGCCCTACAGTATATGTGTCTAAAAGAAGCACCCATATTTGTGGAAGAAAAGAAAAACAGACATTTAAACATCTGAAAGTCGTGATTTCACCAGCTTTGTTAAGCATTGTCTGGAACAGTTATTTAAACACCTAGGTCTTCAGCATACACTAAGAAGATGATATCACTTGGGTGTAACTTATTTCTCATTTATATATATATATATATATATATATATATATATATATATATATATATATGAATACAGCCATAAGCCATTTCCATTGACTTTGAATAAGTGGCCTCACTGCCTGCCCACTGTTTGTTTGATAGTCCTATGGAGCTCTTGTCTCACAAGACACTGACCTTGAGATTTCTTCTCTAAATATTTCAGGTTTTGACATTTTCAAGCTACTTCCCATTCAGCGTAATACAAAATAGTACTCACTGGGGCAGAAATCTGTAAAACAACTAAATAACCAAAAATGCCCTGTTATCCACCAAAAACAGCAAGCCTCTTTCTGATAACAGTTAATCTTCCGCTGTGGCTTTGCTTCAATGATATTTGAGCAACATGATGTCAGATGATAGTGGCTGTAATACCACTATTGTGTGACATCACTTGGACAGATTAAGTTAGATGGTAGAACAGCAGGATTTAAACATTACGATAGCCGTGTGAGTTTGATTAGACCACATCCGCCGCGCGACTGGAATCGGACCATGGGCGGCTATTGGCACCAAACTGAGTCAACTGCCTGTATTTTCTCTGTTGGATGAAAGCTTTTTTGTTTTGTATTTCTTTTTACCTTATGTAAAAATGTAAACAATATTCTTTTGAAAGATGAAGACTAGAGGCTAGATTTATCAAGATGTGCCATTCTGCATACGGCACTAGATTACAAATGCATCGCATATTTTTAGCCATAATTACTAAAACGTGCATGATCTGTTTGTCTGATAACCAAATATTGTGTGACTTTCTCGTTCCTTTACTAAGTATTAATGAACATGGTCACATCCTTTACAAAGAGGTCTCATTTATTTTAACAATAATTCCTATTACAATATACTATATGCTAGAAATAAAGCAAAGAAAATTTAATAGGGTGATTCTCTGGTTGTGGTTTGATTTGTAAATAATAACATACCCAAGTGAAGTTTTTATGAATAAAACCTCAAGCTGAATTAAGAATTGGTCTGAGATTTAAACAAAGTACACAAAGAATGAGCATTGCAAAATAAAGATTCCATACCTTTACTGTGCTAAACAGTGATTTTTTTTTTTTTATGAAAATAGGTTTTGCAAACACCATAGTAATTCTGGCCCTAGATCTAAAATGGTATTTAGCCAGGTTTATTAGCTAAACGGATATTTGAGTGTTAACATTTAGCTTTTAAAATAGAGGTAAAATAAACTTGAATTTGTTATGTTGTCAAATAATGGTTTGTGAAAAGCAATGTTAAAATGTTGTGTCCGAAATGAAAGCACATAAAAACATTTCTTTATATCTCTGAAACTGGGACCATCCAAAGAGCTTTTGAACGCAATATTAATACTATTTTCTCATCTAGACTGATTGAGAGATGTTTTCTGTACATCTTTTCTTCACATCACACTCCTCTCGCTCCCATTGAGCTGAGAGCACAAACCTCAAGGGTGCCTTTTACCCACGCATCATAGCTTTCTTGCCTTGCCTTTTACCCGTTGGTGGCCTTTCATGCAAAAGCAATATCGGCTCATCCCAGGGTAATGGGTAACTGCTTCTGAGTCTGCCGAGATCCAGATCACTTTAAATTATTAATTTTCCACAGAGAAAGAGCAGACAGGGCAAAGGCGGGACTCTCACTCAACGACGAGGACTGTCGCCGAGCCAGTGTCAACACCAAGAGTCAAGCTCAGTAACCAAATTAAGCCATGCGTAGATAATCTTTGCACAATGGGAAATCACACCCAAAAATGTAAAATAGAATAACAAAACACAAAATTCCAGTCCCCATTCTTTTCTTAAACAAATAAATATCCAATTCTGAATACAATGATGTCTCTTATGGCAGTATTATACAGTATATTTCTCCACCAATCAGCTGGAGGACTGTTTGACCGTACACAAAAGTGTAATAGTGTACTGATCCTCTACTAAGGCCCTGGCTTCACAAATACGCATTTTTTTAAACTGATATTTTTACTCAACTATTCATACAAAAATGTCTATCCAGAGCAGAACATTTGACAAAATGTCCATCCACATGGCTCTCAAACAAACACAAAGAGCTAAATGTCAGTGATAACATTTCGCAAAAAAACAAAAAACTAAAAAAAAAGTGATTTTTTTTTTGTGTGAAAAGACACTTAGGCGTAGTTGATCCTAAAGGTTTTTAAACAATATAAAACTGTTTCAGTGAATCAGTTTCAAAGGGATTTCAACCAATGATGTGTTGAGCCGTGCAGTATTTTTTGCATTTGGTGCATTTGATTGAAGTGAGTGAGGACACCAAATTTACTCATTGTTGCTGTTATCATGGATATATGAATGCTAAATACACACACACAGAAATTAAAACCTTAGTTGTCTTCTCCTCTGCATCTGATTTTCAGACAATCAACAAGAAATGCTGTACTTTTTGGGTATTTATGAGGAAATTGCTGGGTTGATTAGTGCATCGATCCATTTAAACATTCTTACCTCAACAGACCAGTAAGACTAGGACAGCTAAGACTAAGGCAATTAGTACGGGGCAGGAAGGAGAGCTGCCCTAAAGCTAAGATGAACAGTGGCTAAACTGTACAGCAGGAGTTTTGTGCCTCAGAATGCTTTCTGAAGTCCTGTAGCCTACCTGCAGTATGTACACACCTCAGTATCTGATGCACAAGACTTCTCTACATCTATAGCTCTTCAGCTTCAGTGACGGCAACCATTCAACCTGTCCCGAACTAGCGTTCCACCCAGACCCCACTCCTCACGGCCACAGCCCTTGGTGAACCACATATCTCAATATTAAATATCCAGTTTACTTTCATTCCTCCATTTTAGCTAATTTATATTTGTTTCAAAACCAATAGTAGTGTGTATTGTTGAAAAGCTTTAAATGATCCTTGACAGAATAGCGAGCTAACGTAATATGGTGGACGCATTGTGGTCTTTAAAGGGAAGTGACAGAGGAGAAAGCCGAGGAGAATGCATATGTTGCACATGTAGGTGCTTTTACTTAAGTGGAGGACTCTGGCCGATAACAGAGAACCGGAAGTTGCTTTGTTTCACACTTTGTGAGGTCGTAGAGACCCTAAACAAACACAACTGTATGCATAGAAAGAGTGTTTTTTTGCATTGAATGTCCCACAAAATTAATTGTTTCCAATTCACGTCTCTTTGGTTTCCCTAGAAGGAGCCTGAATTAGTTTCAGATCAGCAAAAATCCATAGATGGAGTTGGATTTCTGTTTTTTCAATGTTCTTTTCTGTAACACCCTACTCCACTCGTACACAGTGTTACACAGCCTCTCTGAACCTGGCCGTTCTCCAGACTACTACAGATACTACAAACCCACCTACTTGAAAATTCCTGGTGTAACGAACAGACTGTTACAGAAATGTAATGGGGAATAGCGCACTGGTCACTTTGGAAATGCACTTTGCACTCGTCTAGCACACAGCACTTTAAACAAATGCAAATTTGCACATAAAAAAAGGACATTGCACACGATTGTTTTTAAATAATTTATTGATCGTTTTATAGTTTCACCTGTGGCTCGGACGGAGCGCGTTGTATGATGGCGGCCGGTCTGGGAGGAGAACAAACAGTTAGAAGCAAAATATGCAATAGATGTGTATAATTGTGTGTTTGGTGTTTGGTGTTAAGTGTTGGGTGTAGTAGCCTGGCTCCGCCCTCCTACGTACTTCCGCTCAATTTCATTTCGCTTTAGTACTTAGTCTGGGATCGCTGTATATTCTTAGGTTTCCAGAAATCAATTTTTTGTAGGACCAATCAGCGAACAGAGGGAGTGACTTATTGTTTCCGGTCGGTTTCGGCGCATGACATACGTCACGACCACACGTTAGCGATTGGCTATGGCAGATCCTGTGACTCTGGGCAGATCCAATAGTTTTAAACTTCAACAGAGTTCCCGCATTCAAGGAAGTAAACGCTTGTCAATGGAGCGAGGCCAGACTCTCTGTACAAATGAAATGTACGAGAGTCTGGTAGAACCAGGCTATGGGTGTAGTGGGGTGTAGTGTGTTTTTAAAGGTGGTTTGGTGCCGTGTGTTGGTTTTACTCACCGCTCTGTTCCTTGTCTCCAGGTGTCTGGCCAAAAGAGTCCCCGGGCGAACAACCAACATTAAAAAGGTTCCGGGCCAGACCAAGGCAGGAGAAGGGAGAGGGGAGGAAACTTAACAGTGTTTTTGATTAAGGGATTTTAAAGAAGTCTTAAGTATTTGGTTTTAGAGTTTGTAAATTGTTTTGGGTTGTAAATATGGTTTATTGTTTGGTCTATTTGTTTGGGAGTTGATTAACATGGTTTTTAGAAAAGCTAATGTTAAGGAACTTACCTGGGGGGAAGGATTTGGTTTTACCCAATTAGTGGGAAAGTATTTAAGCTGCTTCAAATCATTCCACAAAAGTTTTTTTTTTTGTTGTAGATGTTGTTGAGGAGTTGCTGTGTTACTTCCACTTAGAGAGTTGACTGCTGGAGAGAACTGAGCTCATCCTTCCTCCATTGCACTTTACACCTAGCACTTTTGGAATTTATTTACTGAAAAAGAAAGAGAAATAAAAAGAAAAACAGAGGTCTATGCCAACTCTTGAGTCCAGATCATCATTGCTTGTCGTACCTCACTGACATCTAGCCGCTAACCAGGTCTCACCCTAACACCTGGAATATCACTTTAAGACTTTTCTACACCTCAAACTACAAAATAATCTGAACAGAGAATCAGATAATGTGGCTAAATGGCCCTGCATCTCAGCAGCACCTCTGCTCCAATCTGTCTAGCAGATACAAATGTCTGCTTTGCCTTTTAAGTTATGCACATTAAATAAATACTGAATCGAGAACATGTTTGCTGTAACTCAGGAGCTGTTGATGATCCTCTTGGTGCTTCCTGATTAATTGAATGTGCTTGATGGCAGGAAGCTCCTCCATGAGTGCGCACATAAAAACGTTATTTCCTGTAACCCCCGGTGTTTGAATTGTCCTCAGTGGTGTCGGAGGAAATGGAGCAGAGTGTGCACAGTCGGGAGCCGCAACCCTGATACCATCTCAAACTAACTCACTTTTCCCCTTTTTTGTAACTCACTTAAGGGCAAAATCAGTGATCGATGTATGATGACGTATGGGTTAAGTAGCTCTATATTCAAACATAAGTCATTGTTATTAAGAAAATCCATGTTTACACAGAGCAGTACAGTTGTGCTCATAAGTTGGAAGAATGTGTGATTTTTTCTTTTTTTAGAATATGAATGATAGCACAAAAATATTTATTTCACTCAGTTAGTGGTTAATGGTCCACTAAAAAAATGGCCCAAAAAAATTCACAAACTCTACCTGGGTATGTAAACGTATGAGCAGGTGAGTACGATTAGGGTCAGTACAGCATTGTTCGTGTTTAAAAGCAGACAAGTAGCGATTTTTTGCTTTTGTTTAAAAACTACCATTGTAAAAATTAATTCACAAACACAAAAATGTAAACTTATTTTTTTCTTTTTAAAGACTAATTTCTGTTTTAAAATTATTCTAACTTTCTAAACAATTTTTTTTCCAAGACATTGTCATTTTATTATCAGACTACAGCATTCATCTTCCTTCACCTCCACCTTTTTGCCCCATCTGGTGTAAAGGCATGTTTACATCGAGTCCCAGACCTAATACTTTGTGAGAAACACTCCTGTGCCTGGCCACTTTGCCGGATTGTGTCCAGAACAGACAATATTTGACTGCGAGTAAAAACTAACAATATAGGAGTATGTATCTAAAGTCTTTACTTCATTTAAAATACATACCATCTCCATCACAGTGACTTGTGAGTTGTCAATTCTCATTGCATGAATATGTGGTTGTAAATAGTACGTGCGTGCATGGAAAACAAATATTCAAGATGTATGACTCTTGCGCTAAGGGTTATTTACCTCTAGTCTATTTAGTTGCACATTTGGGCACATCATTCACTCAAGTCCGCTGCAGGAAACACTGGACGGCCGACCCGGAAACCCAGACGACGACCAGCAGCTGACATTGTGTTTCGTTTATGTGTGTCAGGGTCCGTGTCATTGTCCCACATCAATGAGAGGATGGAGGTGCGGTCGACGAGTGTTGAGCCGGTGCCAGTTCAGGATGTTTCCCGGTTGGACGGGGTCAAGTCCTTTTTTTTGTGTGCCTTGTCTTTTAGCATGATTGCACAAACAGACGGAGGCTTACATCCTAATATCAACAGGAAACACTCCAGGTTTATTGTCTACTGGGGGATGACATCAGCGGGCCAGAAGAAACCGGCAGCCTCATCTCTGGAGGGACGACCAGAAATGAAGCCTATCGTTTACCTGCGCAAATCTGGAAATAAAATAACTCGACACATAAAATATTTTCTCTCAACGATTGGAATTTCAAACCAAATTTTGTTCTGTTATGTTAAGGTAATTTGCTGTAAAAAAAATAAATAAAAAACCAATTGGCTCATTTCCTGCATTCCTCTACTGTCTGACGCCACTCACTTCCAGTGTCATTACAAAGAGATTTTCTGCCATTTTTACTCTCTTCCCCGGCCGTGACACACTGCTCTGCAATGCCGTCACTTCACTCAGACACAGGAGATTACACAATGTGATTGTTAACACAGCTCAGATAATACCTGGCTGTTCCATTTGTTCACTCAAATGAGCCACACTCTCGATAACAAGCTAATTGTGTTGTTATGTCAAGATAATGGTGCTTTTTTTTTCACGGAACAAATGAGACATTTTACACAAACACTGGTTTTCTTATCTCGATATTAAGCCCCGATTGATGTTATTACTTACAAAGGTGTTTGTTATTTGAAATAATAGGACCCACTTAGACTAACCAAAAACAAAGAAGCCATCAAATAAAGTACTTCAATTAAAGGCAGCAGAATGACTGAGGCCAAGGCCAAGGACTAGCAAAGCCAGTGGAGAACACAGAAAGAGATACAAGGAGCAGTTCTGAATAAATCTTCATGTGTTGACTTGTACTTTTGTTTACATAAGCAGATTTAAGATGCAATTTGTAATATTGCATTAGAAATTAATTTGAAAAAAAAAAAGAGAGAGAGAGAGAATCAAGTGCAAACAAAGAAACTGTAGAGGAGGGAACGTTAAAATTAAGCCAACAGTTGTTACAGGTTTGAAGGAACATTATCTGGTTGTACATATTTGTATAGGATGATAAAGATAATAACTATTTTCAGCTAAATAAAAGATATTTGAACCTTGTATATTAACTATATTAGCATTGATGTAAGCATCTAATACAAAGTCAGAGAGAAAACTACAAGCCTTCTACAATAAGTTACCTTAATGCTTTATGAATTTTATTTGTGTTTATTTTTTACGTAACAATCTGGAAAGGTTTGTAAGTGTGTAAAAATACTTAATTATCTCTTACAATGCATTGGGCTCACAATTTAGCAAACAACATTTTTGAATTTAAAAATGTGATACGCTTTGTAATAACCAGTTTATAACCAATTTAGAAACAGTTTGGAAGCAAATCTTATTGCAGAAGGGAGAGTAGCTCCCAAATACTGATATTTTGCCAAATTGGGTAATCATTTTTGTCTGTGTGAACCCCACCATTTTCTGCAGCTTCACAGACCAGAAATTTATTTCTGTCTGAAACATAAAAGTGGATGGACAGCCGTTCTTCCGCTTGCTTTTGTCATTTGTGCAGACATGCTATAATGTGAAATGTAGGCCTGTCATATTGTCAGACCTGAAGTGCTTTCAAATGTCACTTAAACCTGGAAATGGAGCAAAAGGGATCTTTTAAAAGAACAGGTGTTGAAATATATGGTTTATTGAAAGGCATATACAAGCAGCAAAATAGCAAAGGTGTTCTCTTAATGGACCGTTCGGTTACTTCAATCACAGTGCAACTTTTTAATGATCACATATGTTTCCTAAAGTGGCAGCAGTTCTGTCAGCTGTATACATTTAATGCTCAAAGTGTCCTTAAAGAGTCTTTTACATTAACTTTACCCATGGAACCATTAGCCATAGATCGCTGGGAGACTTACACAACCTTAATTAGTCTTTTGAAGCCTGAGCAAGGAAACAAAAACTCAAGAAATAGTGGAGCAGCAAAATCTGTCATAGTTATGGGGTTTTCATTGTTGTGTCGATTCAATATCAGAGTGATTTTCTACTTGACAGTGGTGGAAAGAGTACTGAATATTTGTATTCAAATAAAAGTACTGTTACATGGCCAAATAAGACTGCTGTTGTGAAAGACATTGGACACATGAATTGATTGTACTGCAGTTTAGGCTTATGCATATCACACAATGTGTAAAACTGTACATCTGTCTGAGTAATAGAACATTTATGTTGCTTTAATGGTTCCTATTCCTACTCAGCAGGATAACAGGTATTAAAAGGCTTTGACAGGAGCCACTCACTGCAGATGGTATCATCCAAGACAGCTTTTACTGCAGTGGACTATTTCATATTGAATCTTTTACTTGAAAGAAACTATGCATATGCAGAAATGACATGTACCATTATGTTGGCCTACTACTCTCCTGTGGCATTAGACACTAACATGTTTATAAAATATAAATGTTCATTACCGTTTTACCTTGCACTGCACACACACTTATATATGTATAAATGTGTCTTTATATCCCCTCACACAGTGCAAACAGAAGAGTCCCTCCTGCTCACACTCTGTCCTGATACAGTCACTAAAGCTCTTCTTATTGAGCCATTATAGTTTCAGGTGACAGACACTTGTCTTAAACATTTTGTTTTAGAAAAGGACAAATCTAAACAATTGCCCAGCTATAACTAAGAAATGTGCTAGACCTTCCTTCTCTAGCCTGTATCATAAATATACTAATAAATGTGTCCTTTTAGCTCCTGAAACTAAGAGCTCACCTCAGACATGACTTTAGCCTCTTCTCCTCTGAGTTACTGCCACTGTTCCCTCAACCTGACAGAACAAGGACTTACAATATATTATTTTGATTTAATTTAATTATTAGCTATGAATCTACACATTAGAAAACACAAGCCAATCACACGCAAGCATCATCCAGCCAATCAGAGAACAGTATAGTAATGACAAAGGCGAGACTTGTTGCTTCCATCTCTACTACTAGACTGTGATGAGCATGACATCCTCACTCTGGCTTTGGCATCTTCAAAGGACAGGAAAATCAGTATGAATAGTTGTCTGTCCGTGTATGTTTCCAAATGTTCGCTCTGCAATTGACTGTGGATTGTCAAGTGTGCACCTTGCCTCACCAGGAGAGTCCAGGACCAAGATGCTCATAGACTAGTTTGTGTTACATAGCTAGAGACGCCATTGAACTGCCATCTTTTCAACAGTCCACTCTCAGACCAAGAGGAGACAAACACAAGAGGGGGTTGGGAGGATGAGACGAGTGACAACCTGTGATTAGAGACATTGTCAGCCAGTGTCAACTTGAGAAATAGAGTTTGGTCAGAGTGGAAAAGAGTTCTAGCTAACATACTCTCTACTAATGTCCAAACCTTTGTCGTGGGAAATCTTTGGCTGAATGACTGTGAGTCCACTTGACTTTGATCCTGTCACACTGAGATGTTCAGTTGTAGGGGCTCTTCAAATATATTCAAAAGCATGGACTACTATCACTGTTCTCAGACGTCCAGTAGCTGTTCTCTGTTGTTCAAAAGCCGAATGCAGAGGAACACCCATGTTGTTCAGTATAGCATCTGTCATGTTGCGTGTCGGTTGTTCCGCAATTTAAACAAGTCTCCAAATACTAATACCTGATATGGTATATATGATATGATAAGGGCATCAGGAAATATTTCTGCTGATTGAATATAAACTGTAACCACAACAACATGTGAGCACTCTCTTGGGATACAGCATGGTCGCAGTCCTACTGCCAACAGCACCACATCTTGACAACAGATCTTTTTTAACTGTTTGATGCCCTGGATATCAACATTGGTTGTGTTTACAAAAGTATTTTTTGAGTGCTACAGCAAAAGGTCATCTGGAAATTGTAGCACAGTTTGGCAAAACTTCACGACTCAAGCACTTTAATGCAAAAGTTAATGTCACATTAAAATGATGTCAACTGAAAATAAGGACTAGAACTATTATTCAAGTCACATTGTTGGCCCATCTATTTCCATTGTTCCTTCTCCACTACCTTCTATTATTCTAGCTGCTACTGTGTAAACCCCAGACTCATACTTAAAGCCTGTATGCAGAACTCATACCTCACTGTACTCGCCGTATGAAGCCTACTATTATCTTGCCCATTGCGGCTGTATCATGCATGACAGCGTGTTTCCTCACAGCGCTCTGTTGTCACTCGTTACGAGCCGGCGTGGAGCAGCTTCAGAACCGATGCGCCCTGAAGATGTCAGCGGAGGCGGCAGGGGGAGTGCGGGTTGGTGTGTGCCAGCTTCTGCAGCCTCTCCTGGGACACCTCTAATGTAACCACCTGGCATCATGCAGTACACTGTACACTCAGCAGTCATTCAATCACTGAGTGTTGCACACCAGATGGTGTCAGATATGGCAAATACAGCGCAGATATGTAAACACACTCAGGATAAAAGATTGAGCTGTGCTTTTTTTCACAGCAGTGGTTGAGTTCAGTTAGCATGGCGTCACATTCAAGTTAAGCCAAAGCAATACGGTCTGTGTTTATCTTCCCAAACACTAATCATGAGAAATTCATTCACAATAGTATTCCATGATATGTATCCAGTGGTAACCGAAAGATGTGTAGAGTAGGCACAAACTGCTTATGAAAATGTACAAGGAAAAAACAAGAGCAGAAGTAAGAATTAGAGTTGCTTTAGCTCTATTTACATGTTCCAAATAACTGACTTGTTTGTTGGCAAAAGCACCTCATAGTTGTTAAGGCTGATTTATGCTTCTGCGTAGGGGGTACGCCGTAGTGTACGCCGTAGGCTACGCACGTAGGCTACGCACGTAGGCAACGCCGTCATGAGCATTTATACCTCTGCGTATGTCTGTTTTGCTCTGCAGTACAGCGCCGAAACGCTAGTTGACGCGAGCGGGTTCCACTGTGTTTGAAACGACATTTAGGTCACGCCACGGAGTTGTGCCATTATGTGTGCCATGGCAAAACAACATTGTGTGTCGTGGTCAACCTGGTGTGTAACTTGTATTGGTGTAAAATATAATGCACCAATAAATGGCATGAGGAATATTTTATTTTTTTTAAGTTTGTACTATACATACAAATGGTCGAACTATGTATAAGATAATGCACCATGTAAAGGTGCAATGGTCTATAATTGTTTACATTAAATAAATGCAAAAGAGCAAACTATACAAATAAATTAACTGTAAGTTCTTAGTACTTAAGTACTTAATTTACTGTAACCTTAACCATAAATTATGCATACAGCAGGAACCAACATAATTGGTTCAAACTATATACACAATTGTTTGATGCAAAAGATAGTAAAAAACAGGTAACAGTCTTGAATTGTAAATTAAAAAAAGATGCAAAAGAGCAAACACAGACACATGTGCAACTATTAGTTAATGTTTATTTGCAATAACCTTCAGACATTTTTTGAAACAGTATTTTTGTATTTTTTTTAATAAACAGTGTAAAGTACATACAAATATGCAATGTATTAATGTGCAATGATCTACAATTATTATCAAAAATAGATGTAAAAGAGAAACATCACAAATTAAGCAAACTACTGTATAACCTGATTGAATTGGTGTGAACAGACAATAAATAAAAAAGCTGAAATGCAAACTATATACAAAAAAATAACTAAAAAAAGCAAAAGTGCAAACTGCAGATACAGTGCATTTCTATAAGCATTGCCTGCGCTCTGTGGTGCTCCGGGACCCTCCGCAGCAGATCTGCAACAGTTTGTCCAAACCGGTCGCTCTCATCATGGCCTTGACACAGTCTCTGTTGAGCTCCACCCGCTGTTCCTCCAACCGAGCAACCTGCACTTGGACCCAGTCATCTTTTTCTTTTCTCTTCCTTTTTTGTGCCATTCTTGGACTGGGGGACGGAAGAGATGACTGCATGGACATAAGAGATGGCTGGGGGACAGAAGAGATGGCTGCGGGACAGAAGAGATGGCTGTGGGACAGAAGAGATGGCTGCGGGACAGAAGAGATGGCTGTGGGACAGAAGAGATGGCTGCGGGACAGAAGAGATGACTGCTGGGACAGAAGAGAAGGCTGGTGATGGGGGCTCTACCACTTGGTAATCGGTCATCATCGCTGTTGGCTGGAGGTCTCACATCCGATAAACCAGTAGAGTTTGAGCTGGTATCAGTCCCATCCTGTGATTATGAAAAAAATTGCAAATAGTATAAGTTATACATAAAAGATGATGCATTCATTGGTAAATCATAGATAGATAGAGCTATAATCACTGCATATTCATACATTGCAAATGCTAAATTGTTGCATTTGTATTTTCTGTAAGCCAAATTAAATTACAATCTATTATATTACATAAATACAACGCATTACATATAATTACAACCTATTACACATGCTTTTGGACTCACAGGTATATTATTTTTGCAAAAAAAATACCCATGTGGTAGCATTGCTAGTTAAGTTAGCTAACCGAAACACAATAGAGGTACATCAAAGGACGTGCATTATTTACCTTATCGTCAAAGTTTGACTCCGTAAGCCGATGTTTGACATGAGGTGCCAGCCAAGATAGGAATATATAAAATGCTGGGATTGTTTTTCCTCCTGGATCCCCGCTCCTTGAGGCAAGTTTTTTACGGAGACGAACGTACTTGTCTCGAGAGTTCTTCTATCTCTTCATGCACTCCGCTCCATCTAAACCCACGTTGGAGAAGGCTGTATTTCCTCACTTCTTCAATTTATCGCTCGGTAACTTAGTCCATTTCCATGTTGGCTCTTCACTGAATTTCGGAATTTAAAAATGGCGGGCTGTCCAGAGTATAGAAGATCAATCCGGAAATGCGTAGAGGGAAACGTGATACTACCAAGCCGACCAATCACAGATCTTACGGTCCGCGTCGTCGCGACGCGTAGTTACATTTTTGAGGAGGTGCGCATCAGGCTACGGCGTAGGGTACGGCGTAGGGTACACGTCACTGCGTATGCTACGCCGTAGCTTCGACGCGCACCCTACGCAGAAGCATAAATCAGCCTTTAGCTGTGAAAGGACAGTGTGACTCCTGTTGTGAGAGTCGTTAAGGCGCCGGAGAGTTGTTAACGACACTGCTCCATTCAGATGCTGTGGTTGTTGTTCTAGGGGGGAAGCTCTTTTGTTTTAGGTTTCAGAATACTGTTGTAAATACTAGGCTACATGAATCTTAAGGCCACAAAAATGACTAACAGTGGTATAACAGTGTTTTGAAACCTAAAACAAAAATACATATATTTTTATCAAATGAGTGATTGATAGATGCATTTGTACAATTAATATAATTAACTACACATGTGTATTTGTGTTTATAGGCAACAAGCCAGCTGTCATAGATGGATATTAGAGTATTGTTTTCAAATGAAAGAGCATGGTTCAGGTCAGAGTTGTGGGCCCTGTCTTTATTTATAAAATGAGTCATGCTCACAGGCACAGATGTAGAAGCAGGGTCTCAGCCTCAGGTCAGCTGTATATAGTGACAGAGGCCTAATGAGATTTATGCACAACATACTTTAAACAGGTGTCTTTAGTCAGTTTGTTTATTGATCTTATGGATTATGTCCATGAATTTAGCAAGTGACACTGAAGTAGTCTTGTCAGGTTGTTCAAAATGGGATGGGGGGGCAGAGTCCCAGGTCGAAGGATAAACTCATGTCAGTACAGAGTCTAATATAAATGAGGTCATACTAGCCTGGTATACCAGATCATTTTCCTTTAAAAAAAAAAAAAAAAAAGAAGACAGTCTGGTCCCTTCCTCTGCAATACTGCGGACGGACCAATTACAAGCAGTTTGTCTGCAGCAGGGTGTGGTTTGCTGGCCACGTCATACACAAGTAACTCGGCTTGCACAGCTGGTTAAAATTTTCAACATCGCGGACGCTGCTACCAAAAGGCCGTCTATTTCTGCTCTTGCAGAAAATAACCAGCAAATCATAAAAAAACAATGAAACTGCTCTGGTATCCGATCTACTGCTGGCCATGTTAACTAGCAGCGTTCACGTGGCTTCCTTGTTGACAAACGGCCATGTGGTTTTGCTTTTTTTCGCATCTCGTCTGGCGTTTCTCTGATTGGTTAACATTCCTCTTGTAAACCCAACCCTACATATTGAATGCAAGCAACTGGGTGCCAGTCTAACTTCTTTGTATAGAAAAGGAAAAGAGTCACAGCTGGCCAGGCTAAGGTCATACTGTGGAATACATTTCTTTAGGACAGAAGCAGTTCTGCCAGAGAGTTGTTCAAACTCAGGGAGAGAGACGGCTGGAGAAGCAGCGAAGGCTCAGTGCCGTTTCAATATATTGGGCTGCACATTTATATTTCAAATCTATACGGGACAACTACAATCTGTTTGGTGATGATATTTCTGTAGATATATAGTTACATAGCTATACAGCGTTAATTGTACACTTTAATATATTCCCAAGAAACCTATTATTACCTTAGGGAGGTTGTAGTAGTTTTCTTTATAATGACACTGTAGTTATAGGCCTATTATCTTGTATCGTCAAAAATGCTGATAGTGCTGAGGTAACGGCTTGATTGATAAGTCTTTTTTTTATCACAAGAGGGTATAAATACATTTTACTTGGTTTAGCTTACCTCAGTGCCCCAAACAGCGCACAAACACAGAACTGTAGTCAGAATCTGTTCTTGGCTTTGTGGAAAAAAACACAGCCTGTGATGTCCCTACCAATGTTCACACCAAAGTTACGCCCTTGATATGTATTATTCCAATGTGAACTTGACTAAGGGACTTGTTTTGCTGCTCTGTTAGTGCCTTTCACATGTAAAGTGTGAAGTGTGAAACTGATCCCTGGTCCTGTTATATTTAAACATTATACCACAGAAATCTAATTGGAGAAAAAACATTGATTTCTTTAGCAGAGCTCAAACTTATTAATGTTTTCTGCATGTTGCAAAGAAAACTGGTTGACTTGCTTTTTATTTACCATTTAGGAATCCTGAATCTGTGGTTAGTCAACGTGGCCAAATGCATTTATAGCAGTTGCACCAACAATATAATACATTTACATATCAGCATTTTGCCCCACCTCTACTGAACACACTAATGAATCAAAAGTCTCCTGTAGCTTAATTGTGCTGATTTGGAAGACAGTTTTTGGCCAACACGTTTTATTACACTATATTTTCCAGGACATTAATTCAGTGGATTTTCTATTTTACAGTACGACACGAGAGCAGAGGGGATACAGCGTAGAGCCCAGTGTGAAAGTCATTTACTAATGAGCGCTCGTAAATAACCCATGTGGCAAGGGCCAAAGTGATTTTGGCTCCAGATACATTTACATTGCTCGATGGTTGGAAATTCTTCCCTCACAAATTCATTTTGCTCCTCTGACTTCCACTGCAGCCTGTGTGCTTAGATTATTAGTTTTTGGAGGTTAAATTTCATTATGTCCCGCAGGTTGTAACTTAAGAGTGGCGAGGAGTAAGTGGTCCCTGTGTGCAACCTGTGTGATAGTGGCATAAAAGTGTGATTTATTCAAGGAGGAAAACAACATTAACACGGCGGAAACACTAAAGCTGTGCAAGGGTTTCTGAGGTGTGCTTGTATGTGGTAGTTGTAAATAGTTAGTGTTATAACTCTGCTGGATGACATCGCTAGCAACTAACACTGTTAGCTAAAACAAGCTACCATGAAATTAGGTTATTAGGTTATTTTTACTGGTCCTTCTTCCACCAACAGCTTTTTGTCTGATAATGTTAAGTGAGCAAGACAACACGTTTTATAGTGCATTTCAGCGCTCAGTCCAGCAGGAGCATGTCTATTGTAAATTGTAAAATAGGAGAAATGTTACCTTCTGCAAACAAGTTATATCTTGTATGATCAGGATAATTATCTTGTGTGAACAGCCTCCGTACAAAAGCAATAAACAATGAGAAACCCTTTAAAGTGAATGTAAAACTAAACACACACCTATTTCATGAACTGTATTTTTTGGTTCAGGGGATGTTGTCTCGTTCAACATCCTCTGCCCTTTGACCCTTTGCTGTCTTGAGGATTTGTTAATGCAATACTGTGCTATATAAATAATTAGAAAAACTGAATTTCTTAGCAATATCTACAGAATTACCACCACTAAGTTTAATTGTAATTACTTTATCAAACATGTAAATGTATCCTCTTTGGAACATGCTATCTTCCAAGGATATTACACTAAACACTTCTGATTCTGTGTTTTTAACTTTAAACGCCCATAAGGCAGTTTAAAGGCAATTTTGGTCAAGGTCAAGATACTTAGTTGGAAACTGGTGGCTTGCCCCTAAAAGGTTGAGGAAAAGAATGGACTAATTGTTTCAGCAGATGCAGCACCAGGGGTTGTTGTAGTGTTGGTGGAGAATTTGCTGAATTGTGAAGCAATGTTCTCGATTTACAGTAAGATTCATACATTTCAGGAGTACTAGCAGTTATGGCTTGACAATTAAGCCATCGTTATACTGTTACAGATTTAAGCAAAAATAAAAAAATAAAATCACCGGTTACAAGCAGGTGGTTCATCCAATCACTTCCCAGGCGTTCATCTAAAGTACCTGCCCCTCCAGATGGTGTAGTGTGACAGTGGGATACATTCCTAAACTTAATAAGCGTAAAATGTAAAATAATGTATAGAAAAAAATGATGATGATGTAATATGCATCTGAACAGATTATTTTTCAAGTTCACTTTTATCTATCTGTTTCTAATCAATTTTTTTTACTTGCTTCTGTATAGTTTGTTGCTTCACTCTGACTAGCTCAACTAACAGATACGAGCAGCTACAGAGAAGTTGTGTTTCTGCAATTCATAGAAACATTTCTCTCAAAAGGGACTTCTCTGAAGGGCACACAGAGGGATGTTCTCTGGTATCTGTCATGTCATGCAGCACTCAACAGATCTGAGAAGAAGCTGTGAAAACAAACATCAGCTTACAGCATGTCATATTTGACAGTGATCTAGTAGCGCCCGCAAAAAATTGGCAAATACATGTTTTCTTGGCAAATAAAGGACTGATGAGGAGTCGGAATTCTGCAGAAGCTAAAACTATGGTTTTCACACATCTTGGAAAACCTGGAATATGGTTTACATTTATGTATTATGTATTTTTGACTTTTTTATGGTCTGTTTGAATTTTAAAAAGTGGTGTCTACTGTCAGATTTTGAAAACTAAAGCACTGCTATAACCTCCGCTTCAAGCCGTTGTCAATACCATTACGGCTATTTTCATTTGCAATATATTATGCAGAAGTCTTTTCCCTCTCCACTGACACTTTTCTGAGATATAGCGATGCACACCTTGAGTTGTTTGCCATTCACAGTTGAGATCACTACCTTAAGCACCGCTGCTGGAGGCAGTGAACAGTAGGACCACACCTGCATGGATCATGTTGTGTTTGGCTTCAAGGCAGCTTTGAAAATAGCAATCACTGCAAAGCTAATCCCTCGAGAGGTAATTAAACTCACACATATGAAGTAGTTTGAGCTTCTACTTAAAAGAATCCAGGAGAAAAAAAATGTTTTGGACAACAACTAATCAGCATGTTTAGGCTTTTTTGGCATCAAGAGCCTCACTCTAAATTTTCCTTTTGGAATAATTCTAGGCAAGTAATACTTTGTCACTGCTGGTTATATATGGACGCCTTATGTGACATATCTAACTCTGAAGAATTTATTTCATTCTTGTTTCCAGTGGGGTGGTTCAGTACTGCCTGGATGAGAACTAAGTAGGTGCAGATCAGTTTGTATTGTACATACCGCACACAACCGGACTTCTTTGGGAAGTTGTTTTTTTCTGTTCCATCATTGTGGTCCGTTTCCTCAAATGGCATTATGGTTGTCATGGTTATGTGCTAAAGAGTCACATTCCAAGAAAAATACATCAAGTTCACTTCAAGTCAGATTTACATCTCATTTAGAAAAGCACTTCTATGCGCTGTTTACATTGCAGACACTGCTCCCCTGCACAGAGCACAGTGGAAGGCAAGTCTTTCGGAGGTCATGCATACCAAACTGTACCATTCGTCATACTCCGTACTCCATGATCCGTACAGCTCAGAATGTCTTCAGATGCATCAAAATGTTTGTTTCCAATATGAAAATATGTAGCATTCACATTCCAGATATGTGTTTGAATATTGTTTAAATATGTTTAAATGGGGCACTTAATGGGATAAAAAGACTATTACCAGTGTTGGTTTCTGTTCAGAGCAGCTGCAGTTTGAGAACTGTAACAGGCCCGACGGGAGTCTGGCTGCTTATTTTAGTTATTATAAAATATTAAATAATTTCTTAATGTTAGTTCAAGAACTGTTTTAATCTTTGAATCCAGGTTCCATACCATACTATTTCTGTAAAAGCAGGTGTCATGTCCTGCTGTATTGAGTTAGTCTGTTGATGTAATGTATTTCATTTCCTGTCTTAATGTGAAGTTTCTTATCCCTGTCTGTATGTCAAATTGACTTCCTGTCCTTGTGTTTTTCCCTCCATTGTGATTGCCTGCTCCGCCCTTAATGTGCTCCACCTGTGTCTCATTGGAAGCCCTTTATAATCCGTGTGTTTCCAATGTTCAGGGTCAGATTCTTTCTTTCTTTTGTCCTTCCTTTCGTCACCCCTGGTAGTAGTGGACCCTGTCTTGATGTCAACTTTGGCTTGTGAATATGGACCTTGCACTTGTAAACCTAAATAAATCCTTCTGAGACCATATACCTTTGTGGGGTTCTGCCTTGGGAGTCTTTTCACCTGTTCCAGACACCAGGGTCATGACAGCATGATATTAGAGAAGCAATAATATGTCTTATGGGAATTTGGAACATTTTTAGCCCATAAGTGTATTGGGATTTCAAACTCTGTAAGTGCTAGCCTATATGCCCCATCCACCACCCCAACTTGACATCACAGAAATTTAAATAAAACATCAAACATCATACAAATTGTAGTAAATCCAGATGAATGGAATGAATGAAGTTTCTCACAGACGACTTCATCTTTCATCACCTACAGTCAAACAGGTTGAGGTCTCCACAGAAAGAAAAAGGGCAAATGACTAAACTATCAGACCCAACACGCTCATGCTATTATATTTCAAGGTCATGACCCAAAGATGAAGTAACTTCCACCATGCATGAAGAAATACATCATACGTATGAGCTGGAGATAACAGCGGTGTGTAACCTTGTAAAGAGGACATAGGTTCAGGGTAATTCATACAGGCCCACAGGCATCACATGCATGAACACACATTTACACCTCACTACATGCTTTCTGAAAGAACACAATCCGAGCATCTAACGAGACATTTACTAAAATGGAAATAGTTAAAGCCATAAATAACAGAATCAATATGACACACACGGGTGGGTCACACGGAGGGGCTAACAAAATGTCTTCAGGTGACAGTTGATGGAGGTCTCAGTGGGACATGCTGAAATATCCAGCAAATCTCGATACGTCAGGGTTTTCACCTTTCCTGGGGATCATTTTCCAGGACTTGTCTGGAATATTATCTAAGGAATGTATTACACACTATTGTACCTCTTTGTCTCTGTCAAGGTTTTGCAGTGATCAAGATACAAGCATAACTTTTATAATAACCAAACTTACAACATATAATTGTTATGTCATTTAGTCCAGTCTCAGAATCTGAAAGTCCACACGCAGGCACAGTCCCAAACGTCACTTTTTGTTCTTTTTTGTTGTTTAAATCTAAAGGCTTTTGTTTGCTGTCAACAGGAGCTTTGTGTGCATTTTTGATTCAGTTTATTGATGAAAAGTGGATTGGTCATCAAAAATCACAAATTTGTATAGTTTGGAAAAATGGCTATTATGCTGACTGAATGCATGTGGTTCAATACCAGGTCAGCTTTAGTAAAGCCCAAATGTCTACTCAAACAATTTTCAGCATTTTTTGGGTGTTAAAAACGATAGTAGATGCCTTGACAAAAAGTAACCACCTCAGTAGTAGGTACAAGTTAGTGGTGGAGTGGCATATGTATTTCAAGATGGATGGTATACTTAAAAACATGGACCATCCTTTACATGCTGTTAAACCAACAAAGAGCAGAGACAGTCTTAGATGATCAAAGTGGCAGAAAAGAGAGCCACAGTAAACCCCATGTCTCCACTGTCATATGGCTGTACAATATCTTTTATAAATACATTTTATGCTTTATCTATTGGTGACAGTTTACTATTTCAACCCTATAACTTCACCCATGAGCATTTCCTCCTAAAACACTGTCTGTCATGTATCTACACAGTTCAGAGACCATCCTTAAACCCTCTTCTCCTTTATCTGTGGTACTTAAAGAGGATAAGGAGGGGGGCTATGTAGACTGATCTCGGCATCCCAGTGAGTTATATCACACTTTAAGTGGCATTTTACTATGATACTTGATCAGCCAAATATCATTGTGAGCTTTTCATCTCATCCATAATTTACCTGAGTGGGCAGTGGGCTAAGAATAACTGGTATTCTCTGATTATGGAGGCAGAGCTCGAGCCTAAGACAGACATTGGAGAGAGTTGACACGACAAGTACCGTGCATATTCAAGTGTCTTTTAATGCCATGGTATATGGTAGCCTTCCCTCCCATTAGCCATATTCATCATGCATTGACAGCAGGCAGGTCATATTTCCCTTTTTAAAATGGAAATAATAGTATGTGCTGTGTAGCTGTATGTTGCTGAAAATCGGTAAAGAAACAGTTTGCATGTGTGTCTGTTTAGCGTAAGATGAACTTAAGTTAATTATGGTTTTACTTTTACTATGTTTATTATGTTTATGTTGATTGTGTTGATTTAATGTTGATAATATGTTCATTGCAGTCATCAACCAACAAGAGAAAGTTATGAAAAAGATGCCTCACTTCATCTAATGCTAGTATAGGAACAGCTGAATAAATAAGTTTTGACACCAATGCCTGATTGTGTGTGAACAGATTTTATAATGATGTTAAAGCGGAACTGCTGAAGTTTTTGCCATTAGAGGACGCAGAACTATTTACAGACTCTCTTGTGTTGTGAAGCCAGCATTGCCTTATTCATGGATATCATTTGTTTACAAGTAGAGACAATCCAAGCCTGCAAAAAAACATCTTCTGAAACGGTAGTGTATTTGGTTTAAGTACAACTCGGCCAAATTCTGCTGTAAAACGTAAACTAAAGTTTGGTAATTATTAAAAGCCAGACCTTCCTATACCCTTAATACACACCTGTGTCACTGTAAAGAAAGCTAACTATGTATGTATGGGAGCAGTCTGCATAAGCTTGCACTTTTTCTCATTGAAACATATTGGTCCACAGTAAACAGCAGGATGGTGTCTGTGAATTGTAACAGTACAATATATTACACTACATAGAAACTACTGGTTTCATAAATCATAAATTTCATAATCATAACTTTCCTTTGAGATTTCCACTCACCCTTTGTCTATAGGTGAATACGTCTTCCAAAGTAGAGGCTTATATCATATCTCCAGAATATTCCGTGGGTGATATAAAAAGACAGAAAAACAAGTCCTGAGGTAAGACTGCATGCTGCAGCAGGACCCATCTATTTCTGGCTTCATTGTTTAATTTCTTGGCCTTTTCTCTCGGGATACAAACAATTAGACATTTACGGAGGAGCTGAACTGTTTTTTGTCCTGTGACATTGTTTTATCCTTCCTCTCTTATCAAGTGTACAGCCAAAGTCTTGTCAGCGCCACATGCACCCGGCCTCATATCTCATCCACACATTGTCTACAGGATGTAAACTCTCTAGTATATTGTGTTGTTGTCTGCTAAGAGAGTCATCACTGGCCACAATGTGCAGAATGGGACTGACAGAACATCCCCTGTGGGCTAGGTAGTGGTTTGGACCTCTCTGGGGTGACGATTAAGACACTATTAATGTGTTTAGACGAGATGTCAGTCAAAAGAGTGACACATTGCTCTACTTTGTTATTTGGACTTGCCTCTGGGAGAGAAATCAAACTCCCAAATGTCTGTGGCCTTTTTCTTTTCTAACCAAGGGGCAAGGCGACCTTTTTACAGCGACACTCTCTATTCTTAGAGCCAAAAAAGGCTGACATTTGACCTGAATTTAAATGCATATCTCGTCTCAATGCTGCAGTGCTGGCTGGAGACTCAGTCTGACTAAGAAACCTCTCATCATCTTGCAATCTCTGAATCAGCAGAGAAAGGCCATGGACAAACCACACTCTCCTCCCAGTGCAATTCTCACATTCCAGCAGCGGAGCAGTCAAAGTGTGAGATTGTTCCCAATGCAAATAGGCTGGAAAGCGAAACAGAGCAGCCATGAATAGGTCTGTCTTTTCTCCTTGATGGAAAATGAGTAATAAAGGATATAGAAAGGTTTTGGTGGAAGTGAGTTGCAGAGGGCCCAGAGTCACCCAGTCGGTGCTTAATTCATGCATACCAGAGACATAATTTGACAGTAATGCAATTTGTTCTGGGCCAAAAGCCCAGTGGCACTTACATCCAACAGTTCCAGACTTGATTTGTCTTCCTAGCCCTTCTCCCCAGTCAGCATTCTTTAGAGGCCTGTTCAGCCCCATCGCCAGGTTGGAGGACGTCGGTCTTATTAGATGTGACTGCACGATAATGAAACGGCGTAATGCAATGTCAGAGCAGTTGACACAACATAAAGGGCTAAGGCCGCTGAAATTCCTAATCAGCTCAGAATGTCACCAGGGCTCACCGCGGGTCGGAATCACAGCCCACAGCCAGATGAGTTCCCCACATCTACTACATCAGGCTCAAGGATGCCTCTGTTTTTGGGTCTAACCCACAAAGTCACTCCGACCCTGGTCTTGGCTTTTCTCTGCTGCCTTTCCCTTTCATTTTCCTTACACCCAAGATAAAAACTAAGACACTGTAAAAAAAATAGAGTTTGACTCAGTCTTTCAGTTAAGTAAGTCCATGTATTACGATTTCAAGGTGCATTGTGTAAAATGTTAGTAATACAAATAAAATTGACATTGGACAGATCTGTTTTTAGTACTCTATAATCACATTTCTGGAAATGGACCTTTATAGCCTTAGTGAACCTCTAAGGAGGGAACCATTAGTTCATATTCCCAAAGATGCCTAGAGTGGACAAACTGAACACTTCTAGTGGAGAGATGTATTTATTTAACACACAATCTTACTTGAGGGTTTAATGCAATTAGGAGCCATTCAATTTTCCTTAAGGGTGGATAATAGAAAAAAACATCTCCACTACTCTGGATTTGCCCACGGTGAGATGAAGTGGGGTGGTGTGGGCAGCAGAGACGCCCAGACTTCTCACCTCCCCTGAAACTTCTTCCAGCTCTTCTGAGGTAATATCGTTCACAGGCCAACAGTGACCGGTCTCACTGTCATTTGTGCCTATGGGGCAAATGGCAGTGCAGATCACAGAGCCTTCTTGGCATCTCTCGGAGGGGTTCTAAAAAGTGCTCCAACTGGGGACTGTCATTCTACTGGGGGACTTTAACGTTCACATGGGCAATGACAGTGACACCTGAAGATAAGGAATGTCCCTCCCAATCTGAATCCAAGTGGTGTTCTGTTATTGGTCTTCTTTAGATATGGACAGTTTGTCCATATTGAACACCATGTACACCCATGTCCACCAGTGCACGTGGCACTAGGACAACCTAGGCTGGAGGTTGATGATCACCTTTGTTGCTCACCTAGGGCCATGATCGAAAGGACTAGATCCAAAATGAGTTTCCCTGGATAGGTGTCCAGTTTAAATGCACATGGCAAAATCCAATCTTTAATTATTTGAACATTTTATAAAAGAAAGTCTTATAACTTGAGCAAGTCCCTTGATTGCTTTGATTGGAAAACGTAGCAGGTCAGTTGTGGCAATTTGACAAATTAAAAGCTGCATGTAAATCTCTTAAATATTTCTGTAAATATTACCACATTTTGAAATAACTCATTATATGTCATATTTTTTATTGTTTGACTTTTTGTAGCAAATGATAAATTGAAAAAAAATGTTTGCATATTTAAGGGTTTTGTAATTTTTTTTAATACATTTTCTCCACTAATTTGCCAGAGAATCCCCCTGAACATCTGTCCTGATAACACTGCTCACGTTATCAGCTGCTCTTACATAATATGGTATTTTTACATTATGCATAGACAGTCAGAATTATGAGTCTTTTCGAATTGCCATAGTTATCGGAAACAACTTTGAGAGGACAATGACATAAAGCTCCAGTTAATAATACCACGCCAACACACTGCTCATGTTTCCACAGTACCAGTCCACAGGCAGTGGTCGAAGGTTGTCTCTCCAGTTTCAAACACATATTTTTCCTTCCGTCTGCACACTGAGCAAATTACACCTTGGCTATTCTTTGAACTTTTCTAGACCTCACTTCTCACAAGCAGCACAGGTTTCCAAGAACATTTCAGTTGCCAAAAGGATGTCAGGCAAGAATAAAAAAACGTCTTCATCTCCGTAGGTTAAACATTAAGTGTCCTCCTGCGCAGCTGTAGCATTTAATACAAATTGAGCTAACTGAAACACATTAAACTAAAACATAAAAAATGGACCTTATGGACCTGAGTGGAATCATCCCGTTTTTTAAAGCCAATGGAAGGACACCAGACCTCAGCAAAGCACACACCAATCTCTGTGCTTTTGTTAGGTTCAGTGTGACATAGGATTCTGGGCCATAAACAAACTTTTAATTAAACTATGTTCTTAATTTTGTTTGTATTTTTCAAAAAAATCTGATTTAATTTTTCCAATACTGCATCTCAACTTATTTCTGTAGATAAATTGGAGATCTGCTTCTTCAAAAATATTCCTAATTTTTCTGATCCAGTATTTCTTAGAAAGATGCTAAATACATTTATACTTAGTCATTTAGCAGACGCTTTTATCCAAAGCGACTTACAAGTGAGGAAAACAATGGAAGCTATTTCAACAACACAAGGTAACAAAAAGCATAAGTGCACAAAAACTAGTCAGTTAAAAATCTAGCACAGTAATCAAAACCAAGGATAAGAACTTTTTTTTTTTTTTTTTTAAGAAAAGGAATTGATAGAAAGGAAGTAGAATTCAGTGTTTGTCAGTCAGGTGTTGACGAAAAAGATGTGTTTTCAAGCGTTTTTTAAAGATGGCTACAGAATCTGCTGATCTTGTAGCAGCAGGTACAGGTAAATAACTATATTTTGCAAAAGAATTGTGAAAGGATCTGCCAGAAAAGGTAATTGAACTGTATTAAACAGAAAAGGATGCAAAGAAAATCCCACAAATAATTGAAATATAGGACTCACAAAAGGAAAAGTGATAAAAATGAAGTGTTAGAAAATAAAAGAGAAAAAAAGAAGCACTTGAAAAATTGACTTTATGTTTGAGTCAACAGAAGAAAGCCATTACTACACAAATGCCACAAAGCATCCCGCTTACAATACGTCAAACAGCACAGAGACAAGCCTCAAAACCTCTGGAACAAAGTCATTTGGAGTGATGAGACCAAAATCGAACTTTTTGGCTACAACCATAAACGTTACTTTTAGAGAAGGGTCAACAAGGTCTATGATGAAAGGTACACTATTCGTACTTTGAAACATGGAGGTGGATCACTGTTGTTCTGGGGATGTGTGAGCTACAAAGGTACAGAAAAAGATGAATGCAGCATGTTATCAGAAAATACTGGAGGAAAATTTGCACTCATCAGCCCAGAAGCTGCGCATGAGACGTACTTGGACGTTCATTGACCTGTCATTGGCTACAGCAGCATAAAGTGAAGGTTCTGGACTGGTCATCTAAGTCTCCTGACCTCAATATCATTGAGACACTCTGGGGAGATCTCAAATGTTGAGTTCATGCAAGACAACCCAAGAATTTACAGGAACTGGAGACTTTTTGTCAAGAAGAATGGGCAGCTTTACCAACTGAGAAAATAAAGAGCCTCATCCACAACTAACACAAAAGCCTTCGAGTTGTCATTGATGTTAAAGGTGGAAATACACATTATTAACAACTGGGCTATGTAAACTTTTGATCAGGATCATTTGGGTAGTTTCTGCTGTCATTATGATTTAAAAAGAGTTATCACAATTGAGTAAATGGTTGTTTGTCACTGTCTGTCTCTATATGTCAGCCCTGCGACTAACTGGCCACAAAGCTGCTGGGATAGGCTCCAGTCACCCGTGACCCCTAATGGGACAAAGTGGTAGAAAATTAACTGGCTTCACCCAACCACTAACTATGAGTGAAAAAAAGTTTTTTGTGTTATCATTCATATTCTCTGAAAAAAGGCCCAAACTAAAATGGGGGATATTGTCTCCACCCATGGCCCAGTAAAGACCTGTTTGAATTTTTCTCACTTTCTCCTTTTGTCCTACCAAAGAACATAATTACAAGCTCTACATCACTTTTTACATACCAGCATACCACAATAGCTTTTGCAATCTTTGCATTTTTAGCATAATTATTAAGACCTATGGGCATCCAACACGAGTTTGCTGATAAATCCCTTTATAGTTTCAAATTCTACAATCCAATTTTAAAGAAACATGAACACGGATAGTGCAACTGAACAGAACAGAGAAAATGTCTAGTGTTTTTTGCAAATGCTTTTCTGTTCAGCTCTTGTAAAGCTCCCAGTGGAAGCTATGCACAAAGACATGTAAGCAATTTCCAATAGTTCAACACTCCCTCAGCTCTACTACAAATATGTGTCTTCTTGTCTTGGAGTTCGCCTCAGGGATGTATCCTGCCTGTAGATACTCTCCACCCCCCGTTTTCACAATGCAAACCCCTGTTGAGAGAAGCACTTTCATGGAGCGCTCGTACAAAATCTTTGTACCCATCATAAAGCAATAACCAGACAACGCACCATGACTGCAGAAGCCAGCCTACGCTCCACTCTCTGATGCGTGAATGTAATAAAAGCTCATGTTATCACAATGCTCAGGCATGCTCTGTTTGTTTTATATCACCCTCAGACTTAGTTCATGTCTCTGCAGTGTTACATCACACCTCATTAAGTGCCCCAATCTAGATTTGACTATTCGTCTGGAGTTGTGTGGTCGCTCAGTCTGGTCATGCTCAAACACAACAAAAGCCTCCTCACTTGGTAAGTGTTCGCAACAGTTACAAGCCGCTGGTCACTACAGAGATAATTTTGGGGTAAGAGACTGAGTAGTGTGGTTTTTAGTAGGACAAAACCAAATCGGTGTGGCTGAATTTATAAACAATGGGTAGATAAAAGATTTTAGTCACCAAAGAAATCAGCCAAAACACCATTATCTTAATTGTATATTTACAGTTCCCTAGCTAACAATAGTTACAAATTGTTTTACATAAGAAATCTAGTAGCTATTGTTGTCGATGTGATCCCACTTGAAACCAAAACATCAGGAACTACGACTGAGTAAAGACCAAGACCAGTACATCAAATATTACATTTACATTTAGTCATTTAGCAGACTTTATCCAAAGCACCTTAAAGGAAAACAATGGAGGCAATATATCACAACACAATGTAGCAAAAAGCATAAGTGCAACAAAAAACTAGTCAGTTAAAGCATAGCACAGAATACAAAGCTAAGGACATGAATTTTTATTTTATTTTATTTTTTAAAGAAAAGAGATAGAAAGGAAGTAGAATTTAGTGTTTGTTAGTCAGGTGTTGATAGAAAGGATATGTTTTATAGCGTTTTTTTTTTTTGTTTTTTTTTAAGGCTACAGAATCTGCTGATCTTGTAGCAGCAGGTAGATCATTCCACCAATGTGGAACACATCCAGAGAAGGTACGTGAGAGTGATTTTTTTCCTTTTTGGGATGGTACCACCAGACGTTGTTCATTTGCAGAGCGCAGGGATCTGGTAGGAACATAGGTCTGAATCAGTGAGTGAAGATATGAGGGGGCGGAGCCAGTGGTGGTCTTGTAGGCCAAGAGCATAGCATTAAACATGATACGGGCATCAACCGGGAGCCAATGTAACCTAGTGAAGAGAGGAGTTACGTGCGCTCTCTTCGGTTCTTTAAAGACCACTCTTGCCGCTGCATTCTGAATCAGCTGCAGAGGTTTGGTTGTTCAGGCAGGGAGTCCAGCCAGAAGAGCATTGCAATAATCCAGTTTGGACGAGTGCTCTGATAGAAAAGGACCGGGTGGTGCTGACAACATAACTTTTATGAAGTTTAGTTAATCATCAATTAATGATCAAACATGGCTAGCTCTTGGTGAAGAAACACATCGGTGATAATATTGATGTTGACAAAATGGCTCCACCTGTGGTTGACATAGCGATGTTGATGTTCACAGCACAAGCATTTTGACAATAAATGTAGTTTTGGTTAACCATACTGAAACTAAATATAAAGTAAAGTAATTCAAACTTTTCTAATTTAGGGCATTTTCACACCTGAAAGTCTGTACCAAGGTCCATACAAAGAACTCACACAGTATTCGTTTGGTGAATTCACTTTTGCTTTCACACTACTACACTGTTTAAGAGATTTTTTTTAAACCACTATAACGCTCATTAGGAAACGGTTGGCTTCACAGGAGGCATCTGACATAGTGTGCCAAGATAAATAAAGCCATACAAAACTTAAAACAACATAATCTATGTTTTATGTGTTTTTAAACCCAACCAATATATTTTTTCCACATTTTTCTCCTTTGTTTGTTTCTCCTTTGTATGTGCTTTCACACAACAAATGGTTCAGTTTAGTCCAGACTAAGAATGGGACAGGATGAGATTTTGACAATATGGTCTCCTTAAGAAAAAAAGGTCACGTAATGGTTAAACGGTATGGATTATTTTTCAGGTAAATTGGGCATAGATAAAGGTTTTTGATTTAATCATACAGTAGAAGAATTATTAGAGTACATCATTTCTAATACATGACTGCAGTGGCAGGGCTTTAGCTGCTGTTCACTGAGTCTTCACATCTGCAGAACAGCAGCACTTAACTTCTTTGTCTTTAATTGCTTATATAGGCTTTTTAATGCTGCTTGAATGTGTTTTTATTAACAATCTCTCTGTTCTAATTATTCAGTAAATAGCACAGACACTGTGCCTCACTTCACATGACACAGTTTTACTGATGCTTTGAAAGGATTTATCAACAGTGTTGTTCCTGTGAGTGTTTTCTTTGCTTTGATTTACATTAAATGCAACGGGCCAACTGTCGCTGCTAGCTGTCCTGCCTAAGTCTTTAAAGTGTCATAAACAGTCTGTGAAGCAATTATTTTACTTGAAACAAAGTCCAAACTAATGCTCTATAGGATTAATCTACATGAAATGTATAAAAAAAAAATAAATAAAAAATAAAACAAATGAAAAAAGACAGCGTCATTGAGTGCGCCTGTAGCACAGAGCTGCAGAGACTGCTCCATTTTCTTTTTATTTTCTCCTCTAGTCTCCCCATAAACTCTTTAACTGATTCCAGGGTCTAAGCGCTGTCTGCCTTTGACCAAAACTTATCTGTCCCGCTCAGTGTCAGCGTCAGGCAGCAGCCCCCACACACCTGCTGCTCCAACGGAAACCTGCATTAGCGCGCACTAATTATGTAATTAATCAATTAAGGTTAACTCCAGCTTTAAAAAAGAATACATGTAAGTGTAACTTAAAGAACAATGTTAAATACAGATCTTTAATCAATCAATCAATCAATCAATATTTATTTATATAGCGCCTTCCAACAACCACAGATTCAACCAAGGTGCTTAACAATATTAATAAAAAATAAACATATTTACAAATAGGTTTAAAAACACATTTACACAATAAAACATAGCAGTGCCATTAAGTGCAAAAAGCCATTTTAAATAAATAGGTTTTAAGTTTGGCTTTAAACAGAGGCCGGTCAGGGATGGACCGTAACTCAACGGGCAACGAGTTCCAGAGTTTAGGACCGGCCACTGCAAAAGAACGATCGCCCCATTGTTTGAACCGGGACCGGGGCACCTTCAGCAGATGTTGCCCAGCAGAACGTAGAGCTCTGCTGGGTTGGTGAGGGGTCAGAATCTCACAAAAATAAGAAGGTGCAAGGCCTGTGAGTGCATTAAACAACAAACATTAAGATTTGAAAATGAATTCTAAACTGAACAGGGAGCCAGTGCAGGGAGTACAGGACAGGTGTTATGTGCTCGTGTTTACGACTGTTAGTTAGCAGTCGGGCAGCAGCGTTTTGCACAAGCTGCAAACGGTGAAGTCCAGTTTGGTTAACTCCCACATAGAGTGCATTGCAGTAGTCTATGCAGGAGCTGATAAAAGCATGGATGGCTTTCTCCAGATCAGCTCGACTTAAAAAGGATTTAACCTTTGAAAGGAGGCAAAGCTGAAAAAAAATTGCCCTAACCACAGAATCTATTTGTTTTTCAAATTTTAGACTGCTGTCTAGTTTTACCCCCAGATTTTTGACAACGTGGATAAGATGGGTGGCCAAAGCAAAAGGACCAGGAGCTAAGACACTTGGCAGATTGGATGTGCCAAACACAATACATTCAGTTTTATCCTCATTCAAACAGAGGAAATTCTGGGACAGCCACAGTTTGATGTCCTCTAAGCATCTGCTGATGGACTGAAGACTATCAGGACAAGCAGGGACAACCGGAAGGTAAACCTGCAGGTCGTCTGCGTACAGATGAAAGGACATATTGTGTTTTGAAATAACTGCACCTAACGGCAACAAATACAAGGAAAATAAAACAGGGCCCAAAATGGAACCTTGTGGCACACCAGAGGTCAAGGGGGCCGAGGAGGAGGAGAAGTCACCAATCCTAACAGAAAAAGTCCTCTCTGTTAAATACGACCTAAACCACTGCAGCACAGGCCCCTGAAGCCCAACCTGTTGTTCCAGACGTGTCAGGAGGACTGAGTGCTCCACGGTGTCAAATGCTTCAGTAAGATCCAGCATTATGAGCAGCACTGGCTTCTTCTCATCAAGGGACAAGAGAATGTCGTTTTGTACTTTGAGAAGAGCGGACTCAGTGCTGTGTCGTGTCCTGAAGCCAGACTGAAACTTTTCAAAGATCTGATTGTTCTTCAGAAAAGACTGTAACTGTAAGAAAACGATCTTTTCCAAAACCTTCGATAGAAAAGGTAAATGGGACACAGGTCTAAAATTTGACACAACAGTTGGATCAAGGTTGGGTTTTTTTTTAGCAGAGACCTGACCACTGCGTGCTTGAATACAGTTGGTACAGAACCTGAACTCAGGCAGCTGTATATTTATTTAAATGTAACATTGTTATCAGCTCATATTACATTAATACATAATTAATTAATAGCGTGAATAAGTGTTTTTTACTGTGGCAGTTTAATACCGCGGTATACAATGAAACTGGTTATTGTGGCATTCTTAGTCCAGACCACCGCTTTTTGCTAAACCAAAGAGCAGCTGTTTGGTTAAATAGAAAAGTACAAAAGTCTGGATCAAAAAGCTCAGGTGAGAAAAAGTCTTTTAAAGTACTTAATTTATTTATTCTGTACTTTAGGATCCTTCCCCCTTCCCCCTCTGAAAAAACTGTTTCAGGAATAAATGTGATTATTACTTTATCAAATAAACACTATAATAATATCAATACAGGAACAGAAAGCACTGGATTACAAAGGAGTTTTGAAAGTCTAATTTTTGACATAAGGCAAAAGCAAAAAGACATACATTGCTACTACTTTTGCACTATTGAAAACCTTGTCTTATTTTGCTCAGGGTCCAATGTTTTACACCTTGGATCTTTAAAATATTGTTATAGTTACACAAATAGAAAATGTCTGGAACATTGTACAGTGCACATAAACAGAAAAAGTAAAGTCTAACAATTCTGGCACGTGCACTCATCTGAAATCTGTAAGCGCAGCAGAACAATACCAAGCAAATTGAATTCACAGTGTAAAATTTTAAACAATACACCATCATATCTGTAAAATAGATTTTCTGAATGCTAATTTTTGCCTCGGGTACCGGTCCCTAAAGCAGACTGTGTGTAAATGTCCAGGATGTAATTGTGACTCTACTTGTTACCTAAAATATGAAGATGGGAAAGAATCTTAATTCCACAAAAGCACTGGCCTCGCAGTACTTTCCCTGTTTGATTGATTCCGCTATCGGAGCGGCCTGGTTAACCACTGGAAACCACCATAAATTCCAGGCCCACTTTATCATTAAGTTTAGTAGTGCAGGAAATAAAATTAGCTGTGTTCAATTTAGACTCGAGCCAAATGACACTATAAATAACATTTTTACAAGAGTCTATAAAGATGCAATAATGAAATTTAAAAGTAATACAACTTCATTGGTTATATTTGAGTCTTTTTATGACTTACTTAGGATTGTGATAACGTGATTAAACTGTTACTGGACTGGCATTAATCAGGCAATTGTTTTTTTGTTATCAGCACATAATGATGGCACATACAGTTACACCAAGAAACAGTATGTGAACCTTTTGGAATTTCATGGTTTTCTGAATAAATTTGTCTTAAATTGTGATCTGCTCTTCATTTAATTAAACAAACAAATTCTAATCTTTCATGTCTTTATTGAACACACTGATTCAACATTCCTTGTTGAGGAGGAATTTTAGCTTATTCTTCCCGCAGAACTACTTCAGCTCTGTCAAATTCTCTGAACGTCTCATGTGTTTGGCCCTCTTTGAGTTAATCCATAACATCTTTATTGGGTTGAGGTCTGGGCTCTGACTTGGCCACTCCAAAAGACGGATTTTGTTTTTCTGAAGCCATTCTGTTGTGCTTGTCCTGTTGTTTCACCTACTACAAAGTTTCATCTGACAGACAGACATCCTCATAATCCTGAAGTATTGTTTGATACTTGGAAATTCATCTTTCTCTTGATGATTGAATCTGGTCAGGCCCTAATGCAGCAAAGCAGGCCCTGATCTTGATGTTTCTTCCACCATACTTTACAGTTGGGATGATGTTTTTATGATGATATTCCGGTGTGTGTTTTTTTTTTTCAAAAAGTTCAATCTTAGTTTCAACAGTCCACAAAACATTTTGTCAATAGCGCTGTGGAGTGTCAGTGTGCTCTTTTGTGTTCTTTTTAGTAATCAGTGGCTCCTTTGTGGTGTCCTGCCAGTGGATACCCTGCTTGTTCAGTGTTTTATGTATTGTAGACTTTTGAACAGAGACGTTAGTAAGTTCAAATGAGGTCTTTAAATCTTTATCATTTGGGGTTGTTTCTTTACCTCATGGATGATTCTTTGTTGTGCTCTTGGTATCATTTTGACTTGGTGCCCACTTCTTAGTAGAGTAGCAACAGTCCCAAAGTCTCCATTTGTAGATTGTTTGCCTGTAGACTAGTGAATTTCTAAGGTCTTTAAAATAACTTTGTAAGCCTTTACAGCTTTATGTAAAGCAACAATTTTTGATCGTAGCTCCTCTGAAATCTCTTTTTGGGTTACATAGTTGAAGAAAGCAAGGAGTGTGAGATTGACAGACAGATCGGTGCAGCTTCTACAGTAATGCGTTGAATGTACAGGTCTATGGTGGTAAAGAAGGAGCTGAGCTGCAAGGTGATGCTCTCGATTTACCGGTTGAGCCACGTTCCTACTCTCCCCTATGGTCATGATCTTTGGGTCATGACCGAAAGAACAAGATTGTGGATACAGGTGGCCGAAATTAACTTTCTTCACAGGGTGGCGGGGCGCTCCCTTAGAGATAGGGTGAGGAGCTTGGTCACTCGGGTGGAGCTCCTCCACATTGAGAGGAGCCAGCTGAGGTGACCATGGCATCTGTTTCGGATTCCTTCTGAGAGGTGTTTTGGGCATTTCCCGCCGGGAGGAGTCAAACGGGAAAGACCTAGGACATGCTGAAGGGACTATGTCTCGGTATCCTCCCCGGGAAGAGCTGAAAAAAGTGTCTAGGGAGAGGGAAGTCTGGGTGTCTCTGCTTAGACTGCTGCCCCCGTGACCCGGCCCCGGATAAGCGGTAGAAGATGGATGGATGAATGGATGAACATTGCAGGACTTGCAGTGGAGCTTGACAAAAGATGCTGATGCTTTCTGATGCCCAATAGTTGTAAAATCCATTAAGGAAGACTGGCGGTAGCTAACATGTGGAAAGCAAAACAGGGCAGTCCCATATGCCATGTCCATTATTCACCCATTAAAAATCCTTTCTAAACACAGGACAAATACTTAAAGCACCTTGATCCAACATATATCCGTTTGAGTACCTACTGGTGTGTACCCAGCGTTAATATATCTTATTAGCAGCAAGTGACTGCACAGGCTGTTTCAGCAAATCAAGGACATAGGAGTGGGAACCAACTACTGAAGAAAAAAAACAGTATTTTGAGCTTTTACCATGACACTCAAAATTGAGCTCAGTTACATCTTTTTTACACTGATCATCCTAGAGATGTTTCTAAAACTTGATTGGAGTCCACCTGAGGTAAATTCAGTTGATTGATCATGATTTGGAAAGGCACACACCAGGTATTAGCAGTGCATGTCAGAGACAAACCAAGCTATGAATTTTCTGTAGATCTCTGAAACAGGATTGTATCAAGGCACAGATCTGGGGAAGGGTACAGAAACATTTCTGCAGCATCTAAGGTATGGGCACAGTGGCCTCCATCATCTCCAAACGCAAAAAGTTTGGAAACACAAAGACTCTTCCTAGAGCTGGCTGCTCGGCCAAACTGAGCAATCGGGGGAGAAGGGCCTTAGTCAGGAAGGTGCCAAGAACTGTGGAGAGAGGAGAACCTTCCAGAAGAAAAAACATCTCTGCAGCACTCCACCAAAACCCTGTATGGTAGAGTAGCCAACTGTTTGGCTCGAAAAGCAAGCATCATATCTGGAGGAAACAGGGCACCATTTATCACCTGGCCAATACCATCCTACAGTGAAGCCTGGTGGTGGCAGCATCATACTGTGGGGATGTTTTTCAGTGGCAGGAACAGGGAGACTAGTCAGGATCAACGTAAACATGAATGCAGCAATGTTTAGAGACATCCTTGTTGTTGAAAACCTGCTCCAGAGTGCTCTGGACCTCAGACTGGGGCAAAGGTTCATCTTCCAACAGGACAACTACCCTAAGCACACAGAAAAGATAACAAAGGAGTGGCTACAGGACAACTCTGTGAATGTTCTTGAGTGGTCCAGCCAGAGCCCAGACTTGAACCCAATTGAACATCTCTGGAGAGATTGTCTCGGGTTACTTGATTGTAACCCTGTTCCCTTAAAAAGCGATAACGAGATGCTGTGTAGCATAATCTATGGGAAAACATTCTTTGTGTGACCGATTGTGAAGCACGTGTGTCAAACACGGCAAGAATTGGCTTATAATACCTCGGTTGGTGACGCAGCACATTGAGCGCACCTGAACAAAGGGTGTAAGAACACAAGACGCGGAAGTGTCTTCAGGTCAACTTTGTCTAAAGAGCGCCCAGACACGCCCAATGCGACATTGCAGTGCAGCATCTCGTTCCCATTTTTTAAGGGAACAGGGTTACAGTCAAGTAACCCGAGACGTTCCCTATCAAAAGCTACACTCGATGCTGCGTAGCATTATGCTATGTGGAACGAGAATACCAACGCCACCGCACTGTAAGTGTCTGGACCCCTCGGGTTGTGAAGTTTCCACAAACACAAAAGAGATCTCAAACACGATTTTGAGATGATGACTCAAGGACATGCAAGCCCAGAGTAGCATGCAAAATGGCTTTAATCAGCCCAGGGGCAAAGTCTAGGCAGGAGGGCGACACTGACAGAGCCTGCAAATCTCCAACCCTCTTGAGAGTGGTAATGGCTGCCAGAAAAATCATCTTTAGAGTCTTGACAGATGCTGACGCTAGTGGTTCAAAAGGAGTGCTTACTATGCCCTCCAGCACTATAGCTAGGTCCCAGGAAGGAACTCTAGCTCTAGCGGGTGGCCTCAACCGCTTGGCCCCTTTAATGAAGCGGGCAACTAGAGGGTGTCTCCCTATCGAGATCCCGTCAATCAGGGCGTGGCAAGCCAAAATGGCGGCCACAAAGACCCTGAGTGTGCTAGGATTAGTGCCCGAGTTTGTCCTGCAGAAACTCCAACACTGAAACAATCTGGCAGTGGACTAGGTCTGTATGGTGTGTAGCACACCAGGCATTAAAGACACGCCATTTGCAGGCATAGGCTCTCCTAGTAGAGGGAGACCTAGCACTCAAAATAGTCTACAACTGGGGCTGGGAGCCCGACGTCTCTTAATTGAACCCCCTCAGGGGGCCAGACGTAAAGGTTCCAGAGATGAAACACTGTCCCCTGTGCCTGAGAAAGGAGATCCCTCCTGGTCGGAATCGCCCATGGCAAGCCATCGAGGAAGGGTATTAGGTCTGAGAAACCACACTCTGGTTGGCCAATGGGGCACTACTAGTAAGAGGCGCGTAACCCTTATTTTCTTCAGGGAGTTGGCCCTTGGATGAAACCCCCTGGCTCTGAGCCACAGCTTAAACACTCTCATGTGCAAAAGGCCCAAATGAATTACCATGAATGAGGATGCCATAGGACCCAATACTCTTTGAAAGAAGTGCACAGTCACTTCCTGGCCAAGCCTGATAGCTTTCAGGATAGTTAGAATGGACCCGACACGTGCAGGAGACAGATGTGCCTGCATCTCGGTTGAGTCCCAAACAACCCCTAGATATGTTGTCCTCTGGGCGGATGAGAGAACGCTCTTCTTGGCGTTAAGTGTCAAGCCTAGAGAGTCGAGATTAGCTAGGACGACATGCCGATGTTGAAACACTAGCTCCTGAGACTGAGCTAATATCAGCAAGTCGTCTATGTAATTCAAAATGCGGATGCCCTAGAGTCGCAAAGGAGCCAAGACTGCATACATGCATTTTATATATGTACGGGGTGACAAGGCCAGGCCGAACGGAAGAACCCAATACTAGTACGCTTCGCCCCCGAAAGCGAACCTCAGGAACTTTCTGTGCTCACAATAATTTTTTTGTGAGCATTTTGAATTTTAATGCTTTGAGGTAGCGGCTTAACCCGCGAAGGTCTAAAATTGGGCGCAGCCCCCCCGATTTTTTGGGGAACAAGAAAATACCGGCTATAAAACGCTCTGAATAATTTCCAGATGCACTGTATATTAATGACATAAGTGGGCTGATCAGATCACCTTTGGGAAGCCTTAAAGAGTGTCAGATGCTAATAATAAATCTTGGCTTCTTTTCTCAGGATTGTGGCCATTTTGAAGAAGCCAATAGAAGTCAATATAAAATCTTGTAAAATATAAAACACATAAAACCTGTTTTTTTATTTATTTATTTTTTTTATTTATTTTTCCAAAAACAGAAGGGACTTGTACCAGTACTTGCCAAAGGGCCCATCACAGGGAAATGACTAATGACCCGGCCTGTTGCAATGTTTCTCTGCCTGTATATATTTATATATAGGCCAGGCCTGGTGGTTGAGAGGGCGAGGATTGCTGTAGCTGTGGCTACACTAAAGCAGCACAACTACTATTCTTAATGTCAAACGGACATGTTAGCATACTTTATCATCTCTGACTGCTCCTTATTGCTCGATTCTGAGATTCCCATTTCTCCCCCTTTTCCAGGCTGCACCTTAGACCCGCTGAGAAACTAAATAAATGACATCCATCCCTGTTTAGCATTGTTTTCACAAAGCCCTTTGAGGGCACGCATGCCTAGATCTGTGCGTGTCTCTCTGTATCCTCTCTCAGCAGACAGGGCCCTCTCACTTACCATCATGTGTTTGCAATTACTGTCCCACATTCCTCTGTCCAACCCCAGCCTTCTCCATCGTCCGCCACAGCGTCACGTCCCTGCAGCTGCTGTCGCCATGGTGCGGTATCCCATGCAGCCACAGCGCGCGGCCTGTGACAACTCTTCTCATGCACTGGGCTGTCAGAGGAAGCTCCATTGTTAACAGATGGTAATGTAATAAGACGACCTGTTGACCCCTAAGTAGTTGCCATGCGGCCGCCTCTTTATACGGGATGATATGTTAAGTGTGTCCAGGACAGCTTGTCAACAAACACGTAGAGGAAGCCAATAAAGGGCGCGCGCTGTGGTTGTTTTAACCCCAGCAGGGCAGAGCACATTAATCACCGTTAAGGCAGGGATTGTGATGAGGTGTTTGGTGGTCAGCTCCAAATAGCCGGTAATAGAGCCTCTCCGGGTCGAGGTGTCTCACTGTTGGAAATGTCTTGAAGTTGTCTGGCAGATGCAATGCAGGCCATATATGCATCCACCAATGAGTATAGATTACAGCCATGTCTGTCCACACTCTTTTATTAAATCTAGGAAAGACTATGAAGGACTGAAATAAAAAGTATAAGCTATTATAAGGTATACCAGCTGGAAAAAAATGTTTTTTCATAAATTGTTTTAATGATCAAAGCAGAAGTCCATCAATGTTTATTGTCTTAAAGGGGACACTATATGGAACAGTATGTTACATGGCCAATGTAAAGACACTAAGGTGTGAGTATAAGGCAGAAGTATGGGCTTGATTTCAAACTAGTTTGACAAAAAAAATTAAACCTGTTTCACGTCCAAATAATTTTACTTTTAAAATTAATTGGTTCAAATTTTAAAATCTCAGACGCTGCTATATTCCTGCACACAAACAAGAGATTCACACAATAACAAGATTTGAGAGCAGTAGGTAAACTCTAGCATGTTAGTTGTTAAACCAACTACTATCAAGCTAAATACTAAATACTCGCCCTTGTCCATAGATGGAGAAATGCATTTTTTTTATTATTTTTTTTATTTATAGTGTAGTAGAATCAAGGTCAGTCTATGAGCAAACTAAGCAGTCCCAAAACTGATCTATAATTTGCTAAATGGACAGACCCAAAACTTTAAGGGCTATTAATGTACTGTTGTTGCCAATGTATTGTACTCTGATACTACCAGTCATCTGTGACACTGCTGACAATTGCATTTGCAAAATAGGTCTGTGGAAATCTAATGAACAAACATGGTGAACATTAGCTCTATATATTAATTCATGGAGAGGCAGGGCCCCCAGACCTGTCGTGCATAAGCCCTCCATATTTTCTTTGAATTAAATAATTTTTATTGAGATCTATTGAATTTAAACTTTCACAATGGATAGAAAAATATACTATCTGGTAGTGCTAGAAAGGGCATTAATCTCTGACCTTTGACCTCTGACCCTTAACTGTTTGTCTCTGAGCAGAGTGAACATTTATGCAAAGTTTATGATATTCATTCTCTAGGGCAAACATGCCGAGGTGACCAAAACCTCTTTTATAATAGTATAAACTTCAAAGACTGAGTGAATGTATGTGCAGTACTCATGTGTTATTAACCCTTTATAACACTGCTGTGCAATAGAAAAACAACTGCATATTGTCAAACACCCAAATTTTATTTCAGATTATTCATATTGAAAGAGGAATATTCATTCAATTCTGATAAAGCAGCTGCAATGACATTTCAGGAAGCAATTATTTTCAGATCTGCTGTGGCCGACTGCGGCTGTGATGCAAATGCACTGATCTGATGAAAACGTCACAGCTGTCCCATATTTCACATTTGAGTCATGCAGTCTGTGGCTATTGTTGTAGTGCAAGCATCTTAAAACCATTTTGATTAAAGGTCACTTTTTTTTTTACTTTTTTAGCTTGCTTGCTAGAGTTGCTTTTGTTTTCAAAAATTTGTGACCCCAACATTTGTATTGTTCTTGGCAAAAAAGAAAACTCAATAGAGATAAATAAACTCTCATGGTGTTACATCTAACACTAGGGATAATCTCACTCTAGAAATTATTAATCCTGGAGTATTTCTTGCTTAGTTGCTCTGCTACAGTCATTACTTCCACAGCTTCCACTGTGCTACCTAAAATACACTTTTTTTGAGCAGTGCTAATGCACTGATTTATACATGACTTTCTTAGAATATATAATCAAGACAGACATTTTGAAGCACATAAAATCACACTGAAGTATTGTTCTACTCATTGTGTGGCCAGTAGCCAATAGCTTTTTGGGATGCAGCTGTAACGTCATTGATTTTTGATGACACAATTTTATTTTTAAATAAATAAATAAATATATATATATATATATATATATATATATATATATATATATATATATATATATGTATATATATATATATATATATACCACAAAAAAAAAAAAAAAAGTACCACAAAAAAAAATTAAACACCATGACTTCCACACTCTCCACTTCTTTTTCTTTTTGAGCTGTTATTTTGGACAAGTTACTTTGACATGATACTTTGGACAAGTTACATTGACATGTTACTTTGGACATGTTACTTTGAACTGTTACTTTGGACATGTTACTTTGGACATGTTACTTTGACATGATACTTTGGACATGTTACTTTGGACATGTTACTTTGGACATGTTACTTTGACATGTTACTTTGGACATGTTACTTTGGACATGTTACTTTGACATGATACTTTGGACATGTTACTTTGACATGTTACTTTGAACTGTTACTTTGGACATGTTACTTTGGACATGTTACTTTGGACATGTTACTTTGACATGTTACTTTGAACTGTTACTTTGGACATGTTACTTTGACATGATACTTTGGACATGTTACTTTGAACTGTTACTTTGACATGTTACTTTGGACATGTTACTTTGACATGATACTTTGGACATGTTACTTTGACATGTTACTTTGGACATGTTACTTTGACATGATACTTTGGACATGTTACTTTGGACATGTTACTTTGAACTGTTACTTTGGACATGTTACTTTGACATGATACTTTGGACATGTTACTTTGGACATGTTACTTTGACATGATACTTTGGACATGTTACTTTGACATGTTACTTTGACATGTTACTTTGACATGTTACTTTGGACATGTTACTTTGGACATGTTACTTTGGACATGTTACTTTGACATGTTACTTTGACATGTTACTTTGGACATGTTACTTTGGACATGTTACTTTGACATGATACTTTGGACATGTTACTTTGACATGTTACTTTGAACTGTTACTTTGGACATGTTACTTTGGACATGTTACTTTGACATGTTACTTTGAACTGTTACTTTGGACATGTTACTTTGACATGATACTTTGGACATGTTACTTTGGACATGTTACTTTGACATGTTACTTTGGACATGTTACTTTGACATGATACTTTGGACATGTTACTTTGACATGTTACTTTGGACATGTTACTTTGACATGATACTTTGGACATGTTACTTTGGACATGTTACTTTGAACTGTTACTTTGGACATGTTACTTTGACATGATACTTTGGACATGTTACTTCGGACATGTTACTTTGACATGATACTTTGGACATGTTACTTTGACATGTTACTTTGACATGTTACTTTGACATGTTACTTTGGACATGTTACTTTGGACATGTTACTTTGAACTGTTACTTTGGACATGTTACTTTGGACATGTTACTTTGACATGATACTTTGGACATGTTACTTTGGACATGTTACTTTGACATGATACTTTGGACATGTTACTTTGACATGTTACTTTGACATGTTACTTTGACATGTTACTTTGGACATGTTACTTTGACATGTTACTTTGGACATGTTACTTTGGACATGTTACTTTGAACTGTTACTTTGGACATGTTACTTTGACATGATACTTTGGACATGTTACTTTGAACTGTTACTTTGACATGTTACATTGGACATGTTACTTTGACATGATACTTTGGACATGTTACTTTGACATGTTACTTTGGACATGTTACTTTGACATGATACTTTGGACATGTTACTTTGGACATGTTACTTTGAACTGTTACTTTGGACATGTTACTTTGACATGATACTTTGGACATGTTACTTTGGACATGTTACTTTGACATGATACTTTGGACATGTTACTTTGACATGTTACTTTGACATGTTACTTTGACATGTTACTTTGGACATGTTACTTTGGACATGTTACTTTGGACATGTTACTTTGAACTGTTACTTTGGGCATGTTACTTTGACATGATACTTTGGACATGTTACTTTGGACATGTTACTTTGACATGATACTTTGGACATGTTACTTTGACATGTTACTTTGACATGTTACTTTGACATGTTACTTTGGACATGTTACTTTGGACATGTTACTTTGAACTGTTACTTTGTACATGTTACTTTGGACATGTTACTTTGACATGATACTTTGACATGATACTTTGGACATGTTACTTTGACATGTTACTTTGGACATGTTACTTTGACATGATACTTTGACATGTTACTTTGGACATGTTACTTTGAACTGTTACTTTGTACATGTTACTTTGACATGATACTTTGGACATGTTACTTTGAACATGTTACTTTGACATGATACTTTGACATGATACTTTGGACATGTTACTTTGGACATGTTACTTTGACATGATACTTTGGACATGTTACTTTGACATGTTACTTTGACATGTTACTTTGACATGTTACTTTGGACATGGGGGCGGGGTGGTTTTCAGAGGATGCAGCTTTGAACCAAGATGTTTAATTTCCAGAAACTCTGTTTGTAAGTTCAGAATTTTTTGTTAATTTTCAAGAACTGCATACTGTATACTGCAAACATGCTGTGGAAACAGCAACAGACAGTCCCATTTAGTCTGTTTCTTTAAAAAGCAATGCCATTGTGAAGTTTGACTACTTGCCAGCAAATAAGTAAATTATTGCTTGTTTTTGTTCTATGTAAGTGAGTAGGCCACTTTCTGTTCTAGATTGGACCACAATGGACTGTTTTAACTTTAGCCTTGTAATTGTAATAATTGAAATTTTAAACATTTTCCTTCCATGTTTCTAATGCACTAGTCTTTGTCCAGACATGGTCTTTTTCACTCTTGAATAGGACTTGTTAGTTTTTAAATGACACTAGCAGGCAGATCAGAAGAAAACAAAAACAAAAGAACATACATAATATTTAGTTTTCAGCCATGATGATACCTTCCAGGGTCACGTGGCACTTGCAGCGTTTGGCATTCAGAGCAAGGGTGGACCCTCTCGCCGGGCAGAGCAAGCTTGCTTCAAGGTCAGCGAACGTGGCCGAGTGCTTTCACAGTGAATACAAAAACGGGCAGCGTAGCTACAACCTGGGAGATGAGACGGGACATTAAAGCTACAGTCCCCCGAGGAAAAGACGAAGAGGGAGCATGAAGGTGCAGAGGGAAGAGTGCACTCGAGAGAAAACAGGTGGCCACACTTCAAAGCAGCACATTTTTATGAATTATGGGGGAATTATGTGTGTGCTGACTCCTGCCGAGAGTCCCACTGGTGCTATCATTATGGATATTCAAGCAGACTGCTTTTCCTTTTTTTATTAAAATAACATTGACAGTTTATCTCATATAAATTAACAGCAGTTGTGTTTATTTTGTTTATTAAGCTGATGTTTTGAGAACACTCTTTTTAAGCTAAAAGTAATGCTATTTATCAAAAAAAAATATATATATATATATATATATATATATATATATATATATAAATATATTTTATGTTTGCACCATGAAGGTCTTCTGAACATTTTAAAGATTGTATAAGATCACAAAGTACTTAGTCCTGTAACCTAGTCTCGCACTGTTTCTGTTTAAACACACTCCTCCAGTGACTAAAGTGAGTGGGTGGTATTAGGCATGTCAACAAAAAATAGCCCCACTGACTTTACTTGAGTGAGAACCATGTAAATGAGCAGGGGCATTAAGTTACATTCGCTGAAACAATCTCAAAACCTTCCTATTTAACTGACTGTACAAGCTTACAGAGGCAACTTCAAACGGTAAAATAGATTCAGATGATAGATTATATATATATATATTTGAACCATTAAGTCTTTTGTAATGTACCTTTAAAAGGATGGACACTAAAACATTTTCTTAAATCAGGTTTATTTATTAATTTTTTGTGTTTTTTATGTTGTGTTTTAATACATGTATACATACATATTGCAACAGTAATTTCTGTATTGAGATCAGCAACAAATTAGTCAGAGACAGCAAAAATCACAAAGTAAACCAGCTTTAATGTGCCATTCAATTGTTAACATTTTATGCCTTTAGGCCATTTGTTTAAAGAAGATAGAAATGTATTCTTTTAAAAAGGAAGAACAACTACTAACTAACAATAACTAACCATTTTTGTAATTTTTAATTTCAGTTAAAATGTTAAAAGGTTGAAAAAGATAAGTGATAGTTTTGAGAGGAACTGAAGTGGTTTAAAAAAAAATTGCAGAAGAAAGCAGAAAATAATATTGATGTATTAAATATGATGATTTATAAAAAAATTTCTGGATGTACATTTTTGGCTCGAGGGTCCCCAGAGGGTGGTAAATTTGAAGGGTCCACAAGGGTTAAATATATAATATTAACCTTTTGGGTTTACCATTACAGGTTATATTTAAGGCATACAGATAAACTATACCATTTCCATTTAATAATTTCCATTGATCTTGCAAAATACTTGAACCCACGGTCAGTACTAGTCATAAAGTGACAATAATGAACGTTTATGGAATCTAAGTATAGCACTGTTGATTCATAACAGTACCATCAGGATCGCTCACACAAAAGCTCTCCCTGGATGTTACGTTTCCACTCACACCTTCCCTGTTCTACTTAAACTTTAAATTCCATCATCTGGAAACAGAATAGCCTGTCTATAAAATGAAGCTCAAAAGCGGCCTTAATGAACAGATTTTACAAAAGATCCTTGTAGGAAGAGTTTGTTGAGTGTCTCTGGTCATTTAATACAGTCGGCAGAATAAGAAAGTGATAACTCTATTGAACAGATTATGGCACAGACAGCCTTCCGTAGTCTGTGGTGGAAGGTGCATAATCTCTTTATTGTTTTTGATCTCGTAATAAGTGCCCCTTTTTATTGACCTGTTCTTTTTCTGTAGTTTTAATTATTTAAAAAATTGAGCTTTAAAACATTTTGTTTTTCCACCTCGACTTTGAACGTGGATATTTATAATCATTGTGTTGTGACAATGTATTCATAAATCACCGGGTCATGTTTAAAGTGTAATACGGCTACATAGACAATAGGCTTATTAATATTTATAGAGGTTAGTCAGGCATTTGGTGTAATTAAGACCATGAATACAAATAACAATGCCGTATGCTGCCTTTTAAATAGGCACACTTCTAAATATAATCTTAAATCCTAATATGACATAAACAATCCATGTTTCATTGATCAGTGGCTTGTGTATTTTGAAAAAGATTAAATAATATCATTATATTTACAGGTTTTAAAAGTACTTCATTTATTATTATTATTTATTTTTTGCCTTTATTTATAGTATAAAAAATGGTCAAAAGTGAGGGAAATGACATTGGGCAGATAAACTGGGTCTCCCGTATTTGCGATGGCTCTACCAACAGAGCTTTTTATATGCTTGTGGAAAATAAAAAGAACCGTTTAATCACCAGCATGTAGTGATAGGAATCCTCTGTGAAAAAACATGACCTTAAGACATCATCTAGGCTTTGGCGGTCTTAATAGATTCTAAACTTTAATTTTAAGTCACATTCAAACTTTCAGCGTCAAATGGTAACACAAGCATATAAACAGGTATAAAGTATATGCACTCAAAATCACTTAAATAGGACCGGCCTGAAGTGAATTGGACCAAAAGATCCTCAAAAGCTAGACGTCATGCCGAGATCCAAAGAAATCCAGGAACAAATGAGAACGGTTATACAGCCCAAGAGCACAGCAACAACTCATCCAAGAGGTAACAAAAGATCCCACAACAACATTCAGCGAAATGCAGGCACCACTTGCCTCAATGTCAGTGTTCATAACTTCACCATAAGAAAGAGACATAGCAAAAATGACCTGCATGGCAGACGTTCCAAGACGTTCCAAGAAGCAAAAAAACATTGGTTTGTCTCAGTTTTGCCAAAAATTGTGATGATCTCCAAGACTTTTGGGAAAATACTCTGTGGACTGACGAGAACAAAGTTAAACTTTTTGGAAAGTGTGTCCAATTAGATCTGACGTAAATGTAACACCGCATTTCAGAAAAAAACATCATACCAACAGTAAAATATAGTGGTGATAATGTGATGGTTTTGCTGCTTCAGGACCTGAAAGACTTGCTGTGATAAATGAAGCCATGAATTTTGCTGTCTACCAAAAACTCCTGAAGGTTTGTGACCTCAAGCTTAAGCAAACTTGGTTTCTGCAGCAGGACAATGATCCAAAACACCTCTGAATCCAAAACAGCAAGTCCTGAATCCAATTGAGATGCTGTGGCATGACCTTAAAAAGACGGTTCATTCTTGAAGACCCTCCACTGTGGCCAAAATTCCTCCACAGAGCTGTAACAGGCTCGATGCAAGGTATCACAAGTGCTTGATTGCAGTTGTTGCTGCTAAGGGAGTAGGGAGTAATCACTTTTTCTCACAGGGGGTCTTGTGTAGGGTTTGGATTTTGTTCTCGCTTAATAATAAAAACTTTAATTTGAAAAACTGAATGTTGTGTTATCTTTGACTAATATTTAAATTTGTTTAATCTGAAACATTGAAGTGTGACAAACATGCAAGAAAATAAGAAATCAAGAAGTGGGCCAACACCTTTTTACACCACTTTACTTGGTCACAAGCCAGTGCCACCGCTTTTAAACCATAACATTCCCTGTACAAACAAACTGCTATTATTCTAGGTAGGAAACTACCGGGTTATTATTCTCCAATATTACAAAAACATGCACAGTATTACTCATTTGGGGAAATCATGGTTTTTGCCTGTCTGAACTACAAAATCATCAATATTCTCTTACCCTCTCTTCTGTGACAATTTATTAATGAAGGACAGGGGATGTTGTCTAGTGCAGTCTGTGAAGCCCTTAGAGATGGCTGTTGTTGTGATATGGGGCTATACAAAAAGAAATGTCTTGATAAAAGAAAAACAAGTGGTGCAGCGAGAAGGGACTGCATTTAGCTGTTAAGGTATAGTCCGGTACAAACATCTCTGCATCTCGGTTTTATCCTAAAATAGAATGTGTGCCAGTCTGTCTTCAGTGGTGGGGGAAACCTACGCAGATGCTGGAAGGACTTGTTAAACTCCACGCAGAAAGGCCCTGCCTTGGATGGGCCAAAAACACTGGTCTGTCAATAAGAAACAAAGTGAATGTTTGTGGAAGTCCAAAATGAAAATCTTAGTACTATGCATGTGTACATCATTTAATATACAGTAATAAATGTAAAATGCTTAAATGTGATTTATTTTACTTTTATAATAAAAGGCTTTGCAATACTGTTTATTGCAATAATTGACTTGATTAAAAAAAAAAAGTTAAAATACAAGCTAATATATTTTAATATTTATGTCACAGCTCTAAAGTGTGTATAAACAACATTTATATATGTATATACACATTAGTCCAGAGCCTATTTTTCTATTGTAATAATAGCAGGGTTCCATGTATGATGCATTTTTGAAACTTCTTCTGGATTGTAGTCTTTATGTTCTTCTATAGTACAGTATTTCCCAGCATATTTTTGCCATAATACATATATTTGTGCATACCCGTATTGCTCAGTAATGACTGTGTTCACTGAATCTCTGACAACGGCATGACATTATCTTTCATGCACCGATTTGATCTCAGCTCAGTCAGAAACACATCCGCTGCCACTGTCTCGGTTTCTATGGGCAACGGTTGAAAGAAAACATGAGCTGACAGCATAACCGTCTGAAAAGACCAGGTTTTTTACTGTGGAGTGGAGGACATTTGAGTTTCTTGTATTTTAGGTTGTTTAAATCATACTTCCGAATGGATTGAACAGATTTTATGAGCAAGAATTAATGGAAATCCTGTTTCTAAATTTGTACAGTGGAATTGGAATTTACTGATACTTATCAATACAGGGTTGGTGATAAAACACGCTTATTTGTACATAAAACAGCAATAAATATTAGACTAGCAAAAAAACGCCTGGTCAGATAGGTCAATTATCGACAAGTAATTGCAACATTTGAGACAACATTCTCTATTAAAATATAAATATGTAATTTACACAGACATAAGGTGATGGAAAAAAAATGTAAAAGATTCTTAAGATTAAAAGATTTGTTTAAAAAGTCACCAACCGTATCAAACTTGGTAAATAGAATGAACCATAGTCTCTATTAAGTGGTAAGTAGCTTATAATGTTATGTTTTATAATATCCTCAAAGCATTTTGTGCTAATAATTATGGAAAAAGGAGCACACCCATTGGTCTACACAGATTTCAACAAGGCAGTAACATCTACTGATAATACAGAAAAAAATATTTTGTAGCTAAATATGTCCGTTAAAATATTTGTAACCTTAACCAGTGCAAACTTCAAGGTAATGTCAAATAAGTCAAATCAGTCCTAACCATTCTAACCCCAAATGGTGGCTGTGTCACAGCCAAACCGGAAATCTTTTAGAAAAACTCATGGTTTATACATGTTTATAAATTGTGTTGAGAATGTTTCCTGTCCGGTGTAGAAGGAGATAGATTAATGATTAAGGCTAAAAAAAATGGCTGCCTTCAGACTGTGTTAAGACATGGTCCTGCTGGACTTTTTTGCTCACAATCCCATGCTTGTCCTGAACACATCTATTGCAAGGCCTGTCCATTCTGGGAGTAAAAGTCATCACTTCTTCTGTGTCTCTCCCTGCTTAAAGCACTGAATGATCATCTTTACCCTTGCATCTTGGCGCTGAAGGTAATTATAGTTTGTTTCTCATTCTAAGACCAACAACTGATGAGTACTGTTTTGTTACTCCTTGTGTTCTGTTAGCTTGAGCAGCCGTTTTTGTTCTGCTCCAGTATTATTGTAGCCACATTGCTCAGTCTTCTGTTAAACTGAGCAACAATACTCGTCTTGCTCTGTGAGTTTTGTTATTCTTACAGCGTGTTGACATTATTTTCTGTAAACTGAGCAGCCATACTCATGTTGCTCTGTGAGTTTTTTATTATTACAGGCCCGTTGACGGTTATTCTTGTGAACCCGAGCCCAATCCTGCTTGATTGTAATTATTACAGTCATTGCATGAGCAGCCTTTGTCCTACTACTCTATTGGTGTAACCCCACCTTGGCAGTTAAGTTATTGTTTTCCCTAATTTGTGTTTCTGAATTATTAGCGCATCTGGCTTGACCTGATTCTGGGAATGGGGGTGGACCTATAAGTTGAGTCATTGGTGTCAGGATTCATTGTGCTTTAGCACCTGTCTGGTGCCCCTTCAGCAGGAGGATGGACATGACTTGTGTTCGTCATGTTTAGGAGTAAAGCATCTCCAAGAAAGTCTCACAGAGAATGCATACTCTAACTGCAGCACTATGCCACGGCCAGTGCGACTTGCCCGCCTGGCTGCATTTGAATAGCCTGCCGACTGGCTTATGGTGAAAGAGACTAGTCTGTTCCCAAAGGTACAGCCTTTGTGCCTGAAGCGCCTGACTGCAACAGTTCCATCAACAGTTCTGAGGAAACAAACTAGAAAGGGGTCTAGTAAATTACCAGCGAGAGTGACAAGGGTTTTCAGAGCACCAAGTATGACCTGGTGGCATTAGGTGAGGAGGATGCTATCTCAGTAGCTGCATCAGATACACGTTTCTGAGAGGATTTCATAGAGGTGGATCCCAGGACGTTGGAGTCGGACATGGCAACCTCTATAATTTGTGCAGCCATTGACCAGCTACAACTTGATACAGCCACCAGTAGTGCCTTCTTTAGGCGTCAGGAGACTACTCCTACCGTCGTTGTTCCACCTTCCCAGGAATATGTAGGGAGGGCTGTGGCATACATACAGGATGCACCACAGTTTGGCTTGTGACATATGTCTTCTTTAGAGCCAGCTGTATAGGCGGGACTTCCCTGACTACATGCGCAACTTCCCACCGAGCAGAGGAGGGTGTCCAGGCCTCAAACCACACATACTCCGTGGCCATTTGAGTTTAACCAGCGCCCTCCCAGGGCAGCCAGGAGTCAAGGGAGAAGGGGTGGCCGATGGTTGTAATTTCTTTCTGGGGACAGCTAGATTTCTGGGCCAAATACACCTCAGACACCTGGGTGTTGGCCACACTGTCCCAAGGTTACCAGCTACGTTTCAACGTCAGTCTCCTGAGTCAGCTGGATTCTTTGATTTGGTTTCTGTTTTTTTTTTAAAATTCAAAGTACTTCCTTGTACTGAAAGAGACCGGCAATCCGCGCCCAATTTTAGTCCTACGGGGTCTTAATGTGTTTTTAAAAGGTTTACGTCGATCAATCTGAAAGATGCCTATTTCCATGTACCTATTGCCTCTCATCACCAGCAACTTCTTTGTTTTGCGTTCCAAGAAGGCCACAACCAGTTCCGAGTTCCTCCGTTAGGTCGCAGTGGCTTTGGACCCCTCCAAGGGGGTAGAAAATACTTCCGTACCTAGACAACTGGCTGGTTTGTGCTCCGACTTGTAACCAGGTCGTTCAAGACACTCAAACTCTCCTCACACATGTGGACCAGTTGGGGTTGCGTGTTTTAAAGGCCACCCCCATTCCAGGGACACTGAACGTGACTGCGGACTTCTGGTCCTGCCAACACCTGCAGCCAGGAGAATGGAGACCATCCAGAGGTAGTGGAAAACATCTGGGTAAAGATCTCAGCAGGGCGGAGGTAGACCTATTTGCTTCCAGGCAGAATGTTCCCGCTGGTTCTCACTTGCGGACAGCAGCAGTCCTCTTGGTCAGGATGCACTGGTGCACGATTGGCCTGGGACTCTGCTTTATGGCTTGCCACCATTTCCGCTGATCTTCTTGACACTGATGAGGCTTCTACAGTAGGGTCACAAGCCTCTTCTTGAAGAAGCTGCAGGCTCTGCCCGCCCCCAGCAGGGAGACTTCTACAAACTTTCTGAGGATTGGTGTTGAAGCAATGGATAGGATGCTGTCGACTGCCCGGTTTCTTTGATCCTACAATTTCTACAGGACTTTCTTAATCGAGGAAGCTCCCCAACCACCCATAAGGTATATGTGGCTACGATCTCTTGCTGGCACGTGGGTGTGAATTACATTTGCATTTAGTAATTTAGCAGATGACTTAAAAGTGAGGAAGACAATGTAAGCAATTTTAACAACACAAGGTAGCATAAAGCATGAGTGCAGCAAAAACTAGTCAGTTAAAACCATTTTTATTTTAAAGAAAAAAAGGAATCAATAGAAAAGAAGTAAAATTCAGTGTTTGTCAGGTGTTGACAGAAGTGTTTTTAAAGATGGCTACAGAATTTGCTGATCTTGTAGCGACAGGATATGGACATGGCGTGGATCTGTTCCACATTGGTGGAACAGATCCAGAGAAAGTACAGGAGAGGGATTTTTTTTTTCCTTTTTGGGATGTACCACCAGATGTACTTCATTTGTGCAAAGATCTGGCAGGAACATAAGTCTGTATCAGTGAGTGAAGATATGAGGGTGCGGAATCAGTGGTGGTCTTGTAGGCCAAGAGCATAGCTTTGAACTTGATGCGGGTGTCAACCGGGAGCCTTTATTTAATAACAGCGTAGGTATCTCTCTCACATATACTGTATGACCTTAGAGATAATCTCAGCAAAAAATAAAATCCTTCTTAAACCAAGTCTGGTCATGTTTACAGTTAAAACCATAAACTTTGCATAAGTAGTCTATACAGTTCTTGAATTTATTCTGTATTAATATTTTTTTAGACACACCAATGAATCATTAACCAATAAAATCAATAGGGCATTCCAAACAAATAATAGGACCTTGCTTCTTTACATGTCAGAAAAGGAGTTGGAGAATGTAAATACTAATACGCTATCGTTTTAACATTTGTGGGAAGCCCTGATTTTTACTGCCTCAAGAATATAAGAAATTTTCTCATTGTTTGCATGTTATCCTCATTAAAATATGAAAACCTTTAAATGTTTGGGGGGGTTAGTTAAGGTAGACACTGTTTTTTCATTTTTGTCATTTTGACAAAGATCAGATCACATTTGATGCTGATTTTAGGCAGAAATGTGAGAAATTCCAAAGGCTTCAGATACTTTTTCATGCCACTGTAGTTGCTCCTTCCACTGAGATCTGTGGGTCTATTTTTTAAGACATCCAAAGACAAAGCTTAACTCAGGAGTTGAAATTAAAACAAAATTTTACTACTTTTTTAGTACATTTATTTTACAGCGAAGTCTGCCTCATTTGTAATAAAAGCTGGTAAAACTAAAATTTATGACTTTTTGGCTGTTTCTTTTATTTAACAAAAGGGCTCCAATCAAAATTGTTAAAACATTATTATCAAAAGTAGCTAAAAGAAACTGAGCAAAACTTAAATACTTTAATCAAATTTCAAACTTCAGGCACATCATAAAACTAAAATATTGGTCAAGCCCACTCTAGATCAATGAGAAAATATGACATCCCACCTTTTTAAATGACTGAGGGGCATCACTATCTTTGAACTTTACTGCTTACTAAATGTTCTAACTTTTTGAACACACAGTGAATGGCTACTGTAATTCTCCAGGGATTAACCATAATGAGAATCCCAGCAAAGTCCTGGATCTTTGTCTCAGTCATTTTGGTGAACGTTCACTGGAGTTGAATTCTGTCTCTTTCTCTTTGCAACAAGACTTCAATAGTCCTCCTCTGAAGCAGTTCCAGATGGAATTTTGGCTGTCAACCCCTCCGAGGCCACTCTTCATCACTGGGATTTGGCAAAATGAAGCAAGTTCTTCACAAAAACTTGTTCATTTTCTTCAACCCATTCTCTTGATGCTTACAAGTTACGATTGCCCTTCTGCTAAAAAGCCCCTTCTCAACGTGACACTGCCACCGCCATGCTGCTCAGTGGGGGTGCTATTAGACGGCTAATGAGCTGTGCCCAGTTTCCATTTGACAGGGAGCCTTGTTTAATGGATGAGAATCCAGTTTCCATTTCATCAGAAGAATCGCCTCTGCCTTGTGCTTTCCCTGAGAGTCCTGTGCTAATCGTTCACAGCGTCCAGTCTACTTGGTCAATGGGGGGGTTGCTCTCTTCGGGCTGCTCCACGAAACAGCTTAAATTTATGAAGTGGTGTGCTTACTCACAGTTGTTTTTCCAGTAGCATTCCCAATGGTTGCATCTGCATACAGATTGTGCCCGAATCATGTCCCTAAACAGTCTTTCTTGACCAGCTGCAAAAAGTGGATAGTCTACCAATAAAAGTGTGCTTTGGATTAGACTTATATTTCAGCTTCAATGGCCTCAGGTGAAACAGTTTATCCTCTGTGGTTAAAAATGTTAGCCATGTCCCAACAGCTGGACAGTAACTTGCTGCCATATTATCCATTTCATTGCGAAGAGGCTACTTCTTGTAATCATTTACAATATTTGGTAAAACAAACACATTAAGGCTGGTTCTGTCCTCCACATCTGACATTATCAGTCTATAACATTAGAAGTTTGAGTTGGCCTTGTTAGCTATTATATCATTGATCAATTTTCACGTTTTCTCTATTTTGCTAAAACTCATATTATCTATTGAAATGATCTTTTAGTCAATTTGCACCTCATTTACAGACAAATGCAAGTGGATTAAGTGGTCAAAAAAACTTTTACTTCACAACTAAGTCAACGGGAAGTATGCAATTCATTCATGCTTGTGAAAAAATATTATTTATTCACTTTATAGCATATTGTAAAAGGAGTTGTCTGAGAAAAATACAAGACCATAATATGTCATCTAGGCTTTATTATCAAGGATTTTAATAGATAAGAATTTTCTTATCGGTCAATAACAGCTTGCTTCCGGAATAAGAAATGCTCCCATTGTAAAAACGCTGCTTGTCAATACAGAATAATAAGGCTGCAGATAAAATAGAGTGTATGCTCAGCGCTGGATACGTCTTTTTACACCAAAATAACGCAAAAAAAAAAAAACAGAGAAAAAGGGAGGCAACGTAAAACAGAGATTAATAATGTCAATTCAATCATGAATTGTTTAACAATGCGGAGATTACTGCTGTTGTAGAAACAAAATGTTTACAGTAAGCTTGAAACTTTAGTTTAATGTAGGTTATGTATTTGTATGTTGTGGAAGAACATTAGGTCTGGTTTTATTTTTTTAATAAAAAAAAAAAACAGGAAAGGTCCCTAGGCTTTTTTTGGAGATAGGTGGTGTCTGAGCTAGGGACTGCAAAAAGAAAATCAGTTAGTGCCACTTTAACCTTAACATATCTATATATGGACAATAATCTTCTATGCTGCATATTAAATTTGTCAAGTGTCTTTTTTAAGTCCTATTTCTGGCTTTATTTCTAAATCGATTGCTCTTTTTCTCATAAATGCTTTTATGCAACCTTTTTTGGATGCATCCACAAATAATAAAGCAATATAGTCTAATATAAAATCTTGACTTGACTGATTTGCTATCCATAAACTGGGCTGCTACTGTCAATGTTACTGTACGTGTGTTAACACGCTATCAGATATTATGGCATAAACTGTAATGCTGAACAAAGCAGATGATATGCAATCTTAATCTCCATTACAGTGGTTCACCCGAGCTTGCAGTGCAGGCAGTTCCATTGTACGTTTCTACAGGCTGGAAGTGCAAGATCATGTTAATACGTTCACAGTACAGAGAGCTGCACTTTTCTCACACTTGTCCTTTTTCTGCTTCATGTTACTTCTGAGACCTCAAACCCATAGTTCCTTTTTTCCCCCAGGAGCAAAAACATTCAAATTAATTACAAAAACCAGAAGAGCATGAAGAGCGAGACCACCAGAAGACATGTGGATATGGGTTAACCGCGTAGGTGTGGGTGACTGTGCTCTTTTGACTAGTCACATATTATTTTCTTTGTATAAGAAAGCATCTGCCGTTTTGTTTTGTGTGTCAAACAGTTGGTGGTCAAGGTCAGGTGTGGTCCCCCAGTGATCTCTTCGAGTTGTGTTAATAAGTTTACATATATATATTTTTTGAGAATATGAATGATAACACAAAAACTTTTCTTTCACTCATAGTTAGTAGTTGGGTGAAGCCATTAATTGTCAAACAAGTGTGTTTCTCTGTGTTTAAAACATAATGAATAGAAACTACCCAAATGAACCTTATCAAATGTTTACATACCCAAGTTCTTAATACCATGTTGCCACCTTGAACATCAATGACAGCTTGAAGTCTCTTGTGGTAGTTGTGGATGAGGCTGTTTATTTTCTCAGATGGTAAAGCTGCCCATTATTCTTGGTAAAATACCGCTGTAGCCAATGACAGGTCGACATGGCCTTGTGCTTTAGATTGTTGTTAAGTTGGAACGTCCAAGTTTATCTCATGCGCAGCTTTCGGGCTGATGAGTGCACATTTTCCTCCAGTATTTTCTGATAACATGCTGCATTTATTTTTTCCTGTGCCTTTGTAACTCACACGTCCCCAAAACATAAGTGATCCACCAATATGTTTCACAGTAGGAATAGTGTACCTTTCATATCGTACCTTGTTGACTCCCCTATAAATGTAACGTTTATGGTTGTAGTCAAAACATTCCAAATGTCTTAGTTCCAGACGGTTTGAGGCTTGTCTCTGTGCTGTTTAGTGTATTGTAAGCGGGATGCTTTGTGGCATTTGCGTAGTAATGGCTTTCTCAAGCATGCAGCCCATTTTTCTTCAATTATCTCCTTATTGTGCATCTTGAACAGCCACACCACTTTTTTAAAGAGAGTCCTGTATTTCAGCTGAAGTTATTTGTTTTTTTTTTTCTTTGCATCCCAAACAGTTTTCCTGGCATTTGTGACTGAAACCTTTGTTGGTCTACATGAACTTGGTTCAGTCTCAACAGAATCCCTTATTTTCAATTCTTAATTAGAGATTAAACACTGCTGATTGGCATTCTCAATTCCTTGGATATCTTTTTATATTTCTTTCTTGTTTGATACAGTTCAATTAACTTTTCCCACAGATCCTTTGACAATTCTTTTGCTTTCCCCACAACTCAGAATACAGAAACATCAGTGCAGCACTGGATAAGAGCAGGGGTCTGTCAGAAGCCCAGAAACTCACTGACCTTTTATTCACACACTGATTACAAACAAACAGATCACAGGCAAGGAGGATTACCTTTAGTAGCCATTCAAACCTGTTTGTGTAAAATTGTGTGCATGTTATCAGGCCAAAATCACCAGGTTATGTAAACTTTTTATCAGGATCATTTGGGTAGTTCTGTTGTCATTATGATTTAAACATATTGTTTAAACATATTTATTGTCAAACATAGTTGTTAGACAATAAATAGCTCCACCCAACCACTTGTGAAAAAAAGGTTTTTGTGTTCCAGAGAATATTTTTCATATTCTCTGAAAAATGGGCAAACAACCACAAATTTGGCTAGGGTATTTAAACTTATGAGAACAACTGTAAATCACAAGTCTGGTGTGTTTTGTGTGTATATATATATATATATATATATATATATATATATATATATATATATATATATATATATATATATATATATATATATATATATATAACTAACCCATTATATGGTTATGTGAAGGATATATCAAAATACAAGACTTTAAGACCTATAATATAATATATTGTCAAGCTTAGTCCAATTACATGCACAAAAAGGTGGGCCTGCTCTCATTTGAACAAAAGACAGCCCCATTGGCTCTTGGTCTATACAACACTGAACCAATGGTGGCTGCAGAAAATCCATCAATGGCTAAGCGAAATCACCATATACCTTTAGGATTTAAGACATCAAACATAAAAAGTGTACATTTATAGATAAAAGGAAATGAAATACAGAGGGAAGAATAATACAATTTAAATTAATCACATATGGTTTGAGCTTTTGAGATTTGTGCAATAATTTAATGAAGCCAGAGAAAAAGTCATAAATAAATAAAAAACTGTAAATGGGTTTCTGACGAGTGATCTGCTGCTTTCAGTCTTTTGTTAGTCTAATCTATGACCTGCGTATATATATTTAGCTATACAGACTAAAAGGTTTTTGATTTGCCCATAACTCTTTAAAACAGTTGGGTACAGCTTGAAAAAAGCTGGGTAATTTGAACCAATCCTTATGAATACAACATACTCCACACATTTTATTATCTTTTTATTTATTTTTTCCCTGTGCACTAACAAAGTAACCCCATATTATTTAGTTATTTAGATTGTTCCATTACCAGTTTCCTGATGTGTGTTTTTTTTAAAAAAAACAAAAAACAATAAAATCATGTTTTTAAAGACAAACTTGGACACAGAGAAGCAAAATACAATTTATAGCACTATCTGTAACAATAGTGTTTTTACTTTTAGGGTTAGGTTTGAAAAAACAGGAAGGCAGCGCTTCTGACGTACACTGCAGCCAAGCAGTGTACGTTGATGGTAATCGAGAAGAAATTCTACACAGGACAAATTCCTTGTGTCAATCAAAACTATAGACTATTATACTCTTATACCCACGCATACATAACCAATATTCTGTCTTGCACCATCTTTCCTGTTAGTGTTTTGTTTTTTAAGAAGAAAAAGAAGTAGAAGAAGAAGAAGAAGAAGAAAATCACACCTCCCCATAACAAATGGTAGGTGAAGGTGAGGTGTAAAAATGACGGAAATATTCTGCGATGAATGGCTGTCGTAAAATGTGCTCGAGTGTGTCACCTTGCAGCTGGGCTTGTGTTTCCTCTCGTGTTCGATCTGCCTCCAGGTGCTTCTGTGTGTCTGAATGTACATGCTGTTGTACAAGGGCGAGAAAGTGTTTGTGCACATGTGTGTCCATTATGGGAGGAACCAGAGGGAGGCCCTGGGGCTTTTTTACGAGCTCAGCTTCCTACAGAGTGGAACGGTTCCAGGCAGATAATAATAGCCGGGTCAAGATCCAATTATTTGCCTTGGGATTAACCTTATGGGGTCTTTCAGGAAGGTCAGCGGGCAGCTGAGGGTTTTAGGCCTCTGAAACAGAAGCCACTTACAAAGTCCTTTTATTATTGTTCCCTGATGGTAAAGTTCTTGAAGCTTCCACTACAAGAAACAATAACAGGTCAGCATTATCACCAGTTTTACTTCAACACGCCTAGTTTTATGCTCTCTGCTCAGTGGCATGCTTTTTTGTACTACGAATGCTATAATTGATCTGTGTAACATTTTTAGAAACATAGACAAGTAGAATAGGGCTGCATAATAATGAGACAGTAAAGGTAAACTGTTAGAATAATAATGTTCAAAGGAAAAAGGGCAAAACTGCAAATGGACTAAAAAAACATATCTTTCCTAAAAGTTTGTCAAGTAAATGTACTTAAGCAAATGGAACCAGTTACTACTAATTTTTTTGTCTCACAGCCTCAAGTATAAGTTGAAGCATTAATAGAATAATGATATAAGAATAGAATAACACCATACCAGAGTGTAGTTTCAACTTTTAAATTTTAAATTACGTGTTTTTTTTTTTTTTGCAGACCAAAAGATACAATAAAAATCCCTCTACAGCAGTATTTGCTAAACCAAAACATTTGTGACTGGTGTAGTACTTGTGGTGTGATAAATGTGTAGGATGAAACTAATCAGTGAAAGTTTATTTTACTTTGTCAGAGAAAAGGCTTTGATGGACTTTACACTGGATATAAAACAACAGCAATCATAGTTTTTTGATGTGTGCACCTTTTCATTGTAATGCAGTTATTTCTCCTGTAGTTTTCCACCAATCAACTTAACATTAAGTTTGTTTTTTAAGGATTCAAACACAGGCACAACACTGTTCTAAACCTGACACCATCTGCAGTCATTTAACAGAAGGATGCACTCCACCCTCCTCCATCTCACGATTTCCCCACATCAACAAATAAACACCACCTTTAGGTCATTTTAGGGGAAGAAGGTTTTGCTTAAGGACAAGGCTCTACAAAAATAATACACAAAATGGCTGCTTCTCTGTTTTCCTTTTTGGATAAGATTACATCATTCTCTACTAGTAAGCACTTTGGTGCACATTAGTTCTAGCTCTTTTTGACCCAGAAGTACACTAGTAAAGTCAAAATAAGTCTTACAACCACGTCTAGTACGCCTTTTGGTGAACACTTTATGAGTCACGAGTAACACAAGTGACCCTTTTGGACCTCAAGTGGTCCTCTAGTTAGTACTTGTAAACCTCAAGTACTAACTAGTAAGGCTAGCACCTGAGCCACTACCGCCCCCTAGTAAAACTACTAATTATAAAAAGACTTACTAATATCAAAAAACAAAGCTTATATCAGCTTTTGTAATGCAGCAGTACACAGTTAGACCTCCAGTCTCTCACATTGCTATACCAGAATTTTAGACAAAATTGCACTTATAAAAATCTTTAGCAAAGCATTTAGTAAAAACATGCTTCTATATATTATTTCTGTGCATACAAAAAATAAATACTTCCAGATTAAAACCAGTACACAATACAGTGCATTCATCAAAGTGGTTGTGCTTTTGTAAAAATAAAGAATGAGCAGCACTCATACCATCGATATGAGTGAATTAATCATGTGCGCCTCTATCCAAAACACTTGTGCATGAGCTAATGGAATAAGTCCTCCAGCGCGAGAGTCGAGAAATTAATGCACTGATGAGGAACGTCCCAGATATTTATGGGCCAAATCCAGACTGCAGGCTTCTCCACTACCTGTCTGTCATCCGCTCTATTTCTGGCCTCAGCTCGGTGAAGACTTGGCTGAGCGAGTGCGAGAGATGAAAAGAAAACAAAATGCCTTTTGATCCAGCAGTCGTGTGTTACAGCTCTGTCAAAGAGTATTACCCTGATAACCCCGGCAAACATCTCAGCTGCGGGGTATCCCAGCCAAATATCCTGACCTTTCATGCGCACGCTATTAATGCAAAAGCACAGAGGAGACAGGCTGACCAAATCAGAACATCGACCGATAGACACTGCACCCCTGCCAAGTGTTTTTCTCATTTCTCTTTTGGTCATTTTTTTTTTTTTCAAAGCTTCAGCCTTTTCAGTTGAACAAATAACTGTGAACTGCATACAACTTTGCATTGTTGGTAGTTATTCTGTTTCATGTTTGACATATTCAGTGTGAGGGGAAAGATATTACCCTTCTGTAAGGCACAGAACTCTGGGAAATAACACAGGGACCTTTGGAACCAGTGCGATATGAATTTACCACAGTCCCAGGAGGAACATGCCATGGCTGTAACCTTGTTTGAGGTGCTGAATTTCCTCAAGCCTGATCTGATTTGCTGCAAAAGGTAAAGTTGTTATAGTAGATATAAATATAAAAAGGGGCAAAATGTTTTGTGTGACCACTCAGTTCCATTATAACACTTTGTGCTTTTTTCCATGATTCCCAGCTCATGACAGAGAATAGGAACAATATTAGGATGGCCTACCAAACTACCACTGCAGAGTTTCTGCAGAAAAAACTACATCTCCAGGTCCTGTCCAGCTTCCTTTTTATTTATTTGTTTTGAACATTCCACTGCTGCCAATGATTAACCAGCTAGGCTTTGCTTTTATAAACGCTGTGAGCACAATAGCAAATAAATAAATCAGCTGTGTGTGCCTAATGAGTTTATGAAGCAGATTTGATTCTGTTAAACTGTGTGGTAAAAAGTTTAGTGACTGGTGTTTCAAAGTAAAATGTGCTTTGAGTTTATTATGTGTTCATACATTTACCTGATGTGAGCGGCTTATTTAACTAAGATGCATGTGTGGCTGAACGGAAACGGTAAGTAAAAGCCATTCTTTGGAAAACTGCTTACAAATAAATTTTAGACCTACTGTCTACTATCAAAGAAAGACAAAAAATCAATTGTCATACTGAAAATAGTGGATAATCACTGTGGTGTTGTTTTAGCTGTTTCAAATGACTTAATTCTAACTCAGTGGATCTCAAACTGTAATCTTCTTTCTGTGAGGCTAACTACTCTAATGCCACCGTGCCAACCAACAAAATACAAACTTGGACTCATGTGTAATAAATACAACTCTGCAGAATGGATGAGATACAAACACAACAATGCCACTGCAGCTTTGTACTGACAGCAAAGCTAATGGCAATCCAAGAAAATATTACAGTTATTACTTTTGGACTAGAAAAGTGTATCTTGTACCCAGATTTAAATTATGTCCCGAACAAGAATCCAATTATCATAACCATGATTGTCAAAGACGAATCTCCTGCAACTTAAACTAACAGAAATCAATGTCTGGTAAAATTTACTGAATCAATCTATGAAAGAAAAGTACAAAAGTGTTCTTCAGTTGCACCTGTAAAAACAAAGATGGACGTGGTAAGATATATGTGTAGGACACATGCAAACATGAACCCCAATTCATCATTTACAACCCAACAAGCAAACTTTTCTCTTCAACATAAATATCCATGGACATCATTGGTAATAGTCCTGTTTTACAAAGTTTCTCTGAACCCAGTACAAAGGTCTAAAAACAAGTCTGGTTAATAAAAGGCATAATGTAAGGTTGATGAAGGATGAGTTGTTAGATGTGTCTTCACGTCTGGCTCGTTGGTGCTGACAGTCTGACGGTAATGACTGGTCCTGACTTTGCAGCTGCCTGTTGTTTCAAGTCGAAGACATATATGGAGACATAGAAAAGGTATTGAAAAATGATGAGTAAATGTCAGAGCAGATGAGATTTTTACCGCAGATTGGGGATGTTACCTTGTGATGCAGTCTTGGGTTTTCAATCAGCTAAATTTGATGAAGTGAGTTGAACTGTACCTCCAAAACTCTCCATGGATTTTTCTACATCAACACTCCATCAAGTATCACATCCACTTTTCTATTGTTGAAGTAAAAAAGTCAAAAATATAGTTGAGACGTTTCAGGACATGCAGCACTAAATCTTTTAAAGAATCCAACTGTAGACCCTTGTAAACCACATACACTGCATGTGGAAATAAGTGGAAAGGATTTATGTATATGTATAGCCCATGCCATCTCACAATACCACACTATGGACAAATAATTATTTGAAATCATTTTTGTTTAAGGGACCTGAAGGGACCTGTTAAACCAAGATCTCCATCTACAGAAAACAAACAGTACACGACAACAGTTTCTTTCAGACTTATTTAGTGTCTTTTTCTTCCCTGGTGATTTAAATGAATGGAAAATCCCACTGCTTTTTTTGCCGCAGTTGGCATTTATAAATTTTTTCAAAAGGGTCCAGTCGTTTCAAGTTTTCTCTGGTCCTTGTCTATGGCTTCAATATTGGCAATATAACTTGAGTTTTATTTTCCATCTGACCTAAAGAGACAGTATTTACTGTCCCTTTAGGTCAGATGGTTGGCGTTTAGTTTGTACAAGGCCATAACAGTGGAATTTATGTTAAGCACTAGATTTTAAACATCTTAAAGCACTGTAGTGGTTTAAATCCGCCCTTAGCGTCTTCCTCTGCTCTGAGTTCTACCTGTCTGGCTCTGTGTATAAATTCTTTACAGGCTCTATGTTCTGGGTCTATTTATACGGTCAGGACAGTGCTCATGGACCACAATGGTCTGAGTTTAATTTCAGTGACAGCAATGCATATTCTTTTAAATAAAGAAATAAATCACCTCTCACGTCTCCATGTTCGGGCAGATCGATGACGTCCTTCAAACAAAAGTAATTAAGGATTTAATCAAAGCATCAATCATCAACACACGACCACTGGGACGGAAATATATTACATTAATGCTATCCCTGAAGTTATATTAACTCTGAGTGCTTATTATTACGATGGTTTATAATATTACTTACTTATTATGTATTAAGAATTTGGGACTGTTTTACAAAACCAAAGTCTTTTAATTTGCGAGCAAAATCGCAAATTATGTTGCGTTTAAGATTAGTATGGTTTATTAGTAGCTTCCATTTTATATTATTGTATGGCAGTGCTGAGTGGCATCAACAGACTAGCATGGCTAAATTGATTAAAAGTGACGCTACAGTTGAAGAAATGTGAGTTTGCTCCGTGTTTACAAGGCTGCGTTGAGGAGACAAATGACAACAAATGTGGCATTCTTCTGTTCAAATGTAGCTAACATACAGTACGTTTGCATGCAGGTACAGCAAATTCAAAATATATATATATTAGTCTGATTATAACAGGAGATTTAACCTGCATGTCTTACTCTGAGTGATGGGGGTAACAACTAACCTGGCACTGCCAGATAGAATTACTCTGCCTCACGGCAAGAAGGTCCAGGGTTGGACTCCTGGGCTGGATGTTTCCATGTACTCTCCGAGCTCAGGTGGGTTTCCTCTGTGTACTCTGCTTTCCCCCCACCAACCTCAATTTATCATGGGTGCCCCGTGGTGTTGACTGCTGACAGAGAACAATTAAGTGATAATAAAAAATAAAGAAATAACATAGTCTGTTCTACAGTACAATCTGTGATGGCTTCCACTTAAAAGGGTAGGTACTTTAATGAATGCCTGGTCGTTTAATTGGATTTATCAACCACAGTTTTATCCAATTAGAGCGGTTCCATGATGTTTATGTTTGTAACTGTAAAACAAAACACGCCCACACCTGTCAGTCCTGCCAGCTCATTGGAATAGTTTGCTTGGAGCAGGTCTAGATTGATTCTAGCAAAAATCTAAACTTACAAATCTTGTGAGAATCAAGCTGTAGCGCAAGGTTAGTATTACACCTAGAACGTGATTCAGATTCAGACTATTGCTCCATGTTTTCTCTGATTACCACTGAGAACAGCGGCCGTCTCTATAACCGGAAGGTTGGCAGTTTGATTCCTGCTCTCCCCAGTTCATACTGTTGTTGTGTCCTTGGGCACCAGTGGAGTTCCAGCTGTGGCACTGGTGTATGAATATGTGTGTGAATGGGTGAATGGAAGCGTAATGTTAAGCGCTTTGAGTGTACAGTAATTGAAAAAGCGCTGTATAAAATCAAATTCCATGCCATGAAGGCCCAATCCCAAATCTCTAACCTACCCCTACCCCTTACCTTTAGCCATTCGCTTTGGCCCTCCAAAGTGTTACCATGGAAACCTATAAATGAACTAATGACTCCTGAGTAAATTTGTAATGTTTATTCTTATTAAAAACAATACTAAGACATCAATGTAGCATTAGCCTGGGTTGGATTTAAAGAGGGAAAATTGGCTGACATAACATAATTGGGTTGTACTCTACTACTAATTGTATTCCAACTCACCTCTGCAGGTAAACATACTGAAAGAGCAAGACTGATTAGATTTGAAAACTCCAATTGCCCTTTTGGAATAAAAAAAGTAGTAGTAAATAAGTTCTTACTCTAGCGACAATAGCTTCGGGTAACTTATATCAGTATGCAGTATGTAATGCATGTGTTTTTGAGCCAAACCACACCTAAAGACTCATTATTACTGCATAAACATGTTTCTTATGTAATTACATTCGCTGGTGATTGTCAATTTTTATCACATACAAAAAAGCAATATGCAAGTTTTTTTTAAATCAGTTCCTTCTCTTTGGGTACTTTTCACACACCTATACAGTAAACATAAAGACTAACTCTTTCACGTCGTCTAGCTGGCCTGGAGTAGGTCCTAATTGTAGTCGTGGCACTGCATTGAAACAGTGGCACTGCCCTGTGATATGCTTCCTGCTTCTATATTGGCTCCTTTGTCAGACATAAAGCACAGCTGCTGAGATTGTCACAGTCTGTAAACGTCAATCAGTCCTCAATAAAAAGCCCTATGGCCTCTGTTATAATTTAATCTTTAAACCTCTTTAATTTTTTTTTCCAAAAACAGACCGAGTAAAGAGTTTTCTCAAGCGACTCCGGGGTCATGCTATGGGAAGTATCGGAACAGTGCTGTGCAGAGATGTCATTACTGACTCTGCTGCTGTTCGCATTATAAAAGATCAAGTGAAAGAGCAGCTGTGTTGGTGCCTCTGCAAAGCCGTGATAATGGTTGTGTGTGTGGTTCAGTGTGTGGCTGGAAGCCCTCCGTATGAGTCTGAGAAAGAGACGAAGGGGCCATAAAAACAGACTTTTATTACTTGTGTCAAAAGGACAGTATCATTTCACCTAAACGCTATTCTACGTAAAAGGACAGATGATGTTCTCCAATATAAGCAGAAAAGGGAAAATTGTAGACATACTATACTGTTCTGTGAGGGATGCATACCTGTTAACCTGAGGCTAGAGCTGACAAAGGGCATTTCGGTTTTTATTTTTACTGTTCCTCAACAACGGCATCACACTATCTTTCCTGCTTTTCTGTTCTTAAAAAAAGTTAAAGAGGACCTTGTTACAACAAAATACTAAAACATTACATCCAACCTATTTTTAGAGCCAAAGTAAATTGACCTGCACTGTACTGCTCTGTTAAAAACCAGGCTAAACAGCATTCAGAACAAACAAAATGAGCAGAAGTGGTCGAGTAGTCTAAAAGTGTACTCAAGAGTAGCGTAAAAAAGTATTTGGTTAAAAGACTACTCAAGTACTGAGTAACTGTTTGATCATAATTTCCACAACAAAAAAAAAATGAAATTAGACCCTACACTTGGTCTGTGTGTGAAAGAAATGAGGCCAGGGCTGTTCATCCTCTTCACTTTTAACACTAGAGACAGCAGCCTCAGTAGTTTTTCATGTTTTTGTTGCGTCTGCTGCGTGTGAAGAGCAGTGTTGGCCAAGATATTTGGAAAATATAGTGAGCTAAACTACTAGTTACTATACATTAAATTAAACTTAACTACAGTAAAGCTCACCCCAGAGAAATGTAGCAAGCTTCAGCATCATAGCAAAAGTAGTTTACTACTTACTAAACTTACCTATTTAATTATTTTTAAAATTACCCAAGTCAGCATTATTAATGTTCAGTTAAATGTTATTTTCCTTTGAACATACCAAAAAAAATGACATAAATTTAAAGTTACATACTGGATGGTGGGTGAGAGCTTGTAGTCAGAGCTTATAGACTTTAAATCAGTAAAAGGCTAATAGCAGTGGAACTATTAAAATGGACTTTTACTACTTATGTCAGAATGGTGGAATTGAAATGAAATAACAGAGATGATATCCAATAGAAGCAGAAGTGGTAAAAGCAGACACTCAGCACTCTTCATTCAGAGATGCATCCCATGTCAGCAGGCCCGGATCATCCCAAGGTCACAGTGAATTTGGAGTGGACGCTCAGGCTGCTCCAAAGCCTGTTTAATATGGCGGTCGTATCATGCTGAGTTAGACTTTAAAGCCTACCGCCATTACTCTCTGGGAGTGAGTGATGAGAGACCACAGTCAAAAGCATATGTAATGTGCCGGCGAGCTGAAGTCAGCCTTTCCTGTTATTGCAGCGCATACTATATCACATAAATTCCACATAAACAATCATTATCTCCACCCCGATAGATTCCACATGTAAGCGCTAACAGATCAGATCCCACCGCAGCGCTCACTCCAGGCATACCTCACACTGTTTTACCATTGTGCAAACAAAGATGTGCGCCGATTGGACGCCAAGGCTCAGTGGAGAACATTGGGTCAATAAAGGTAGCACTTTGCAGGTCATTTATAGTCATGCTCTGGAGACAGGCTTTTGTTTTGTTCGAGGATCACATCTCGTTGTTCAGGTCCCACAATGTTCCCACAAACTGAGGAAGGCACAAGGGTTTATGGGCCACAATGGCAAAAATTGGACTCTTCAAGAATTTGACAAAGAGTGAGAGTCTATTTTGTAAGAGTTCAACAGAAATTTGAAAACTATTGAAGAGTATTTTTAATGTTTTTTTCCTAATCTTTCAAAGTTCCAAATATATTTACTATAGTTAATACCTAAAACAGTTTGGTTATCAGTAACTGACTAGGATTAAATAAAAAATGAGTCACACAGAGTTAAAGTGAGCATCATCAGCATCAGTAAACCTACTCTGGAATCCAATCATCTTTTTTTGAAGTGAAAACTCAAAAAAATAGGCAGTTTGCAGATTCACTTAGACTAGGTATGAAGCAAGGAATGTAATCTTTTTAAGATTCACTGTAGAAACTTTGGTAAATTTAGCATGATCATTTAAGCAATAATACTGTGTGAAATAGAAAAAGTGGTTAATAACATGCACATATTCAATTATTCTAAAGCGTCTTTTATGAAAGACACAATACCTAAATATAGTATCTTTCTAGGCAAGACTTTTTCCTTAAAAACACCACTCTGGAGTACTTCTATGCAGGTCAGCAGTATCTGTTGCTAACGCATTTTAACAAATGCAAACTAACATAGCTTTTTTATATTCTCACCGCGGATTTAAAATGAAACACTAACTACAGAGTTGAAGTGCCAACTCTCAAATCTAATTTGGTGGTGTAACTTTACTGAAGCCTTGGTGTAATTTAAACGGCTCAGAACTTAGCACCTCATTTCAGCTTAAAATTGCAGGTTGAAGTCTTGAATTTTTGTTTTTGAATGTTTAAATTGACATAAAGCCGTACATATTTAACCGAGCACTTCAACCTTGAACAAATGAAATGGAAACACATTTCTATCACACAATCCTCTGGTAGCACATTAGGATTTCAGCCTTTTCTTCAGAACAGCCTTCATAGGCATTTTAAAGTATAAAGTGTAGCTTTATTACAAGGGAACTAATCCAAGGGTATATGTAGGCATGGGCCCATTAAATACAGTCCACTTTATTAATTGTTATGTTTTTGTTATATTTTGGTGCAGCTAACAAGGCTTAGTTACTTTGCTTCAAGGAGTTGATCATCAAAAAAAAAAATAATCATAACGCCCTCGAGTGGTACACAACTTCTTGTTTCTTTACTTTACTTCAAATCCTTTCAACAATCCCTGTTCCACGACTGTACACGACTAAATGAGTTTTGTAACAACGGTCAAAATGGCACGTAGAGAATAACTTTCTGGACAAGCAACAAATTGAGGCATTGAAGGCAAAGTATGGGCCTTTACAGGGGTGATGCTAAGTTTTTCATTTATTTCTCAAATTATAGAGCATATTTACAGTAGTCGGCTTTAGTCCTGCTTTACCAAAATATTTTTAATAAATCTATAAATTGTATAAGTGGGAAAATTCGTCAGACCAATAGTCAATTAAGCCATGTTCTCTAGAGATGAAGGATTATTTTAGTGTTTGAAAATTAACAATGTACTAAATATAAGAAAAGTTACACCTACAAAAACAGTGAATGAAGAACTACTATAGTGTAGTATAGTATAGTATATACATTATTATAATTAAACCAGAGAAACATGTGGCATTTCAAAATAAACGATTAACCTTCTGTTTTTGAAATAATAGTGTTTACAAAAACAACTGCAATCCATGATGTTTTCTCTTTTGTAAATAAGAAACTACAAAGAAGATGTTTTGAATGGCCCGGCGCCCAGCTGGCAGCTGCGCTTCACTATTCTTCTTCATTTGAATTCTAATAGTGTATTCAGACAAAACACAATAACAATGAGACTGTGAGTATTAAATCTGCATAAGAAGATGCAAACATTACTTTTTAACATATTTACACTTCTATCTCTCCTAGTGCTGATAATGATTTGACGTGCTGCCGAGATGCTGAACTGAAATTGATGCCTGTCTCTCCTCGTCTGATGAAGCCGATGTGGCTTTCACTTTTAGACTTGCAGCAGAGCCAGCGCTGATGAAGGGACTCGCACAGAGCAATGCAGAAATAAATAGGCGAGACCAGTGTTGGCCTGTGTGCCGATTGATTTTCAGAGGCGATCCTTGTATCATCCTTGGCTCTGATATCCTATCTGTCTCCATGTCGGCCCCCAGATACCCATCTGAGATGAAAAAGCCAGACACAGTGCCATGTAATAACGCTTTGAACCCAGGGCAGTGGGGCTTTTCAATCACACCACAGATGGAACCAGTGTCCTTGCACACAATAAAGAAGCGTCAGCATTATGTATCCTTCCACTGTTTTCAAACCGGAAAATAAATGGACGTTTTTTTTGTACTTTTTCTTGAATATGAAATCACATCTGCGCAGTGTGTCAAAGACTGTCTCTTTGAAGTGTTTTTTTTTTTTTTTAAAGAAACCCTCTGAAATTCACCTTCATGACTGAGTGTGAAGGTGCTGTCATTGTTGAGAGTTATTAGAAAGTTTCAGCATAAAAGGTTGAAGTTAGAGTAAGTCATTCTGGGGTCACTCTGGTTGTTACAAAGAGCTCCAGCCAGACGTCTGCCCTGGTGCCTATTGACTGCACTGTGGATGGAGTGGTACCATATTAACCATCTCCAGGTAGCTTTAGACAAATTCTAATGTAAATGTCACAATCATAGACAGTTCATAAAAACATCATAAACTGTGTGATTTATCTGGAATTTGGAGTATGGTTAGAATGTAGTCCAACTTTAAGGGTTTTGAAGTTTTGTTTAAGTGTTTTTACTCAGTTTTAGTGAAAGGATGTACAATTACTGTCCAATTTAATGTCAGTACTCATCTATTGCAACCAAAAAAGTTAAGTATGTGTTTTTACAAACTCACCCTCACAATATGACTTTGATGCTAATGCTATTTTGTGTGTAGTCTTTGCAAGCTGATGTATTTTTAGCATGATGTGAGTCATAGTGTTGCCAAATATGATATTCCTTGAGCACGATAAAACCTGCTGCATACTCAGCAACACACAAGTTTCCCATCCTCGTCAGTAAATAAAAAGGTGGTCGATTTTAATTGAAAAGCTCTATACCCTGTATCTACTTTTTTGACAAATACATTTTGGGTAACCTTAACCCACAGAGGATCATTTCAACAACAAAAGAGGATTGCAAAATGGACATTTATGGAACCGGATGGCGCACTGCTCCCATCTGCATTTTATTTTCTGCGACTCAGTGTTGTGTCGTGTTAGCTACTCTGACTAAAACAGTGCGGCCCCCAGTGGACAAATTAGGAATGGTCTCCTCTGCCATTTTCACACTTTCTAAAATCATTCTAGAACCAGACTGTACCCTCTGGCAGATCGGGTTTGTCCCACAGGGCGTATGTTTGACACCCGTGCTCTAGAAGGTCCAATACCAAACTGACAATATATGTTGCTTTCTTGATTTTTTTATTATTTTTTTTTTTCAGTCTGCTAGCCTTACCAGCCCTGACACCACCTCCCTCACCAGACATAAGCTACATAGATCATCTTTAGTAGCTTGTTGCACACACAAAATCCCATCTCGGCTGCTATGCTAAGTTGAGGTCCCATTCACTGAACATACATATGTTATAATATTTACAAATGCATCTACATATTGCGTATGGCGGTTACAATATGACACAATTAAATTAGCTGCTGAGAATAGTTGATAATGTACAGCTATTTTGTGATTATTTAAATGCTCTTTATGCTCCTATTTTGAAACAGTGCAACTGGTGACATCTGTGATTGAACCAGTGAACAGTAAATGTTTCATTGTGCATTGGCAAATCTGAGACACAATGTAACCACTTGTGCCAAATAGGATAACAGCTTAAATCAAAATCTGAGCGCGGGGCAAACAATGAAATGACGTTGCATTCAGTGTGATTCATTGTCAACAAAATTACTTTGCAGTAATTCAGCTGAGGGTAATGTGTGCAACAACAAAGTATTGAATCATGGAAAGAGCACATCATTGAGAGCTCTTTTCAGTGAATGCGCCTCCTTTATTGGCCTAAATTGTGGTGCAGCTCGGGCGTGACGATTCAGCCTCACTCCATGCTGCAACTTTGAAGTGGGGGTCAGGAATCCTCGCCCCTGATTTTGGCTGAGCGGCAAACAAGTATTTTTTGGCCTCCCAGTGCCTTAACTTTCCTCAACATTTGGAATCAGAGCGCGTCTTGCCCTCTGCCATCACTCTAATACAGGGCCATGTGCACTGATTTTGTGGCACATCTTTGAAATGGTAATAAGTTTGAGGGAAGCATCATCTTTCTCCGCAAGAGACCAAAAGAGGAAGGGAGAAGGGGGGCTTCGGAAGCAGCACTGTGGGTCACGGAGATGTAATGATGGGTCAGGATGAATCGGGGTTTGCCGGAGGATTACCGTCTGTCTTCAGAGCAAGCTCTCCAAGGCCAATGTTTGAATCCCACACAGAGCAGATTTGTTCCCACTGCCAATATGAAAATAGAAGGACAGCGAGTGGCAGCACATGTTCAGAAAGGAAAATAGTCTGTGTGATGTATTGTGTGAGCTGTAGAAAAATCAGTGGCCTCAAGATAAGCAAACAATGCAGTATTTTCATCTCTCTGGGGATTCAAACTCACTTCAGCTGTGACCTGCATTCTCAAACTGTTTGATAAAAAGACAATGAAAGCTCAATCTGATTGCCATTTTATCTTTTGCCTTTGGTGTCATTTGACAAAAGAAGAGAAAAATTAATTTAAATTTACTTTTCTAAATCTTTTAGAGTACTTCAACAAATCCAAAGCAACTATAAAGTCACTTTACTACTGAGAAGTAAAAAATTGCCAAGACCACTTCGTTTTGCCGCAAGCAATACATCGAAGAATAGCAGCCCATATACTAATCCGGCACCACTGTTTTCAAAATTTAGTATCATTCAGGACCTTCCTCGAACCGCAGCGGAATACAATTGTTTTCTAGCAGTAGCCATGTCAAAGTACAAAACATGTATTCCAACTTATTGCTGAGTGGTTAGCACCTCAGATTAAGTGGGTCACTGCTCCCCACAATAGTAATGTAGTGTAATGACTTGTAAAGGTCTTGGTCTAGTTTCGATTACTAAAGGTCTTGTCTTGGTCTTGACCTCTTGTTTACCACACCTCAAGACCACAAATGGCATATTTGTCCTAGGATTGGATTAAAACCTCTATCATTTTATATTCAAATAAAAATATTGTTTTAAATCTACCTCCTTCACCAACACACTAACCTCAAAACTGGACTGTTTTCTATTGTTTTGTATGGTTCTGGTCTTATTCTGGATCAGCCATGGTCTTGGACTTGACTTTGTCTTGCTCTAAAATGGTGTTGTCTTGAACTCAATAGTTAAAAGTCTTACATTTACATTTTTTAATTTAGCTGACGCTTTTATCCAAAGCGACTTCCATTGTTCTACAGTAATTACCAGTGTTACAGCCACTGGAGGCAAGGTGGGTTAAGTGTCTTGCCCAAGGACACAAGGACAGTATGAACTGTGAGGAGAGTGAGAATCGAACCGCCTACCTTCCGGTTGAAGGATGACCGCTCTATCCACTGCCCCTTGGTCTTGGTCTTGTCATGGTCTATATACGAGCTGGTTTTGGACATATCTTGGTGTTGGTCAGTGCGGTCTTGACTAAACACTACACCACACTTTTCAATGTTTTTTGTTGGGAGTCTGCCTATCCACTAGTACTGTTGGGAGACCATGCTAACTGATTATGCTAACAATGCTAATTGTGCAATCCTTGGTCTCATAACCAGTACAAATACTTTATGCCACATTTACCGTGTACATTTTCTAATATTGCAACTGGATGGTTGTTGTTGTCTTAAATATTTGCCAAACAAAGCAGTTTTATGTCTAAAAATGAGACTGAGGTGATCCTAGACTGAAACCTGCATGGGCATAAGGTTTAGTTTATTACACAGCACTCAGTCCTGCATGGTTTGTGACCTCTTGACTGTGGGATATGGGCTCACTGCGACAGACAAGGCAAACAGGATGTAGCTCGCCTTTACCTTTTCCCCTGCCCTCTTCCAATCTGGAAACCATCACATCTCCTTCATATCTCACTGGGACGAGATATGAAGTGAGCTCACGTTATAAATATCTCCATTCTGTTTGATTGCCCTCAAAATAAGTCACACTGTTCAAACAAGCAGAGTGCACTGCCTCGCTGCCTCCCATTGTCTGGCTCTGAGCTATTGACGCTGCGGTGGACGATTTATTATAGGCACCTTTCCCAAGTGACCGATAAGCATTGTGATGGATGCATGATTTTACGGTGCCAAAATGGTTTTATCTCTCCCCTCCAAGCGACTATCTCCGCGGAGCTGATGAGCTGCGCTGACTCTCGGCAGACTCCCCCCACCCCTCAGTTCTTCATCCCTCAGATGGCAGCCACTGGGAGTCTTATCCGCCGCAGAAGCCTTTTCATCGCCAACAAATGTATTCTATTATTCACCAGTCGCGTTCTTTATGCACTTTGTGGCAACTCCATTCTTTTGGACTTTATTTGTTGGTGTTTATGTATGTCAGCATTCACAAGCATTTTCTAGGGTACAAAGTTTCTTCTTGGCAACATACAAATTTTTGACCCACTTCACTCAATACATTCCAGTTTTATTGCAATACCTTTAATGAATGGGCAAAACTTACAAAAGCTGTGTTTGAAGTTTACAATCTGCTTTGTGGAAACAGTTCAGAAATTTTTGTTTAAGGTCTGTGTGACACTGTATTTTAGACTACAGTTGATAAATTGTATCTACTGCATTAAGTAAAATGACCACACTGTGCAACAAGTAATAATATGTAACTACACAGCACATACATACAGCTGTGCTCATAAGTTTACATACCCTGGCAGAATTTGTGATTTGTTTGGCCATTTTTCAGAGAATATGAATGATAACACAAAAAACGTTTTTTCACTCATCGTTAATGGTCGGGTAAAGCAATTTATTGTCAAACAACTGGTCAAGTAAACCAATCAAAATTTCAGCCACAACTCCCCGGAAAATTGTTCGTGATGCAAAAAAAAATCCACGACAATAGGCGATACAAACATTTTTCTTTTAGATACAATACCATTAGTTTATAATACTTTTTTATCAATACCAATAGATAGAAAATCACATGATTGCATAGTGTTCATTAATAACTTTATTGCAAGGGCAACATAATATATAAATAAAACTCAGAAACATGCATACATGCATGCTTTTCAGCATTTTAAAATATGGTATTGGGTGAACAATAGAATTTCATGCTTCTTTTCTCTTGGGCCATCCATGCTTCCGCAGCACTGCTGCTGAGCTCATTTGCCGATATGAGGCCTTTCGACTCTGACATTAGATTCATAGATAATGAGATAATCATGTGACACAAAAGACCATCTAAAATACGCCCATGCTTGTTTTCACACATAGATTTAGACACATTTAGAGCCTAAAACTATCAAAAGTAAAAAATACACGCCTTTTATATTAGCACAGTGGTATTGCAATATTTCAAAAAAAGGTATTGATTCAAAAATATAGACCAGCAGATATCGACGTATCGATACTTGATTATCGATACGCCATCCCTAGTAGGAATAATAAGCAACAGACGTGCTGTTTTCTGATGGTCTGGTAACTGCTGGGGCTGTTTGTCATAGGTAGTTTTTAGTGTAATCCACTGTAACGGAATGTGTCATTTTTAACAAACAGCAGCTAAATACCCGTTATGGCGTTATGGCGCGTAATGCAACTATTGGAGATTCTGTTTGTAAAGAGTAAATAAAGCAATACAGACTGAGCTTGTGCTCCTTGTAGGTAGTATTTAAACTCTACACTGTGAAACTTATGAACTTTGAAACAACTCAGGCTAAAGCAGTGGTATGTTGGTAATTTTTTTTGTAGAAAAAATTCTACATTTGATGGTTTATGCACTATACCACATTGAAAAACTATGAAACATATATTTATGATGAAAGCATGACAACTGGTACTTAATTTATTATGAATCAGTAATAATTAAACTTAATTTTCATTGTTTTTCACAGGTTTTATAATTGACAGCCAATCCTCAAGTTTTTGAGTCAACATTTTTTAAATGTTTAAATGTTGACTCAGTACACATAAAAAAACCCCTCTTTAACATGGTAACAGTAAACTAATACTCACAGGCAGAGGGGTTAATCACTCTCGCTTCTCAGCAAGAAGGTCCTGAGTTTGACTGCCGGTCTGGGCAGAACATTTTTGTGGGGAGTTTGCATGTTCTCCCCATGATCAGGGTGTTTTCTACAGTTACTCTGGTTTTCCCAACTAGCAGCGTAAAATTATAAGGATAACTCAATTATGGGCGCAAGATCTGGAGAGGGTCCTTGGGTGCCTTACAAAAAATTGTGAAAAGTTTAAATAAAAAGTCATAACTACTAAACTCATTGATTTCAACTGGGCCTACAGCAGCTGTAAAATGTTGCAGCTTTATGGAAAGGAATCTTTTTCCTTTTCCCCAATTCTATGACAAAAATATTGCAAACATTTTTTCCTGGGATCATAATTTTTACTATACAGGAATATGTTTTTGTGGCAGCAGTGCAGTAACGTGCTCAAGCGTGATTGCATTCTGCCCTTAAAGCAGTGCCATCTTCTAGTTGCTGTATCCAGCTATTTAGCCATCCAGCTATAAATCATCTCAATTATGGCTTGCAAACTTCAAAGAGCTGTTGATTCGCCGCTCATTTTCACTCTGTTACGAACACTCAAGTGGTGGAGGCACAAAGGGATGGGATGTACAGGCTGCACGCAGTGTGCCAGGGGAGTCTGTGGTGGAATGACAAACAATGTCTTCACTTTGACTTGAAAGGTAGAACGTGATGTCTTTTCCTTCAGCTTGATGTTTTATTAATGTGCTTTTGTTCTTCTAATTTTAATGTGGATGACATGGGACCGTGTCTTATGCTGGAGCCTGTCTTCACTTTTGAACAATGACTGAGGTTTATGTCATGAGTTAGCTCATACATCCTGTGCGCCCATCGTTCAGATGGTAGAGCAATACAAAACAACATGGGAGACCCAGTTCAAATCTCAAATGGGTCATTTGCCCAGTGTCAATCCTCTTTCTCTCACTCTATTTCCTGTCAACCTACTGGCAAAAAGGCCAAGAAATACTTTAATCTCATACTTTAATGTCCTTCTGTAACGGAACATTACTGCACATTACATTTCATTCACTAAATTAAAACACAGTAAACACTATTTGTGTTTTGTAAAAAAAACTAAAATACTGCCACGTTAAAACACTCAATCCAGCCCTTCCTAGTGGAAAGCTAACTCCTCGGTAGGATTTGGGTAGTTTGGAAACAGATTATGTCATTTAGATTTGTTGATTCTCCATTTTAGCTTTACAAGGATCTAACTTTTGTCTGTAAAGTTGATGGCTTTTTGCTTGCCTTGTTTGTCTTTGGCCTAAATGCGTTCCACATTGAGGACAGTTGACAGCGCTGCATCACTTACCTCATCTTGTGTCCTCTCCTTTCTCCGTATTAAGTATCACTCACTGCTGTTCCAACGCTGTCAAACTCAATTTGGAACTCCCTCATCTGCCAAATCCAACTGCATTTTCCGCTTCGGATCTGCGATCTTGTTGTGGTCAGGAATTGGAGCCAGGAAGAAGTCAGTTTGATTGGCCCATCTCGACAAGCCAGAGTAGCATTTCAAAGAGCCGTTCCCGACAAACATCACTCCGCTGTTACGGTTTTGGCCACTGCTGCATCAGGGGTAAGTCAATGCATTTCTTAATTAAAGGATGCATCACAAACACACAAAGTACTTTTAGTTAGCAATGGCAGCGGGAAGATTGTGGAGTTTGTTTTTATACATTCTCATTTCCTGCCATCAGCCATTAGCCACAAAGAGAGGACTAGATTAGCAAAGTGCTGTCTTAACACACAGGGAGATTGTGTCAATACACACTGCTCTCCAAATGTAATGCATTTGCCAAGGCCGCTAATCAAACCAAGCTGAGTAAAGACGCCTGTAATTTATGACAAGTTAAATGTTGCTAATATACGTCCCTTCATCCTGACTCCACCCTGAAATAAATTCCACTGAAGCAGAACAGCACAGCTTGGGCCGTCAATTTCCAAGCATGGGAAACGGTGTTATTGTAATGATAAGACTGCTTAAGGCCCAGCTAGTCCATATTTTATCCTCCTCACTCCAGCAGTTGTTTATTTACCTTTAGAGATGAGCCTCAGCAGATGAGCTTTTCTAAATAGACGGACCCAAGACAAAGTTAGCTTACTTTTATTAAATTGGCTTTTTTTGTGGTTATTCACTTTTCTATTGGCAAGTCAACTCCCTAGATTCAGAAACCCTTCACTAAGTTGTTCATACGTCATTGTTGTGGGGCCAAGAATACAGGACATTTGTAAGGGATCCCTATCCACACAACACAACTGTAAACATATACATGTCTACAAGGTGTAAATAAATGGAAAAGTGTAAATCAGAAATTTCCAAAGTCCAATGGGCCAATCATGAAACAAGTCAAGTTTTTTTTTGGCCTGTAGCTTCTGTTGATTATGGCCAACACTGTCAACAGTATTAGTAAGAGATTCAGCTTCAAAATACAATCTCTCCTTTCTTCAAGGCAGCAGAAACATCTTTAGCTGATGGTATGGCAGTGGATTTTAATCTGCTTTACCTGTGGTTTGCTAGATATAGATGTAGGTTGTCACCTGCTGCATGCATGTACTTATCAGACAGTCCCAGTTTGTCTGACTTTGGTTTGCTCATAAGCAGTTTATATTCATGTTCCAGTTCTCAGACTAACTGCAATATCTTAAATGCATAATTAGGTAAAAATTACTTGATGAGGCTGTTTTATTAGCAAATGTATGTAAATATAATTTACAATTATGAAACCTTTCAAACTCCTCACTGCCAAATACAATCAGGGCCTTTATGTGAATGTTGGACCTCTTCTAAATACAGTCTCTTAACTGTGTGTTTGAACTGTTGTGCAGATGGACGGTCCACCCACATCTCATCCACCTCACTTCATTCATTTCAACAACATCCTGCTACATTATTATGATTATTCACATCATTTCTTCCATTCATTGTACTTCTGCTTTATTCACTGACAAAGAATGTGCCTTGAAATACAGTTACCAGCTTATTGTTCAATAAGACTCAATGTTTTTTAACCTTGAGTTAATATCAATGTTTTTTCAGATATCTTCCATTGGAGCTGTGTTTAAAGTCTGATGTAACACTTATGCACCCGCTGTAAAACCATAACCATACATTATTATTTCCATTAGAAGTGGGTGCCAAAATACAGCTTTCAGTCTTTTTTGGTGAAATGACCCTCTGAGATGCACTGAAGGTTAAACTTTGCACCAGGGTAAATATTTTGGTTCAGGTTAGCGGCCTTGTAGCACCTTCAGAGCAAAAAGTGATGTGTGCTTTATACAAGTACAGCGGTCAGACTGCACAATCAGCTGTTATATGGAGCAGGAAGGAGACTGATGCCTTGTTCAATAGCAGTCTGACAGCAATAGCTACTTGCTTTCAAGTATAATAAACTCTCGCCGAATGTCTTTACAAGAAGAAAACGGCATCTTTGGGAGATAGATGTCTCACTTAGACCAACTGCTCTCATTCCCACAACATAATATAGCATGGTCGAAGACTGAAGAGGCACTTTAACATCTTATATTGACATAAAGTGTTTTGTTAGATGTATTCAAAGGTACATTTTGTAAATAAATTGACGTATATAGAAAACATTGTGCAAAATTATGCTTTGAATAGTTTATATTTGCATTAAAACTATCTTTCTTTTTCTGGCATATGTACATTTAGAACTAAACTCTGTAGAATCTAGGTGGATGAAGCCCTTACATAACTTCTTGTTCCTACATCTGCACAAAGTGAACAAACTGAGCACCACTTTGGGAGAAGAACACCCATGTTTCTTTTTTTGAACACACAATCCTTTCACACAAATTTTTATTTCAGGTAAACTCATTGAAGCTATTTCCACTGGGTTTGTTCATACACAACAGCTTGTCCCTGCAAGGCTACCGTACAATAAGGGTTTCACGGGTTGTGTATGAGTTTTACAGTGCAATGTAACTGAGTAAAAACAAGATTTAGAAATGTCAGCCTTAATGATCATTCTTGTAACACATTAAAGATGGAAACACATATAGAATTTAACAATTTAAGATTATGTAATATTTCAGCATTCATATACAGTTAACACACATTTAAATTTCTTTTTTTATGTATCAAAAAAACTAGCTTATTCTAGAGTTGGCTATTATTATCTAAACAACTAAGCTATCCTTATTTTTTTTTTTTGCATGTGCATTTTGTTTCTAAATTTGTAACTCATCATCCAAGGCATATATATATATATATATATATATATATATATATATATATATATATATATATATATATATATATATATACGGGATATTTCCCTTCATTGCATGGCATTTATAAAGTAGGTGAAAACAGGCTGTAAAAAAAGGGATAAGTGAATTGCAACCTTACCACCTGTTGCTGCCAAACCCTATACACAGCCCCTTTAACAGCTGGTGACATTCCATGGAGACCCTTTTCAGTAAGATAACATTAAAAAAAATACTTTTTGTCATCGTTGCCATTTGACAGAACAACACCTGGTATGTGGGCAGATGGTAGGCCTTATTGCAAGAGACAAAAGTTCTACAAAGTAATCTAAACCAAATCATGTAACTCATTAAAGTCAAATCAAAACAGATTTTGACTCACCATTGTCATGTCATTTAAATTTCGGTCCAGGGACACAAACTCCTGTGCCAGGGCCAACATCTTATACACAACAGTCAAGAGCAGCTATTATGTAAATGAAAACACAATGTTGACAAATAAAAACGCAATGTATGTGCAATAACAAAAATAGTGCAAAAGATGGCCTTGGTCTTTAAGTCGGTTTACTTTGGTTGAGTTGGTCCTCTTACTTGCTTTGGGTACAATCTGAGGCTGTGTGTGTGGAACTGTACAGGGTTGCTTCTCCTCGGCTGCAGCAGAGGTAAAGCAGTTCAGTTGAATAAGCTGCTGATGTTAATTTAAGTGTATTACTTCTTTCAGTTCTTTTGCTTGATGGACTTTATACTTCTAATGCGTATACTTCTAATAAACACCTTTTGGTAATGCAGGCATGAAAGAAGCTTGACTTTTACACTGAGAACTAATGAGACAAGACATGTGATGGCATTTAGAAAACAGCATCTGTTGTTTTTATTTAACTAAAAATGTTGATTCTCAATTTGCAATGTGGTAATTTAAATGAAATACCGCAGTACTGTTGATTTGAAAAGTCCTGATAAAATATCTTTGTCTCAAATCATTTGATGGAGCCAAATGAACAGGCCAGTAACACTAACACAGCAATGGCAAAGTCAGTGTAAGCCTTAACTTTAAGGATTTTATTCATTTATTTGGAAGAAAGGCTCTTCTGTTTTATTGAACAAAAAGTGTTTTACTGCAGTGCATGTTTTGTGATATGATCATACTCTTTTTATCCGCAGAATCTCGTATTGTTGCAGTGCATCACCCAAGAAAGCCAAAATATTACTAAATGACAAGTTGACTAAATGTGAAAATGGACTGTTCTAAGTATACGTTCTAGGATACAGTATCTGTATATGTTTTGGGTTGGACGAAGGGGTGTATTTGCTGCCTGTGTGTGGGACTGTGTGAGATAAACAGGACGTGCGCTGGGGAGTGGGACAGCGGCCAGTGGACACAGCTGAGGAGGCAGCTGTGATGAGGAGGGGAGGAAGGAGACAGAGGAGGGATGAAGGGAAGCAGGCCCAGTGTGGAGGGCAGAGTGCCCTGACAGCCAACGAAGTCAGAGTGGGACCTCTCCAGGCCTGACAGATGGACGGACAGGGCTACACCCCGCTGCCACAACCACAGTCCCAGAGCCAACAGCAGTCCACAGGCCGCAAGTTTGACATGCAGCTCACACAAGCTGACAGAAGAATGGAGGAATGGTCACTTGCTGATACAGAACACAAGGACAGAAGCTCCTAAGACTACTTAGATCACTAAGAGCTACAATAGACCCTCATCTATAACCTGTTTTTACAAAATTACAGTTCTACAAATGTTGGTTGCTGTGTTGTTTACCATTAGCAGCCAAAATGGAAATGCTTTAAAATTATGGCCAGCGTTTATTGCTGCATAAATTGATGTTTTTCTTTTATTTTTTATTTGTGAATTTAATCCTATTAAGTAGATCCCAGCTTAACAGTCTCTGATGAGGAAGCACAGGTCCAAAAACAATCTATGTACAAGTCTGGTCCCACTAAGTGGTTTTATTTGTTTATGCTTCACCCTCTCACTGATAACCCAGTGTCAGGCATTTACATTTGCCCAAACAATCTAGTTTGTGCAATATTTTCAGGCTAATGGCTAATGCACTTTTGTTTATTGAAAATATAGATATAGATTGTGATTTGCTTGACGATGTGTTCACAAAATGTGTGCACAGCTTATGTTTGTGAACACCAAAAGGGTCGCACTTGGAATTATATCATTAACTAGTATTAGAACCTCAAAAGACCTTGTACAGATGAACTTTGGGGACATCAGTAGTTGGTCTAAAAACCCTCTAAACATATACACTGTAAAGAAATGACATTTCAGACCTAACATGAGCATTATAGCATAAAGGCCAGGCTAAAGAAGTACCTTCAAACTCTTTGCAGAACTTATGTATTGGAAATAATAGTACATCAACATGTACTTCTGTCAAAGTGTCATACATTTCTCAAGATTATTGAGGGATTGAAAACAACTTCAATGGCTTAATAATTGCAAGTCCAAACTGAAATTGCAGGTTGAACATTTCATTGCATACTGTTACTGCGAGAGTTTAGGTCCATTGATCACAAAGCACAGCGCTGACTTACGCCATAATGCAAAATGGCTTGCAAACACACTTAACCTCCTACAGTGGGAAATAAAATGCTCCTTCCTTATCTGAAGAAAAATATAGCTTTCTGCAGCGTTTCACTTCAGAGCGTTGATTTGTGCCAAGAAAAGAGAGAGGGTTGTTTGAGGTCATCTGAAAAGAAAAAAAAAACAAAAGACAAAAAAAGTGAATCAAGTCCAAAAATTTTTCTTGTTCGATTCAGGATGGTGCCCAAAACCGCAGGGAGCTGGTGGGCACTGACCGGAGTATAGATCACCTCGCCTTTGCTTTGCCGCCCACGGGGGACACGAAGCACGGCGGCGGCCAAGATGTGAGACGTGCAGCGAAGCTTGTGGGGGCAGGACAGAGACGGGGAGAATTCAATCAGAGCTGACCATCTGCCAGGCCACTTGTAACGCCAAAGGTGCTATGCCCCAGAATATCTCCAGAGGGGCGCACATGGCATGGCAAGATGCACTTCTTCTGCGATGCAGGCTCTCATATAAAATAACTATTTATCTAAATACGAGGTACATTACCACAAGAATGAATATAGCTCAGATTACAACAGCCCACTATTTCATTTTGGTAGTGTTTTATATAGTTGGTACAGTTAAATCAAATACTCCACAAGGTGTAAATGCTGCCGTATGGAACCTGGTTTAACAAAATTGTGGTTGTTGGTCTGGTTTCATATAAAATCTGGTTAACTTCAGACGTGAATGTTGCACATGACACACAAATCTTAATGAACAACAAACTGAGAGCATGACAAGAAACAACTCTAAAGTCATAAAAGATTAAGGATGTCTGTTGGAATCAAACAAAATGGGCGTGGGCAAAACATTTAAAACTTAAGACAGACTTCATTTTTTTAAGCTGAGATGAGTACACGCCGCTAACACTATAGTTAGTGACCCCTTTTGGACATCGAAAGTGCAAGAGTGCAGATCATTTTGTTGTTGCAAAGCCATTGCAATGATTTCCAACTTTTCTTAAAATATTTGTAGTTTTTATTGCAAAACTATAACTATTTCTCAAGATTATTGAGGGATTGAAAACAACTTCAATGGCTTAATAATTGCAAGTCCAAACTGAAACTATTACTCTGAATGTGTAAGAATCAAACTGGGGCCATGTCTTGAAAACAGTGTAAGGTGGACAACCTGAAATTTCATTAACATGGAAGTAAAAAAAAAAGTTTCTGTAGTAAAACCTGTCAATAGATTTACCAAAATCATTTAGTAATCCCTTTGGATTTCTTTAGTTTTACAAAATATATATTTTTCTAGTTGTTTCTATTATAATAATACAAATTTTAAAGTCTGTTTCAGTTTCTGTATCCTTTTAAAATAAGCACGTCAGAATGTAATTTTCCATTAATTGTTTTGTTGTAAAAGTGCATTTATTAACAACCTTGAGAAACAATGCAACTACAGATTTAAATCACTAAATAAAACAAAAATGCCTGTACAAAAACCAACAGCGTGGGTTATGGTCACATTTCGTTGGAGCGAGAATACAACATTTATACTGATTGGTGCGAGCTGTGGATAAGGCCAGTGGAACAAAACATTTCTGCTTAAGCTGTCATTGCCAACTACTCCAGCGGGCACTTGCACAAGCTACAGCGAGAACCAATTCATTGTTTTACATTCACCAGACATAATAAAGCAGACCATTCTTATCAAATAAATGGTAGAAACCCAGCACTCTGCTAATGTGTAGTGCTACCCTCGAGTCTTTTTAAGAGAACCCCTTACATGTTTAAAGAGCAGCAAATTTGTCATTCGAAAGCAATGCTGAAGCATGCAGCATTCTTCCGTCTCCTGAAGTGCCTTACAAAACAGTGGAATAAACCAAGCACAGATAGAAAGAGGGAAGAGAAAGGCTGTGAAGAGGATGATAAAAACAGAAGGAGGAGAAGCAGCAAGGAGGAGGAGTGGAGCCATACCATTTAAATTGATTCCACAACCTGCGGGCCTTGCTTGGTGTCACGCTTCCTTGCAGCTGCAGTCCTGAAGCGATGCAGCATTCCCGGCCGGGGAGCACATGTGAGGGACCTGAGGCTCACTGCTGTGTCCCCAAGGGAACCTATTTCCATCTCTGGCTATTTTCACACTCTTCCACGGTCATCTTATTCTGTTATCTTCCACAGTCTCACGAGAATCCAGCTACTGTAGGATTAAGCAGTAGCCAGTAAGTTTTGTTTCAGGAAAACCGAAGATACATTTAAGGTGGTTCTCTTCAAAAGCTTACCTGCTGTGTTTTCAATGAGGATGTACCATTTATTTGCATTTGTATTGGCCAGAATTCTATTTCAGTGGTCTAAGAAGCAACGCTCGCACAATGTTAAAATCCAATGGTAGTCGAAGGACCTCAACTTTCTCAGCACGCAATACTTTTTTTCAACCAAAACATGAAGAGTCTGGGTCTAAACCCAGGCCCAAATCAAAGTTGACAACACTGAATGCATTTGGGTTGGGAGGATTTGGTTTCACAAAGCACTTTTTAGAAAGAACTCTGATTTTATAAATGTGAACATTAGTTCACTGAGTTATATCCTCCAGAATGACGGATTGGTTATAAACCAAGTGCATCTTTTGGTCTGATAGTTTGTGCTTTTCTTATACTGGGGACCAAGAAGAAACAACATTATCATGGCTTTACAACCGACAAACACCTCTAGCAACTGACTCTAGCAACTACCTCTAGCGATTGAAGTGATTCTCAAAATAAGGAGATAGTATTGGTCTTGTAAAATGAATGGGGCACAGTAGACTGCTGTGCATTGTGGAAGATTAATGTATTGTTAAAACCCCAACCTGTGTAAAGCACGACACTCCCACTTGTTCTAAGGGGGAGCCCCGAGCCCTCAATCTTTCTTATTTCTGCAGAATAATCGATAGCAACCTCACTCTGGAAGCTTGTTTAATCCACAAAATTGCATTGATTTATGAAGTTAGGCTCATTCAAGCTTGGGTTGGGTTGTAACTACAAGCCATGCTCTACCAGAGTCTGCAGAACAAGACACTCCTTTTTTGGCTCTTTCACACCAAGCAAGCCAGACTTAAATTTGTTTTAACAATAAGATTCTTTGGCGAGCTGACCATTTGAAAATATAAAATTAAAAACTTCTCTAAAACTATTTTTTTTTCTTTTTCTGCAGCCTCTTCACACCTTTTGCACTTTGTCTACCTCTACTTTTTGTTAATGACGTCTCGAGGCCCATCTCACATCACTTCAGCCTCTCTCCCTTTGTCCCCCCGCTTCTCTTTGTTCTTTCACCTTTTCTGCCTCTCTCTGCCTCCGACTCGAGTGCAATTTGATGAGCCCTGGATTGAGAGCGCTGGAGTATCGGTGCCACGCAGCAGTGCCACACAGCAGTGCACTCGGGAGAGGATGTCAACGCCAAAGAGACAGGGCCTCTTCACATTAAATATCATCTGACACCTAATCTGCCATACCTTCTGCCGCCGTGACGCTCCAACAGCCGCCGCATTCAACTCTTTGTTTTTTTGTCGGCAGAAGAAAAAAGTTCCGCGTAATTAATACATCCAGACAATGCCTGTTCGGAGCCTGTCGACTTTTGAGAGCACGACAGACACCAAAAATGAGGACAGACTTATAAGCAGCACTTGCGTTCACCGATAAGGGCTTAATTGGCACAGATGTGTAACTCCATCAAACTACACCAACAGTATTCAGTTATTTAACAGTTGTAAAAATCTGAACTTGTGCTACTGAAGTGCAGAAACATGTGCCCAGATGTGTGCTTTGCCAATGCAAATGACACTTTCAAGAGAAGACAAACTGAGCACTGCTGGAAGGGAAGTGCATTTACATCACTTTTTTTAAACACATAATTTTGTATTAAGGCTTAGGATATATTTTAAGTTTAGTGACTCATCTTGTGACCTATTTAGACTGGGTTTGTAGACAACAGCATGCCCCTGTAGGTACTCACAGGCTGTAGAACAAGCTTGAGGATTCACACTTGAAATTATATATTTTGCATTGTTCACTAGTTACTAAATTTAACTATTTTAAAGTTAAATTCTTTTTTTGTTGATTGTCTTGGGTTCTGTTGTAAAGTGAGTGGACTTGGGCTCGTCAACATACACTGAACTTACTGCAATTTTATATTTTGTTGAATCTTCCACTGCACTTGAAGATTCAATATGAAATTTTTTTTCTTGTATGTAAGGAAAAGTTTTTGTAAAAGGAACCATCTGTGAAAACATCACCTTGGGTTTTATTTGATAAAGAGTGAAAGTGAGTTCAGTGCATGTAGTAATGGCAAGCTTGGCCAGTCACATGCTCACATCCAAGTGGGTTTTGAATAAAGGGCAATCCCATTGGCTGTTGGTCTACATGACTTGTCATCATTAAAGCAATGGTGTCAGGAAATCCTATTGGGAAAGTGTCTATTCCAGCGTTGGTTACATCTGCTTGGGAAAACATAGCTTTCACAGAGAAACAGACAAAAATAAAAAAAAAGTGTGCATAAAGATTGGCCATGAATTAACAATTTGATTTTCAAGATGGGTTTAATTAAAAAATCTAAAGCTGATTTCAGAGCTTTAAGTTTAAATTACGTTCTGAACATTGGTAAGATGCCTTAGTATTTCGACGTGACAAATTAGTGTAAGTTTTATTTTTTTAATTAGGAAAAAAAAGAAGTGTGACAGAAGGAGTTCTTGGATGCTGCTGCTGTGAGTGTGAATATCTGGCACATAAAAATTTCATAATGTTATATGTGATATATATAGGCCTAAAGCAATTTGTCAAGAAGTGGACATGACCACTTCTTGTTATTAGCGTCATCTAGTTACATTTGCAGTTTTACATGACATTATTATGTAAGGCTAACGCTTAGTACGTACTTCCCTCTGAGGAAAAAATACCCTCAGCAATGTAGTGTGGTGCTTGGGACAGGGGCCACCTACAGAACTGATGGGGCCCTGGACAAGCCTTATGGCCAGAGACTCATATATATTTTTGTCCACAATACAAAAGCATAGGATGGCTCAGTTTTGGACCCTGAGGCCCGGTACAACTGTACTTGTTGCCTTCCCCTGTCGACTGCCCTGCTTGAGACCCACAGTAAATTTGGAAGGTATATACAGTGGTGGAGCAAGTACTTAAGTTTAGTACTTAAGTAAAAGTACAACTACCCTGCAAAATATATACTTAAGTAAAAGTATAATTACTACATCAACATATTACTTAAGTAAAAGTCATAAGTACATACTTTTAAATTTACTTTAAAGTATTTTTTTAAGTAAAAGTACAATCAGTTGTATCAATGTCTGGGCTGTTCAATTGTAACAATCACAAACAACATCTATTGTGTACTGGAAAGAGTTGTTGTGCAATACTGACACTGTAAAAATCTGGTTATTTACTTATTACTCATTAAATAATAATTGGGCTAAGCCAATTATGACATACAATTTATTTTATTTTTAATAATCTTTTAAGAGCAGTAAAAAAACTCAAAAGAGGAGCCACCCGAACATTGCCTCAGTTGTCAGTTGCCACACCCAAATAAAAAGGGTGCACCAGCTAAAGATGCACCAAACATCACCGTCCGTTATTTCAGTCATGCTGGTTATTCTTTGCTAAATTGTCACTATTCTGCATCATATCAATGGATCACACGGTTGATTTGGCAGCCACATCATAAGTCCGCAGCGGTGGATGAAAGCTATTGGCCAAGAAAACTGCCTTTTTATGATTCTACAAAAGGCTGCAGGCCTCGGTGATGCAGTTGCAAATTGAAAAATAAATGAGAACTGACAGGTCTCACAGGGAAATCAATTCAATAAAATAGGTTGCCAATATGAAATGCGGCAAAGATGATCACCTGGAAACAGTTTCAGCATATTTCCGATATTTCTTTTTCGGACAAAATGATTGCTTTGTCTTTTGGAGTCAAGAAGCTGAAATGTGTTTAATCACACAACAATAAAAAAACACTGTTCCTTTGAAGAACAATGATTTGTATATTAAGTTTTTATGGCCTGAAAATATCTATTTCAAAAGTGAACAGAACTGAATGTGTCAAAGTGAAATAAAGTTTTAATGGTGTTTTGAGAGTGCTGTGAGAATTTTGAGTTTTGTCAGTTTCCAACTACAGATACATAAATCCTGTTGCCACAAATGATTTCTTGGCATACTTTAGTGTTCCAACATTTTTCCGGATCTGTTCACAGCAGGCAGTTAAGCTTTTTGAACACTATCAAGTTAGGCTGAGTCATTTTTTTCCAACCTTGAAAAGAAAATGTTGCTATGCAGAGTAACCATGAGAGCATAAACACAGCCACATTAGACAGAAAGGCCTTGTGTATGTTTATATATGCACAACATCAACAGAAGCACAGGGGTATTAAATAAATATTGTGGAAAAAGTACCTATATTTCAACATCCACTCAGATCATAAGTTTAGATAAATGGTTACAACTGATCCGAGATACAATAGCCATAAATGGAAAGACATTTCTAATTAATTTTACAGAGTTGAGTGAGTTTTTGTAAAGTGAATGAAATAGTCAGCATTAGTCATGCAAATAACTTAAATAATTGTATTTGTTGCACTTTTGGAGTTATTACAGTTAGCACTACTGTCACTGAACACACCACAGCCCACACTCTGAACAGGCTCATATCTGTGTCTCTCACTGACTTAACTCCTTCAATGACTGCACTGCTTCCTGTTTACTTTTTTATTGTGAGCGAGAGGTACTTGTAACTTGTATACTTTTAGTAGAGTCCACTAAAACATGAGCCGTGTGTCACTGGTGTCTGCTGCACAAAGTAAATGTGAGTATCTGTTTAATGGCCACTGCCTAGAGTTGTCTAGTTACATTTGCACTTTTACATGACGTCATTATGCAATGCTAATGCATAGTCCGTACTTCCCTTTAAGGAAAAAATACCCCCTGCTATGTAGGATGGTGCTTGGGACCCACAGTGAATTACACATTTGGTGACAAGCTCCAGCCGGTCCTTGACCCCTAACAGGATAAGAGGTTAAAGGTTGATGAATGAATGAACTGTGGAGCGGTAACATGGATGAATGAAAATGAAATAATTATGAAATAAACTTACCTGCAGCTTGATCACATGACTGGAAAACAATATAGTATCACTGACTCAAGCTAATGTGAGTATTGGACTTATTGCAATGTAGGAAAAAAGTACTCAATGGATTTTCTTCTGACAAGGATATTTATGGACATAGCCTAAATAAATCATGATTATCTTAGGATACACCTCTGTGTAACATGTATCACAGTTTTGACTTAAAAACATAATGTATATAGGTGAACTCTGTTTTACATTAAAATTTTCTCACTGTTGGGAAATATACTCAGGAAACAGTCGACTTTATGAAGACATCCATTGCACTTAATCGCAGAGTCTGGGTTTCTTCCTGACTGCGAGGTTTGATGTGGCTCGACGTGCAGATGTGCACTTTCAACCTAGCACTCCGAGCCATTGCCAGCGAACCTTCAAAACAGTCAGCCAGGTCGTCCAATCCTTTACCGAGGCTCCCCAACAGAAAAAGACATCAGTGTCCGGGAGTTTATAACAAAGCAACCCGGTCTCTATCACAGCCATTTGTTTCTGCCACTTTGGCACCGAAAGAATTGCTCTCAATCTCTTCGAGGGAGTCTGGCGTTTCCCTGCCCCATCTATCAGAGTCCTCTCTCCAGCGGAAAGAGCACTTCCACGACCGTCCCCTGTGCTGCTTGTCCAACATGTCTACACACATCCCTCCATGCCTGTTGCAATTACCCTCTGCTCCAGCATAGATCAGCGGGGACACTGGTGCATCATTTTCCTTTGTTCGGCCAGTTCTAGAACTGACTCTGATGACTAGTGGCCAGAGATATGTGGCTACAAAAGCTCCAACATGCTAAAGAGCACTAAACTAAAGATTTGTGACATAACTTACACCAAAAAATGTACATCAGCTTTTGCAGATTTACAAACCATTTAATTGCCACAATGATTAAGTGTAGTGACAAATGTGTCTTCCTTAAAGTGCCTGCTTTCCCATTTTAGCTGTAATTCATTATGGAAAGACTTCAAGGCATACTAAATAACAACACTTACAAATACAGTGTGTGACTAATGACGCTGTATAACATCCCAAATGGTACATGAATCCATCTGAAGGCAAAAATCACTTCACAGCAAAGGGAGCCGTTGGTATGGATGTCAGACATGTATAGAACAGGGGGATATTGATTGCTTCCAATAGAAAATGTGCTCCATTGTGGACATAATAGCATCTGTTAAGGTGCATTTGGCCACCAAAGGTAAGTAGTGATAGAGATTTTATTGGAAAATCCAGAGCTATAATCAGCTCTGTAGCAATCTCTGACCTTTGACAATACTATGCTGATCAGGAAATCAAAAGCCTACTTTGATAGCTCCAAAAAAGGCTAGTCTTTTAATCGTTTTTACTGAAGGTCAAACCACTGCCTACACTTCCATGTGTGTAATGGAAAATGTGGGTGTGAGATGGAGAGGTACTGAATGTGTGGAGAAGGGGGTTCTTGGCTAGAGTTGTGGCCAGTTAAATCATCACACATAGGACTGTAGTGGCACTTATAGCGCATAAACGTCAGTTGGAATGAGTCTGTCAGGGTAGACAGTATAATATGTAGTGTGTGTGTGTGTGTGTGTGTGTGTGTGTGTTTGTGTGTGTGATGAAATAAAAGAGGGATTTTTAAAAATTAAGGTTGATGTGAAATAAATATAGAGCCCCTTCAATTTGGAAGGAACTGATGAAGAATAATTGAGGGTATATCCCATAAAAACTTAAAAAAAGAGTAAATGACCCCAGCTGAGACAGGGCTAACAGATTTAAACTAATGAAAGAAAAGGCAATGGAAATCAAGAATGTGTGCAATGCTAGTCTGATAGAAACTTGACTCGGTAGTGGTATTGTAGATATCAAGAAATGTTGCAAGATTAAAGGCATGGAACAACTTAGATGTCTTTCACACAGCAATGTTCTGACTGAAAATGAGAAATGTGAGATTTTAGAAAACTATTTACACATCCCAAGTTAGCTGCTGGTGAGACACAGTAGTAAAGTTCAGTGTGTTTGTTCTATACTAGTAAATATACTATTAGAAAATACTGCTAGCACTGGAATCTACTGTTTTTAAATGGGTAGAGTCTTAATAAGACTTCACATTTATCATTCCCCACAAAAAAAAACAGTACATGGTACACTTGGTTGCATATTATATTTGAAGGCAGACTTCCTTCAAATATAATATGCTCAGTTGTTGAAAACAATGATTTGTTTTTGTGTCATATGAACAAAATCTTTAATTGCCCTTTAATTGTCCGGTTTCTATTTAATCTTGTAATACTTTTTTAATTATATTTAAAAGGGATTTTTATCATTTTTGTGATAGTTTGGAGAGAAGAAACAGGGTCAAAGAGAAGGGAATGACATTCAGCATGTGAGGCGCCGCACATAATACTTTCTTTTTTCTTAAAGGTACCAAGGACTAATTTTCCCAATGTACCTCAGTCACAAGTTCTGTTGGTTATGATATGTGTCTGAAAGGTCCATAATGTTTGTATTTTTTATGGTTTGTGGTCTAGAAGTCCAGATAGATTAATACAGAGCTAAGTCTTTGTATTATGGCAATTAGTCATTCTACATTCCTTTCTTCAGAATACCCAACAAAAGCTTTTTGTAGCATAACTATGCCACTGTTTGGTATTGAACATGTTCTGTTGGCTGTTTTAAACCTAAGTTTTGGGCACCATAACACACCACATGTCTTTTACGTGACTGATTCGACGGAACTCATAATCATATTCACCACAGCTGGAGAAAAATGTGTGGGATCAGCGAGGGCATTCACTCACTCTACACAAGCAGCCGATGATTAAAGACTGACCTTATGCTTAATTAGTGGCAACTGGGAGATTTCATTTCTTGGCTATGAATCACGGGAGTTATTGGGTTTTGGGGGGGAGGGGGACAGGGGGGTAGCCACCAGGGGAACGTTACCTAAGTGATTAGGTGAGGTGCTTAAATCAATGGTGGCGTTGACCCACGAATGGAGCGGTATGGCAAAGTGGAGCCGATGGATTGAAGACTGAAAGGACATGATTAACACGAGTGACCTGCTGCGGCTGTATGGAGATCAAAGACGCTCCCACATACTCAGAAAGGTCATTTATTCATGTTTTGATTAAACATTTGTATGTATTGAGAGTATGATGTTGAGTAGACATCCTGAAATGTATGCAATTAGATGTTTAATGGGTTTTAAGAATGCTGGAAATTTGGGCATCACTTACTGAGACACTTAAAGCATCATCACCTGAAGGCGACTGTCCAGTATTTTGTAAAAATTGGTTTTATTCCCTACAGTGGGTAAATGTTAGCACATTAACAGATTGGAGAAGCAGACAGGAGAAATGCTAAAGTAATATGTACCAAACTGACCGAATGCGAAAATGAAAAAATGAGACCCTTTTCCATTTTTATTTTATTTTTCCCATCAGCAAAGGAGCATGACTTTGGCTTAGCAAGAAGTAATAAACACCGCCGCAGAGTGAGAATGAGGAAAGTTTTACACACTCTAGCTTGGTTAAAATGATTTATCTTATATTGAGCACTCACCCTGAAAGCTAAAAAAAAGGAGCTAAATGCCTCATTGAAATCTGGAGCCTTAATGGCTTCTGGGAGGTGGATTGTGCCAAATCAGTTGTTGATGCTTCATTCCCCCGACTCCAAAGTCTTCTTAATATGGAGCCAAGGTCAAGAGACACATTAGTTATTGAAGAGTGGAAATCAATATCCAAAGCAGTCCTTGGCAAAACACAGCGCGAAAATAGGAAACACAACTTATCTTGTTCCGAGTGTGAGCATGTGTTCAACTGTGTGAAGTAAGGTCACAGCACTTACTGTTAGCCAGGTTTTCAAAACATTACAGGCCCTCTATTTTTATATTTACATTGAAATATCTTTAAATAAATCAACTGAGTATATTTGTTTTGTAGCAAGGCCTTTACTACAGAAAATAAAAAAGTTATCATACAAATTTGCCTGTTATAATCTATAATCTACATAGCACACTGAGAACGAGAATGTGACATATTTTCAATAATAAGAGCGATCCTATAGCCAGAAGGTTGGCAGTTCAATTCCCGCTTTCCCCACTGTTCCTACTGTCGTTGTGTCCTTGAGCAAGACACTTAACCCACCTTGCCTCGCCTGGTGTTCCAGCTGTAACACTGGTTATTAGAAGCTTTATGTAAGTCGCTTTAGATAAAAGCCTCTGCTAAATGACTAACTGTAATGTAAATGTTTTTTATTAAAGACGTAAAACTTTTTCCACCACAAAATTCTAATACATTACATTAAACTGAAGTTTAGAGTTTACTGTAAACATTTAGCTCCAAATTTAGTGTCAGAAGGACAATTATTGTGCTTTTCTCCCAAGCGCTCATATTGTTATTATTATTCATTTACTCACTCCACAGTCATACACTGGTGGTGGTAAGCTACTGTAGCCACTGGGGCAGACGGACATGAGATGTGGCAGCCATTTTGCACCCGCGGCCCCTCCATCCACCACCAAACATTCTGACAAATTCATACACCACCTGAGCCAATGAACTCCAAACATCCCATGATTGAACTGCCAATATTTATCCCCGTTTCATGTGGCCTTTGCATCAGTTTTATTCAGTAATTTCTGTTTTCAGATTGTGTTTTTTAAAATTACACCAGGGCACTTTATCAATTTACAATTTGGTCTATTGCAGAGTTGAAAACTCATTTATATTTATTTTACAAAAAAATAAAAACCAGATTGGGGTGGAGTCACTAGAAACCAATTTTGGTGGATTTACAACAAAAGCAGAATGAGCAACTAATGCGCACCTCCAGCAACGAGGTGATCATTTCTTAAGATATAAAGCACCCTTTGCACTTTGAGGGTTCACACTTTTCACACGAGTGTTTGGTGCGGGTTCAAAAGGACTCTAGTGTGGTTGTTTAGTCCGGTATGCTCGGTGGATCGGGACTTTTTGCTCAGGGACCAAACTAAACGAAGCGGACTACAAATGCAAAGTTAGTTTGCCACCAGCATGATTGAAAACATAAAGATTGAAAAACAAAGTAAACCAACACAAAAGCCTACAATTTAGACTGGATAGACTCTCAGGAGAGTCCAAACAAAACCTTAGCGGCATACTCACTGATCTCAGACGTGCACTGACTGCTCTCTGTTTTTCCAAAGCCCAATGCAGGGGATGGTCCATGTTGTTCAGTATAGCACCCGTCCTGTTGTGTGTGACCAGAGTCTCCAAACTAATACCTATAAATAATTTGACTTGCTTTATTTTGGTCCAAGTTCACCATAGCGTGTGTATAACATTCACGGTCAAAGAGACAAAAAATGTTAATGGTTAGCAGGCTCAAGGCACAAACAACAACTTTTATACTCGTGCTGTGGTGACAATGATAGTTTAACAAAGTGGAAATTTACAACTTTGTTCTATTAGAAATCTAAAACATTGACTTTTTAGAGGCTCAATATACATAAAAGCAAGACAAAACACATTAAGAAGACTATTTTAATCTTATCCCGTGTACTAAATGTCACATTTGCAGCTCCTCTTAAACGGAAATCAATTTAGTGAATCTGCTTGCAATTAAATCCCAGTTCCTAATGCCCCATGAAAATACGGCCTGGCCACTGGCTGTCAATGCAGATAGGATGAGTCCCACGTGGCTTGTTCAACACACACACTCTCACACACCTCCACGTCCATTCCTAATTGACTCTATTGAGCCTGAGCAGCATGCTTTCTCATTGCTCTGGCGCTAATTGGGTTCTGCTCTCCTGCACTTTTTTATATGAAACACATTTTATGGAGCAATTAAAAAAAAAAAGTAGTTTGTAATTAGAAAGAGATGAAGGAATGAGTGGGAACAGCGCCATGACAGCAGCGAGAAGCTTTCATATACGCCTGTACGCACCGCTGGCTCCGAGAAAATCATTTGTGTGACAGGAAAGACAGAGTGGGTTTGGATCAGAGCGTCAGATCACCTTGTGCTACAATGTCAATATTAGAGACAAGCCAGGCAGCCAAATGTGCCATCCAAACGGGCTCATACATACAGTCATATGTAAAAGTTTGAGCACTCTTCTGAAATTGTGTAATAATTGACTCTGTTTTCACCACAAAAATAGCTATGCTTGGCGACAGATGAACACAGCATTCCATGAAAAACACCCACTGCCTACTGTCAAATTTGGTGGAGGTTCCATCATGCTAATGTGTGGTTATTTCAGGTTTTGAGGCTCTTGTAAAAGTTGAGACCTGGATGGATTCCACACAATCAACAGATTCTTGTAAATAATGTTTACGCATCAGTCACAAAGCAGAAGTAGGCTGAATTAAATATTGATATTTTGTGTTAATACAATAAACATCATTTCATTTGTAAAATGTTACTGTGTCCATAAGGTATTATGTATATAGGAAAATAAAGTTGCTAATCCAAATGCCCCAAAACATATAAAAGGAAATAGTGATAAATATGAGTGGTGCCCTTTTACATAAGACTGTAAGTGACTTTTTGGAAAGGGGAAAGAAAAGAATGCATATGAAAGTAAACATTAACTTTCGAGAACATTTGTTGCTGCTCTGATCATGTGACAAATGTGGTATTAAAATGTGTACAGACATTGTAATGTGGTGTAATATTAATTGTATCTGAATATTATATAAAGCATATTTAAAGCTATTAAACCAATACTATACAGATGATCTTCTTCTTATTCCACATCTATGATTTTTCAAAAGAAATGTTGTGGTGACTGTGTTTGCTCACAGTCAACCCACTGTTCAGGTACTGTAGTTTTAGTATGATCATGTTCTACTTTAACCTGACTCCACAGAACTGTCTAGTACTGCTCCACAGTACTATGTGGGAGGGCTCCACTTAAAAGTGTTTGCTAAAATACAGGTATACTTTAAATGAATACCTGGTCGGTGAATGAATTCATCAACCACAGTTTATTCTAAGCAGAGCACCTCCATGATGTTTACGTTTGTAACGGTAACAAGGTCACTACATCTTCAAATCTAAAACAGTGGCTCTCTATTTGTTTTTTCTTCTGGCGGTCTTGTCAGACTCTGGAAATCTGATATTTTGAATACAATTGTTAAATGTGTGTGATTCAATGAATTTACTTTTACTGCTTAAGTTACACTTAATAAACTGACTTATTAATTCATTTCATATTATTTTAAATATTCTTTATTCAAATCCTATATTTGTATTTTTTTATTATCCTTCATACTCTTGTGACATAATATGGTAAAGTATAATGTTGTGGCATAACAGTGTAAAACTATTGAGTTTCTGTGAGCTGCACTGTAAATATCACCGGCTTGTGATGAGCCATGCTGCTAAATGTGTTTGGTGAGCGGCTCCAAATGGGGTCATACATAAGTGATTTTTCAAAAAGGAAAAAGGAAGGAAGCGCATGAAGGTAAATAATGATTTGCTCTCGAGAACATATGCCGCCACTTCGGTGCACTCCTGACTAATGACTTATTTGGCAGTTGTTGTTTTGACCTGTGCCGACTGTGTAAATGTTCAAACGCTGAGGTGAGGCCAGATGTTTGGCAGACACGTGTGCACATTAATAAACAACCCAGATGCTCGCTGTATACACTGTACTTACCCAACATCCTGCGGGAGTCGTGGAGGGAGAGAGGAGGTGTTCCGTATTCCGCGGCAGCTTGTTGATATTTGTCCTGTCAGCTCTCTAAACCAACGGCTGGCTCCTGGACCAACCTGAACAAAACACTTCAAAGTGACGCTACAAATATTTACCATTCTGTGTTGTGTCCGGAATGAATTTACTTCATAACAAGAGACAATTGAGAAGTGAATGTAAAATAATATTGTGCTTTAAATACATTTTAATTTAACTATACTTAATCATAAAAAAGGTGAATAAATTGTGCTGAAGATTTTCTTTTTGGTCTTTTAAGCTTTTACTTGATTGAGACAGTGCAGACAGACAGAAAACAGGATGAGAGAGAGGAATGACAATTCAACCCCAGAGAGTCAATTTATAATAAATTCATGTAAAACTTCACAAAACAGAGGGAAGGGTGATTAGAAGGAAGAGACTTACAGGTACATTGAGCATGTGGACCTGAGCCGGAATCAAACCTTTAACCCCTTAAATGTTATTTTTGTTTCCATCCTACAAATGCAAATCTTATTTTTTATTAATTCTATCCAAATCAGAGTTTTCCTCAAAGTTGCTTAAAAATTAATTTTCCCATCTGGGTCTTTGCGACCCAAAAAAATAATATAATGGTTGTCATGGATTTCAACCGCAGGGTAAAAAAATAAATTAAAACATAAATTACCAACAATGATAGTGAGTTAAAAAAAAAAATTTTGATAGGGAGTTGTCACGAACTGGCTCAGGGTTCGGACAAAAGGGAGACCACACATAGTTTAAAATGGTTAAAACAAGTTATTAAAGTACACTGAAAAAACTAATGATTATGATGCATAAATAAGTGGTGTAAGCTGCTGCATGTGTGTGAAGGTGTGAAAGGACAAACAAAAAAGAAAGAAAGAAAGAAAGAAAGCAAGAAACAAAACAAAAGCTGTGTCTGCCAGGTGAGAGAACAAAAATGGGTCTAATCAGGCCAGCTTTTAAAGCCAGGGGCTGCTCCTCCATTTTATGATTTGGATTGGCTTAGTCCTGAAAGGGAGGAGAGCCTGCAGCAACAGAGAATAGATCTACAATATATAGATCCTACAGATAGGGCTCGTAACACCCTCCCCCTTAAGACACCCCAAAGACCCCACATAATTTGATGACACAAAAGTTATACCAAATATTAGGACTTGTATTACAGGAACACTCAAGCATAAACTTATCAAATTGGTAAATTTTCTGCACAACCTGGTGACAAGAAGCTTCTTTAAGAGAAATACTGGTGAGTAAATGTCCATAATGATGGCAGTCATTACTAAAACTACAAATGGCCAAACCAGTCTTACAACACTTGCAGTGACTCAAATGATCAAATATCTCAATCTTCTCTCAGTCACCCCCACAGCAACAGATTGAGCCCAAGCACAATCCCCCCCAATGCCAAGTGTGGGACCAACATCTTGATCTGAAGGCAGAGACAAAGACTGGTATAACCTCAATGTACTGCAATTTCAGCCTGGACAACCGCAAAACAATCAAATACAACACAAGTTAAGCTACTCACTTGGTTTCTCAAAAGACATTAGAATTTAAGACATTCAAGTTAAAGCTTAACAGCACACAACCTTCAGTAGTTTACGTAACCACTTTTCAAAGATACATGTTCATGACCCAAAAGCTACAATGACTGTCAGCTAACAAGTAAGTGTGGACAAAACCAAACTCAGTTAAAACAAAGGTTCCAGCCAAAACAACAGTCACAACAAATTGAGTCCAATCCCCCTCTAACTAAGGTAGGCCCCACTGTCTATCTGAAGTAGTCTTCAGGCTGTTACCGGGGGAATATATTTAATCACAAAAAAACAGTGGGACAGAAAGGCTCCTGCTACGCAGCCACCCTCAGAACCCCACAGTAGTGAACTTGAGCATATAGCTCTATCCACGATGCAAAGCTAACAACTAATCATAATTTCTCTTATTTTGAATGAACAGAAAATACGGCTTAAAGACGAGCTGCTGCTACAGTGAGGACCAGGAATAGACTTTTTGTCCAAGGAGAGTGTTCAATTGTTTTTGTAACTATGTCAGAAGGAATTCTCTTTTTCCGCTTTCTTCTTGTCTTTGTTGAATAACACAGCTCAGGAAGGTGTCCCACATAAACAGGCTTATTGTGATCTGGTCAACCTAGGTATTGTGTGCTAAAATGCTGCAGAGACAATTACATATGTTTAAAATGCAGTGTTGTGATGTAAGGAGCTGATTTAAAGGTGTATTGTGACAAATCAGGAAAAATCTGGTCGAAAAAAGCTGGTATCATGACAAACTTGTTACAGGAGTTTAAAGGTGGTGATTTACAAAGTTATGTAATGTAATAAAATTTCAGTTAAAGGTAATACAATGGCACAAATTAAGCTGGGACACACTAAATGGCTGTATATCTTTCCGCTCTGTCACTAGCTCCTTGCGTTGATGATGTCCATTGTTCGCTGTACTTAATAACATGCACCATGAACTCCTCCGTGTTCATAGCGGTGATTAACTCTGCCGTTCTATATATACCATCTCTGGGTTTAATAACCTTGTACGACCTCTGTGAAGTGCTTTCATATTAAGAGCAGTGGAGATTACAGCGGTTATTGGAGCCGTATGGCAGGAGATCTGGGCCTACTAATGCAGCTAGTTCTTCATAAGCACTGCGGCTGCATCTGGTTTCTCTCAGCGTGTGTCATGATTCACCCAGTAACTGCTACGAGCCTCTCAGAGCTCGTGTATCACCACCATCCCCACTCGGGCCAGACTATCACAAATGTACAGGCTAGTAAAATATTTGCAAGCCTGGAAAGTTAGATTTGACATTATCCAGAGCAATTCATCTGTGGTGAAGATTTTATAACATTTACTTTCTTTTATACAGTGCAAATGTGGTCTTGCGGACGTGAAGTCACTGAAATCTTTCAACAAACATTTAATGTACTATAATCCAGTAAAAGCAAAAAAATAAATTTTAAAGTGCTGTAATCCAATTGAGAGCCTTTTGGCAATAACAATTTGGTAAACCGAAATGCATTTACTTTGGATGAAAGGGCAATAGCCACTAAAACAAGATGACTATGTGTACGCTGTTAGTGAGTAGGAAGAGAACATCAGCGACTGGATTTAGCTGTTGTCTATGAATAAGTATTTAGGCTATACCATCTAAACTCATACAGAACACCAAATAACACCACATTAAAGGACACAGAGTTTTACACAGATAGTTCAAAGAGTGTAAAATTGGAATTTACTTGACAAGATTAGCATACACACTGCTGTAGATCCAAAACCAAAATTACTTTATTTTATATGTATTAGCTTCTTTTAAATTTTACAGCTTTATTTTATTTTATTCTTTTATTAATTTTTTTTTGCTTCTATTCAGATGCATCCTGTCTTTTTTTTTTCTACCTACGAATGCAATTAAAGTTATCTAAACCTGAGGTAAGTTGTACTTTGCTATTTTAGATATTAGACAATATACAGATATGTATTAGGTCATAACTAATAAATACATTAGGCTTGTGAGCTCTGCTGAATAGTGTAGGCTACAACATCTTGTATGTGAATTTTTACTCATTCACTCCCAGGTAACATTCCCTAATTCTCTTGTGTAGCACAAAGGTGATTTTTCTAATGTAATGTATCTTGTATTAAAGGATCATTTTTGTGTCTACTACCAATAGGTCAAACTGCTTTTTGTTGTGACCAGTTTTTTTTTTTTTTTTTTTTTTTAATTGACATTCTAAACTTTAAAAACACAACCAAAAAATTGAGTCTTCCCAGTGCTTTCAAAGCCTGTTATTACAATAAATTTTTTCGATGAGTCCCCTGCAATTAACTGATTCTGTTTGCACGTTTGCAGATAGCTTTACAATTTAGATTTTAGTAATTTTTCTTTACTTTCCATACATTGTTTTGGATTTGACCTAAAATACTAGACTATTGAATAATCATCCTCACTACTCTGTGATTTTATAAAGAGTACAAAATATACCCAAAGTTACCCAAATTATTAGGAAAAAAAAAGAAAAGAAAAGTGGGCCTTTTATACTGAAGCCATGTTGATGACTAATAACGTATTGTACATGTTAAACAAAGGACGAGAGTGAGTGTGTCGATGCGGTGGGTGTGAATACGATTAGCGCTGAAATTAGTTTTGAATGCCTGTCTGGCACCAGGAGTGAGACAAAGAACATGTGCACCTCCGAGCGCCAATAACAGGTCAGATTTCCCCAAAGGTTCTGACACCGGCACCAAAATTAATTGCACTGTTCAGAAGATGAATAAAGGCATTTGTGCTGTGATTAAGGAAGCCTGAGCACCGCCTCCCTGCAGGCCTAAAGCAACGTTCACCGAGCCCACAGCCTCCTGTCTGCCTGATGGACGCCGCGGCCCTGACAGGAAACACTACGCTGTGTACACAATGTAAAGTTTAACAGGCTCACATTTTCTGTTTGATGTCACTGTATCAGTGGCTTCATATGATGATGGGAAAAATTAATAAATCAAACTGAACAAAGTTCATATGGGCAAAACAAAAGCAAGCAGCAAAGGAAGAAGAGAAAAGTACAAAACGTTACAATCACCAAAATGTAAAAAAACAAACAGTAAACAATAAAAAATAAACAAAAATTACGCAACACTGAAACAAAAACACAGCAAAAATAAGATAAACATTTAACCAAACAGGAGTAAAAAAACAATCCAATGTCAAAAAGTAACTAAACAAGTGAGAGTTTGTAAGTGTGAATTCAAAGAATGGCGAGCTTGTATACTTGTACAACATTCTGTAGTCCTCTAAAATGAAAGGAAACAATCCTACTTATTATATCAAACTATATATAACTACTATAATGACTAAAACATTTTCTGAATAACCAGAACGTTAAACACTTATGCCAATGCAAGAAAAGTAACAAAACTTAATGCTAAGTAAAATTAATGCTAACACATTTTATATATATATATATACATACAAATATAAACACACAGATATACAGATATATGTATATAAATGAAATATTATTTAATATTTTTATAATTACTTAAAATAGTGTTTGCAAAACAACCTTAAAAGTAACAAAGCAGATGTAACAAAATGATGCTTGAAGAGACCCAAACATAATAATGCTTCAAAGTAAAAACACTAAAAAGGAACAAAACAATACTAACCAAACAAAGTAAGAAAACAGTCAAAACAAAAGAACATAACTACATAGAAGAGACAAAACAATAATACAAATTAAACAACAAACAAAACATATGTAATTTTTTCAAATAAGAATTGAAATATACACAAATAAACAATGCTAAAAGGTAATCAGTAGATGCTAAACTCCCTGACAACAATCATCCCTCTGGATTTTCACCTTTTTACCTCCAGTTTTCTTTTCTTTTTTTTCAGAGGACTGTTCAAGTCCAGCTTTAGTGAGGAATAAACTATGCTATCAATCCTATCAATCCACCCCCCTTTCTCAAACACACTGTATGCATGCCAATGTACATATAGACTGTCGTAATTGCAAAAACAAGCGCAGACCTGTCATTTGTCAAACAGCGGGAGGCCTTCCACAATGCATATAATCTGTGGAAATGCCTGTGTGTGCAAAGTGTGAAGCTCTCTGCCAATGACAAGTACAGATAAGAGAATGTTTATGATAGTGTGAGCCGCAACACACAACTGACTGTCACCGCAAATGGAGCCATTGGTGATGTTACACATCACCTTGGGTTGACAACAAGGACTTTTATAGCATCTGGGAGTAATAAAGTCTGAGAACGATACTGGGGGCTGTACAGTGTGATGGAGCCGCTGAGAGATATAGGGGTCGTGGAGCGTTTATGAACACAGAATTGAAATTTACGACAGGAATATGTTGGGGAAACAACATTTACAATAGATTAGTTTATTTGAGCAAGCGTTCCTGCAGCTTGTGTTTCAAAATAAGAGTGTATAATTAGCCCGATAACAAGGCGGCCGCAGTGACTCATTTCTTCCGTGAGCAGTTGGGAACTTTCAGCTGTGGTTTTGTTTCGACAGCGCTGTGTGTTGTGATAGTTTGGCATCTTCTTACCTGGATCAGTGTCAAATGAACCGCAGAGGTATTTGTTTGTTCTCTGGCCAGGGGTCTCATCTCCACAAATTTCTGGTGCATCTGATTGGTTGAGTCAACTTTACTTTCCCCAACAGCTGCCAAAATTATTGTGAGTGGTTTCCCTTTTAGGTTTAGGTTTACCTAATAGGACTGACAAACAGCATTTCACATTTCCTCTTCAGCGGAAAGAATTTTACTATACTTTCAATGGGGAAGGTTAAATGGAAGATGGTTACAGCCAATAGAAAAACTTGCAAGGCCATGAAATTTTGACAGTATACAGTTGAACAAAATGAAACATTTTGGTCATAACTGTTTGCAATGGTGTATCATAAAATAAAACCACGATAAGATTTATTTTTAGTTCTCTAAAAATGCACAGTTAAAACCTGTAAATATTAATATCAACATAAAAGACAATGATGCTAAAACAGTAACCAAAGAGTATGAGCACTTTGCCAGTAGCGCTTAATGAATCATGTCATTGGTTTCAGAGCCATTTTGATTTTTCAGATGTTTAATCAGAGACCTTTCAATGAGCCAGTTTTTGACTCAAAGCACTTGACTCCACTGTATGTGGTGCATGTTGGTGTACAACCACGTCACACATGTGGCGGGCATGTTACACATCTGATTTATACAACATAAATGCAGACATTACTCCAATGAACACAGGGGAAGGAACCATTAGTAATGTACTTGTGTTTATGTTCCTACAATTGCTCCTACAGAACAAACTGAAAGCACCGCTGTAGTACACTCATGTTTCTTTTTTTGAACACACAAAGAGCTGTAGTCACCCAAAGGAGAACCATCTATTAACATTTCCTCCACACATGAGCTAATCAACATAGTTTATGATGTCACTTAAAATCAGGAAACGTATCACAGTAGCGCACATTTTGTTTAGGCTAAATTCATTTACGCGGCATTATTTTCAAATGTCTAGTGTTAATAACTTTATAAATCAGACCAATGTAGAGACATAGTAAATTAACTGAAACACTCTCCTCCCAGCAGACACCGGGGATGCACAGCTGGTGTTTGACTTTCCTTCAGACAGAGATGAAGTAGTCGAGTCCTGGACTCAGGTCGACTCATCAGGCTCATGTTTGTGTCTCGACTCGAAGGAAAGCCTCAATGATTCGACTTGAACTCTGACTTGCCTTTTTATGCTTGGACTTGTTTATTCTCAGACACAAGGACTTGTGACTCGACTCGACCACAAAGGACTCACAAGTCACTCTCAGCAGCACCACCACAAACCTTTGCCAGTTGCATGAGGTCATAGCAGGGCCAGTTGCTCCCATTTAACTCCCGCCTCTAAATGTAACGAGAATTAAGCTTAAATAAATACATTCTTGATTCATACTAGTCTTTGCCATCAGATGCAGTTATTTACCATTCACCATTTCTTCTTCCTCTTTCTGGATAAGTTTTTGTAAAGGAAAAGAATATGAGGAGAACATTCAGGGTGAGATCTGGAGATTTTCTGTCTGAATTTATCCTATTTAAAGAGCTGTAACTCTGGTTGACAGTAGTGCCACAGTAATAACTAACTAAATGTGACATGAGCAACTAATATAATTTCAGTTGGATGCAAGGCATTGTTTAAAGACAATCTACTAGAGATGTCCGCCTTAGAACATGCATTGTTTCTTTCCATGCTTTCTATTTATGATCTGAGTTGATTTTATTCTTGATTTTTTTTTTACTCATCAGCTCAATCTAAATTTAAAATGTCTCCTGATTCCTTTTCCTAACTCCTTGTCCTTTGTGAGTGATGTCATGAGGTCAACGGTAAAAGGTTTGGAGGTATCTTACTGATTAAAGGAAAGGAGCAACAGCAGGTTTGACAATAGGACTCTACAAAACTCGGCAGTAAACAACGTGGGTTAATCAAAAAGACACATCCAAAAAAGGGACTACAACAAGCGCACCTTATCCTCCACCAAGGACTACGTTTAATGAAGCTCACAAACAGGACATATAATCTGAGTGACACCACATTAGTGCTCAGTTTATCCTCTCTTGGCAGTGGTAGGAACAGGAAGTTACGCAACAACATGGCTCCTTCCTCTAGGTTCTTTGGAGCAAGGTCAGGTTACTTAACCTGACCTTAACAGCTTTCAAAAAAAAGCATTATATATTTCCCCCCAGAGATCAATGAAGTTTTCTTCTTCCACACTATTTATACTTTTTCTCCACCACACTGGTGAAAACCAGCTTCTGCACAGTCATAGTTGAATAAAATGTTTAAAAGACCTGTAATATTCTAGCCTCTTTGACATTTAAGAGACAGGATATGTAATAGTAGGCCATGGAAAAAGGAGATAGTAAATGTCGCCCATTGCAGCACACTTTAAAGAATGTCTGAAAGCGTAGCCTTGGGCCGGCGCAGTGCTCAAAGCCCTGGCATCCGCTGACATCCGGAGTAATATCATCTATTTTCTACTTTTAAGAGTGCTCTTGTTTTCTAACTGACTCATAAAAGAAGGGCTGATTTTCAACTGGGTTTGCCCTTGAATTGTCCAACTGATCTCCACCCATGGGCTTATTTGGCTTTAATAGACATGCTGAGATGATCAATTATACAAAGTTATATTTCAGGGATGAAGTGGGACACAGTTGGGGTTCCAGGGACAAAAACATAAAAAATGCAAAATGTGTCATTGTTTTATAAAAAGCAATGACAAAACATTGGCGGCCAGAGAGATAAATGTTGAAAAAAATGGAAACTTCCCAAAGGCAACATAATTGTCAGATAACCTAGATCACTTTAGTTTTTGTCATAATATTTTTATCACATTTTACAAACTATATAAAGATGGAGGCTTTGATCCTGGACCTTGAAACTAATGTTTAAGCCCTTGGAACTACCACGGTTCCATGAGGATTAGCTCCATGAAGCATAATAATGACTTTAATTCAAATGTTCAACACTAATTTAAAGTACCTGCTCTTTGAAAAGCTTTCTATGGCAGCCCTTTCAGGTGGTACTGTGGTACATTTAGCTTCAACCCCTTTTAGTTTACTGCTAAGCTCAATGGCGCTTGCACCAAAAAGTTTTTGGCTTATAGGTTTATTTCTGTGTTACGCAACCCATAGAGCCGCTGCACTACAATCTTTGCACACGTGGTGTCATTTTTCAATTTTACTTTAATTGCAGGCAATTGCTAATCTTGCGCTGCAGCTGGATTCTTTAGCGAGATTTGGGAGTTTACAAACTCAGGAAAATACATCATAAACTGTTTCAAGCAATGTAGCTACTTGCCTTCAAAACATGGCCAAACATGGCCGGTGTGTGCAATGATGCGGTATTACTGACAGGTTTAAGTTTGTTTTAAGATGTAGGGACCGGTTTAGCGTTACAAACATAAACAACATGGCGCAGCTCTGACTGAATAAAATTGAGATTTATATCCACCATATCCAGGTCATATCCAGCCCCCTCTTCCAGACCTATAGCTTACAAATGCTTGAAAATACTTTGGTCTCATCTTGGGACCCACATTCTTCACTGAATATTTAGCAGCGACCCACTATTAACAAAACTGAGCTCATTTTCAGAAATTAACATCTTAAACTTAATCCTAAATGTTCTCTCACTTCTTTTGAAATCTATACTTAATATATTTATGTCTCACCATTTTTTTATGTAACCCGCTGTTACCATAGTGACAGCCAGTGATCTATGTTTTTTTGTGCACTTTTATTATAAAAAGTATAGATTTTCATTTAATAGCCCTGTTTATTTTTTATCCCTAATCACACACTTTGAACCTCCAGAAGAACAACCTGCAACCCAACCTACCTGTTGAAATACCTGGAATAGACTAATATAATGTTAAGATTAGTATAACTTTTGTGTCTCATGTAGTATAATCATTTATTATAACCCCATCGAATATGTGCATATCTAAAATAAACAGACGTCATTAGTTGATCTTCCCAAAGTAACTTTTCCAAATATGGTAATTTCACTAGAAAGACTAACTCAATGTCGTGTGAGTGAGAGTTTACTACACTTCTTAATACTGGAGGCTTAATTAGATTCATCAATGTCTCACCTGGATTATGTGTGCTTTTATTGGATTAGAGGGTTTACACAATGTATAATGAGAAATTCCAGTGATTTTGCATTTGGATCTTTACTACCACTGTTTTGTCGTTTAATGATCATGGCCTTTTTATGGAGCAGCATGAGTGACGTTACATTTTGTGTTCACTATTTGATAGAATCTTTAGCATAATGATGGTATAATTGCAGAATATTGTTGGATAGAATTACTAAGAGTAAAAACTCTAGTGTCTTAGTGTTACTAATATGCTTTTAAACTTGCCAAACTTTGCCCCCTAAGAAGTCTGGTAATTCTTTGTTCATTCGTTAAAACACAATGTATTTACAGTACGTAGAACTGGGTCAAATGTACTGAGCGTGCTTTTTTTGCATCTTTTCTCTTGGCTCCCGGTGTGAATTTCTGGAGGAGCAGCTCTTCACTCAGCCATGACCGCAGCCCTGGAGAACGCAGCCAGACAGTTCTCCACTCTTGATTTCATTCATTGAAAAAGGGGATACAAGAAAGAAGAAGAAAAGGCAATATTTGGATGGAAAATGTGCATTAGAAATAAATAAATACTGAGGACCCAACCTAAAGAAAAATTAAGATGTAGCGTAAAACAGCCATAACAGTGTGAGAGCACTGTTTTTGGTTTGGTAAGAGGAAGAATGTAGTGCCATTTTATATGTATTGATTGAAAAAGTTGACACTGGCCATATCCAGGACGATTTCTCGTCTAAACATGATAATAACTGTTACAATGTTGTTACAATGTTAACTCCAGATGCTAATAATTGTTGGAGTAAAGTTTGACTGGCCCATTTATATATGTATTGCTTTATCACTTAGATATTCAATAACATATTTCCTATGTTATGTTAAATAGGAATATATCAGCAAACAGCATTCATCAGCAATGTGTTAACAAAGTACAAAGCAGTGTGCTTCAACATGCTTTTAAAGTTTATAGTGATCCCCACTGAAAATGAAATCTTTGTCATATTTAGAGCGTGTAGTAAATGTTGACTGATTTAGCTTATGGTAGCAGCCAATGCTTGAATGTGTAAATATGTATTGAACATCTCAGGATTGATGTTTAATTAGTCAGAAAAATCTAAGCGAACAAAATGGAAAAAACTGGGTTTGGGGTTTAGAAAGTTTGTGTGATTCCACAGTGCAGTGAAACTGGTGCTTAATCTTCAGATATATAGATAGATTATGATAAACAGTATAATGTGGATGGATGTAGATGCCTGTTAGAATTGCTGCACTGTGATGAATAGTGGCACACAATGGTGGCAATTATTGCATTGTTTGCTGACAGCCTGTAATTCCCATCCTCTTTATGCAATATGTATTTTTCCTTTACATATATTCTATTGTTTTTTGATTGCCATGTAGTGTTTTGTCTGGAAAATGGCATTGCAACAGGCTAATGTAACAAACACTGTTGAATACAAGAAACATGGCTGCCTTCTGTCTCCCAGCCATGAATTATTAAAGATCCACGGGGAAACAGCAGCTGGTGGTTTGAACATATGAAAAGTATGCAGTGTATGTTTTGCGTTTGGGAACTTATCCTCATCCGTACCTTCGACACATGTGAGAATTCCAGCGCTGACTGTCTGTGGACGGAATAGGTGCCAAGCTCCGTTTCATGGCAGACTGAGTTGTGGATGGAGGCCATGAATCAGCAACTCAGAGCGACAGGCTGCTGACGGATGAAGTGCCTTCGTTCCAGTCTCAACTCCGCCTGCACGTTCTCCAACGCCTCGTTTTAGAAAGACCACCTGTATGGTTCCAATCATAATGCAATCAGCCGTGGAATAAAGTCTGTTTGCAACGCCACATCTCATTACAGTTTGAAAGAGAAGACATGGACGCACATCATAACTTACCACTTCAGCTCTGGGAAATGTCACAAAGCGTTATCAGATGGAACTCGCAAATTTAAGGGATGCATGTAACATTTTCACAGGTAAGTAAAGTTTATACCATGGTAAAGCTAAATATTGGCTGACAATTAAGTGACAATGTAGTTTGTTTTTAAAACCGACTGGTAACAACCTGTTAAAACTTTAAGCTGACACCACTAACCTGTAATAATATGTGTACATATCATATCATAACCCAGTGACAACCCCTTGACATTCAGTCAGTAGACGGGCCCTGACCATAAAACCGATGCAAAATGTATTTGTCGTTGCTCAAAAATACCTCATGTTTGTACATGTTATACACCATTTGAAAGCTTAAATTGTCAGAATTTCAATGATACTTGCGATATAACCATAAAAGTCTCAACAATGTCTTGTGTCTGAACAACAAAACATTGCGGCAAACACTAAAAATAATGTAACTCTTCTGTAACTCCACCAGACAATAAAACTGTTATATACAGTGTAAATATTATTCATTCATTTTTTCATTCATTTTCTACCGCTTTGTCCCGTTAGGGGTCGCGGGTGACTGGAGCCTATCCCAGCAGCTTTGGGCATAAGGGGGTACACCCTGGACAGTGGCCAGTTAGTCGCAGGGCTGACATTTAGAGACAGACATTATATAAAATATTATATATATATATATATATATATATATATATATATATATATATATATATATATATATATATATATATATATATATATTAATATTTATATTATAATATTTACATATTAAAACAGTTCTTATCTTGTACATATTATCAATTGTAACTTTGATAAGCTCTTTTATGTTATTAAGTTACAACTACTAAACTTTTGATTGACCTCCTGGTTGACCCCTCTCTCCACTGTAGAGGGCAGGATAGCCAATAAGAGCTGCCAATGCAGTGTGTGCATGCTGCGCCTGTGTGGACCTCTGGTCGACTACAGCAGACTTAAGCAATGATTGGCACATTGAACAATGTCCTGTGACTGAACAGATTATGTTCATGACAAAATGGCACTTGTAATAATAATACAATTCTATCAGTATAAACAACTTGTAAGGATAATGTAAGCCAAAACTGATCAAGATACGACCACTATAGACCATTTTATTATGACACATACAATATGCTGTTTATTTTATTAATGTAATAATTATCATAAATAAACTGGTAAACAAACTTTGTTCAAGTTTTATTTAAGCTCCTTTATTTGCTTCCTGTAAGGAATAGCAATAAACATGGCAATATAAATAAATTCAAAGTGCAAGTGCAGTAGTGGTGTAATTATAGATCGATATACATCAATCTTTTGGATATAATGACTCCCAATCTAATTTTTTTTATGCTAATTACTGCTACATGCTAAAACAAGTGTGTATTTTGATACTGGTGCTGTGCGTCTGTCTACTTCCCTCCAGGGCGGTGAAAATTTGGAAATAATATTTATATATTTATTGTAAATTGTTTTGAATCATAATGGTATCATGATGAACATATACATATAATGATGAACATAACTGAATTATGTATGAATTAATGAATGAGTTAAACAACACACAAAGTGACTAAATAAATTAGAGCATATATTTGTGTACAACTGTACAGAATTACACAGGTCAGTACAGCACAAGAAAGAGGCTGTGACAGTGGCAGCTAAAATGACAAAAAACACAGGATATCAAATATTTCAAATGTACATGCTAGATATTTACTGCAGGAAATGTGATCCTTTAGTTTCCAGAGCCATATAGAAGAACTCTATACAGACTGCAGTGGCGGCTGGTGGTGATATTGGGCGGAGGGGCTAATAGATGCATTGATATATTTAGTAGTGAACAATACAGTAACAGCACCATCGCATTTCATACAATTTAAAGACAAACTGACAGATTCTCACACACTCCCGCTTGCATGTACAACTTAAAACTAATGACTGAAAACTAGGAGTGCTGCTTTCCTTTGGCTTTGATTTAAAAAGAACATACTTGCAAACGTATAAAGCTTGTAATATTAATTAATAACCCACAAATGTAGCTGATATACAGTATGTCCAATCAGAATATCTCTCTGCTGTAATCAGTCAACAACCCCCAGCTGCTGGTCTTGACAAACAGCTGATGATTTATCTCATCCTGAATTAATAATAAAAATCACAAAAAGGCCCGATACACCCTGCCTCCCCAGAGAAGACAGAGACTGTTTACTAAGTTAGCAGTTGTAGCTGAAAGATAAATCAGATTACACTGAAGGAGAACAAGTTGAAGCTGTAACTTTTACTCTGAAGCAGCTAAAGTGAACAGACTTGACACTCTGACACTGGGGTAGAGGAGACACCGAGTACAGATTCTAATCAGAAACACTGTCACAGTCACAACCAGGACAGAAGAGCTATTCTTGACAACATAGCATAATGCAAAGATATATCCTACCAGCAAATAAAACCCAGATCCACGTAAATGAACAGCATATTCACACTAAACAATAAATCAGCGGTAGGCTACTCACCACACTGACACGTAATCGGTCTGTTGTGTCCACGGTCACTGTCACAATCACTGTCTGAAAATACTGTAGAAATGCATCTTCTTTAGTCTCTTGGCTGAAGGAGGTTTAGTCTATTCTTATTTTAGTCTCAGTCTTCTTATAAAATACTCACAAACGTCCTCAATGTTTTCTGACATCATATTCAACTTCTACCACACAAACTTACTAGCGAATGCTAACTACATGTCCTTTTAAAAGTTTAGCCCCTTCCACCGCCATTAAATACAATTTTTACCACATTATAAAAATAAAAAACCTAATAATAATGATAATAATAGAATAAAATTTTATTGAAAATGTCAAGGAGAAGTTAGCCCATCTAGCCCATTGATATCAGCCACCCTTGACTGTAATTGTCATGCACACAGCTCCCAGTGTTGTCACCTTTATAAAGCGTCATTACAGGTTATTTCAGAGAAGTGGAAAAAGTAACAGTCCCATTGGAGGTGGTCACAATGCCACTCCTGTACCGGGACTAACTTGCATATGAACTATTTCCATTAGAAAACCCCCTTCCCTTATTCCTCCATTATGTTTTTAGCACCTCTCGACTTTTTAAGTGTGTGCCATCGCCTCGCTTTTCCCCATTCTTCCCCCGTTCCACCCGTTTGAAATGTAACACTGGTGGAATAATGGAGAATTACCCCGTCTATAAAAAGCTCCCCAAGTCAGGAAGTTGCCCCGCTGCCAAACGACATTGAAAGCAATTACCGAATGTTTCAACACCCTTTTCATAGGAAGGGATCCGTCTCGAGGGCCACTCACCAACACGTATGAGACTCATTTGGTTCATATTACCATATCCTGCTGCAGTGCACTAGAGCCCTGCCTGTCACTGCCTCATCTGTTCTGTCGGAGATGGTCTTTGCGTTGGGAGAAAAATCCAACAAAAACATACTGTTGTTTTCAAGGTTCTCTGGAAAGCAGCGCTTCCCAGCTGCCACCGGTGACCGTGTGTTCGATGAAATAAAGGGTGAAAAAAAATAAGGAATTCTTTTCTTTGCTATTTTGGTAGAGTCAGGGAATTGTGAATTCAGCAGATTAAGGTGAGCCTTATTCTATTCTCTTCACGGAAGGCAAAACTATTGTTGAATGCCACAAGGGGAGAGAAGGCACTCTCAATAAAAACAGCAGAAAGACTGTGATTTGTTATTCCCCTGGCATTTCAGCTCCAAGGATATATAACCACGACTGCTTCCATGTCCTGCCCCCTTCTGGTGCTCTTAGGTGGGTCTGCTGTTAAAAACATTCAAATGCAGACTTGTTACCACCATAAAGTGCACTGTTAAAAGTGTTTATGGGCTCTGTTTCATGTAGTCTATTTGTTTTTGTTTTTTTATCCAATTACAGCCTATTTTACAAAATCATATTTACCTGCACATAACTGCTAATTAGCAAGTACAGTTATAACACACAAAAGATGTGGCAGTGAATTAATAGAGGAACTATGTGTATCTTCTTTCACAGTGAAAAAATATAAGCATTTTTGGGGGGCTAGTTTAAGTGTTGAGCTAGCTTCACATGAGCTGCTTTTATCTATTATGCATACAAGCCTCATAAATATGTCAGAGAAAAGACAACAAAGCAAAGTTACTTTCTATGGCAACTTTTTTCTTTATTTTATGCACAGAGCGTGTGGTTGAGCATATCATTCATGTAATAATAATAAAAGTTTGTGTCCAGCTGAGAGTACTGTGTCAGTGAGAAAGGCATAATTAAACCAATCTCATCTCAAAGAACCACCAAATGAATTTGAGAATGTATAGTTTTTGTTAAGCAGGGCTGTTTCTTTGGTTACTACAAAATGACAATATACAGTTCAATATATAGAAAAAAAATGAAGCCCTTAAGCTTTGAGCATTTTTTACTGCAAACATGTCTATGTCTTGAGTTTGTTTTACATATTATTTATTAGCAATATTGCAAGGCCTTTATTTGAATTAAATAGGGTATTTAGGGTTGTAGAGTGAATAGCATGCTTGTCCTATGGGCTGAAATTTAGGCCACTAGAAACTGAAACTGCCCAAACTGAATCTAAAGTTGAAAAACAGAAATCTGAAACCAAATAGTTTGTAAATGAATTGCAGTAAATAAAAAAAAAATCATTTATATTTTTCATTTATTTGCTTTGGAACTGCTTTTTCGGGTTGAAATTTGAATTCTATGATACTTTCAATTTCAGTTCTAAAATTATGTTTTTTGAGCCACACATTCAGGTCTTGGAAAGTGCCTTAGATAATCAAGCCCAGCTTCCTCCCACTTTCCAAAAGTCATGCATATGAAGGTGAACTACTGAACCTAAATTGCCTCGAGTGAATAAATGGGAGATTTAATGGTTGTCTCTCAGTCTATGTCTCTAAAAGCCAAATTTTCCAAGACATAGTAACATCACAGAATACGTTTTTGTGATTTTTAATCCTGCCGCATTGCCTATGTATTTAACAGTGCAAAAAATTGGATAATGCACAACGTAATTAGTTGGCGTGAAAAAGGCAGTGCTGGCAGTAAAGTGGCATGCCTTAACGGTTTGCATCTGGCTACATCTCAGTCATGTTCAGGAGAAAACCACACCAGACATACACATTTATGAGAAGAGGCATGTTTTTACTGACACATCACTTCAGACCTCTGTGACCCTTAACAGGATAAGTATTTATTTACTTTATTTAAACTGTATAATAACCTTTTCATCATATTATTACTTGTTAACATTTCTTTTCTTTTATTTGAAATAATAAGTTCAAAAGTTCAACTATGCTCTGCTATTCTTATTTTTCTGTGACAGTGTGGGCTCTGGCTCGGTTGCATTTTGGGTTTTCCCCAGTTGAGCCTTGAGTCAGTGTCGTTAAAAACAAAAAAAAAGTACATTCAGAAAGAGAAAACAGTGAGCGGTGCATGTGCTCAGCAGGTGGAGAAGCCAGCGGGATCATTCACCCAATCATTACCGCCCTTGGGGATGATGTCACCCGCTGTGCTCCCAACGCCCGTCAGCTCCACGAGAAAAGGCATCATCAGCGCCGTCCTGCTGAGTCAGCTGGGTGCAGACCGGCGCACTGGATGTGTGCCTGACAAGAGTGACACAAAGGCACACACGTCAATTAGTCTAAGACGAGGAATTGGAGGGATCACTGAGGGAAGTATCGCAGGATGATCACTAAGAAAAGTGTTGCCTACCTCGACAGTCACCATGACAGCTCCACAGGACAACAAGAAAAATTACAGTGTAATTCCAGCACACACATACACTTTCGACTTCATGCCAGAGAAAGAGGAGAAAGTTTCCGTGGTTTTTATGTTTGTTTGCGCAGCCCTGAGATGAAAGAGGTCCTTTGGTTTTTGTTTACCAGGTCTGACGCACTTTGGTCAACCCTTGGCAACCTTTGCAAAATCCAGTTTCAGACTATTTTAAAGAATCAAGCAAATTAAATTTACCATTTTAGTATTTCCAACATGTGACTCACTACTTTAGTTTGTAGCTTTTCACTCATTTAGAAAACCAAGTTCAAGCCAATAAAAATTTTAAAATCACAACAAAATTATATAGATCAAAAGGTTGCACTTCCAGGTTGTGGGGCGTCAGTTTGATGGATATCAATGAGACTGACAGTACTTTTGACAAACGGGACCTGAAGCCTGTCTCTAACAGGCTTGGCTGCATCCCTGGCTAAGCGAGCGACAAAAATCGTGTGTAGATTTCAGTTGAGCATAATTTTACTTAAAAATGAGGAGCCATTACCATAGCAGCAACTATTCACAGAACAGGATTTTATGGAAACCTGAGTGGAATAGGTCCAGTCAAAACTGTAGCGCCCCCTGCCAGCGAAGTGAAAGAAGACTGGCGATGCAAAAACAGTAAGCAGAGCTGAGACAAGACAAGCATTTTTGTAATTTCTGGTGTAAATCCACCTGAAGAGGTGAGTGAAGAATGGTCAGGGGAAACTGGGAAATTGGCCAAGCATTTGTGGATGTAAGAAATTATGGTTCGTGTCTGGCACTGGACAGAGGTTAGTGCTTTGCTACTGATGAAAAATTATGGCTCTATTTTCTTGAAATATTACTTGTGTGTGTAAAGAATGATGAAATTAAATATGAAGTTGGTGTGCAACCTGCCAAATGAAAGAATTTATGCTTTTCCTTTGAGTATATACTGTATTTTTGTAGAGTCAGCTTCACCAGTCAAAACCTACAGCAACCCTCTTAAATTTCTTATTATCAGCCACCATTGTGTATATTCTACATTTTACACACCATAGTGTTCTTTCTTTAGTTGTGCATTTACTTTCCATTTCCCTAAAGAAATCCCTGAAACCAAATCAGTTATATTTCACTGGAGGTTGAAACTGGCATTTATCACTTCTCTTTTCCCAACATGGCTGCCTACCGCTGTTCTCAAGAATAATATTTGCTTTCACAGGCAGCAGAACATGTTTGACCAGTCCTTTTATTAGAGACGAGGCTTGGCTCCGTAATGCCCCTTTTTCTCTCCACTGTCACAGTCCGTCCAACTTTACCGCCTAAGGCTTGTGGCATTGGAAAGCACACAGAGAAAACGGACGACTTGGACTGGGAGACTTAGATGTGGTCCGCTCTGCCATTGAGAGACTGACGGTTCCGTATGAAGGGGCATATTATGTTCTGAAATTGGCTTTCCGTTCAACTCCTTGATCAATAAGACAAGTCATCCATTTGCACTTATACCACAAGTCGCCCACAAGCAGGAATGTGCAACACAGGAAAAATCTCTACAGATTTATCCATACAGCAATCTGGAGGGTTCCCACTCTTTTCTGGACGGCACTTTTCCAGGACTTTAACTGAAAAGGATGCTGTAGTAACAATACCGTGAGAATAAAAATTTAAACGGCCAAAACAAGAGACAAGACAATGCAATAGCTAACCATTCTGGTTATTGGCGTTTCTTCATTGCAATATCCATTTTTGGAGCAATCATTGTGTCACTGTATTTTATCCATATTTTCTAAAGAGCCCCGGATTACCCCTGAAAAAAAAAATCGGAATCATTTACTGCCACATATTTATGAGAATTAATGGCACAGAAGTGCATTATTGTCTACATATCCACCATTTATGCATGTTTTTATTACTTAAGTTTGTAAAAAACAAACAAACAAACAAAAATATAATTTAAACTTACCGTGAACAAACTCTGATCCATCACCAAACTCAATTTTGAATGTGATATGAGGACAGGTAAATCTTTATCAAAAGACATTTGGTTAATGTGACCTCTGTACTGGAAAACTAAGTCTGTGACACAAAAGTTAGCCTTAGAACTCTTGATGTTTCTCTTCATTTTTCAGTCAGGCAAGTGGCAAACTAAGCTAAAATTACTTTCCCTGCAACAAAAAAAAAAACAAATCACCACTTAAAGTTTTCTCTCTTTGTTCAGTGTGTCAAGTCAAAGCCCCAGATGATTTACAACAAGGGTTAGGTCAGAGGCATTGTTTGAAGGCGAGCTCTGGATTCCTCCCGCCCTGTGCTTCTTCTATTTTCGATCATGATTTGTACATCTCGACGGTGAAGAGCAGAAAGTGCTTGTGCCATTGTTCCCCATAAGAATCCTCAGGGACGAGTGGACAAGAGTCTGCTTCCTGACTGCATTGTGCGATGAGCGTTTCCTGTTTGTAACATCTGGACGATCTGCCGAAGAATGGCTTCCAATTCTATTGAATTGGGGAATTTCTAAGCAGACAAGTAGGTCAGTAAATATGAATAAGTCTTCAACAAAGCAGTTAGTCTCTTGACAACCAGACCTTCCCCTTTCTTCAAGATAATAGCAACATTCTCGTGCATTCCATGCTCCAATTTCAGATATATTTTTCAATCTTATCAAAAACAGGCCTCCAGCGTACTCGCTTACACACAGCTCTTGGCAAGCCAAATGTTTATTAAAGGCCGCAGTTTTTTTATTTCACACTGATGGATTACCTTGTAGAATTTACAGGAGGACGCATTATAAATCACCGCCGTACTGACCTTTCTTTATAAAAATCAAAAACTCAGGCAGGAGCACGGGTGTAAACAATAAGAGTGGCTAGTGGCTAGGGCTGTCCGGCCATTTGTCCGACAGAGGTATTAAAGCGCTGATAGAAAGCAGCAGATGGTAAAGAAAGTTGTGAGTTATTGCTGTGGACAGGACGTATCCTGTTCCCCTCCGTATACAGCATTACGGTTATTGACAAGCCCGTGGCAGAGTGTTCGGGCCGTGCTTTATGTGGCCAACCAAATGGATGCAGCGACTAAGTGCCTATAAAGGTCAAACTATTGGTTGACAGAGCAGCAGTGCTTACAAGCTTGGACCAACTTGAGCATTAGTATGCATACTGTATGTTTATTGTGAAATATTGTATACAGCTGCTTGGTTAGGGGTAGAGGAAAATGTACTGTAAAATAACAAAAAGTCTTACCAGAGTGTCAAGCTTCTTTGATACAAATAACTCCTGGAAAACAACAGTAGAACTGTCTACCTACATTGAGTTTTGCAAATGCTGCTGAGCAAAGTGGTGTAACAAAAATAAACTGATAAAATGGAAAGCGGTGTGAATTAAAAATAGAAATGTGGTTGGGAAAAGATGAAAGCACCTTAATTAGTTGCAGGACAATAATTTTTGTTTATTTAGGCCATTTATTGTTTACTCAAGACAATGAACATTTGTTGTATTATTTCCAAAGCACTTTCAAGATGTCTATTTTTAATGCTCTTTTTAATATATATTTTTGCATTCATCCATAAGAACAGACATAAAACAATCAGAAATGGGACAGCCCAAGGTCTGTAGGCGCTGACAAAGCACACTTCTCTGGTGATAATTGCAGGACGACAATTAAGGAACTTAGAGTTAGAGTTCGGGGGCGGCAGTGGCTCAGTGGGTAGAGCGGTTGTCTTTCAACCAGAAGGTAGTGGGTTCGATTCCCGCTCTCCCCACATTTCATACTGTCGTTGTGTCCTTGGGCAAGACACTTAACCCACCTTGCCTCGTATGAATGTGTAAGAATGTTCAGTGAATGTATGTGGTGATGGTCCGTAGGCGCAAATTGGCTGCTACATCCATTATGCCAATCCATTATTATTATTATTAGAGTGAGAAGTTTAAATTTTAAAGCCCCCCAAAAAATATGTTCTTAAATTCATTTTGATGTCCGTAAATATAGTGCTGCTGTCATAACAACACAGATAAACATACAGTATATGTTATACACACAATAACAAATAAATAAAACACGGTTTGTTGTATCCACACATTTACTGTATTTTTTAAGCACTTCAGGGCAAGCAGGGACAGAATTGAAAGTCCTTGTACTAATTCTGAAAATTGTTTTGAGACATCCATGGAGTCCAGCCACAACTAAGCCAGCCTTTGACTTTTCACTAACAGAAACCAATTACATTTTGATTAGAGCCGAGTTTGCCAAAAAAGTCAACATCAAGACCCAAGAAAGGAGTTGAATGATGCAAGAAAAATACAGCAGTAGTAAAAGAAGAAGTAAAGATATTAAATCTCAACTTATTTAAAAAAATATATTATTTGAGTAGTTACTTTACCAAATACTTCATCATAATTGCATTGGCTATTTTTCCTACTTAATATTATTTTAACCATAATTTTTGCGTGTGTTCAATCGACTTATTTTAGTTTATACCAAAATAGAAATCAACTCTTGCACCTCGTCTGCAGAATTATTACTAGTACTAAAGTGAATTACACAACAGACGTGTTTCTTTCGAGACACACTATGTCTACATTATAATTACATTATTAAAGCAGACGGTTGGAAAATGCATTAAGAAGTAATAGACTTACTTTTAAGACAGGTTTACCCTCTTGAGTGTGTTATACATAGTGAACTAATTGCCGGAGCTTAAGCTTCAGAGAGTGGATTGTATTAACAACAGGCTACGCATTTCTTTACGGGGCTCAAAGTGAAATTGGTTGCCGAGCCCCCTAACGCAGCGGTCCCCCCTGTCAATGGGCGATTAGCTTAAAAGGCTTTCATATTATGGCCAAAGTTGCGCGGCTCTTTTCAGACGTGAGACTCGTAAAAAGTTCGGGAGGTTCACTTTTCTCATTAGGTCGGAGTCGGCTTCCATTTCCTGCGAGAGCGTGGAGTGGCAGGCCTAGGGTGACGGTTGGAAATGTAAATCATGGCTGAATGGAATTACACCGACAGGCAGACATCTGTATTTTAATTGGCCAGGAGCCACATCGCCCCCCCGTTACTTAGTCCCATTCCTCCAGCTCTTAGCAACAGGCTCCCACAAAAACATTAATTTACAGACCTGGCACTGGGACTCACCACATTTGTGTGCGCAGAACAAGAAGTCGGCGCGGCAAAAACAATATTTCGCACATGAGATCACTGCTACCATCTCCACTGTAGCATCAGCATGACCAAAATATTTTGCTTGGCGGAGGGATTGCACACTCTTTCGCCTGCTTGTTTTCACTTGGGGTGCTTATTTTCACTCTGGGCTATCTGGCCGTGGGCTGCTAATTGTGACGGGATCTGGACAAAGTGGTGCGTTTTGAGAAAAGGGATTATTCGAAACAGACGGAGGGGAATTTTTTTTGGTGCGGGGCCACTGTTTAAGCGGGGTGGTTGCTGGGAAGTCTGGAAGGAATAAATAGCAAATGGAAATTAAGACAATAAACACACGGAACAATGGCGAGATGAAAGCGATGTGGGCAGATGATGAGTTTGCAAACCTCAAAGTGTTGTTAGTTAATAAGGATAGAACCGCACAGAAGTCCAGTGTCGATGGACAGACTTAGGGATGGGTCGCAGCAAAGAACTCTGATGGGTTTATGGATAATGTGTTTATTGTATTGACTAATTGTTCACGGATTTGGGCTTCGTGGAGCGTTTGGAGAAAAGGGATTACGCCGATCAGTGACTCCCGCTGGTGGGATGGGTGGCAGGGGTCCAGAGAACTCAAACAAGAAAGAACTGTGTGTGGGACAAACATCGAGTCTGGGAAGAAGAAGCAATGGGACAAACAAGACAGGGGCAACATAGAAGAAAGATGTACGGTCATTTTATGTCACATGTATACTGCACACTTCACAGGTGTACTATCTTCCAAACTTTTTATTTTGCGTATGGGCTCATTCTCTAACCTGTCTCCACTAGATGAGACTGCCAACCACTAACTAGTATCTGCCTACCACAAGCTTTAAGTAGCCAATCATAGCAACGATTCATTTGACAAAACCAGAGTGTGGCTGATATGAAGAAACACACAGCTGTAACAGTAGCAGTTTTTGCAAAGTGAATCTGCAAATAAAAAAAAAAGTTAACTGACACTAAATTGGTAAAAGAGCATGTAGGATTGTCCAAAGCCAGTATTAATAGAGCACAAACATCTATTCCATCCAGAAAATTCTATAGTGCTACATTTTTTAGTATTAGCAAATGATGTTACCATCAATAGTCAGCCATGATGATAACAAAGAGGAGAAGAGGACACTTGTTGTATTTGTCAAAATTAAAAACCCACCTCTTCCTGTTCGTGATGATACATCATTGATCGCAAAAGGCTGGTGAGGCCATGGTTTGATTCAAGCGGGTGGCTTGGCACAATACATGATGGATTTACACAAGTTTGGAAACTCCCAAATCTTGCGAGAATCCAGCTGCAGTGCAAGGTTACTCACACTCCCAAAAAATGTATAATCAGGTCAAAATATGATAGTTGTGCACTTCAACAGGAGCAAATTCAGGTGTCTGTGGCCATAAAAGGAGGTCACACCTGCACACTTAAAAGAAACTGCATTTTCTTAATGGTAATGATACCACCTTGCTAACAATAAACAAGCAGTTATTTGTAAGTGTGCTGGTAAGACCTCTTTTTCCCCATGAAACTCAGTGTTGCAGCCTCTTGTAGTTATAGAATATTTTATTAAAAACTAAGATGATTAAAGTATGGCGAACTCCAAAATGTGCAACTTGTATTTTCATAGACCTGGCTTGAGCCTGGAATACACATCTACAATTACAATGTCTTCTTTTTTTTGTTGCCCACTTTTTTGCCTTCATTTTTTTTGCCAAAGATTTTTCTTCTCACTGTAATCTGCCATTCTCCACAGGATTTACATCCCAGTATTGAGCTGGCCCCGAGAAGCACTCAGCGGAATAAGTCCATTACTCACTCAATTACTGGGACAGCCTGGCCTGCTGGCACGGCTTTGAGTAGAGGCAGGAAGGAAGGTCCTGCGGCTACCAAGGGTTTTAGCATGTCAACGCTCCCAGTTCCATTCTGCTGCATGTCTTTCTGCAGCTCTGAGATCATGACCAGGAAGTGGGGCATACCATGTAGTTAGCCGACTTTGATCGCTGGCTCAAACAGGTTATTTGTCATTTAATTCTAGCAAGCAACGCAGTGATGGATATTAACACAATGCAGCCTTCCCTTGACGTTCTGTTGTTTTTAGCCGTAGTTTAATTACAGAAGAGGAGATGTGATTTATTACCAAGCACAGCGCATGCTCCTTTCCCCGGGGCACCTCTGAACAGCTTGCCATTGTTGCAAACAGTATGAGACTGAATAGCTAACACTCAGGGGTCCCTTCTGCACCGAGGAACCATATAGAGAACACACTTTTCACTTGCTTTGTGTGAGAATCCTCCGAGACGCTCCCACTTTTACATCCAAGATCCCTATTGTTTTTTTTTAACCCAGACTCCCAAACCAAATTTATCTATGTAAGGTTTCTTAAAAAACACAGAACATAAAAGATCTACAGGAAGAATAGATGTAGTTTACCTGCATCTCAATTGTCCACATTTAACCTAATGTGTGTTGTAAGAAGTTTCCTTTAATTTTCCTCATTTTCAGGCCTTTATTTAACAGAATACACGTGGTACATGTTTTACATTTACTGTGACAAAAGAAGGCCCAGAAGGTCAAGGGACATAAAGTTATTTATTAGTTTATACTCCCCTTTGAATTCTCTGTTTTTTGGAGTCCCATGCTCAGTAGTGAGAAATATTATGTACAAGTGTAAAGCATCCAAAAGTAGAGTGGACGTTGGAGCAGACTCACCCCAAGGTCAAACAGTGTGATGCGCAGAGAAACATTTAAATTGTGAGAATAAAAGAACAGCAAGAGAACTTTAATAATCTTTTCCTAGCCCATTTTTTCCCCAAAGCACAGCCCTATGTATTTAAAATTTGCAACAATTATCAAAACCAATGTTGCATCAAAGAGCTCTTTAGGCTGTCTATGGAGATTCTCTATCTTCCATGTCAAGATCCAATAAAAGGTCATAAAGCATCTTGACAAAACATCAAAGACAGAACACGTTTCATCAAACAAATCGTAAATCCATTTATACATTTAAATTCGGGAACCAGACACAGAATTCACACTACTGTTTGATTTGACTGCATATCTTTATCCAAAATAGTTCTTGCTGAAAACATTTATCAACCCAGACAATGCCCAAATGTAAAAAATATGGTTTATATCTGCGTGATTAAGTTGTGAGCATTTCAGAATTTTATTGTGATCAAACTTTCATCTTAAAGTCACACAGCCGTCACTTCCTCTCTCGTCACTTCTACGGACATCTGGTATTGTAGACTTTAGGGTCAGAGGCTCGGCTTGAGAGAGAAGATGAGATATTAGCATGTGGAGAATAAGACGGAACCAAGGGGGAAAGACAGACAGGAAGGAAAGGGAAGACGAGAAAGTGTATATGAGAAGGAGGTGAGCCCCATACGTTTGCACACATGCCGCATAAATCATCACAGACTCGAGGCTAATAGAAAATGGCAGTTCCCGCCGTTTGCCAAATCAGGCCGATGCTTCCTCAGTCTATTTGGTAATTGCGTGGAGTGCTGATGGGGTTGTTTTGAGGCGGTTTTCACAACACTAAACAAAAACAGGACGAAATGAGCCTGGCGTTGCATGGGGCCGGAGCTTTAGGGGGGAAAGGTGGGGGAATAGGTGGCTGTCGGGGCTGTCAAGAGGAAAGAGGGGCAGGAAAATTGCTTTGGGATGGTTTTTTAGAGAATGGGGATGGGTTTTGATGGAAGCTGGGGCTAGAGATCTGCCGATTAAGGTGAGGTGGCAAAGTGTGTACGTCCGCTCAGGAGACAACAATACAAAAAACAGTTTAAGTTTTTGGTCCAATCAAACACCTTCATCCAGATTTTCCCTAAATATTGTCATCTAATGAAAGATTGTGAATGATGGAAGAAGGGTAATTATGTAGAAGTGCATTTAGTAAATATGATCATATAAATATATTACATATGAAAATTCAATATTAGTCAAAAAAACTCTGTCTTGCAATACATCACAATAATACCAATTGCAAGGCAATCCATTGCAATGTGGCATGGTACAACTGAAATTCTCTAAAAACAGAACAATGCACAATAAATGCATTTTTACACTCGTTTGGGTGTCTCAGTCATTTCTAAGTTTGTCCCTTTTTTGTTTTGTTTGTTTTATTTATCTGAAAGTTTCAAGTTTTTTGCATATATTTGTTGATGAATGAAAAAATTGTTAAATCCTTTGACAGAAGTACAGTGTTGTTAGGGTTACAGAACTGCTTATTTATGAAATCTACTTGAAACCAGAAATCCCCACTGATCTGAGGAGGTGCAGGACAGGAGCGACATTCTACAGAAGTACTGTAGTAAAAGCAGGCAACTTAACTACACATACACAAAATTAAATTAAAATTAGAATTTACCTTTTAGGACCAAAAAGATTTCAAAACTAAAATGTTATAGTAAAAAAAAAATATATTGTGTTTTATTCGGTAAATATTGTAAGTGTACTAGGTGTCTGTCTGTTTGATCTTCTCCCGAGTCAGCTTCAAGAAATTTCTCTCCAGAAGTCTACACTTGGTTTCATTTGGAAAATAACCTGTCTCAACTGTCTTATTAGTCACAGACTTCTTTTAAAGGACAAGAACTTGGCAGATACTCACTCTTTCATCAAGCCTTGTCTTAGTCATTTAGAAATTATTGTCTAGATTAGCTTTTTATTTCAATTACAGTGTAATTTAGTGGTTGATCATTTGATCATGGACCGTTAAATGTGCTCTGAAAAAAATTAGCATAACAGCAGCATTTATACTGATTATAATTTAGTAATAGTGGCATTAAGGTGCATCTATAGAACCCTACTGTTAAATTTTAATTAGCTTAGTTCTAACACAAATTATACGTTGGAGAGCTGATACTGCGCTCATAAAATAACTATGGGTTTCCATGAATGAACAAATACCTGGTAAAATACCTTACCTGCTACGTCAAAGTCATGCCATGCTGATGCTCTGAATGTAAGGATAACTTTAAGTCCCACAAAGCAACACCGTTTCAGATCATGTGCTGATGCTAACATGTAGTTATACTTTAGGTCAGTAAAACCACTGTATCTTTTGCGGATTACTGAGCTCTGTATGAAACAGGGCAGTTGTAAGTAAAGCATGACAGGAGTATATTCAAACTAAGATTCTAATAAAGGCCATTGCAAAGATCTGGGTTTAAAAGAAATATGTTGTCCAAGTGTTTTCCTAACAAGAAATAAGTTGCTCAAACCACACATTTAACTTTAAACCAATCCAAATGGAAGATGTAGGGATGTATAGACCTATTTACAAGCGCTGTAAATAAAAAAAAAAATTCACGTGTTTTACAGAGTGAATATTCAATGTACAGTATGTGTTGTTAAGTATTAAGTTTTAGTCGGAAGTGTAGTTGTGAACAACCCCGCCTGTCAAGCCGGAGAGCGTTTGATTATCTGATGGGGAACCAAACCTCCAACCACAAGGGGTCCTTTGTGCTGGTCCCAATCCTGGATAACTGAAGAAGGTTGCAACAGAAAGGACATCATGTGTAAAAAACAATGTCAGTGACTAAATATGCAAACCATTGGATGACTTGCTTTAGCAACACCTGAAGTGAACTCTCGATAGAAATCATTTTGTTGTTTACCATTAGCAAATGAAGCAAGAATGTTAAAAACGCATAGATTTTATGTAGGAGCATTTATACGCACTAAAACCCTAAAACATTCCAATTCCATCAGACATTGTGAGTTAATTAATGACTTTTATTTTCTTTAGCCTAATGTGTAGTTCTAAAGCTGTTTCCAGGGTAAAGTATATACTCACTGTCTTTTCTATGTGTGGGTCTTTGTGGTTAACGGTCTTTAAGGTCTAAAAATAATGTTTGTTTTGAGAATTTTGTCACATATTAATGTTTAAGGATGCAGGCCCCTCATGTTCTGGGTGAGCTAATAATTCCTCATGAAGCTGTGGGCTCCATCACACGAGGAGCATCCAACTGAAACTGTGAAGAGCCTCTGAGAAAAACATCTTTTGGATAGTCTGCTTTTTCGGTTCAAGGCACTAATCTGTGGAACTCCCTGCCTTCTGAACCAAATCAGGACTTAGATTAGAGTCATCACATATCAATTAAGTGTTTTAAAAAAGATCCATGTTGCAACCATAATTGATCTCTGTCAAGTAAATTGTAATGTTTTTGTTTGTTTGTAAAAGCCCTTCTATTTATAAATGATTTATGTCTTGTATCAACTAAATTAAAATGTATCCTATTTGCGGACAATACCACTATTACTAGTGTTCAGGTATTGACCAACAACTAATGGTAACTGACATTAAGAGGATTGGTTCAACAGTAATGAATGGTCATTAAAAATAATAAAAACTAAAATTATGATATGATGAAAACATGACCAAAAAGAGATACTAACTGATAAATTAAAAATATAGTGGGATTTAAAGATCACACCAACACTCCATTCTTAAGGTCATATACAATAAAACTTGAAAACTGAATTGAATTAAAAAATGATTAATATTAATGTGATGCTAGAAACAATCAGCTCTCTAGGAATATCCAAAATATGTTAGCTAATCGTGTAGGGGGGTAAAATTTAATTTAAAATACAGTGTCTTCACACCACCTTAAAAAGGCAGTCTATCACTGGAAGCGGGGTGAACAACTACTATTAAAAAAATTATATAAGACAAATATCTTCAAAAAATATACTGATGGCAAATAATGAATTATAAATGCAATAAATAATAATAAAAAAAATGATAATGAAATAATGCAGATTATGATAATGGCAAGTCTGTTTTTTACTTCTGTTTTGTGAAATGTTGTGGTTGTTTTGTGTTTTATCTGTTTTTTTTTTTATTTTGCGGTACTATGTGGTGTGTTGATTTTAAATGTTAAAAGAGGTAGGCCAGTGTCTCAGTAAGTCTCAAATTTGGCCTACACCTTTTCAGTCAATGTGAGCTTTTGTTTGGAATTATTGAGAAAAAAACATACATGTCCCTATAAGATAAATGTTAAATAAGTAACTCTGGGTGTTTCCTGAGGTGTTAATGTTCTGTCTAAATTTTTTTTGTATAATCACTTTATTATCCCAGCCACCAACATCAGGAGTGTCCAGCATGTTTTTGACGTTGGTGGGGGAAATCTGAGTACCCGGAGAAAACTTACCTAAAGCATGCTAACTCCACTCAGACAGACTCAGCATTAAGAAGCTAAATATTCACAATAACAGTATTTTTAACACATTGGTCAGTGAATTAAATTCTACAAACTTACTTTAAACTTTTAATTGGGCGGTGTTAGAGTAGGTAGCAGGGTGTGTGTCTGCGTAGGTTTCATCCGGGTACTCTGGTTTCCCCCACTACTAAAGACATGTACATTAGTCCCCCCTCACACATGGGGCCAGGACTCCCAAGCAAAAAAGATTTGGAATCTCAGTGGGACTATCCTGGATAAATAAAGATTAAATAAATAAAAAAAATTATAAATTGCTCGACACAGAATGGCACAGATTGAAGAAACGAACAACTCACAGTTTGTCTGCAAAAGGCAGCACCAGGACTTTAATCCACACTTTAATCCAAAGATTCAGTCTTCTTGGAACATTATTCTTTCAGCCGACTCAAAGTTGAGACAAATAGACCGACGGGCTGAAGCAAGGGTTTGTGCTCGTCTCTCAAAAGACTCTGTTGCATGGACAAATACAGACTTGTGGGCAATGTGATCAGGAAGAAAACCTCTCTAAGTCCGTGTGGAATGGTTGGTCTTTGACTAATCTTCTATCCCCGAGTAGGTTATTTTCTTCGAGAGAATTACTTCAAATTGTTGAGAACTTTGCCATTTGCTCAGTTCGCCCACTGATCGCCACACAGACGGAGGGCGTCAACAGGCTTTTGTAATCAGACGAATGTAAACAGCCATTGTGTTTCTGAGACAGCAGTCGTGTGGGTCATGTCTGTCCACTGTAGATTATAATAAAGGATTCCACAACAGCAGTGTCGCCTCATAACAACTGCCTTGTACTGTATGTAATTGACCTGTCACACAGTGGCATTTGTTTAATCACACACTATTCAAACCATGTGGCTGTGAGGCGTTCATCTTTTTCATGCTGTAAGTGAAGCTTGATGTAGAAAATACAGCTACTAAAAATATTTGCAAAATTTTAAAATAATGACTTTAAAGCAAAAAAATATATACATTTAATTATAGACAAAAGATTATACATAATGCTAATATTATGTGATATATTTTCTTTTAATGCTGAGATGAAATAATGCCATAATGCTTGTTGACTGATTTAGCAAAATTATGACACAATAATGAAACATTTGGAATAATTAATGGAATCGTTTTTTTTTGTTTTTTTTTCAAAAAAAAATTCTAATTTAATCACTATTTTTAACAGTTTGTTACCATTAGGGAATACTATTATACTATTATATTTAGGAGAAACTAAGTGTGTCTTGTAGGTCTTCTGCGGCAGACAGCTGCTGGATTCTTGCACCTTTTAGACACAACACAAACAGTTTCTTCAAAATGAAATTATCACTGGTCACATTTTTGGCAATATATTGATGTTGATTGAAATACTAAAAACCAACAACGCTGGTTGTGGTGGTTAAAATAGTCTTAGGGTTGTGTACTGGTGGACACAGGACAGTAGGCCGGATGTGATTTTGAGCAGTTCTCTAAAAGCTGTCTGTATGACATTATTATCCCTAAAATAACTGTACAAGATAGAAAGGAATAGTTTTATGTTTATTTACACTTCATTACACCAGCTCAGACTCTTCAGTCAAACTAAATACTACAGCCCATAGACCCATCTACCAACTCCAGTGTGTAAATGAGTTATCTGTAGTTTCAGTTTATATCGACTGTGAGCAGTACGTAAAGGCACTGTGCAGCACATAATGAATCCAATCAGTCTACAGCTTTAGTTACTCAGCAAATTAAAACGGCAACAACAAACATGGAGTGATTGTGTAAAAACCTGTCCAGGATTTACTTTTGTTTGAGTCTTTGTCTGAGCAAACTCCTTTGTTCTCTTTCTAGTTTTTAAAGTGCAACTAAACCCCTGGTCAGAACCGAATTCCGCCCACTGGCAATATTTGAAAAATGCTGGAAAAGTGGGCGGAGACAGATGCGGATTGATTGACAGCTCAGATGTGAGAAGTGCAAAGATGGAGAGTGACTGGAGTGACGCAAGTAGCTTTGCAACAGAGCGGTCATTTGAAGTGGAGGACTTTTCTCCCCCTCCTTCACCCGAAGAGGAGGAGGGTGAATTGTCATTACAGACAGGGCCAGAGCCTTATCAATTCGAGCCGCTGGCTCAAGTCGCGGGCCCAGATACCGGCAATGCTATCGAAGCAGCAGCGCAAGAGAGAATGGGGCCAGTGTCGGAGTGGTAAAAATTAGCATTATGGCTAATTTAGGCTAATGCTCAGCAAAGGCTAACGAACTTTTTAAAAATTGCAAACCTATGCATTTAGTTTGATTTTGGCATGTAGTGTTAATAATTAAGCAAAAAAATATTTGAAATCTAGTTAGAAATGATTGTCTCAACAGGTGCACCTGTGGGCACTGCAGCTCACTGTCCCCGGGAGAGAATGTCTGTTGTAGGGAGATACCCAAGGTATAGCTATGAAATATCACAAGACCCAGATTGTTCAGTACACTTAATTCATTTACTAAGTAATCTACACAAAACCCACAATCCTCACATATCAAATAATAAATAAATCATCCTAACAAAGTTGTAAAAGTAAGCATTCTCATATTATAGGTAATGCATAGGTGTCACCAGATTGGTGGAGTAGACTGCATAACAGCCCATCCAGGCTTTGAGCCAGTAGCTCTAAACCCCTATGTATTACAAGCTGTATATGGCACTTATCTCCAGTTATTTGGTGAAATGGAAGATACACTTACAAACATGTTAGTTCCAGTATGAAAAGATCAATATTATTATAAATCATTTTATTTTTTTTTACCCTCCACTTCAACATACACGTGCACCTCCTCTGCTTATCGCAATGTCGTGAGGTGGTGCTGGGGGTACCTTGGCCAACACGTAAGAGTGGTCATACCTTCCTGCGCTGTGACCAGGATCAGGGAAGAGTTTCCTGAAGGACCATACAGAGGTTTTCTTCCCCCACTGGATTTTTGAATATGTTTTTTTTATAAATAAAATAAAAATAAAATAAAAGGACTTCTAAAGAAGCATTTATAATTGGACTTACACACTACACAATTCTGTAAATCAGCTATAAAACTCAAAGTAAACATGTAGCAATATACACACATACACACATACATACACATATATATATACACACACACACCAAAACCCTTTCCCATATGCCAAGGGTAAAAGAAGTGTCTAATGTCCTTTTTTTGCTCCCTCATGAACTTCTGTACACCTGAATGTCGGTCGGTCACCAAGGGCTGGACCACGACACCTCTTTGCTCAAGAAGAGACAGGCTTCTTACAAATCCTTCCTTCTCCATTCGTTGGCTGTTTCCGACTTTATTGCTATGCAAACTCAAAAGTACTTTAGAGCAATGCGCAGTATATAGTTTTTCACATAACAAAATACTTCATTGTGTAGTACCTGGACTAGTTGGATGTCTATGACCACATTGGCTTTGAGATCCATCATTGTGTAGCTGCCATATTTTGCTGAATGTCCTACAATTGTTATTTGCACTTTAGTCAACAAAGCCCGGTAGCAGCAGCAGCAGCTGCTGTATGTATGTATGTACATAAAAAAGTTATTTATTACCGGGTGAATCAGCTCATGTCCCCACCAAGAGTCACAGCCCCAGCAGCAATGGTGTTTTCAATAAGGATATCCTGCTCAATCTTCTACTGCCAGTTTATTGTGGGAATAAGGAGTCTGGCCTGATGCTTGTGGAAGCACTGCTCAGAGATTCCCTTGATTTTGAAAGCATCTAAGAACTAAAGAAAAAAAACAGACATCTTCATAAAATGACTTGGTGTGCAAACATAAGGGCACCATATATTATCTCTCACCTTTGATGTCTGGCAAAATGATGAGCCAGTGAACAGAACAGCTGCACAAAGCTGTAGGTTTCCCGCTGGTATATTGTTTACCGTTGGCTGGCTCGACCAGTCCCTGGAATACTCGCAGTGAGCACAGTGCTGTTTGACTTGGAGAAGTGTCCCAATGGTTGTTTGTGAAACAGCACAACTCCAGCTGCAGACAGGGCATTTTCTAAAAAGCTCCAGCAATTTATCTTCATAAACTAAGTACTTAGTATGTTTGTGTGGTAACACTTCATTGAAGACGCTAGGGAAAAGTAAAGAAAATAAAAAAGTTTTTTAGAAACAGTCAAATATAACTGAAAAACCTAATGAGACTAAACGGATTACCTGGTACAGTCCATAGTGCTCTCACTTCCATCTGGATAGTAGCTTGAGTCATCAGTGGACACGTCACATCTTTTCCTCTTTATTGGTGCAGAGGTTGCCCTGGGACACTCTGTGAAGGACTCCATCAGTGTGCCTGTGGCACACCACACACTCCTGTTAGGCATTCTGGCCTGGGTGGCTGTGCAAATTATAATAAATAAATCAATAAGCATTAAAAGTGCAAAACAACATTAAATCATCTTGACTATATGATAGTACAGTACAATACAATAGTATTCAAACTCACATTTGCTTCTCCTGATAGGCTTCACCTTAGCCTGCACACCTGCAGATCTGGAGCTGACTGGTTCTGTCTGGCACCCAATTTCTCTGGTCATCTAAAATTAGTCCTAAATTCAATCATTTCAGATATTTTACAATGCAATAAATAAATATTAGTGACATAAATGTTCTCACAAAGCGAAGAATCTCAAATAAGACATGGCCAAACACAAACAGTCACATATAGCCTTGTGAAGCAGCAATATGCAATTTACAACAATAGTGCGCATTTTTGCTGCTTTTAATTAAATGAGCAAGCTTCACACAACACGCACAAGTCCAACACAGCTATCCAAGACAGCGTAAAAATGCCCTCTGTTAGAACACACGAGTCAAGAGACGTATGTTTGGCCAAGTCTAAAGTCACAAAAATAAAGCTTCTTTAGTGCTGCATCACTGATACAAGTACAGCAAAGTATGAGAAAAGACTAACGTAATATTGAGTAATAACATAGTAATGCTAGATATCTGTGTGTGCTGAGAAACAAGGGAGTATCTACACTAGTCTGCGACAGACCCGTTAGCGCCACGGTATCAGGAGTAGCTGAAGCTAACGTTTAGCATACTTTATCTAACTAGCAATATGACAAACTGATGAATAAATTTTAGTTTAATAGGATAAATATATATATAAATATATGCTCACTTACCTGAAGACACTGCTGCAGTGGTCCGTGCAAGAGGAGCAGCGTTTGGCACTGCAGTGCTTTTTAGCGTGAGCATTTTGGAGAAGCCCATTTCCACCTCTATTGCGTTAGAGAAGCAATCCCGTGTAAAATGCAGGTTGCACACTCCAGCTCTCAGCGGTAACTCTCGGTCTCCCAGGCCAAGTGCATGTAACCACTTATTCCTAATTTCTAAGTCTGCTGGAAAGCTATGCAGTCCAACAGTGCTGTTGCAAACAGCAACACTACACCTACGCCCCATTCTAACAACCACACTAAATACAGCTCTAATGCAAAAAAAAATCTATGCTAACCTAAAGCTATCCTAACTGATGCAATACTGTGCCACTAACTAACTATGCTTATAACAATACTACACTAAGAACTAACTGCTATGCTATTTAATTATCTAGGCTATGAGAAATAATCTAAATATCTATATAAATGGCTATGCTAACTAAATGCTAATATACGCTGACTGGCTACGGGTTTTGACAGAACAAGATGTTTTTATACCAGGAGTAAACAATGCCAAGGGTGACGTGCCAGGGTCATGGGTCGTGAGCCGTTAGTCGAGCCAGTATACGTCACAGTTTTAGCAACTACAATAATTATCGTTCAACCTGAAGAGGGCAGCACTTAGACGGTTTTACACCATATTTTTTAAAATTAATATACTTTATACTCAATTGTCAAAACTTTTAGTCAGATCAATGGACAGCACTAATAAGGCCCCATTCATACAGACCATTAACTAAAAAAAGTTGTTTTAGGGTTTAGTTACTCTTTAAAAAAAGATTGGTTTTGCCAGAAAAGTTGTAAACAGTGATTCTCAAAGCCTTAACTGCGTATGTAGTATGTGTCTTTTGATCTACATAACTGTTCCAGCGTGTACAGAAAGTCAAAACCTGCAGAAAAGCAACATCCTAAAGGGGTACAGGGCATTTCAAATGTTTAGCCTGGCATAGCTTAGCTTCACTTTTAACTTTAATTAAAAATGAAGTACATTGTTCACATGCATTACAAAAAGATTCATAAAAACACTTACATTTTACAAAGGTAAATCCTTTTTTTGTGGGAAAAACTTTCTGAAGCATGTTTTCTGTGCTACTGAACCGTTTTGAACAGAGCTGTTGCCAGAGTTGCCGCTGTCACTTCTTCCGGTTCACTCAGCTGCTGCTAAAAGAGGCACAGGCCAATCAGGAGGCTGCATGAATGAATGAATGAATAAACTTTATTATATTCTTATTTGTAGACAAAGACAGAAATTTGTCTTTAGCTTGCAAAATACACATTTTCTTCACATACACACACAATCTATAAAAACATTAAATAAAACAATTAAAAAGACACAGATATACAGTACGTGTATGAATAATTGAAAGTGTGTAAAAGAGATCACAGGACACTGGACACTATAGAAACTGTACAGATGAATGGCTGGTTAAGTAAAGTGCAAGAGCTGAGGAGAACCTCTAAATGGTTTTGATTGGTTGAGGTTTTTAATTGTAAGTGGGACAAAGGACTTTTAATAGATGTTTTTTTGTGAGCACACAGAAGTCTGTATCTGAGTCCTGAAGGAAGAAGCTGAAAGTGGAGCGAGACAAAGGATGACTATAATTGTCTTAAATGTTAATGCTGAGTGCATTCCTGTGAAGTTGGCATTTCTCAAAAAGTATTGTTTGATCATTTTGGCACAAATCTGATTTGATTATAATTGACATTTTTTAGAAGCTGGTAAACACTTAAATTAAAATATGTTTCCTTTGCTGCAATCCAGAGCTCAGAGATTCTTGAAAATCTTTCTGACAGCCATTGTTTGAGTTGCTAGTTTTAATGCACTGAAAGCAAAGGACCACTTTTAAGATTCATATACTAGCATTCCAGTTTCCATTACTGGCCCTCTTGAGAGTAGTGTGCGTTCAAACACTTAGAAGTGGATAAGGTGACATCACAGCCCCTATTACAGACTCATTTATCTCATTTTAAGATCTCATCTACCTCATACAGAGATCTACAACATAGGCCTTCTCCTACTCTCACACTTCTTCCAGTTCTGGCCAAGAAGTACATGTGCCCAATATTCAAGACTATTTTCACCAAAGGCGCTAAAAGCACCACACACCAGGAGCTGGAGCTGTAACAAGTCTGAAAATGTGCTTGTAAGAGTCTATCACTGGTTAGGTCAGGTTATAACATACTCTAGAGCTGGGGACACATTAGTACAAGCAAGAAGATGTTCTATTGAATGGAAAAGACAGGTGCTCTTAGTGGGTTCTATTGATGTTGCCATTACTATAGTAACTGGATGATGTGCAGAGATGTTAGGTCCTAAAAATAAGTCTGTAAAAATAACACAGCATCAGAAAGGACCGGGAATTGTGGTTGGTATGCATTTACTATTAATTACCAACCAAGCCACTATCGTACTTTTTTTGCTGCAACGGGATTCTCATTAGACTCACTAAAATCCATCTTGTACTGTTCTAATCAAAGCATCTGCTCACATACCGCTGCCGATTTGGACCAATGGCATGTGACGGGCGTGCTTCATGAATGTAGGTCACTTTGCAATTCACTCATCACCATTTCAGCAGCTTATCACAAAATCAGAAGACGGCTCACCACTCACACTGAATTGGTATGTCTGGAATTGTTTGCTACTTCTAATATATGTATTTCTACAGTGACTATTATTTAGTAGAGGAGGAGTGTTGTTTACTTTCACAATAGTTGATGTAAAACCTAAGCAACTTAGAATTCATGCTAAAATGGGGGCACGTCCAGTGAGTTATTTATTTATATTTTGACCTAAAGCAAAAGCCTTTTCAGAAAAAAAAAAAACCAAAAAACGTAGATATAAGAATATCTAATATAGGAAAAGCTTCATATTTTACACAGATTGAAATAAAATGTTTATTTTCTGACAAAGTTAAAGTCATTATGTTATAGCTTGTTGGCATGAGCTTTGAGCACCACATGCCTCTTTTATTTTTAGTGAAGGTACAGAAAACAAAATACCTCTCAGGCAATAAGTTCTGGGTAGTTATTTATTTTATATTAGTTCAAGAGTTCACAATATGTAATTAGTAGCAGAAAGTGGCTGTGCAGAGTTCGCAGATGAAAGTGAATGTGGCCTCGGAAGCCTGTGAAGGACTCCAGGCGAAGCAGATGCACAGAGCCTGTGATAAGGACGGCCAAGTGTGTAAACACTTTCAAACCTCAAGGCCAGCCGCCTTTGGTAATGGATGCTTAACCCAAACTGAAGCGATGTCCTCCCCGCCCAAAAACACTGGAACCAGCTGAATTAGCACAAGGACCTCTGACACACTAATGTAAATACGAGACAAGCTGGATTTACAGGGCGCCGTTTTTTCTGAAAACACTCAAGATCAAGAGAAAATTTATGTCTGTTCTCTTGGAGAGTGGTGAGAAGGAAGAGGAAACACTGTAGAAAGCCTTGGAGCGAGACAAAATCAAAGCCAAGGAGGAAAAAAGAAGAATGCCTTTTATCTGACCTGAGTAATTGTGAGTAATGGGGCAAATCAGAGATATACAGTCGAGTTACTCCTCCCTAAAAACTCAGGATGACAGCTATGGGAAAGTGAGTCTGAAAATACACAGGGTCTTTGGTTGAAATATTTGTACATAATTAAGCCAAAGACAGGCATGAATGATATGTGTAACACCTGCAGAGCGTGCAGTGTTAGAGTAGACACACTCTGTGCTCGTAAAAGTCAAGTGGAAGTAAAAGTAATCTAAATTGTTACTTTAGTAAAAGCATCTGTAGTGAAAATATTACTCAAGTTGGGTGGGCTTGAATAAAATGGGGGCATTCCTACCAGCATCTAGTCTCTAATGTACAAAAAAAAAACAGAGATAAAGTCTATGGAAAATGTTTAAATATAGCTCACATAGTACAAGTGACTGCTCTTGTGTGACGCCAATGTAACTAAGGTCATTACAAAATGATTTCTCTTTTAATAGCACATTATGTCAACCTTTGTACAAGACTGGAGACAAGACTACCCTCTCCCAACAGCTGCCTTGGGACTTTTCCTGTTTTTCTTTTAGTAAGAAAAGTAAAACTAGACCAAATTTCCACCACAAAATACACTCCCTAAACATTGCGCTAATGCATTGCCAATATTTATGTAAATGTGTGCCTCCCAATGACCTGGTATATCACTTTACCTAAATGTAACATAGCTCTAACTAGTTTCTACCCACCCACATTAAACAAGCAGTAGGCTACACTGGGTTTAGGAATCAGTGGCAGGATGCGACAGGATAAATCAGAGTGGCATACAGTAATGGAGCGGGGGCTTTAGTGGTATGTTTTAAGTCAAGAGGTGCATACGTGTTTCTTTCATCGCACACTCTCCGCTTCCGTTATTTAGAGCCACGATGACAGACCAGAAAGGATAAGAACCGAGGAGGTGAGTCACAGTATAAAGGGGGGTTAGACGTGAGAGGCCGTCTGATGCATACTCAGGTGTCTTGTTCATTATTAATGAAGGGAACGGGCAAATGTACTTTGGCTGGGAATAAAAATGTGTGCTATGCACATGAGAAGTAAGCGTTTGTTTTTCTGAGGGTGGTCCTTTTCAGGCTGGAACAGTGCATTTGAAATTAATGGTGCCCTGGGGAAGATGGTGGAAAACAGCCTCCCTCTCTCAGACTGCACTTGTTCAGGTTTACCTTTGGAGAAGTTTGCTTTGCTTTCCAATACTCAGCAGAGCAGCAGAGAATCTTGGGAGTTTTCAATTGTTTCAAATTTTTATATTAATGTCAAATGTTTCACATTTACTAATTTCACTGTTAAATAGTAACAGTTAATCATTTATGGAGCAATAACAAATCTTTTTGTCTGGACAATTATTCACATTGACACAACTGGAAAATGTAATGCAAAAAATGATATATTATATTATATAAGATTATATGTTTTTTCAGTTGTTTATTTAGTTCAAACGTACACATAATTATGTGAAATGCATTTCTGCTACTGACAATTGAAGTATTCAAATGTTTGAATGTTACTATGGGCTTACAAAATCTTTGTTTATCCTTCTATTTGTTGCATGAATAAATGTGTTATAGGAAAAAAGATAACTCTGGATTGTGTCACTATGTGGGTATATGTTTGCACTCCCTAAAAATGGCTTTGCTTGTAGAATAGTCCTCAAAGTTCAAGTCCAAGTCAAATTAACTTGACTGGCCCAAGTTCAAACAGCAGACTGCTGCAAGCAACAGACAGCAACAAGTCTGGTACTCTTGCCACTTTTAGAGGGAAAGAAGCCACCTTGACTGCCTCAAGTGCAGCTTGTGGGTGTCCAAGTACAGGCTGAGCTGGACATTTTTATTATTGTTTTGATTTTATTTATTGTCTTTAGTTGATTTTATTTATTTACTGATTTTAAGTATTTTTGAGCCTGTACAGCCGTTTGGGAAGCAGTGACTTTTTTTAAAATGTGCTTTATAATTTAACCATAATCTTGATTCTAAGCCCAATTGAATGTGTGCAAGTCCAAGCCTAAGTCCTAGTCATTGAGGTTTATGTTTGAGTCAGAAATTGCAAAAACAACGCCCAAGACTTGTGTACTCTTTCCCTTCTGTAAACTACGTTGTGAAAATTGAAAAATTGCTGGCAATTAATAGTGTGGAAGTCATTCTGATAAGAAACCTCACAGTGACTATATCACTATGATATACTTTGATACCAATAACATTTGCTCTTGATAGCACCACATACCTTACAGTTAATTTTACGATAAAAGCTGCAAGATCAACAGTAGAGTATCAGAATGTTGAAAAAATATATATTTTTTTAGAACTGCTGGTAATTTTTTTCCAAATATGTTAATTTCTGACTTAATAATCTAAATTCAAACAAGAAAAAATGCAGTAAACATGACTTTATACCTATGGATGACATCACGGGCTAAACCACATTAATAATAATAGTAATAATCTTTATTTTTATATTGATTAAGATAGATCAAGTTTTCTGAACCAGCATTCTTCTAGTGCCTTGCAGCAAATTAGATTAAAACTGGTTTAACCATTTAATTATATAAAATGAATAATCGCATTCCACACCACAATTCCTCTATTGGGCCAAACACAATTATTTAAGATTATGACAATTATGACACCAAAGCTGTGGTGCTGCAAATATCAAACATTTTAAACTAGCCTCATTAAAAAGCATACTGATCAGAAACTGGTATTTTTGTATTGGAAAAAATAGCTTTGGCCAAAACCATAATCACAACCTTAATTTATTATGAGTTTTTGAGACTCACAAAACAGCCGTGTCCTAAAGTATCCATGTTTTTGAAGAGTTAGTAAAAGTTTTCTCATTCATAGTCTAGAAAGTACAACATAGTGGTAATGCACTTTCAGGGGAGAATACATAATATTCTATTCCTCATAATAAAAATACTGTACTACTTTAATCAACTTGTGGCGACGGGAAGATAAATGCAACAAAAGAGCTGTTTTTGATATGGACTCTGTCAGACAGCCTCACTCTTCACTCACTCTTGACGCTTGCAGATGTTTCCTCGACCATCTGCTTCAGACATAATGCCACAGCATCCGTCTCTCTAGGCTTCAGAGAATACACTTATCTCGCAAATATCATTTTATTTACTGAGAATATCTTTGTTGATTTGTCCCTGATCCTTTGCAGTGAGCTAGATGGGCTATTGATTTTGGCTTGGCACAAGAGACAGTGTCAATAAGGGCCAATCGGAAAAATAGACATCCAGACGACGCTGTGGAGTTATTAATATCATTTCTATTGAGTTGTGTGGGTTCTGGGATGTGCTTGTTAGCATTTGGGGCTGGTAATAACCCTGACAAGCGGTGCTGTCTCGACACCTGGAGGGGTCTGACACAAAGCCTGCTGCTACATCCTTCGAAGTCAATCAACGCCGCCCCAGATTCCTCGCTTCAAAACACATTTCCGTAGGAATGGCGTTGCTGGTGTTGAAGCAGCTGTGTGCATCCAGAAACCAGTGAAAAGGAAAGATTGGGAAAAAGATTAGAAAATGTTTGTTCCTCCCTTCTATTAGAAAATGTAGAGGGAGGAGATGAGGCATTTGGATGGAGGAGGAGGGGTTGGAATACCCGAGCCAGACGAGAGTGGGTGGGAGCCATTTGATAGTGATGACACTTAGCTGTCCTCTGCTGAGTTATGGCTGGATAAGAAAAGAGTTGGAACACGATTCCCAGGCTCGGGACGCCTACTTACAGGATGCCGGGGTTACCGTGGAGTTTGTAACGTGACCTTTCAAAGGGCTTAGTCAGCACACACACTCCCAACCCTGACCTCTGCCTCCTCTTTTCTTTCTCTCACACTCTTAAAGGTTTTCCAGGCAGGACGTGACCATCTGTGATCCAAGATAAAAAACAATTTTACTAATCATCCAAAAACAGTTCCTCTCTAATGTCAACTTGCAACTTTGACTGGTGTGTCTTGTGGCCTAGTTGGTAAAATTATAAGTGATTGTTTTCCAAAATGAAGCAAAACAAACCCAGTTAAAGTTTTTGCAGTTAGCCTTGCAATTGACTCTTTAACAGCACAAACTGAAAAAGTGGCGACTTATCATCCGCATGACTCTACAGCTCACCGTATAGTTTTCACCTGGGAGATTCATTTCTGAACCTGTCTGACCATCACACAGGTATGCATATATTACAGGTAAAGCCTTTATGCTTGACACTGAAACACAGTAGCATGACCTCCAATATATTTTCTTCCTCAATACATACAAAGTGTAAATAGATATCTTTTTTTGTTTTGTTTGTTTTTTTACCTTGAGGAAAAATAGTGATGGTAATGGGTTTTCTCAAAACTCCAACTTAGTCTCCACCCAAACTGCACCAAAGTCATCACAACAACACATTTTCTTGGTTTGCCCAATAGCCGATATAATTGATCTATACTGTATGTCTCTTTTTTTTTTTTTAAGTTACTTCCTTGCAAACTGATTCATTAGTGATTCCCGGCTCTATTCGACAAAACAATGCATGTGTAGATTTGGCCAAAGAATGTCTTTCCCTTTGCTGTTTCAGTTTCCCTTTTGTGTCTCCAAAATAAACATCACCCCAGTCCCCCGTCCTGACCTCCTTCCTCTGTGCTCTCCCAGTGAGTCCTCTGCTGTGAGTGTTTTGGTTCAACTTGTTCTCATTCCTGACCTTCGAGGGCTTGGATGAGGACTGCCAAGTCCAGCAGAGCTAACAGAGCTTTCCCGTGGAGCGGAATAAAGACGCAGCAAAGTGAGCTTTCTTGACCTCTGACCCCGACCATTTACAATATGTTTTTATTTACTATGAATTGGCGAGATGTTTGTGGCAATTTTAACTGATAGGTTTCTGAGATTTACTGTTTACTTTGATTCTGGGGTTTAGAATATTAAAAATGCATTGGGATTGGTAAGAGTTGAATTGATTATGACAAAACTCTATGGTGCATCAGGAAGTGGGCCCTGTTCTGCTCAGAGCTCAAGGCATTAAAACAATCCCAGCCACATATCTTGTTTAAAGGTAGCTTAACTCAATCCCATCCCATCTGGCCCCAAGCTGGCCTCGTGAGAGCCATCCAAGCTTATCGCCCTTGAAAACCACCCTCCACATGTGCATGTATGACAGCCCTGCAGTTAAAGATCTTGACGTTTTGCGATCCGTGGAGGAAAGAGACGGCATTGTTCTAGACGCCGGTCTAGGGGGGAGGTACAGGGATCTTTTACACGTCTGTGGTTTTACTGTAAAACACGGCTCGTTCTGCGCTCGCTGCATGTCGGACAGCAGGAAAAGGTTGTCTGGGATTTATTGGCAGTTGTGGATCCTGCACATGATGGACGAACGCCCCTTCTAGAGCGCAGGTCTTGTAAAAGTCAAAGGGCGGGATATGCAGTTAAAATGTGGTTTATTTCCTTTGCGTGTCTATCATTCTTTATGTCATCTTCTTAGCTCTTATCTCCTTTTACTCGGCTTTATTTGGCCTTTGTATATTCATTGCCCAGGTGTACAGTACATACCCTTGAAAAAGGTTGTGTAACTAGATGATATAACTGGGGAGTGATGATGTATAAAGAGACCACAATGCTCGTGTACGTGTTAGCTCATGCACAGAGGTGAACTGTTAGATATTATAGCTCTTATAAGATGTGTTTTTATAAAATTTCAAATGTCACTAAAAGATAAATGTAAATTGGTTGAATTCCCATTAACTGATGAGAAATGAATAAGGTTTACAAGATGTCAATGTGGCTAACTCGTTATACCTGTTCTTTGTGTGTCTGCCAGTGCCTGGAAACATAGACATAGATGACAATGGACACACATTATTGATTGTTTATATAGAGGATATAATCTGCCCATTGGTCCCCTATTTACTGATATTGTCGTTACAATTTGTCAATAAAATGGCCGTTACATCCGGGCTTTTTGGTTTTTACTCCATAGTAAAACAATAGTTTTTAAATAGCGTAAACGGTCTTAATAATTAAAAATCCCCCCCCCTCCCAGAGTTGTCACGTAGTAAAAAAACTTAGCTTTAGAAACCGGAGCCATCTTTTGTACCAGGCTGTAAACATGGTTTTTACACCTGTAAAGTCGCCATTGGGTTTCTCCTTATAGTCCCGCTTTTGGAGCCTGCCCTCTGGTGGACGGAGGTATATCGCCGTATTTCGCTGTATTTTGGCGTATTAAACAACGACCATTTAGGAGGTTCCATGGGAGACGCTTGACCCACATACACCTCTCAGTGAATAAAATAGCAGTATTACAATGTAATTTTTCATCATTATTGTTTATTATCTTGCCACTCTATAGAATGCATTACTAGATATTAGCTGCTGCAACCAGAAACAGCAACAAGGTGGGTGGTAGGTGTTTAATCATAAAATCTGCTCCTTTCCACTTTTTGCACAGGAACTGTTTTTCAAAGGATAGAAATTCACCTGAGCAACAATGTCTTCAGATATCAAGCCAATTGACCACCAATGAAAAATGTTGGAAAAAATGACAGATGTTTCTTGTTAAAATTGCAGCTTCTCCCATATATCTCTTTTGTGCATCGTGAATTGGAAAAAAGTCAATATTTGGATTAGTTATGCCAAGCTACTTTCAAAGCTAATGCTACAATTGAGCATTAAAATGTATTGAAATACTGGAGGCAGTGCCCATTCTTTTAAAACCTTGCTTAAAAATCAACATCTGTCAATTTACAGGTTGTCACAGACAGCAGAGTAAGTATAAAAGCAATTCATATATGTAATTATGGTTCAGAAGATGCTCATTTAAGATGTAATATTAATAATAAGTGCAAATTGAATGTCTGAATTCCTTAATTAGATCACTTAAGGAAAAGGTCAGGGTGGAAGATGAATTGGACCTTTGAGCAGAAGCAACTATAAATAATTTCTTATAATAAATTAATGGCAACTTCTTTTAGTAATGACGGCTGCATAACGGTAACTGCATGTTCATTATTAAACTATGACCAGGAAGACCCTCTAACTTTGTAATAAATAAAGTCTAGCCAGCATTTAATTGGAGTCACGAGCTTCGACTAAGATTGCCTTATGACTATGGTTAGTTGAATGCAACTTTAAATTTCCTATGTGCATTGAATTTATTTGCACTCTTCACAACTTAGACTGAATGGGTGTACTGACAGGTTTGTTGTTGAGTTAGCATTTATTAAAAAATATATAAATATATTTTTTGTGGGGCATTTGAGCTCTCACTGTTTTTTTCACAGCTGACTGATGCTAATAATAGTTTTTGTATTTCACTCCTGCTTTTTGCATATTTTTTTATTACAGCGACACAGCCAAACTTTGATCATTCAAAGTTGATTTCACTAAATGTAAGAGGGCTCCGAGGCAGAACAAAGAAATACACACACCCGTCGGTGTATTTTGGCAGACACATTAAAGTGGAATGTTTTCCCCTGTCGCTGACGATGACACAAATGTGTAGAAATCTCAGTGGGATGACTCAACGCGCTCCAGCCATGGAACTAATCACTCAGCAGGTATGACACTTCCACTGCTTGTGCGACTTTTGAAGATAGATCAAAGTGGTAAAATCCAGTTAGGCTCATAGCTGGAACCATGATAACATTATTACATTGATGCGAGCTTTGTTAAATAACTGATGAACAGTCTTTAAAGACAAATGTTTAGGCTAGGACTGCAGCCCTTAAGGGAGTGTGTCTTATCGTTTTAAAGCAGGTGGACCCGAGGAGTTGGCTCTTCTACATTGAACAAAAAGCTTGTGGGCTTTTTATGCATATGAGTTTGTACATGCCATTGTGTTGGATTCCATCCTACTATGTACATACCTCTGGTTGTTTTATCATTGGACTAGTTTTGTCTAAGAATGTTGCCACTAAAGTGAACAGAGATTTTAAATTGGTGCATTCTGGAAACATGATTGGTTTGGGGTTAGAACATCACATATTTACACCGGAGCTAATATTTGGTGAAATAAGAATCTGAATGTTGAAAAATAAGAAGAAAGCTGTTTCAACCTTTTTCTAAACACATTTTATTATATTCAATTTTTGTGCCTTGAACTCATGGCTTTAACCTTCTGTGGGTATATCATAGTCTATTTGAACTCTATTTTATCCTGGTATTTAAATATTGTTTTACAAGCCATTAGCAATTCACCTACAAGGTATTTAAGTGTTTCATCCTTGGTCTAGTGTTGCTTTGAAGTATTCAGAGATGTGACCATAGATTACTGGAAACAAGATTTATTTGTGTTTAGAAAAGCAAATATTGACAAAGGTGTTATTAATTGGTGGCACCTAGCAAATGTTGAAACAAATGTGATAAGGCCAAGGAATGTCAACAACTTGGAAGATGGTAAATTAAACTTGTTGTATTTTTGAAACTGGCATGAAACTTTATAGCTTAATGTTTACAGCGGCCATTTCCCAAGCCTAACAAAGGTCTGTTTATTTGTGTTGATTGCAAGTGTACAATCATTTGCTTATCTTAACCAAGTCTTAGGCCTACTCCTACCTGCACCTGATGTTACCATTTCAAAGACGTGCCTACGGGAAACAAGATTGGGTTAAGATTAGAAAAGCAAATATTTACATTAATTTAGGTGCTATTAATTGACATCTGCCGAATGTTGAAAAATAAGTGATAAGCACAAGTGATGTCTTAACTTCTAAAGTAGCTTTTAAAATTGAAAATTCTAAAGTTTTTGATCAAATGTCGTTTTAAGCCCGAGAGCCCCCCCAGGTGGGGGGTTCACATGTTTTCACATGGACCACAATTGGGGACTTTAGGGATGAAAACTCTCAGAAAATTTTGGCAAAGCAGCACATCTCTGATACTTAGCTAGAAGCTAAGGTAAGTATACCAAATAAGCCATTTACATTTTTCTCCAAACACAGATCAAACAGCAGCAAACAAAAACAGGTGGTACCAAAATATGCAAATTCTGCCCTATTCTTTATAATGGAGACACCGCCCCACCATTTCATCAAAAAATCTTAATAGTTTGAGTTATTTAGCTGTTTTCCATCTTGATTTATTCTGAAACTGTACCATTGCACATTCAAAATTTCCCTTCTAGGAAATTAAAATTGAAATACACCTTGTAGTAGCAGAGATATAGTCAATTTACTGTGGACATGTCCTTTTCGAGCAGACACATCAAAAAACAGGCTCGGGTTTAAAGGGTTAAACTGACGACCAATTTCTAACCAGGTTTAATGCCTGACTCCATTTGTCGCAGGGCAATTATTCACACTATTGCCAAATTTAGATTCACCAGTTCACCTACAGTTCTACCACAGAACGGTTGTTTCCAGTTGATGCAAAAATAAATCCCATATGTATTTAAATATTTTTCCAGCCACTAGAAATTACCTATTATTTGTGAAAATGTGCTCTTTTCATACCTAGAGAAAAACATTGTCTCCACACTTCCTCCATTTGTTGTTTGCGGTATTCATTCTTGTTCTATTGCTTGTTAAATACCTGCAACTAGACATCTGCTCCCACTTACATAATTACTTCATAAAGTTGTTTCCTCAGTCTATTTGGAAGACGCAAAGCATTTCTTCCTTTAGCTTAAAAGTTTCCTACACTTTGGCTGCCAGCTGTAATTCCCTGTCTGGCTAGATGGAATACGGTATGGTCACATTATTCAACATTAGGGCTGCAGGAGAGTGGAGCCGTGCATCATTGTGTGCAGGGGACTGTGTCTTTGCACAGCATTTACACTGCAGCAATGAACACTCCAGGCTTATAAATAGGATTGTGAATTGTGCTGTCCTGCTCAGCCAGAGCTGTGCGTTTGAAAAAGGGGACTCGGATATAATGTGCAAAGTTTGCTTAAAGCTTCATCAGCTACAGAGAGTGGAGCATGGTTATCCGTGTGTGTGTCAATAGCAATGTACGTAATTGAAAGAAGGCCTTTTAAATTAAGCTTGTGCTGCAGCTAAATTCACGTAAAATTTGTGAGTTTACAAACTCGTGAAACTACATCTCCAAGCAAAATAGTCCCAGTATACAAAATATTGACTGTTTTGTGTCCAATGATGTGGCAGTACTGACAGGTCGGGGCGTGTTTTAGATTTGAAGACCTAGCAACCGTATTACCGATAAAACTGCAGTTAATAAATCCAATCACCATCAGGTATTAATTTAAAGTAGTTAATACGTTTTTCAGAAACTGTGTCCTCTAAAGGAATGAAAATGAAAGTCACAACTTCCAAAAGCAAACAGTGATTTTAAGTTGTAATTTTTTTATTTTCACAGCTGAAAGTCCACAATAAGAACTCCCACATTGTTACACAGTATTTGTTTGGTTCAATAACAACATCCTGTAAACATTACGTAACTTTTAGCTTTTTCGGAGAGCCAGATTTTTTCAAAACAATATTGTCCATCAATTATACAAAATGAGCAGATGACAAACGTGGAGCACCGAGGAGGTGCATTTGGGCCAACACCACCGTCTAGTGTGTTTCTTGAGAAAAGCCTAATTCTTTTGTTGTTTGGTCTGCAGTTTAAATGCCAGCAAGCACAAGATGGATCAGGGCTTTTTGCACCAGACCAAAGGACCCAAGTTTTAGTTATGTATGAATGAACTTTTCAAAAACATACAGTGTATAAACAGTATTCTGTTAGACCAGGTGGCCCTGACAAAAAGATCTGTAGAATTTCATAATAGTTTCCAAAATGATTTTGATCTTTATCAAGCTTTTAATTCAGAAAAATTGTACACGACTCTCTTAGGGCAGAGAGGGTTAAGGCAAAGTTGAATGCTTTACTAACTGTTGCCTTCCACATTTATAATCATACAAAAGTGCTCTGTATTCTTAGAACTACTTTAATTGCAGAGTCTCCACAGACCTGCACACGACACTTATCTTTATCGCTTGTAATATTCCGCAAGGGGCCCCTTTAACGACACTAGCCACAGCTGTGAACAACTAAATAAAGAAAAGTGAAAAAGCTGAAAGCAAACAGCGAGAGATTAGATCATCTCTCCGTCCGCATCTGTTTCCATGGCATCACTCCGGTTGGTTCAATATTTGCCAGGATCCGATTGAGCTGACAGTGACCCTGGAAATAATTAAAAGTGAAGAGAAAATGAATGCATAATTGCATCTGGAAGGTCACTGCTACCGTGGGTTTGCACATTACACCGAGGCGAAGAAGTGGCAGCTTTACGTTTGTTTTTTTTTCAATGTCAAATCTTTCTCTAGAGTTAGGATCATGTCAAAGATGTTCCATGGACCAAAGGAAGATAGAATGTATAATTTATTTCTTTTACAGTTTGCAGGTTTTAATGGGAGTCCAACGGTCTTCTGATGAGCACAATACATCGCCGCTGAAGTAGTGCTAGGGATCACTCGACGCACCGCAGTATAATCCTATTCATTATACCCACTCTCCAGACTGTGAGTCACACAGCTTCATATGATTCATGCAACTTTGCAAGGCCCCACTCACAATCAGGTTCTAATTAAAAAAACACAGCCTGTAATGAAAGTGTTTCTGAACATAATGTACACTAATAATTATTGTTGTCAGTTCTCGTTGAGGCTGTGAAAGGTCAAACAGAAATGAGGGGCACCGAGTTAGCCATGTTGTGCTTTCTGATTGAGGTAATCTAGGTTTTCTCATTATACTTGCTAAACATTTATTGTAGAGTCTTCATGCTTCATTACCCAATATCAACAATCCCACAAGCTATCAGAAAACTGGTTTTATGTGTAAACTTTCTTGACAGCTTCACAGGCCTTAATTTTATTTTTTGTTGTCCGTAACATTATTTTCAGTACAGAAAAGTGTTACATTTTAGGCATTTACAACTGTATAGTTTGATTTCTGTATCAAATTACAGAAAGTAGAAAGTGTTATTGAAACAGAAAGAACAATTAAACAACCTAATTTCCTACACCAAGACATAACAGGGCACTGTTTGGCCCATCTGTCTTTTAGTTACACTTTGCATCAATAAAGGTGAATTTTTGATTATTACGTCTGTTTACGCCATCTAAAAACTATTGTTTTACTATGGAGTAAAAGCCAAAAAGCACGGACGGCCATTTTATTGCCGAGTCGTAACGACAATATCAGTGAATCGGAGACCAATGAGCGGATTATATTCACTATATAAACAATTAATGACCAAAACGCATAAAAACTGTGATTCCAAATCAGGGTTATTCCACCAAATATTGATTTCTGAACTCTTCCTAAGTTAAAACATTAGTATTGTAATAGTGTAACTTATTTTCTTTCCATTATTCCAAGTCTGAACACATTTCATTTTTTTTTTTGTTATTTTGACCAGTCGTTGATTTTGGCAAATAAATACTCTAAATTGCAATATATTATTTGGAATTAGTGAAAATGTTGTCAGTAGTTTATAGAATAAAACAAAAATGTTAATTTTACCCAAACACATACCTATAAATAGTAAAACCAGAGAAACTGATAATTTTACAGTGGTCTCTAAATTTTTTCCAGAGCTGTATATATTTTTAAATAAATGCAATACAAAAAGCTCAAATAAATGCAATACAAAAAGCTCAAATAAATGCAATACAAAAAGCTCAAATAAATGCAATACAAAAAGCTCAAATAAATGCAATACAAAAACTCAATGTGTAAGCAAAAAATGCCAAATATGATTAAATGAATTAAATGGGGTGCACAGTGGCAGAGTGGTTAGCGATCCTGCCTCACGGCCTGTCTGTGTGTCCTCCCTGTGCTACTGTAGGTTCTCTCCTGGTACTCCGGCTTCCTCCCACCGTCGGATTGCTACTCTAAAGTCCCTAGTGAATGAATGTGAGAATGAATGGTTTTCCGTCACTGTCTTGAATGTCTGCCCTGTGACTGTGGTTATTGTCCAGGGTGTACTTGCCTCAGGCCCAAAGTTGCTGTAATAGGCTCCAGGCACCCCTGATGGGACTAAGAGGAAGAAACGGAGAGAATGTTTAAATGACGTTAGGCCCTTTTCTTTCATAAAATTTTAGAATGACTTGTTTTTTTCTGTATTTTTATGAGCGTTGGAGAGTCTAACTTTGGCCTTAATATGTTGTTTCGTCGCTGAGAAGATAGGGTGAGACTGAACTTCTACTTTTACAGAGATCTCGGCATGTCTGATGATTAGCAGCACCTCGCTGCAACTTGCTCTGTTAAATTGTATTAAGGTTTTTCTACATTTTCCCCTAATTTCTGTTAAATAATGGCACAGTTGTTACATGTTGTTGTTCAGGTAAGTTTATATTTGCCAAAAAAAACAAAACACTTCAATCAGATACATAAGTATAAGTATTATAAGTGCCAAATGTATGTGTTAAATTACAAAATTAAAAAAGGATTCACTAAATCTGATTGCAACATATACCACTGCAGCAAAGTGTCCAAAAAAGTCAAAATACAGAAAACATTCATTCTAATTCTAATGCTTTAAAGCTAATTCTCCGGCTGCTACATTTCACGTGCCTTACCCACAATGCAGTGCACTCCCTGCTACTGTTTTAACCCAACAGTGGACATTGTGGAGGTTGTGCTGGTGGTCGCACTGAGGTTGGGATCAAGTTGCTCTGACAAATGAACTACTTCTGACTGTGGCCCGCACCAACACCACCACCTCTCCAGAGTCCGGCTCTGGTTCTGTTGGGCCACACCCGAGTGCGTATTCTGTGTTCACACCTGAAAAAGAAATGTGCCAAGGGAAAAAACACACTGCGGTTTGTGTGTATAATATCAGCCTTAAATCAAATTCAATCAGAACTAAAGCCAAAACCATTTCAATGAAGAAGCAAACCACTCCTGGACCAAACATTTTATGTGCATGCATGGTCATTATAAAGCAATCTTTCCCGATGAAATGTAATAAGACTCCAACATATGCTGTTAATAGAATATTATTTTTGCACATCTGCAAAAGCACTCCAATCCAGTCCAGTCTCCAGGTCGAAAACTGTGGTTTGAACTAATGAGCTTTACTGTACTGCCAGACAATATGGATTTGTGCTCTGCAATTAATCTATGGTGAAATTAATGGAAGCTGAGCATATGGCTGTCTGCTGTTGACCAATACTGGGAAAATATAACAGTTGTGCCTCACTTTTTATTGTATGTGTGTGAGTGTGCACTTAACATTAAACTTAAAATATAATTTACTTATATTTCAATCTCACATCCTGAAAGACTTGTTTCAGTGTGTGCTGGAGCGCATTCTGTCATCCTCCATCCCCATGTAGAGTGGGAACTGCTCTACTGACTGCTCCACATAGAGTTAGTAAAAATAACCACTAGCAGCTTCCCAGTATTCATATCTGCAAGATAGCACTTCAATCATACTTGGGCTGATTGTTTTAAATGGTGAATGGATTGCACTTCAAGTATCTTCTCCAAGTGTATTGTCAGATTGTTGGGCTGATTGTTGTGCATGGGTTGTTGCACAAAAGTTGAACTCAACTGATGTTATTGTATATTTATTTCAGCATTTTATGTAGACTACTGCTATGACAGAAGCAAATCCATTCACACATCAATCGAGAAAGATCCCGAAACATGTGACACAGTCCACCTTTAAGTTTTTAAATTGTTATTTGAAAACCAGGTCTGAAGTGGGACAGATTGTGTTAAACTCCAAAGCAGTCTGTCGCCAGCACCGTGGAGCGTCTGGTCTTCACTAAACCCCTCTGTCCCACACAACAACACACACTGTCACGCATATGTTGGTGTGTTAGCGTTGGTGTTCTAATCCCATCGCTATGTCAGGGGCAGCACCGGGGGACTCCCATCAGCAACCTGTCAGCCCCCCACTAGATCACCTCTCAAGCGGGTAAATGCAAACACACTGGGGAGCCCCATGCGTCCCGGGGCCCGACTGCTCAGAGGCGTCTTCTGGAATCCAAAACAAAGGGCTGCATTTCTCAGACGTTGGTCCAGTGGGTTCACATACCGTCAGTGATTACAGCCAAGACGTGTCACCGCTGTTTGCACAACAGCTCGTTTAAAACGTGAGCAGTCTATGACGCATCCTTTGGAGCGGCCCAAACTTTATCAAACGTGTAGTAGACAAAGACTGAGAAACAATCTGCAGTCACTTAGTTTGTAATGAATTGGAATTTGACTTTGGCAGGTCGATACTGATACAGTAGATTGTTTACTTAGTGATTATAAGAAACAGCTGTGTCCCAGAGCAGGATTTTCAACAAGGTGTTCAATGGTTTTATTAACAATATATCACATCACCTTTAATTATGTTTGAGATAAAAAACATCGGTTTTCCTCTGAAACATGGAGAAGTTTAGGAAAAAGTGACATATGCATTAGATTTGGAAGATAGCACATGTTTGGAGAGTGACAGCAAGGCTTCAACATAAAATCCATTTGCATAATGTAGTGAAGCTTAATCATGAAAAAATATTTATTTCAACATATGCAATCTTTTTTTGTTTTGTCTTTTCCCCATGCATAAAAAAATAGCATAATCTCTGTTTAACAATACACAAAAACATACATTGTTAAATTAATCTCTGGTAGCAGCATGTATCCAATGTTTTTTGTTTGGTTTGCATTTGTACGTCACGTGTTGAATTGATGTTTTTTTTTTTTTTTTTTTATGGAAACAGGAACAACAACATTAACATCAAATCATGCCAGGTGCCCCCAGTGGCGGCTGCCGACAATGAATTTCTCCAAGGGGATAAAATAAATAAGTATTCTTAAAATATCAGTAATTATTAATTTTATTTATTTATTTATTTTTATTAAATGGAAACTGAAGAAAAGGTTAAAGCAAAAGCATCTGGACTGTTTTCAAGACGTTTCGTCTCTAATTTCAAGAGACTTCATCAATTCTGAGATCCACTGATAAGAGAGCTGAGCTTATATCTCTAAAGGGCGGAGTCTGACTTGAAACTATTTCTCATTGGACCAGGCTGTTCTGTTCTCACATTTGTTAGCTCTGAAAGGACAGTGTGACTCCTGATGTGGGTGTTGTTATTGACACTGTTCCATTCAGGTGTTGTGGTTGTTGTAGAGTAAAACTCTTTTGATTTAGGTTTAGGTTGTAAATACTAGGCAACATGAATCTGAGGCCACCTCCTCTGTTCAACGAAGGCTTTTCCATTTTCACAAAAATGGCTTCCTTCACCCCTCTCTCAAACCATCTGGCCTCTCTGGGAAAAAATTAAGACATTGCTGTCCTCAAAGGAATGTCCTTTCTCTTTGATGTGGAGGTGAACTGCAGACTCAGGTCCTCGGTGCTGATACATCCTCTTGTAAAGCTGTTGTTTGATTTCAACTGTCATTGCACTCTTCGCTACACTGAACTGGATGACCTGGATGACTGAGAACCTCCACAGACATACTATATATGAGTCTTTTGTGGGGCATTAAAAAAGGACTGTATGTTAAACTAAACCCTTGTTTATTCGACGTTCACTTCATGTGCTTTTCATCAGTTCATAAAAAATGTACCAATTTGCATTTGTGTTGTAGTTTTTAGTGAAACATCTAAAGAAAGCTAGAGGATGAGTCAGCAATATATTGTGCCAATAATAAATAGACTTTTTCTATCTAAATAAGATCAAATAGAAATAATATATTTCATTTAACAGTTGCATGAAAGTCTGTACCTCCACTGCACTGAGGAGAAGGTCAGCCGACGCATGAATGCAAAACAAACCCTGTGTTTTCACTCCCATTGCATCCAGTGACAGATAAAACAAATGGCATGGATTTATAAAAGCCCTCTTTTCCTCCGGTCTACCACTCCTCCACACTTCTTCTTGCCTGCAGATGGCAAGTGCCACATTAGATGTTTTCTCTTTGCACATCAAACCCGAGGTCACAGCTGCAGTGCTCCCAAACCAGCCACAGATGTGTCGGCACCGTTACCTGACAAGCGCCGCAGATGGAACACTTTCGAAAAGGCGCCGAGTGAAAAGCACAAAACAAGTGTTGTTGAGGCAGGAGCTAGTTTGACTCCCAGGAGAGAGAGCCAGAGATCAGAGAAGCAGAGAAAAAACAAATTTGTAAAGTTTTTGTTGAGCTGTGCCACCCACAGATGACGAGAGAACTGACAGTAGTGAATAGCACTGTGGGTTAACACAGCTTTGTAACTGTTTAGACAAAGGTCTCCAGTGAATGAATGCAATGATTTATGTTTTGTCTTTGACAGAGACAGTGCCTAACTGATTACTCCATTCTGTAGTGGTGTCCGATTTAAGTTTAGTGGACTCAAATATAGTGCACACAGATTTTACTTAAAGTAGGGAACAACAAACAAAACTGTCACCAGTCGGTCAAAATAGACCAGAATGTTTTTGCATGAACGTGTTGTTTATAAGAAACATGAAAGAGGCACAGGTTTGATCAATTCTGGATCCACCTAATAATGTTTATAAGGTTTATGCCACTAAACTGAAAAGGATTTCATAGAACTATATGTTTCAGCATTTTGGTGAAAAACACAAAACAGAAACTAAGATCAATTCTAAAAGCTAGAAAAAAAATATAATCTACTGTCCAGGGTGTTCGGATAATTAGTTAGTATATTTATATAACATAATTAGTTATTTGCTATTAAAACATCAATGACCAAAAACACCTATTGTCACCTTCCCAAACTTCACTTACCCAACAATACCATAGCAACCCTTTCTTCTTTTGTTATTTAAAAATGAAAATGAAAAAAATTCCCCCAAAACACATTACATCAAATCATAGACTAAACCTTAGACGTCCCACTTTGAGGTCAATGTCAGACTGTTGCGATACACAACCACAAACAGATGAAGCCAGTGCTGGAATAGACACTTTCCCAGTGGGATTTACTGTCACCATTGATTCAATGTTGCCAAATTGTGTAGTCCAACACAAAACTAAATTTAGACAGAAGTTAGTTTGACTCCCCAGAGAAGCACAGAAAAGACAAAGTTTGAAGCACTGACAGTGCATTGCACTGTTGGTTAATGCAGATTTGTCACTGTTTAGACAAAGGGCTCATGTGAATGTTAATGATTGCAATGATTTATTTATTTTTTGTGTTTGACAGTAAAAGTGCGCGTGTGATCAGGCTCAGCCCAATGAGTACTGAGTACTGAGGTGGAGAAGGCCTTGACAGCATCATGTTTGGTCTGTCAGAAAGATTAATATGATTAAATATGTACATACTTAAAACACCAAGCTATTTACATGATGGAGCGGCCCCAAGGCTCCACAGTGAGCGTGAGTTCTGCACTGGAACGAGACCTTTGATACACTCCAATGATGAGATTTACATCCGGATTATAGAATTACGTTCTCTGTTATCCAACAGATCAACATGACCGAGAGTAGCCGTAGCTTCTTAAGATTCTTTTCATACAAATAACACTCCTGCATGTGATGAAACATAATGTTGCATGGGATTTAGATTAGTAGTCCGGGTCAGCGCATTAAAATGTACATACATGCATGTTGGAAATGAGCATTCTAATGAGGTTCTTAACAAAGCTGAATTCAGTGTAAAGACAAATGTGTTCAATGATGTGCATATGATTGATGTGCATTTTATGCTTTTTTTTTAGGAAAAGTCCATAATTTTAACTGAAAATGTTGTTTTTTTATAGATATGTTATGAATTTTAAGAAGGTTAACACATTTGCTTTGCATGCACATTGTGTTTTTTAATTTTTCTGTAAATTATTAGGTAATGGCCAAAAGTTCAACTTGTACACTTGGAACATTCTTCTAGGTGATTGAAACTTTAAAGAACAATTTAATTAAATGCTATGTAATATGAAAGGAAACAGGAAACATAAAATAGCAATTATTTAGTACACAGAAGTGAAGACATTCACAACCAGCTGAGCTTTCACAAAAATTTTCCTCTCAATTTTTCTCGCTTTCTCATTGTTACCTCACACGGAGTCTTATCAAATTTCCAGCCGCTGAGGGTTACAAAAACAACAAATAGCTCTCCCACAGCGCTGAGAAGTGCTCTTTAAAATGGTGACAATACCACAAATGCTTTGGAGGATATCAAATAAACTGCTGTGAAGTGCTGGTTTTGACTGGTTATCTTTATTTGTCTGCTGAACCAAGAGTGCAGACATTTTGTGTGTGTAATTTGTCACTGTTAAGAAAGACATCAGACATTCTTGCATCAAATCACTTAAAATAGCAGCACAGAGCCGTACAATGAGCCCAGAGCAGCTGCCGGTGATGATTTGCGTTCATTGATGTTCGATGGAGCCAGACTTGATGTAGTCCTTGACCCCGGCGGTCCCAGAGGGGCGAGGGCTGGAGCCTGCCCTATTGGTGTTTCCTCACTGCCAGTCAACACAACCTCAGCTGCCAGGAACACTGCTCTGGATTGAACTCTGACCCCATGAGTTGTTTTGCGGCTGCCGACCGGCCTAGCGAGCACAGTCGGGGCCAAGTCTCCAGAGGCCTGAGGTCTGTGTGGTCTGGTCTGGGCGGAGACCTCAGTAAAACACAGACTGGATGTGCTATTTGTGCTCTTGAGTGCGTCAGTGAAAATATTAAAAGAATGTATACGTACAGTATGTTGTTTTTTGAATACAAAATGGGAGGATGTACAGACACACGCAAAACTGTTCAACTGTTCACATGTTTTAGAAGTTTGTTTTGGCTGTTTGCAATAACCACAAATCCAACTTTGGCTGAGTACTGCAGTCTCAAAGAATCATGAATCTCTCAAAACACTCAATTCAATTAACTGTCTTTTCCATTTTTTAGCTCACATAGCCACAAATATTTTTCAATTTTAATACACTTGCAGCACAATATTTCTGATAAGATGTGACCTTGCTTGGTATTTTATTGCACATTTCTGGTTTACTAATTAAAGTCGAAGAGGTTAATTGTGTAAAATGGTGTGCTATACAGTAAAAGTAAAATCTGTTCTTTGCTTTCTATTGTGTAGTTAATTTTAGTAGTTAGTAGTAGTAGTAGTAGTAGTAGTAGTTAGTTTTGCCTGATTCACTGCTTTTTCGATCCTGTTATAATATGCTATTTTGTTTTACTGAAAAGCAAAAAAAAAAAAAAAAAAAAAAAAAAAAAACACACACACACACTTACACATTTAACTAAATATAATACCATGTGCTGCATTTTGAAGAAAAGAAAAGACCCACATCCCACAAATTGATTCTATGTCCCAGATTTTTACTGGCTGTAGATCATTAATGAAAGACCCGTGGCTTTTCTTTGTTGGCCAGTAGTAACAAAGCAGAGAAGACAGTCATCGCAGAGCTGCCAATCAATCAGCACTATTCAAGTGGAGTGCACAGTTTGATTGACAGCGCTCGGCAGCGACCTGCAGACAACAATGAGGACTATAAAGATCATGGCTCATGGGTAAGCCAGTCTTAGGAGAATTTTTTTGTGAGCTATGTCAGATGAAATTCTCCATTCCTGCTGTTTGTGGGACATTTGAACACAGCATTGATAAGGTGTCCCACATTGCCTCTCTTTGTCCCGCATAAACAGGCTTTTTTTCCCCACATTTGAGTCATTATGATCTGGTCATCCTATTTTCTGCTACAAGTACCTCAGTAGTTTGTGTTGTCTTTTTTTTCTTGTAGCCCCCAACCTGTTGCACCACAGACGAGTTTCATCTATTTATCTTGGGCTGGGGCGGGTATCACTTCAGTAACATTATTGTCACAGCTGCTACTCCCAGACTGCACACCTGCCGGCCCTTACAATCAGGCAGATATTTAAGCAGCCAACACACAACCCCAGTTGCCAAATTGTTCTACTACTTCAAGATGAACACATCCAGCGTTACCTGTCCCTGCGCACCTGCGCACCTGCGCACCTGCGCACCTGCGCACGCTAGACCAATCTATTTCCCTGATCCTGCTCCCTGTTTCGGCTAACCAGTTACCGAGTCCTCAGTCTTCTGTTCTCACCTCCTGTACCAGCTCGTCACATTATATTGGATGATCAACATGTATATTAAACAATTTTTATTAATAATTAAATTCTTGCACCAGTAATGTAAATGTAACAAAACTCCCCAGAATGTAGAATCAGTGGGACCCCTGGGGTTGTTTCCTTGCGACAAGACAATCCCATTTGGAAGTAATCAGGTACGGTGACACTCAAAGTTTGTTCCTGTGTACTCATTTTGGTTGCTGTTACGGCAATGGAAGGTAGTCAGTTGATTGTGCTAATTTATTAAATTTATTGAAGAAAGGGAAAATGCCCACAATTATCCACCTTTGCGCTGCTCAGCACCGAGGCCACAGCAGCACTAGCAAAGTTGACTCCTTTTCTGGAACACATTAGGATGAAGTGGTCCAATGGGAAAAGCTCATGTTTGTGCAAGTTAGAGTTTGTGTGGAGCTTGTCACTAATCCAAAACAGGAAACCGTTCTTTTGTGCAGCATATGTGAGGATGACATACAGTGTGCTGAAGGCCGTACCAACATTACTATCCCTATAGCCCAAAAGCAGGCACAGGATCCAGATCCAGTTACTCCAAATATTGTTTGTTTTCAAGAGGAAACTATCTAAAATTGGCAAAATTGTAAGAAAAAAATGATGAATAAAGAAATCTTGAATAAAGTCATTTTAGAACAAATACTCTGCTAGGGTCCTGTGTATCGGCCTGTTTCCGCTCCCTCTTTTTGAGCTGCTGAGCTTTTAGGAGAAGTCTGCTCGTCCCGGTGGCATAAAATTATATATAATTTATGTAAGAGTTTTCTGTCCAGCTGAGGGTACCCTGTCAAGAACACTTAAATCAAAATGAGAATGTATATTTTTGGACTTTAAAATTACGTGATGTTACTAAGTTACACAGTGCAAATTTAACCATATGCTTCTATGACCTGTTGCACTTGTAATGCAGAGCCTGATACCAAAAACTACATGGGCCTGGAGGTTTCTAGCGCCACAAGAAGTAAACCAGCCTCAGAGCATCACCAACCCATCAGCCTGCAATCCAATCCAATTTTTTTTTCTTTCCCCAGGCACATCACTGATCACTAGCCCCCAAAAGTTTTTTGTCACCTCAGTTTTTATTTATTTTGCAGCTACAAAAAGTGTTGAATTTAAAAACTTACTAATAGTTGTGCTGAGCAATAAACTATTATAAAATCCCTGATAGATTTTGTTTATTGCAAACAGATGAAAGTTGTTTTGCATTTTGCCAATAATCATAACTTGCAATCGAGTTTAAAGCATTTTGAGCACAACTGCAGCTGCATGCCAACTGATCTCCAGCCAGGATGCTATCATTTTCCAACTTTCTGTTCTGTGTATCCCCAGGCAGACTTACTAATTACAACCAGTTTGGTCAATGAGAAACGTGAACCCAGGAAGTGAGACGCTGCCAAGTTCATCCTTTGATCGCCTTCACTGGCTGAGCCGCTGGTGGTCTGCGCTACAACTGTGCTCCAAAAAAAAAACCAAGGGGCCGCGGTACCCACCACTGTCACGGTTCTACCCGAGAAATTAGTTCAATGAGGAGCTAATAACGGCGTAACAATCGGAGGTCCTTTGAAGAGGGGAGGAAAGACGGAATCAGCCACCGGTGCGGAAACTGCCGCTGATGGGGATGAAGGGATGGAAGGACTGACAAGGGTCACATTAAGGGAATGGAAAACATATACTTTGTGATCATCAAGACAAGACAAGGAAGAGGGGATTGAATGGCAAAGAATGTAACACAACAGTAAGAGTTGGAGATAAGTGCAATGACAGAGTGCTTTAAAATGTGAATGTTTCTGCTCCTTTTCAAAAGTGGCAACCCCTCTTTGGAAAGACTATGGCAATAATTTATTTCAGGAGCCATTCCAGTCTTGGTCTTTATCCTTAGCCTCTAATGAGCACACTGGTGGTCCATCTGTAAATTGTTCTGTTAAAAAGATTTCATGGTTAATAAAAACATTACATTAGCTGCATTGGCGTGTAATTGACAGCTTGACATTGACCCTCAGGTTCTTTATGGACTCCTGAAACTTTTGTTTATTAAATAGAATGGAGCAATATCCTAATGTGACAGAGTGGTTAGCACTCACAGCAAGAAGGTCCTAAGTTCGATTCCCATCTGGAACAGGGCCTTTCTGTGTTGAGTTTGCATGTTCTCCCTGTGTCTGCGTAGGTTTCCTCCTGGTACTCCGGTTTCCCCTACCAACAAAAACATGTACAATTAAGGACTACAGATGGAAATTAGCTGTTAAGCTATAATCTGGTACAAGCATCTCTGCTCCGGCTTAATGTACATTGTACGCTGTCCTAAAGAAATAAAATAATCTTAAATCTAAAGACTTTGCTTCTATCATTATAACGTCCGTAACTTGCTCTTAAATGACTGACAACTTGTCTAAAAGTGCAATGTTTTACGAAACAAAAAATAGTAATATTTTTAAGATGACAGACTTTGCTGTGAGAAATGTAAACTCACAAAGGACCTCTGAGGCAGTCTGCAGACTCATGAAGTTGAAATTGATTATTACAGTTGAGAAGCAACACTGACTTTTTAGGCACAAGATAATTAAATGTACATTCAAGTGTAAATTAATTCAATGTACAGAAATACAAATTTAATGTTAGCAAATTGAATAAGCAAATGACAAAATAGCTAATTTTATCTCTATGTAGCTATTTAGTTTCAAATTTAGCTAAGGGCCAGTTAAGTTTTCATAACCTTCATTTTTTTTATTTCTATTTTTTTATTCATAACTTTTTAAATGACAGAGTAGAGTAGATCACCTTTAATATAATCACTCTTGTGCTTGTGTACAAAAATGATTAGTGTATGTTTAGAGCTAATGGCACTGTGCTAGCTGTCACAATCTTTTGTTACATCTGGAGGCCAAAGTGCAGATTTCTATTCACCTTACAATCATTTTTAGAGCATGTGAACAGCTACTGTTGTCTAAACCCAGATTTTCCTTTAACATTTGAAACAAAACTGAGTTAATAAAAGCCCTAAACCTTTAGCAAGAGCATGTGCAGAAAATAAATGTGAGGGTACTTCTCTTTCAACAGTGCTCAGTTTGTACTCAAGATAAACAAATGCCAAGAGTGTGGATGGGAAAGCACAACTTTAAAAAAAATAGTTATGACTGACTTCATTATACAATTCACCAAGAAAAATAACGTAGATAAAAAAACATAATGCTGCATTGAAGTGGAATCTGGCAGAGGTCAAATGGGTGAAACACTGTGTCAGAAGGGCTAAGTGTAATTTCCAAGTCTATTTGCACATGTGTGTATTTTGTGGGAGCATATAACAGTAAAATAATAACAATTTCAGCAGTAAAAGTTAAACATGCAACTAAAATATGTATGAGTACGGTCAGAATCTAATGATACAGTATATATTACCTACTTTCACTCTTCAAAGTAGGCGTTATCTGCTGCACCTAAATCATCGAGCAAAGATGGTGTCAGTGAAGTGATAAACTCAAAGTTCAAAACGGCAGTTCACACCGATGGGTGTAGTCCCGCTCGCTACATCTGCTTCCTTTATGAAGTCTATATTGAAGTCAAATGTTGAGAGTAAAGATGAAATGTTTGGCCTGAGCTATACAGCATTACAGGACGACATTGTGTTGACAGGAAACAGGTGATTAGGCTTCACTTTTATAACGCCAATGACATCACTAGGGTTATTTTCTCAGCCTTTAAAAGAGCCGCAGACGACATTATACAAGCCTTTCCACTGGCGGGGTCATGCTCCTGATGATGACTTAGCCAAGGCTTTATGGGTAAAACCAGCCGAGCGGCCTTTTATGAGCCATATGCACTATACGAACGCTTACTGTATAGATCATAGGCCTTGAGATTCTAGTGAATGTACAGCAAAAGCAGAAACATATGTGCCATTATTAAACTCCAGGTAATTACGGCTACCATTAAACAGTGGAGTGTGTTAATTGTGTGGAGGGAGACGAGACAAATTAAAGGGTTTGAAAGTGTTAGACCACCATGTGCCACTGATACTGCTTGAGCGCTCATTGGCAGGAAGACCGCACGTCTGTGCAAATTGCCACTGAATGTGAACCAGTCAGTTTGGGGTTTTAATGATGGCAGTGGCAAGCTTTGTCTAACAGGAAGTGGAAGTAGTTCAAGATAACAAGCAGCAGTAAAATCGCATGTTTCAATAGTTTAAATGATATACTGAATGCTGCATATATTGCTGTACTATATTAATGATTAGTTTTTGGGGATTTTTTTGGAGTAAAAAGATACAGTTAACATGAAGGGACCACATGTTTGCACTGCTGGCCTCGAGTCGCCTCACCCGCACCTTCACCAGCTGCACATGTGGACAATATAAATGAACCAAGTTTAAAAATAAGCCAGTGACAGCTCTCACACAATCATCACACTCCATGCCCTCATTATAAGTCCAGCGCATGAGGCAGGCCAAGTTCAACAGAACAAAAATCGAGTCAATGAACAGCGGTAACCTGTTCCACTTCCATTTTTAAGTAACTTTGAAAGGAGCCTTTGTGGCCAAAAAGATACATCCTCAAAGGTTTAATCATAGAACGGACGAATAACACATCTTTCATGGACGCTAAATGCCCATAAAGCTCAATACTCCCTGCTGGGAATACAGCCATCTTGTTAGAGTCTTGTGAGAAGTCACACCCTTTGCACTAAAGCCATTCATTTTCTTTTTTTTGCCAAATTAAGTCTGGATCAAATCTGGAACAACTCTTTTTCAAACCTATTTCCAATGAGGTCAATCCTACCAGACCAATCCTAGCCATTTATTGGCTCAGACTTTTTAGTGTAGCATAGAAAAAGACTTTGTACAGTTGGTCAGGCTAGTGTGTGTTAAGCTGTAATTTTTACATGTTCGGCAAATTATTGGTAAAAAAATATATAACATAATAGTAGATATATATATAAAAACACCAAAAGGAAAATGGGCGCAAAACTGACCACCACTGATCTGACCAACGGATTTGGTTAGAATAGAACACATGATTACTGCTTGAAGTGTAATTACACAAAAACAAGCCAAATTTGGCTTTCCTTAGATTAAATGTTACCCCTTATGTTGACAAGATACTAAAAGAATCAAACCAAATTTATTTGCTACCATTAAAAAAAAAGAATTTCCACTGAAGATCTATGCTATAGCTCTACCTGAATTAAATCAACTGCAACACATTTTCTGATGATGAATTAGCACAGCCACCAATGATTAAATGGCTCAGTTAAGCCTGATCAAATCAAAAGAAGTGCAAAAATCTACATCTGGTTAGCATGCTAAATCATACATTTTTATGCTATAGTTATCTGGCTATCCATTGGTTTTGCTCTCACTTGTGTTTCAGCACCCATACACACTTTGTCTAAAAATGTCTTATTTTTTTTTAAGTTTGTTCCAATATAAATATGTTTGTTAATCTTAATGAAATCCCTGCACTGTTCCACCTTCGAGCCCAGAGTTGAACATCATTTGGGTAAAACACAAGACCACTTGTTCAAAGGGTATTCTGCCCTCGCTCTACAGGCCACATAACAAGGCAATGAGGATGCCTATGGGACACGTGAATTGAAAATTATCAACGGCAAAGTGAAGAAATGTGCATTAAAAACTGTAACTTTTAGTTGGTGCAGGGCACAGATCCCCCTACACCAGGGCTGCTCACACTTTTTCAGCATGAGAGCTACTTATAAAATGACCAAGTCAAAATTAACTACTCACTACAAAAATGCAAAACATATATTTATTTACAAATATATTGAAGATTCTTTATATGTACAATCTATGTTGATGTACCTTGCATAACCATATGAGCCAATTTTGCACAACACAACATAATTAACTATGTACATTCTCTGATGACTTGCACTAAATTGAATCAGCCAGAAATGCATAGTCCGGACAGTAGCTGCTGACAGATGAGTCAAACGCACTTCGAAAACGTCATCGTAAAAAAAAAAAGTCCTCCTCCCATTTTGTATGAAAGCGATACATTTTTGTCAACCCTTTCTTAAGTTTAAGGGGAAAAAACTAGATCTAAAAATTGGAGGTAACTCGCTGAAGCTTGTTAGTTTAGCTGCACGTTGCGCCGTTGTTTGCGCATGCGCAGTGACCTAAGCAACCTGCGATCTACCAATACTACCTTTGCGATCGACTGGTAGATCGCGATCGACGTATTGAGCACCCCTGCTCTACAAACTTTGTTAAAACAGCAGCGTCATATTCACGGACATCATTTATGGAAGTGGAAATATGACTCTGCTAGGGTCCAGTGCATTGGCCTTTTTTCTGTGCCCTCTATTTGAATGCTGTAAATGACATCATTCACATAATCTTTTGCAATATGTCCTCGTCCCGGGTACCGGAAAGTTCTCTTGGTTGGTTCTGTTCAGTAGAGGGTACTCTGTCAGGGAGATTGACCTGATTCTACAGATAATATATGATTGATCTCATGTCTACAAACCATAAAAATGATTTTGAGAAAATATATTTTTGGTCTAAATGTTACGTGGTTCCGCTTTAAAAGATTATACACATTCGGTCCTAAGTTGGTCGTTTAGTCTATTCCAACAACCTGGAGACAATATATATAAAGGAGCACAACACAATGCTAAAATGTAGCAGTAGTAGCTTTATCTGATGTTATAAATAAAATACCATGTCAGTATTATGGTTTTATCCTTGTTGCAAAAAAGTGTTAAAACCTCTACAAAAGATCCACGATGCTGTATGATAGATGCACTTTGTCTCTGTCGCTCGTTGACATGGTTCAAAATGAATAACCACTGATCAACATCTTGGCCTCTTTTGCTTGTGACTGATGTGACTGATCTCTGTGGGCAAATTTTACCGATGGACAATGATTTATAGTGGAAATATATATTTCCTTCACAAGAGGGTGTTTTTATGCACACATATATATCAGCATCAATCCTACGCAGTGCTTTGTAAATGAGTCCCCAGTGACTGTGAAGGCCGTAATGTGTGATTTACAGCATTTTCATACCAATCTGCAGTATTCAGTCAGCTCAGTATCCAACGGTTTAGACACTGAGGTATTATCATCGTGAAAGTTTCCTCTGACTGGTACAGTACAGTTTAACTGGGTGCAATACACATTTTTTTTTTTCAAAAGATTTCAAGAGAGCAAATTATTATTCCTTCTACATATATTTGCAACCTTCGTTCTTCTTTAGTTTGACATAATATTTACGTTATATGACAAATTATACTGGTCTGTGTAATAAAGAGGGTCTGTGATGCTAATGGGGGTTAGGCTCCTCCGTCCACACTTTAAGGGTGCTCACTGACTGTATTAGCATTAGAAATGTCAATGTAGTCATCATACTCATCCCTCGAGGGGACGGACTCAAATATGCTCAAAGTCACTCTAATGTAAGGACTGGACAAATTTACCATGTGTATTAGAGAAGAGCGACTGGCCTTATCTGCGACTCCAGTCTATTCTATATGTGTAATGAGGACTGCTGGAAGCCGCTTAGACTGCTGCGGCCGAGCAGGGGGACATTTCCATCCCCGACAACTTCCTACAGACATGGCCCCCCTCCATTCCTTTTTCCACCAATTAGCTCCAGTATTAGCATATGCACTCTATTTGCATGAGCAACGACTAATTCCTGGTGTCATCGCACAGCTGTCGGCGCAGATTAGTCAGGCTAGCAGTCAGACGGATCCTTTCTCATCTTCTGTCTCAATGTTGGATCGGCACACAGCTTGAGTGGAACGCTAAATAAAGAGAGTCAACACCATCGTTTACCGTCGGAATTGGAGAAAATGTGTGCTATATTTGCACGTCTTGACGTGATTACAAGGCTCTGAAAGTGGCAGGAACTGTGACACTGTAAAAGCCTGATCTCTGTCTGTCGCATGTGTTTGAGTGTCACAGCTACTTTTATTTAAATTTAAAAAACATGCTTTATTAGGAAATGATTATATCTTGATTGGGGTGGGTTGTCACACATTTGGGTTAGCTGTACTGTGGGGTGAAAAACTGAATGAAGCCTATTTAAGAAAAGTTTGATTTCATACACTATGTTTAAAATATTAGAAAGAAATATTTGAAGATAAAAAACTTGCAATATTAGCATTATATCTAACAGGCCTTCAGCAAGAAGTTGTAAATCAATCATGAACAAGGACTAAATCACAAACAGCTCCTGTTTTGGCGGATTAAAAAAAAAACGTTAGGTCTGTTATTACTGTATTGTCCAGGAACAGAGCATGCTTTTGACTATAAATACCTTGTTTACAACAAATCAGTAAGAAAATATGTAAAAAAAACATAGCGCATTTCTATCTAGTTGATGGAATTCTCACCACACTTCTATAACCCATTCAGGCCAAAAGCACCCCCTGCACACTCCCAGGACAAAGCTCAAGACCACTGGTGACAGCACCTTTGAGGTCACTGACAGTGGATTTAATTAAAAAAAAAAGACTAAAAACCTTCTTTTTAAAATAACATATCCCAGCTAGACTGTTTTTTATTATTATTATTTTAAACTGATGATGTTTGTCTTGTTTTGTTTAGCTTTATTGTTTTTTTTTTTATTCTGGATTTTCCACCCCACAATGTAGCACTTTGGAATTTGTTCATTTAAAAAATATATATATTATTTTTTTTGTTCACAAGTTGACTAGAACTAAAGGTTTCATCTGCTTCCTGATCACTAATAATTGCTAGAGAGAAAAGGTAACAAAAATTAAACAAAAAGAATACATTTGATTTAGAGATGCTAATATGCTGAGTCCGACGCCTGCTACAATTTTTTTTGCATAATATTTGATCTATTTATTTTATTCATTTAGGCAGAAAAGAATTAAAAACAGTAATCGGTCTTAACTCAGCATAAGCTGTTTTTCAGCAAGTTCCTTCTCTGCAGAACATAAAGAGCAGACACACATCACAACTTCAAGCAGCACAGTACAATCATATAAAGACATGGGGCAGTGGGCCTGCGTCAGTGATGACAAAGATCATTTTCTATCTGATGGTAGGTTTAAGTCTTTTTGAGCAGACTAGGTGATGCTATAGTCCTTATGAGCTGTGGAGTGTCATTCCAGGCTTTAGTGAGCACATAAAGGAAAGATCTCTGTCCATAGCAGTTCTTAAAAGCCGCTAACGGCAGGAGTCCATTAGAGCCTGATCTGGTAGAACACTAAGATCTTGCATTGAAATTTTGGTACCAGAGCAGAAAGAGCTGCTGTGGGGCATGTGTTCAGCAGTTTGTGGTACAGTTTAATCTCATGGTTTAAGACATAGTTCTGAAATGTTAGGGCTTTGGACTTTGTTTGCCTTTGATAAGGCAGAACAATGCTGAGTCCAACCAGGAAGTCTGTTATGGATCTTATAAGCTCTATTATGGAGTCTTGTTATAGGATTTTCAAGGATTTTATTAGTCGTAAGTGAACCGACAGGCAGTATGACAAAGTAGAAATAATTATTGTATGGAGATATGTGCTAGAGATAGGCTAAATCATGGATAGATATGTTGACATTTCTTTACTGAGAGGATGAAGGCAAAAAGTGTGTACTCAAGTGTAAATTTCCTCAGTCATTATTGTGATGCTGAGATAAACCTCTTGAAGTATTTCCTGTTTGCCTGTGTGATGAATAGCACTGGCTTGGACGCATTCCAGGGTAAATATAAATGAAGCAATATTTGTGATAACGTTAAGTGTTTGTGCAGGAAAGGCTTCTGGCCTCCAACTGCACTACATCACGGCGTGTTCTTGATGTGAGTATGCCCCAAAGTTTTCCTCTTTGGTTCTCAGGATGAATTGAGTTGGAAAGTCCCTTCATCATGTGTCATGTGATATTACTCGTTGTACATCTTAGAGATACAGCACCAGGAGAAATGTGGAAAAGATTTACATGTTGTGGATTTAGTTTCTTTATTGTTGAAAAAATTGCTTTGATGAATATTGGCCATGATGTTCCTCTGATTAAAATGGAACTTAGTCAGTGTCGTGCAGTATTTTCTATATATAGTCAGGATCATTCCTAAGTTAGAAAAAAAAAAAGCATCAGCTATGAAAGTTGTTATAATGATGATACATTTTGTCTGTCAGAGGATTTTAATAACAGACTAACAAGTCTCCCTTTAATTAGTTAATGTCCTCTCCAGCTGTTCCTCTGTTCTTTTGTGGATTCTTTAGTACAGTTTATTTTTTTTGTTTCCAATATTTTGTACAAATCGTACTGGAAACAACTGTCATGAATAAAAATTCGAATATATATATATATATATATATATATATATATATATATATATATATATATATATATATATATATATATATATATATATATATATATATATAAAGCTACATTTCCATTTAACATAAATGGAACTTGACGCAAAGTACTGTTTGAGTAGTGCATTACTACTGTCATGACTGCAATCTTTTGTTTTATGCACCAGTACCTCCAAAGTCATCTGTTTACAATGGATGGAAAAGTGGTGTTTTAAAACATTTGAAAAGTTTTAAAAGCTGTCAAGTCTGAAAAACTTAATGTCTTTTTTATGTCTTGCATTATTCTAAAAGGTACAGTTTCATCACAGAGGTCCCATGTTTGAGAGAGCAGCCCAGCATAGGGCTGGCTAAAAATAAAATCCACATACAGTAATTTTTTTTTTTTCATGCTCATTACAGTTACACTACCTGCTTTTGCTTTCACTGTCTGAGTCTCACCACTCATCCCCAAGAGAAGCGTAGTAACTTTTTCTGCTTCTTCTATTTAAAAAAGGTAAAACTAGAGCTTACCTTAACTTTGAGTTTACCGTTAACCTGTAGTGATCCAGTAATTATCTCCTCCTCGTTAAACATTGTCTTGAAGCATTGCCAACCTTTCTCTGCGTTTAGTTGCTGCCATATGAACTGGGACGGTTTGCAGCCGAGTGTGAAGCGGCTGGGATGTAAATAAGCACCTCCAAGTCTGAGGCCATGGTTCTCAGCTGGAAAAGGGTGTTTTGTCCCCTTCAGGTTGATGGAGAGCCCATGCCTCAAGTGAAGGAGTATCTAGGGGTCTTGTTCACGAGCGAGGGATGGAAGGACCGGGAGACTGACAGACAGATTGGTGCGGCTTCTGCAGTGATGCAGTCGATGTAGTTGTAGTAAAGAAGGAAGAGCTGCAAGGCAAAGCTCTCGATTTACCGGTCAAGCTACGTTCCTACTTTACCTAGGATCCTGAGCTGTGGGTCATGACCCAAAGAACCAAATTCCAGATACAGGAAGCCAAAATGAGCTTTCTCTACTGGGTGGCGAGGAGCTCCCTTTGAGGAGTTTGTCATCCAGGAGGAGCTCAGAGTAGAGCCGATACTCCTCCACATCAAGAGGAGCCAGCTGAGTGGGAGTGCCCCTTTTTACCAGAAGCAAGCTGTAATTGTCCAAAATCCCACTGTGAGCTGATCAATCTCACTTATTACAATCCTTAATTATAAAGCATTGATGATGTCTTAAGGTCACATTTTTTCACAGATGGTTTCTTGGTAACTTGTTAGATAATTAAACTATCAAACTAAATTCAAGAGTAGAAAAAGAATTGGTTATCACCATTTAAAAATCAAATGTCTGGGGCAGACTGACATAGACGTGGCAGCCAGTCCGTGCCTACGGACTCTCCGACGACCACCCTTCTACTAAACATCACCATCTACTAAACATTCTTACACATTCATACACCAGTACCACAAACACTGGAGACAAGGAGGGTTAAGTGTCTTGTCCAAAGACACAACGACAGGATGAACTGTGGGGAGAACGGGAATCGAACCGCCTACTGTTGAAGGACGACCGCTCCGAGCCACTGCCGCCCCATATGTATGACCGCTTTATTACTTCAATATATTTTAGCCTTACATCATGACAACGGTGTTGGTGTGAGCCCTCCCCACTCTCACACTGAGACCATGTGAGGTAGCTATCGCCGCCCTGGGGTTTAAACAAATATCTAATATAATTAATGTCCGGGGAGTCCTGAACGCTGCTCTGACTGATGACTCTGGAGTAAGAACAACAGCTCACAGGCCAAAGGACGGACTTATCACATAAGAAAAGAAAAACAAAGACACGCAGGAATATCACGGGTCAGACCTACTTGGCTGTAGCAGTGGGCAAGACATTTCCTCTGTTTATTCCAATAGGATTCCTAATGAGATTGCAGCATTGTGTTTATTTGAAGTTTGGCTTTGTGTTTGACAGGTTCTCCTTATCATATATTAATGAATTAATAGCAGCTGTACATGTGGAGGCTAATCTTTGTCCTCAAACGATAATACTGATTTGCAGAAAATTATGTCAGTGTTTTTGTAACTGAAAAAAATCAACCAAAGGTTCATTGTGGAACTTCAAAACCTTATTACTGTGTTGCACCTCTATCTTGAGAAATGGTGTCCACGCTGATGAAGCGGATCATTAATAGTTCAGATGAGTGAACAAAAAGTGAGGCAGTGTCTTATTGTAATAAGTTTTTATTTTTAATTTGTAACAAAAAAAAGACAAAGTTTTTTTTTTTGGTTTTTTTGTTATTGATTTGTTAACTAATATTAACTTGAGGCAGATTTCAAAGGTAATTTTTCAATTTTTTTGTTTTGTGTGACCCGGAAGTTAGACAAGACAAGACATTTTTTGTGCAACAGTGCTGTCTCTCCACAAACCTCGCAGCGCCCCCTTGGCTGTTATGTATCAGGTCCATGGCTGAAGTAGCTGTCATTTGTGAGATGACAGTGCTTTTTCCTCCAAATACTACTTATTTATATAGATTAAGCTCTCTCAGCGGATTTTTCACTTTGTCTGTGTTTCACGAGACTGTGTTTCATGAGAGTAAAAAAAAGTGAAAAATATAAAATTTTATAATTTATCACTATAATCAGAGTTTACCTAAATGACTTAAACCAGATTTAACATTAAGGAGTTGTATTACAAAGTCCACCTGGGTTTAGTAAAGCAAAATTTAGCAGTTTAATCAGTGTAGACAGTAACATTTAAAAGAAATAGATTAGATTATTTTGTAAGCTTCAGCCGAGTCTGTTCTTTCTTTGTGACAGCTAATATAAGCATTACAAAGATTGGACTATTACAACTCCTGGCGGTGTCTGCAGCAGATCTAGTGTATTGTCAGGTTAGGGCCCTCACTGGACCAGGGGAACGCCTTTTTCATTTGCATTGTTGTTTGGCTTCTTCTGTGACTCAGGAGCACACTATATTGCTGGATTGATCTCAAAAGGAGAACCATTTAAGTTAAACTTTCTCCAGAGTCGTTTTACAGTTAAACATAAATCACAGTTTAAAATGTGGTTTTGGTTCCTTTATTTCCAAAATGGCTGATGTTTCTTGGATTAAAATTAAAGTCTGATTGTGTCACATGCAGTATTTCTTACAAAGTTACTTTACAACTGTAGCATTTTGGTGCAACCGCGGCTCAGAGTTCAGGCGTGGCTAACAGATCATTTCTGTGCTACCCTCAATTTAGAAAGTTATAAAGCAGTTGCATCATAAAAATGTCCTGGATGGCATCTTAAACCAGTGTGGGGTGCCACGGTGAAGAAAAATAGTTGAGGTTTGGAATGGTCAAACAGGATTCCTCTGGTCACTTCCCAAACCATTGACTGTAAATTCTAAGTGACTATGGCCTCTCCAAGATAACTCTCACTGGATTAATAAAACACCCATACAATAAATCCTCAAACCTCTTGTGAACAGTAAGTACTAGGTTAGCAACTCTTTCCCAGGTGAGTAAAGTACATTGGCCTTGTCTCCATCTGCTAATATATCCTCCATATACTTTTCTACTATAAACATTTAACCCACGCAATCTGCATATGTCACTTTCTATAAAAGGTGCCGGGACTAAGTGTCGTTAGACTTTCCCACAGAAGTTGAATTTTGATCCATTTAAAGGCTTATAAAGAGACATCAGTGAAAGCACTTTATAAAAAGCCTTAGAGCCCTGACATGTCATTAGCTTGGAGGTATTTTTGCCAAAGCTCAGTGAACGTCTTGGCAAAAGAACGCCGATATTACAGAAATAAGTCCTCTCTCATTTATGAAACCAGAGAAGCAATGACACAATCCTCTGAGCTTGTTAGTTTTATTTTCGCTTGGATCTCAACACCGTGAGGGATTATTACAAGGCACAGCAGCGTCTTTGGAGTCGCCATCGCGCTGTAATGTCTCACAATTAAGATCTAATCTTTTTCCACTGGCTCTTGCAGCCGGCGTGCCAGCCCACCGCTGATCAAGATAAGCAACGGTCCCTTTGATTCCGAATTAGAGCGCGAGCACTAGCATCTCCATCTTATCCCATTACCAAGCTTGTGGTGTCCAACAAATGTTATGCTTGGCAAAGGCTTGATGTGCAACAAGAAAAGGCTGTTTTTTTTCCTCTCTATGCATTTGGAATGTGGAGTGTTTCTTTGTCACAACCTCCGATTTTGTTCTGGACTTCAAGTTTTCAATAATAAATAATGCATCTGGTTCATTAGTTGTTCACTCCGGGGTGGACCGAGGGAACTCTCTTTCACCTCCAGGTCATAAATCAGGGAGAAAGGCCTGTCAGAAATAAGAACTAGGAGTTGCAACATGCCTTCACAAGCTCGCAGCGCCTGATTCTACAGCAGTTTTCAGCGGCCGCATGTCCGCACAGGCTCGCAACTAATGATCGAACACGTGACAAATATGTGTGCGTGAGATTTGGCAAACAGATTCATGTTTGATTTAGTTGGCTTTGAGATGCAATTCAAACTCCGAAAAGCTGGCAAGTAGAGTTGTGCGGGAGGACTTTGACATAATCCATGAACCTTTTGCTAATGATGACGGGAAAAGGAGCAGTGAGGTTGCAAGACCTCAAAGCTATGCCTTTTATTGACTGTTTATTTCTCTAGTTATTGCATTACAATTCGATGACCCTATGTGAGGCGTTTAAAGCAATGCCCAAAGTGTTACATTAACATGTTAATATCGTTCCATTCCACAATCCATATAAAGAATAGTGGACAGAGGGATTGGTTGTACCTGTAGCACTGAGGGCTGGCTCCAATAAGTCCATTTATTCCATTAAAAAGGTCAGAAATCAACCCAATCCTATTAACATTTACAGGGCAGTATAAGTTCAAAGGATTGGACTTGGTTTAGTTTTACAATGTTAATGTGTAATGTTTTAGCATGAACTTGTCTTGTTTTTCAGTGCAATTTACTACATGAGTCAATTTCATTTTATATATATGTTGCTCACATGGCTTTACTATTTTTGCTTTATGTTGACATTGTGCTCATTTAATTTAATCAAAATCAAAATGTCTCTTTTGTTTTGAGGTCATTTAAATGTTTTATATAAATTTTAGCATCACTTGCCATCAACAAAAAAACAATTACAGGTATCACTTTATTATAACTACACACTGCTACACTGCTAGTAGCATCACATTAAATTTAAATTACAAACATGCTTAGCAGCTCAAACAGAGGGAGCAGAAATACACTCCGATACACTGGACCCTAGCAGAGTATTTGTACAAAATGCACTAAAAAGATCCTACCGTATTGTAAACATGCTTTTTTCTTTTGGATAGTTTCCTCTTGAAAACTAACAACACACACTGTCTGTGGAGGGATCTGCGCCATCTAGTGGCTACAAGCTACGCAGTGCTGCTTTAAGTAAATAAATAGATAAAATAGATAGATGCTAAAGTGTCATTTGTGTTTATAACTGCACATGACCATATCATTCCTTAAACAAAAACAAAATATTAATATATTTGTTGGAGTAATGCTTTGCAAATAATGAATTAAGATGTTATAAATACTCACCTTATGTTTAATAATGTGTAGTTAAATAAATTTCAGGAAACTACTGTCCTACAACATTGACAGACATTATTATAAAAGATTCAAATGTAATATTGTTTGAGGGCAAAAGTGTAAACACAGAATGCAGAAAAATATTCTGTAAAAAGTGAAATTGGTAAAAAAATATATATATATATATATTTTTTATAAAAAAATAAATGTCTTTCAATATATAGATAATTGCTTTTTTGCTGTGATATTGTGAGTCACAAACTGCATTGTTTTGTTGGGTATTGCAAATTTTTTTTTGCATTATATCAATAATAACGCCTTTCCCGTAAAAAGCGATACAATTTCCATGACTTCAAACACACATTGCTAGTTTATAAGGTTGACCTAATTGTGCCTGGGTCCAGTTTCATTTGACTATTTAAGCCAACACACCAACTTGTTAATAAATTGATACTTTTTCATCTTGCATTACAACCAATATAATGATGTCTGTCTTTCCGTGGGCAAAACCAAGCTGCGCTCATACTTTAGCCCAACACCAGCCAACTTCCTAACTATTACCATACAATTATATGTGTAGTGTGCCATCTGCTAATAAAAAAAGTTGGCTTTTCTAAACCAAACCCGTCATAGATACTTTAAATCTGAATATGTTCAAGGCTATGATCCAGTAGGTCATGCATCATACACCATGTACAGCCTTTAATAGAGCTTTTGTCCATTCGGTGTGTTGCTTAGAGCGATCATTGACTGGTCACATCTAAGGCCATCATTATTTCTTACCCAATTACTCACTTTTGTATGTCGATATGAGCCTCACAGAGTGTTGTACAGCGTTGGGTGGCAGCAGCCCGGGGAGTTTGTCATTAGACAAACATTACTCTATCCCTGGCAGGACTGGAACATGAGGAATGGCACAAGTGAACGAGAGACGTGGCCAGCTGGAGAGAACAGCATACTCCCACCGCCTGAGCGCCGTTAAAAGTGCACTTAAAGGGTAGATGCACAAAATATAAGCCCTGCCCTTGACTGAGTAATAATTTCCACAACTTCTTTTGCTAATCCGCCCTGAATTATGACCCATTTATATACTTTACACAAACACAGCAGGCATTTGTCTCATTATTAGTCATGTCAGTTCACTTGTAGAACTTAAAGGATGACTACATTATTCTTTAAGGTTTAATTTAATGGACGACTACAAGGCTTAAACTTTTCACTGCGGTGGAAGAATTTGGAACAAGCTAAATGCTCCTAAAAAAACCTTTCACTCCCATATTATTAGGTACGTAACCCAATTCCGTAAAAGTTGGGACATTGAATAAATCTCACAAAACCAAATTTTATTTACAAAAAAAGTTGGGACAGGGGCAGGAAAAGTAAGTAAAAAAAAAAAATATATTTTAAATTAATTTGGGAATAATTTTAGAAAAAAATCTACAGATCAATGACCTCAAAAGATTTGTAGAATCCAGAAAAATCTCTGTGAAAGGGAGAAGGCCAGTCAGTATTGAGGGCTTCTGATCCTCAAATAGCACTGCATTGAAACAGGCCTGATTGTGTTCTGGAAATCATTGCACAGGCTCAGGAACACTTTCAGAAGTTACTGTCTGTAAAGAGAATACTGTGTCATCCACAAATGACAGTTAAAGCTGTATCAGGGAAAATAAGGCCAAAATATCCGGAATGTGAATATGCCCCTAAGTTGCTAAGATATTTTTTTCTTGAAATAGTGTGCCAACAAGCTCTTAGTAGGAGCAGTCTTAGGGCCTTGTGACATCATTCAGACACCTGTTGTGGCCTGTATTTGATACTTGGTAGCGCTGTTACCTGAAATAAAAACTGTGGAAGTGGAGCTGGAGTGAATGTGATCCTAGCCCATCTGTTTGGGGTCGTGAATTATGGAGCAGACAAGTGGCACTGCCTAATCAGTCTGCTGATAGGATTAGTTGGTGAGAGGTTGCAGTTGCGTGTCTGCGAGTTTGTATTCACGCACAAGTTTGTCATGTTAGTTATATGTTCACATAAAAATGCACAGCTGCGTCGTGTTGCTGCTGTGATCCGGTGAACCCTCTAAAACTGAGGGAAAATGAATTTGTCTTATAAAGGTAGCCACTGGTGAAGAAACACACAGATCTTTATCTCTCACAATGTGCGGCTAATCAGAGAGAGGCAGGAACAAACAGCCACAGAAGAGAGCAGTCCAGGGCAGCACCGCCTACACTCACTGCAGGACTGAGTCAAAGGTGTTAGGTTACGTCTGTCTGGACCTGCTGCACATATGTGAGTGTGAAGTTAAAATAAGCTCATCCTTGTGGTTAGTGCTGTGTAGTGACTTTTCTTATGTTATGCTATGGCCACATTACATATCTCAAATTTACTGTGATTGCTGGGGTTCTGTTGTTTAAGTTAAAAGTGCAGATTCTGGCCTTTTTGTCAACATGTTGTGGCTGATCCTGTGGCATGCAGATTGCATATTCTACTACGGTAGCCCTGCATGGACATGCTGTTGCCTATGAAGGAAAAAAAATATGTAAAGACATTGGACGGACAGTTTAAGTTGTAAATTATAGGAAGTACCAAACTAAAAAACAATAGCACGGTATAAACATCAATGCTTCTATATATTGGAAATGGCTGAAGAATGAGTGTAATGTCAACATTAAACCCCATCATTACTATATTACTATTTTTTTTAACCTTTATTTAACAAGATAAAAACTCATTGAGATTAAAAATCTCTTTTTCAAGAGTGACCTGGCCAAGACAACAGCCTTTACATACAATTTTAAAAAACATACATGACATCAACAAAACAAATGATATTTACTGTCAATGTGTACAAGTTTAAAAACAGTTACATTTTCCAAGCTCATTGAGTTCAATTCTTTAAAATAGATTTAAATTCTCCCAAAGTCACAAGTTCGGATAGATTTAGGTCCTTTTGCAGTTCATTCCATGCACAGGGGGCAGCGTACTGAAATGCTGCCTTACCCATCTCTGTTCTGACTCTGGGAACCACCATCAGAATGTTCTTCTGAGAACGCAGAGCATACTTGTTGTTGGTTTTTAAGCATGTATGAGCAGAGGTAAGAAGGGAGAAGCCCAAGAATACATTTATAAATGAAAATCAGCAAATGAGACCACCTGCGAACAATGTACAATGATGAACACGATTGTAATTGTTGTTATTAATATTATTATACCACAATCCAAAAACGAGAAATTGATTGAAATATAACACACACCCTTCAACGTTACTTTAATCCTTATAATCTTTATGTACACTGCAGAAGAAAAAAGATCAGTGTATAAGCGGTTCAAGATTAAAGGAACATAAAACAAGATGTAATTTTTAAATCTGACATTTTTGCACAAATTAGTTACTTTTTTTCACCTCTCTCACAGCCACGAAGCTGGTGAACGCACTTTATTATGGGAAACTATCTTATCCATTTGTTTGTTCAAGTGTAGTCCTACAAAGGCCCAATCCCAATTCTCTTACCCGACCCCTTGGCCCTCCAAATGAAGGGGTAGGGCTAAAATTATAGGTTACCCCTAAGAATTGGGACACCACACCTGTAATAAGATCTGTAAGATAAGGTCTATAAATATATCATATAAGAAACAATATACAATTCTTTATAATATAAGATGTATATATATAATGTATATATATATATATATATATAATCTCTGATAGCCTAATTTATAATACATTTTAATACACAACATAATATCACAATATGGTCTAATAATAAATCTGTTATTAATATACAGTGTGAGTAAATTTTTTTGTTCTCATTTATACATTTCAAATATGTATAGTAAAGTATAGAGTGCGTAATATTTCACCAAGGTGTGCATTAATAAAAGTTGCATTTTTATTGTCAAAACTGCATAACATTATCACTGTCTGCACAGAATACTCCTGTTCTTCCTCTTCAGGCCATTTTAGGTCACAATTATAAGTATTCATTTATACCCTGCTACCACTGCAATACAAAAAGTGCACGGCTGTTGATACCTCTTTAAACCTGCAAGTCAGAGGCTAAATAATACATTAAATAAAAAACATAACAATTTTCAATGTGAGGCAGTGTGGGAAGTATGTCCCGTTATAATAACCATTTTATATAACAGTGAATGCAGCCCAATAAATAAAATAAATTCAGATAAAACTGTTTGGGTATGTTCTGTGGGTTGTTAGAATGTGTTGTGTATGATTTTAGAAACATTGGTTTGAGCCTAACCCCTAATTCAAAACTAAAGCGTCTCATAAGCAACACTTGCATCTGCATTGACTAAAGTACTAGTGTCATGTTTAGATGACTGCTATGTTTTAGTGAGCTTTTATTTTGATAGTGTAGAGGAGGTTTATTTTGAAACTCTCGGCCTACTTCCTGTGTTTTCCCATTATTCCCACTTGACTTTGCCAGATAGAACTGCTCACAGAACATAGTCTGTTTTAAAGAACCATCTGGGAAAGACTCCCATTTAAAGCGTTTGCAAAAGGTGGGCACTTTCTGTTGGACACCTGGGAGGTGATTGGATTAAGCACTAGTTTCCACCTACTACGAGATTTATTTTAGCCAATCATAGCCATGATTCATATGACATAACCAGAGTTATGTAAATCTGTGAATAAAAGGAATGTTAACAAACAATAAATTGGTAAATGAAACAATCTTTTAGTGCCATGTTTTTTTAGCGTTAAAATATACGTTAGCATTAACGCTAAGTGAGAATCCAGCGGTAGCGTATAGTTAGACCAACTTTCCACAGGGACAACCTGATCAACTGCGAAATAGATGGGCCAGATACTGACAGGTTTTGGACCCCCCCAAAACAATTAAACTGCACATTTTAGAGTGGCCTTTTATTGTGCCCAGCCTGAGGCTCACTTTTGCAGTAATCATGCTCTCTAATTAGAATCTTGGTATGCCACACCTGTGAGGTGGATGGATTATCTCGGCAAAGGAGTTCTCCCTAACACAGATTTAGACAGATTTGTGAATAATATTTGAGAGAAAAAAGGCCTTATGTGTACATAGAAAAGCCATTTAGTTTAGCTAATGAAAAATGGGGGCAAAAAAAAAGTGTTGTTTAAATTTTTGTTCTGTTTAGTTCAGGGTGAAAACTCTTAGTTTTCACTCAACTGAACCAGCTTTATGTGATGTGTGTAAAGGCCTTTAGACAAATCAGGTTTCAGTCTTTACCATCAGACACTGAATGCGCCAACACACGATGGTGTGATTAGTTTCTTCCGTCCTCAACAGCACAAAATCCAACCTAATCCTTAAGCAAACGCATCATCCACTGTGAGGGTTGGGGGACGAGTGGGGTTAGGGAGTTGTTCTTGTAGTTGAAAGAAAGAAGTGGATGATGGACGTGTCAATGGACTGACGTGAAAACACTGAATTGACAAAAAGGAATTAATGAAATGTTGGCGAAAAGGTTGAAGAGGTTCGAAGAAAGAACATACAAGGGGAAGATGAAAAACTGAGTATTTAAACATTCAGAAGCTGGGTGAAACGGTATCAGTCCTGGTGACCTCTGTTAAGACTCCCAACCTGACAGGGGAATAAAATACGACTGCTGCTTGATGAATGCACCACTCCTGTTTGCCAAGGCTAATACTCCCTGCACAAACACCCACTGCTTGGTTATGCATGCACGTACGGCCGGGTGAGTGCGCTTAGCATAAGTGTTTCCATGCACATCTGGACACCCACACTGGTCCGGCTCTTGACGTCTTCTTAAAAGCTCCTAATGCTGTCTGAGGTCTGGTGAAGGAACATTCCAATCATCTACTGGTGGCTTTGAGAATATCTGCAGGCCATATGTGTAATCATTACGATGCAGCTCACAGAGTGGATGCACTTGTAACAGTAGCAGGTCAGGACTGGGGGTGTATATGCACTTTTACACAGAGATCCTTCAATTCTTTTTGTACTACCAAACAAACTGCACATTTCCAACTTGTGCAACAAATAATATTCCACAAAAGTGACTGTAAAGCCTGGTTAGAAACAGTGGAAATGACAAATTGACTGCGCAAGCACACTACACAATTATTCTCGCTAGTCAGTAGCAATCAATCCTGAAACTATTAAACTGGTAATATCATTTTGAAATTATTTATATTTATGTTTTGTAAATAGCTTTTAGCTTTTAGTAGCAATTAACATAAAAAATAAATAACAAAAATCCTTTTTAAATGTTTTTTTAACCTGTCACACAAGCTTTGTTGCAGCTTTATAATCATACTTTTCACTAGATGGAGTCATGAGGTACTAAAAGGCTCAATCCTTATTCGTTAGAACATCTTGACAAAACAGATTCCCAGTTAATATAAAATTTAAAACTACTCAAGTTCACTGATATCCCATGATACAGTCTTGCTATATGTGCAAGAAAGGAAAAAAGACAAAGAAAAAAAGAAAAAGGATAATTCCATCCAACCATGATGGCCCTGTTCCAGTTGAGATCTGTACATGTTATACAGCATTATAGACCAAATTTAATTTTTATAAATACACAATGGCAAAAAGATTTGTTCCAGCAGTTGTAGTATTGCACAGTGCTTCCTAACAGAAGAATGAATAATTCTCAAATTTAAATAAAACTCTCATTTTAAACACAATACAGTATATTTGGCAGTAACTTGTTGCTAACAGCTAGCTACAACACACTGAAGCAATAGACTGGGTAACCTTCACACTGGTGTCTACTAGACCCAAATTAAGAGATGTTTAACTTTTATGTGTGAATGCAGTGATTAAAAGTATATTATCACATTGAATTACATGCAAAAAAAAACATGTGCATTATTTCATGTTTTTTGTCATTTTGTTATATTTTTTTTACTTTTTTTTACAAGTAAAAAGAAATAGCACATGAACAGAACATGAACAAATGAACAAACACAGCCCAGCACATTCTAAGAGAACAAAAGAAAATAAAGAGAAAGGAAATGATCACAACTATTCCACTGTGGCTCTGCTCAGCACCAGCCAACAACAGTCCCTTTTTGGATAGAAGGGTATGTCAGGCACCCCAGGGGTAAGAGTTCCAGTACTCATTGTTGTGGGGGGGCTTGTTGCTGATCCAGAACAGGAAAATATTTTTGCACGCATGTCATTCAAGTGTGAATGCACCATAAGGGGATCTATAAGAACATCTTGACATTGGTGTAACAGATCATCCTTGAGAGTCTGTAAAACACCATATTAACTTGTAACTTGATTTATTGAGGTCTTTTATGTTTTATTGTGTAGTTCCATGTAATACTCCCATCAGGATGAAAGTTTAAATATGCGTTCACCTGTAAAAACTTCATCCCTTTTAAATGGATTTATTTAAAATGATATTCTATTTGTACTGTGTGGGCCCTGATACACTTTTGCAAGTTCCTTCTCTTAGATCTGCTCATTTAAAAAATACCTATAATCTTCAGAGGCATCACACTGTGCTTAATGTCTCCTTTGTGTTTTGACGTCTTTGAGTGACCAGCAGCACATGTTCTTGGTGTGTGAGTATTTACCCCTCACATGTGCTCAAGTGTTGGTGTGTGCACAGCATGAGGCGGTCGTTAGCGGTGAAAATGAATGGTCGTCACCATTGCTCATGGTTCCCTAATGAGGTGGCCGGGCCCTGGCTTTTCCTAATGCCTCGGTGTTTTATGCTTTCTGTGAGGCCCGGTCTCCTTCTCATCTGGTGTCCTTAGAACACCCAAGGGCCTCATTACCCTACCTCCATTGTTTATTCGGCGGGAAGAAGAAACCGGGAGAAGGAAGATGAAAGAAAGGCCGACCATCGACTGCTTCCTGCTGTACAACTTTCGCACAAGACCAGGTTTGCTCTTGGGGCCTGGGGTGAGAAACACAATCGTTTTCGAGTGCTGCTGCGCATTAGTGCTAACTTGCAAAAGAATTCACTTGATTAGCGCCACACTACTTGTCGCTGTCATCTAATCCGTTATGGAGTTTATTGTTTTTTGCTATTTTAAGCCTCACCGGCCTTTGAGAACTTTAATGATGTCATAGCCTAAACCGGAGCATTGCAAAGTTGTAATTAAAAGTGAGCTGGCTTCTGATCATATTACAGGAATGTTGTTACAAAGCCAAACAGAATGAAGTTTTAGATCAAGAAGACACCCACGTTGGTTGAACACAACACCTACTGTGGCTTGTTTGATCAACACTGACGGGGAATTGATCTTTAATAAGCATTCATGAGGCCTATTAGCTTGCAGTGTTTGTCTTATTCCCATAAAAACAAGGCCAACTTTCTCAACAGAGTTTTATGAATGTTGTTTGAAAGTTGAAAGAAAAACAAGCCACTCAAAGGGTTTCCAAGGATTAAAAGCTTTGTTCAGGTTTTAAAAGTGGAAAATGGGAGAGGGCCCAAACACAGACTCAAGACAGGCCAAGTTTGCTGGATTTATTAGGGGGAAAACTGAACCAAGACTGGGAGGCAAAGCAACAAAAAGCATGACAAATTTAACATATGTGAAACAATAAATAGCAACACACTAGAAAAAAAATGAATTTGAGGTAAAAGTAGTAAATAGGAAATAAGGGTCTAAATTTGCATTTCAATAAATGAATAATCATGTATTAATGGCTTAAAGTTTTAAAGCTATTTACAGATGCATACTTTATTATGTTAGAGTACAATGCCCAGGTTTGAATAAAAACCTTTACGAACATGTAGCTACTGCAATTATTTTTACATTACCATTTTCCATAAGCTTGTTCCTTGTCCAACAAACACAATGTCACATATGCAATCATGTAAAATATTGCATTAGTTTCATTTGGGCTCAGCCTCTCACCATTGTTCCACAGTTATGTTGTAATTTAAATGTCAAAATCCAAGACAGATTGGATCAGGGAACCACTGAATGTTCACAAGGAAACATAACTCTCATATTAGACTAATATGAAAGTATTTACAGTTAGTAATTCATACTAACTGTGGAATTCTTTCAGACTGGAGTTTGAAGCAGATTTTTTTGGGGCCTCAACAAATTGACTAGAATATACAGCAGAATCAAAAGATATAAAAAAGATCCAGTGAGATGTTTTTGTCAGTGATAACAGATGACTAGGCCCTGGGGTCATTTGACTCACTTTAATGTTTAGCTCTTTCATAGAATCATGATTTTTGTTTGCAGGCTCTGCGTTTACTTTAAAAACTTGTCTTATTTACTCTACTCAATATAGGTTTTGAAAGGCCCCTCCGAGCCTAGACAGCTCTGACTGGTCAGAAAGCTTACTCCATTGTGCTTGGTTGTCCCTAGCAAAGCATGCCACAAAGTTCAGTTTTATCTAGCCATATGGATCACTTAATGACTCTGCTGGTCTTATTAAAGTCCTACTGTGTTACCCCCAATTTTCACAGCACGTGTCTGTGCAGCCCTTTACACTATGTAGCCAATACACTTCCGTTCTTGTCAATGAGAGCATTTCCACAGCCTCTGCTGCGTTACGGCAGCGACCCATGATAACATAAATAAATAAAAGTAGGCTCGCTTCTGGTTTTAAGTCTCATCAGAAATCACAAGCTGTAGACGACCTAGACATTTTTTTTTCTGGACTGGCGCGTGGAGAGAGAATACCTCTGTGACAGGACGCAGTTATAGTCACTCTGCGAGACACAAGAACTGTGGAGATGAATTGAAAAGAGAAATTTGTGATGCCCCCTAGTGGTATGAACTGGAGTGGATTGCCTTCTTAAAAGGTGGTCTTTTATTGTTGTTGGCTCATTCCTCATTCCACAGCAAACACTACCACACTACTATTGGGTTTGTTTTGTTTTGATAATGGTATAAAATACTACATTTACAGTGTTTCCTTTGGTTTAGTTTGGTTTGATATAGCTCAGCTGGTTTGATATTTTGCTTTGGTTTGATAGTTTCTATTGACTGGTGTGTCCTCATCTGAGCCACACTTAAAAACGTTAATTATGCCACTGATCATTGAAAGAGAAGAGGCAATGTTTCATGAAGACTCAAAAAGAGATCCCACTTTATTGGCCATTTTAATATCTATATATATATATATATATATATATATATATATATATATATATATATATATATATATATATATATATCTATCTATCTATCTATCTATCTATCTATCTATCTATCTATCTATATATATATATATATATATATATATATATATATATATATATATATATATATATATATATATATATAAATATACTCTGTTGTATACATTGTTTTCAGATTGGGTAGATAATAAATAAAGAGTTAGCCGGGTTTCACTGAACTATGAGTTAGTACAGCAATAACTAAATGTTTGTTAAAAGTAAACTCAATATCTCATTGCACAGTAACTGCTATTGCACTCACCGAGAGAAACAGGCCACTTTAAATGCTCATTTTTCAGGTCTGTGTTGACAAATGTTCAAAAAGCCTGCTAGATTAAAGAAGCCGTGGTTTAAATTAAGTGCATTGTCACATGAAAATGGGCATATTGTCCACCGTCACTGAGCAGAGGTCACCTTTGAAAAACAGTAGGACTGATTATAATGACACCTTTAGTGGAACTCAAATGGGCCGATGGGAACAATGTGCTGCTTTACTCCAGAAATCAAGTAAACTTATTCAGCGACTCCTGTTGGGATCCATTGTGTGGAGAGCCTGAAATGCAAAACCTACAGGACACTCATTATCAGAATGTAACCATAGTTGGAAATGACAATGGCGACCAAAGCGACATTATCAGAGAGTCAGATATTGATTTTCATGAATCTTTTGGTCCCTTTTTCCTCAGATAAAAGCTTTGCACATCTCTGGAATTTCAGAGACGTATGACTCGACTGGATTTAATAGGACGATTAGCATTTCAATGGCTATTCAGCGCACACCCACATTTAAAGCATTTCTCTGAATAATGAACTGTTTCCATAATCAGTGGCTGTGTGACTGAAGAGTGCACTGCCACAATAGCTCTGGACTTATGTAATCCATTTGAGAAACTGATAGTGTTTGTCAAACAATATCCACTGTGTGTGTTTACAGCAATAGATGCATTTAAGTGCCATCCCTGTTTCCATAAAGTCTGTATTTATATCCAGATGATGAACTGCAGACGTCCTTACAAAAGGTGTCCTCCATTATTGTGATGCGATGAGAGAAGGGTTCAATAGAATGCTTCGTAAATTAAACTGATTGCGTTAAATGTTGAATGCCTTGAAAACACATGAGTGAACAAACCAATAGCATGGTTTTTGAATAGAGCCGGGCAAGAGGACTGAAAGATGATGAGGATAATATGCTCCATTTAGTTCATAAATGGGATGGAATTTGGTTCGTATTTAATAACATTGAGCGAGAGAGCCGAGTGAACAATTAACGTTTTAGTGTGAATCCATCCAAAGCCATGTAATGTGGTATAATCTAGAAATATATTAATGGAAGAGTTTTATCTTGGGTTCAGATTTCATGAGCTTTTTATTCAATATGTCTGTTTTATGGTTCAAAGGTGTTAAATGTATTTTAATATTGCAATCAAACCTTTAGTCAGAATTATTTTCCTGTTTCTTTTCATTAAGTCTTATGTGACTATGACTCCTTTGTACCTTTTTCCAGCTTGAGTTATAACTGCCTCAGTGTATATTCAAAGGAATAGAGATGGCCATACATTTTCAATAGTCAATTGCACATACACTTAAACATTCCATATTTTTTTCGACATATTTTAGCTTGACCATCCCATTTCTTTTTCTGTTCTATACAAAAAAAATCACTGGTCCTTGTCCACGTGAGCTGGATTTCCGGGAGGTGGAAATAATCAACATAAAGTACACTACCTTTGAATTCAACTGGTTAGTCGTTCAACCAAACATAATGCATGGGGGATTGATCTTTGGAAATCCGTTTTAAATGGTGGAGGGGGGTCCAGGCCCATTTAAGAAACTGAAAGGATGGCCAGACTAAGTGGTCATGCTTGAACAGGCGCCAAGGCCATGGCAGCACTCCATTATATAGTTCCTTTTAGATATCAGTACAAAATAGTTTATGAATGTAAAATAACATTGTAGATGTTTGGTAGAACATTATCTTTTTATAATAAGAAAATAATTGTTATTCCCAAAATGAAATTTTTTGACTTTCAATTACGTGGCATGTCATGCCATACATCTGTATACCATATGTTATAGCCAAGCATTTATCTACTTCACTTTATATAAAGCCTTGATTAAATACATATGCTAGATTTGCAGAAAATTTCCTTTGACCAGATAACTTTCTGTTTAGAGTCTCTACAGATCTGCTTTATTCTCTGGGACTGGAGCCTACCATGTCCTGACTCGCTCCAGAGTGTACATCTACTTGTTTCCAGGGGTCACTTTGCCCAAAGTAGCAACGGCACATGGAGTGTTATTAAGCAACAAGTAAATGTGAATATTGCAATTAAACACAGATTATTTAGCATCTTGGCAATGCATCCGCTTGGAGTTCTCAGTTAAATTACATAATGTTAGCATAAACATTAAATGATGACCAGATATCTGCTTTGCACCTTCACTTTAATAAACTGATCAAACTTGTCTTTTATTAAGGCCATGTCCATGGATGGAGAAGGGGTATCCGCAAAGGTTTTTTATCGTATGCCCATTTCATCCAGCGTTTTAGGATTATTTTTGAAACTGGGTCTCAGAGTGGAAACATTTCAAAACGATGTTTCCACATTAAAGTGTTAATAACCCATACGCATCTTTTCTGAAACAACAAAACTCCAACAACAACAGAAAATACTTGGGTTTTACAAAGAAATTTTCTGCTCCTCTATTACTTCTGCTAGCAAGACGAGGACACAGAGAAGGTTTTCTGCGCATGCCCCATGTCTTCTTGTCTATTTCGGTGTGTTTTTTATGTGCCTGCGTTACAGTGCCACTAACAGGTCTAGAATGTGTACTACAGCATTTTCAGTGGTTTTGTGTGGACCCGTGTGGACACACACATTTTTTGGAACGATGCCTTGTTTATGGAAGACGTTTCTGAAACAAAAACGATTTTGTGTCTGTGTAGAAATGGCCTAAGTTCAGCTTTTTTGAATCATGTCCAGCCTCTTTACCCTGTGAGCTGTCCTTTAGACATACCTTAAGATGAAATGTACTCTACTCAGCTGCATTTTAGATGGTAACAGGAAAAGTACAAATGTTATTTTCAACAATGAAACGTTGTCAAATGATTTTAAGGACATTAAGTTAAATACATTATGCTAAAACATGTCCTAACTTCTTTGGTCTATGTTTTCGCTGGGCAGGGCCTTTGTGTGGGGTTTGCATGTTCATTCATGTTACTTAACAATTTTTCATTGGCACAACAAGGACAAGTAGATTTGACTTAACAATATTCTCTGTAGAATTGACTTTACAAGTTTTACTCCAGATTTGTTTTGATATATTCTCCGACTTCTTGGACATTCTGTCTTTATCGTTAGAACCACATGAGGCTCACTGTTTCCTTTTCTTTTTACCCAGACTCAAAAGGATCCAGATGAACAAAATTACAATGCTACCCATTGAAAGACTCAATCAGCAGACTATAAAAAACACTGAAAAGTCAAAGTTGTACCATCATTGTCCAATAATAAAAAAATATAATTTATTCAGACAGTTCTTGTTTATAGAATTATCAGTGATCTTGCCCCTCCATCATTTAAGGAGTACATTCAGATTTATTCAAACACAACACAAGCATTTATCAGAGGAGACTGCAAAATACCATTTAGAAAAACTTTATTTGGACAGTATACCTTTACAGTCCACGCTGCACAATAAAAAACTTCACATTATTTAACTTCTCCAGATAATAACAATGGTTATTGGACAACCAGATTATGTATTTATAACCTGGACTAATGTATCAATAAATGTTTTTATTAACTGACAAGTGTGTATGACAAGTGTTTACTGTTGTCATTGTTCTTATGTTCACCTGTAATGATGTTTATAATCTTCTTGATACTGTTTTTCACTGTCTTTGTCATGTTATGTCCTCTTTGTTTACCATCAACCTGCCAATGGGACCGCAGATGAAAATTAGCCTGCATGGCTAACTCTGGCACATTTACATGCTGGACTAACAAACACAAGTTGATTTATGTGCACTGTCCCATATTAAATAAATAAACATAAACTCTGATCTGCACCATCGAGACCCTCAGCAGCACATCCTCTGTTTTCTATTCCGAGCATGCTTCCTTAGCCTTGGAGCCCTTTGCTTTATATTTGATGGGTGGGTGGACTCGGGGGGACTGTGTGGCTCTTGTATCTGTAGGCAGCCACGGTGTTGTTTGTGCGCCAAGTGGAGTGCTGTTGATTTAAGGCCATGACCTCATTTAAATGCCATGAATCTCCACTGGTCGGGGTACGATGGGAATTATGACGAGTATTTTCCAAAAGTAACAGTCTGGACGTCTTTGTGGACTTCTCAGACAGCTTGGCCATGTGGACATAGGTGCAAAAAAGAGGCCACGGTTTCAAATGGCCTGCAAACTTTATTTAAAACATCCCTCGGCCTTGTGTTGCTTCTGGATTTTTAAAAGGAAAGCATGTTTGAGAACATTTGATCGTTTTCGCATTTGGAGCTGTGTTACAAATATAAACATATAGACTTGAGTCGGCATCACTTTTGCAGCTGCCTCTTAAACTTTTGCTAACTGTTAGGCTCATCAGGACTGAAGGCGCTGCAGGAATGCACTTAATTGGCTTGGCAAGTGCATGTGACCAATAGGAATGTGAGTGTGGGCGCAAAAGTGTAAAGGAGGTGCTGGTGGGGAATCAAAGGCTGCTTCCTGTCAGATTATTGGCAGAGTTTGTGTTTTCGCTGCGGCGGGTCAGTGACAGCGGGCTTCGAGTGTTAGTTTGCTAGAACATCAGAAGATGGATATATGATAAACAATGTAAAGATTGAATCCAATTTAGTCCGAGGTTATTTGTTTTGGGTGATGATTCTTTTTCTAAGAGTCATGCATTTTAAGAATTAAGAAACCCAGTACTATGATAGATAGACAAATTATTTTTAGGAAAACAGAAGGACCTCCATCAGTCCAGGATTGGGCTTTACTCTGATGGTGTAAGTGGCTCCTTTTGGACGAATGTTGCATGGCTATGTATTATAGGTGTGACAAAACAAAATATCAGCGAGATTGGACGAGACATGAGATAAGGCTAATGAGAACAAGACAAGATTTTGAGACTATTTTCATTTTCCTGTGTCTTTGCACAGTGCTCCGTGTTGTCTATAACTCTATTCTTACTTCCAACACAGATGATTTAAAAGTGGTGGGAGCATCTTGAATACTAATTTCACAGATCACAAGACAGCTTTAGACAAGAAATCTTTTTGATCTTGGGAGACCTTGTTGAGTGGGATGTTTTCACACCCCTACTATGTACACTCAAAAAGTGGCCATAAATATTTACTCTTTTGGTTAACTGGTTAAAAAATATTTCTCCCTTTTTCAATTATTTTCCTATTTCTTTATGTCGTTAGTATGTTGGACAATATGATGACTGGGTGTTATGGCAGGTGGAGGGGATTGGGTATTTTGTGGTTTCAGTTGTGAGACTACTGAGTGAGCAGAAGTTATAACATGTTTCTTTTTAGACCCATATAATTAGCATGTTTTGCAAGATGTCTCTAAATCAAATAAATCAATCCACAGTATACAATTTACTTGTACAGACTAGGTTGGACAAAGAACTCTGGGTATATTCCAAAGTCTTACAAAAGCACAAAGGAAAACATTGGAATAATAAAATAAAATAAAACAATCTAATGTAGCTTTTGAGTTGAGTTGTCTTGATTTTTCTCACCTCAGTATTCTATTACTACATTCTTTTGTGGGTTAAAGACCGTCTTTCATGACCGCCATACCCCCTAAGACGAGGCGAGACACACAAAAGACAGAAATATCCCACAATGAAAAGTTCTCGTAGTTCCACACTGAAGCATTTCATTTAAAATGTAGTGTATTGTAGCCTGTACTAAGAAGATTAAATATGTTTTCAGTGTGTTTAGGAACAAAAACAAGCTGAGCTTTAGAAACTGTAGAAAAGATCTCCTTAAAAATGGCGCTTACTGAATCACACCATTAAAATGCAAGTCTGTTAAGAAGCAGTTCTCACAATAAGAGCGTTTATAAAACAACAAGTCTACTTTGTTTTTAGATGTCAGGCCTAAAACAGTGAACTAGTGTGGGAACAGAAGAAAAGTGGTGATTGTAAAAAGTAAACATATCAGTGTGGACATAGCCGGAGGACATGCTGCAAAAGGCCAACCAACTACATTCCAATATAAATATGACTTTATGGAAGAAGAGAGCATTCCAGGCCTGACCATTCATAATTCAACTTCACTTCACAGTAGCATTTGGATGAATCAAGTCACCACTGTACTGTATGAACTGTACTGTATCAACATTAGACCAAAAACACATTCAAAACTGGTGACTATCTGTTGTATGTATGTATATACTGTATTGTATTGTATTTTTTTATCATGTGTGAACTCATTTTTCCCTCATAGTTAGTGAGTTCTTGACTTATATCATACATACTCTATTGTGATATCTGCTCTAATTTGGAGATATTAACGTTATATTAACAAAAACTGGGAAGTACAGTGGGACAAGGTTCTTAGTCATATTAACTCTGACCCGGTCTCAGTAGTTGAAATTCACAGCAGTGTTGTTAGATTTGTAAAGGATTAATATGATGTTTTGGAGTTTCTATATTGAATAATCTTGTTAAAATAGGTTTCTTAAGATTTCTTAGGTACATCTTTAGAAACAGCAGTGTCGGTACAACTGCCCAGAGAGGACAGACTGAGCTCTGCTGGAGGAGAAGTGCATTCTCTTTTCCCATTTGAGCATACACACCCTCACCTTAAGAAGTTTTTTCCTCTACATTTCTACAGAAAATAGCATGTCCCCGCAGGGCTACTGTAGGTGTACCGGAGTGGCAGTTTCCACTCTGGACCTTTAAGGTTTATGCATTTTTTTAAGAACAATTTTTAGACCTGTTCACATTCATTTAGATTGAGCCTCAACTTGACAAGTGAAATTTAGAATTCTTCATTTTAAAGCCTGGATTTTAGTCAAGATAACAACAACTGTTGTTGGCGTCTCGCCATTTGCACACTTTCCTATTAACTATTTCATGGAATAGTGGAATAAAACTTCTCCTGTCTTGCCCTGAGGCCTGTAGGTGCAGCAGGTCCTGACCCAAAGTGTACCAAGGAAAAGTGGAAACTCATCCCGCTCCATCAGCACTCATCAGCTCCTGTCAAGTGCTGTCA